>JAPDOI010000056.1:365000-1565000 GCA_029168955.1 Aplectana chamaeleonis | reverse complement strand
TGTGCTCGGTATACATATCTTGCTCTGACTCGATTACTCGCAATGGACTTTTCGAATGAGTTCGATGAAAGTCTAGTGTTTGAAGGAGTCAAATTTCGAACGTTCTCAAAAATCGAGTTGACTAAAAAATTAACTTTCGTTTATAATCGAAAATAGAATTTTGAAAAGGGCTAATTTCGAATGTGTTAGAGGACCAGAAATTGCCGGTGGAAATTGCCGCTGGCTCCCGAAAAAACTGTGTTCATGAGACTGGGAATGTCGAATTTTCCGTGTACCTACACTTTAGATGGGCGTGAGCTGAACCCTGTAACCTCTGTTAAAGACCTGGGTTTTCATTACAACAGCAAACTTGATTTCTCCGACCATTACAAGCACTTGTGTAGTAAAGCATCTTCTAAAACATTCCTCATATTCAAGGCGTTGTCGGTCCGTGACAGAAAGGTGTTGTTAAAGGCATATAAGACCTACGTCAGACCTATCATGGAACATCCAGGCCTATGACAGAATTCTGAGTGCGGGAGTTATAAATAGAGAGTTGAGACTTCATTCGTTAGAATCTCGCCGTCGACTTTATGATGTTTGCGTGGTGTTTGAGTTACTGGCTGGCATTGCGAAAACTATTATCTCAAGATTCTATATTCTAAGTCAGTCAAGGACTAGGGGAAGCAAGATTAAGATTTCATATGTAGCCCCGAAGGGCAATATGAGAGCCCTTTCTTTCATTTGGGGAGCCGGATCAACCTTCATCTTTCTTAACCTTGATATTACCCCTGTACCGATACCTTCTATCTTGCGGAGTTTCAAACGCATCGCAGGGAAGAAGCTGTTGTGCTTCTAAGGCAGTGTTAGGATCAATATTGTATTGTATTCCGTTCTTTCCGGTTCATGGTTTCTGTGCATAATCTTATTTTGTTGTTTATTGCGCTCGCTTTACGTAGCGTACTCAATAAATAAATAAATAGAAAGTTGAAAAAGGGAATTTTCAATATATCCGAAAATTGAACATATCGAAAAATCAGTAGTCGAACCTCGACGTTGGAATTTCGATTCGTCAGTGACCCGCATATTAACGATCGACTTTCAAATATGTGAAATTCTGGACATAGTACCTTGAAAATCAAAAAGTTGAAAAAAAAACTTAATTTGAAAAAGTTCGTCAATAAAATGTTCGTAGAAGTCCAAATCCGAACATATCCGTATATCGAAAGTCGAAAAAGCACGATTAACAACATATTCAAAGATCGAAAAGTCAGCAATAGAATTTTGGACATTCTTGAAAATGCATATGCTTGGAAAATCGAAAAATCGACATAGGATATCGAACATATTCGAAAATTCGGATGTACGGAAAATCGAAAAATCGACCTGAGCAAGATAAAAATCTAAGAAGCAGTGTACAGTATACTTTGACCGAATCGAATGATTCAAAAAATCATTTGGCCGAAAAAGTCGGCTTCGAATTATGCGAAAAGTCGAATATTAGAAAAAGGCAAGTTCCCGAAATATTCGAAAAGTCGAATATCCGAAAAGTTCAAAATCCCAAATTATTCGAAAAGTCGAATATTCGAACACTTCAAAATTCCGAAGTATTCGAAAAGTGGAATATTCGAAAAGTTCAAAATCCTGAATTATTAGAAAAGTCGAGTATTCGAAAAGTTTAAAATCCCGAATTATTCGAAAAGTCGAATAGTCGAAAAAAAAACTTAAAATGTAAAAGTATAGTGTATAGTGCACGGTGCAAGTTGAATAATCAGTTTTATGAACTTTTTTGCTCTGTTTTTTTTTCGAATTATAAATAATACTATTACATTGCGATAAAAGTTTTTAGTACAAGAAATAGGACTTTCCATAACTAAAAAAGTGTTCTTCCTAGACGTTTTGATGTATCAGTGATTTCAGTTTTTTGCTGCACCCTAGCACACCTGCGTATGGAATGAAAATAATTGTAAAAAATGTGATTAAAAACATTGTTCTAAAAATTTGCTTGAATATATGAAAAATTAAATAAAAAGAATTAAATGAAAAAATCATCAAAAAATTTCATATACAAAACAAAGTTCCAACACCGATTTAGAGGACTTACACCTGGGGTAAAAACGAAAAGTCATGTTTGTAGTAGGAGGTTTTGTGAAAAAAATTCTATTTTTCCCTAGTTCATGTTCCCATTCTCGAGTGTTTTTTTTTATTTCTACGTTATACGCATCTTAGTAAAGTTTTTTGCTACACCCTTCTGACGCTGTGCGAAAAAAGGCGACGTTATGACCCCCATATGACGTCAGCGCGGCATTAGAGCAACCGCTCGCTCAGGCAGCGCGACGCCGTAGTAGGTCGTCTAGAGTAGCGCCTTCTATCTTGTAAGAAGAACAGAAACTACCTGGAGACAATCTTATTTCAACAAAAACTATTCATTATTTCGGCTGTAAACTCACCTACACCGAACATGTCCCGCTGTTGATACCGTTTAGGGACGTTAGAAGCACCTTCGGGTGAGGCAGAATAATGGTGACAGTGAGCTGCTACGGAAATGTCACCCCACTGTCCTTAACCATTGGCTGCAAACTGTCCCAATCAATAAGTCATTCCTCGGATTTCCAGGTGATTATCTCTTCTGTGAGGTCGACACTGGGGTGACAGTCAGTGTATGTGTGTGATGTGTCAAAGCGCTTTTTTTCTCCCTCTTCGACCCCCAACGACCGGTTTCGCTGTGGTGCTAGGGGGTCGAGGGTAGCCGAGCCGAGCTCGCGCCAGCCACTACCATCACCATCCATCCATCCGTCCCATCTACTCCCTCTTAAACATATGCGGACGAGGTGGGCGCGTATTTGAAACGACCGAAAGACCAATCACTTACTCACAAGCGCGTGCTTAGTACATTCTATTCTATATGCCTCCATATATTACACTCCAGACTACATTTGGAATTTCGCTCAATTGAAAACAATGAAAATTTTGGGCTCGTTTTGGGAACATCGAAACTGTCCGCCCATGCGGTCGGCGTGCGTGTTGAGCGGCCGTTGTGAAGGCATTTTTTGAACGAGCCTTCTCACGACTGCAAACGGCAGGCTGGGTCAGTATTAACTATTCATCTTATATTCCTGTCAATTAACTTAAGAGTCCAAAAAAATACTTTTGCGACAGCCGTTCGACGCACACGCTAACCGCATGGGCGGACAGTCTCATTCGAATGGAACTTAATATTATCCATGCCATTGTTTACACTTTGCCGTCGTCGGGAACGCTGCATGCGCCAGCGATTGAGCATTGGTGCCAGCGTTCCAGCGTTATGACGCCGCAGACTTTCAGGGCAATGTGATATTGCGGTAGGATCTCTAGACCAGTGCCTATTCCTTTTTTCGAGTCAGCCTTTAGATTAGCCTGGTAATCATTTTTTGTACATATTTCTTTTTATTTACGATCTGTTTTCAGGATTTGTTGAATTTTTATATGTAGCACTTATTTTGTCATAGATTTGTCCTAAACACAACAGGTCGGATGGGACTAAACCTTTTGGGTTGTCCCTAACAATTTGGAGCAACTAAGGGAGTTAGTTGGGAATGAATAAACGTCTTGGAGACTGACAGGAAAGGGCCCAAACTTCAATGGTAGTCCAAAGAGAATCAAGTTTGAGTAACGAGCACTAAACCGCGTGGGTGGTCTCTAAGGCATCAACTGCGGTGGA
This sequence comes from Aplectana chamaeleonis, assembly GCA_029168955.1. Taxonomy (NCBI): domain Eukaryota; kingdom Metazoa; phylum Nematoda; class Chromadorea; order Rhabditida; family Cosmocercidae; genus Aplectana; species Aplectana chamaeleonis. The sequence goes on along the minus strand of JAPDOI010000056.1, from coordinate 1,561,321 downwards.
AAGTTGGTGGATAAGAAACTTCTTGGGTGATGAATAATTTATCAACTAATGGAATACGTTGGATGGACCCAAACTTCATGGGTGATCCGTAGAATATCATCCACAAACCCAATTTGGGGAAGAGGAAACTTCATGGATCGTCTCCGACATAGGCAGCAGAGGAATGGTTGAGGTTCATGGGTTGTGATAAGAATGTGAGCCAATGGAGTGGGTTGTAGAGGGCTGAATCCCACGGGTGCCCCTTTGAATACCAACTAAAGTGTCCGAATAAAACTGTCCTCCCTCGCGGTCGGCGCGTGTCGAGCGAACGTCAAACACGGTCGGCGCGCGTGTCGAGCGGCTGGCCGCGAAACCGAAAATATTTTTGGGCAAAAACTGTGTGCTCAGCTAGGAACACAGAAGTCGCAGACTCGATTGATTGTGAGGATGTTGGATGCATATTTGTGTTTTTTTTCACTTAAATTATTGATAGTAATAATTTATAAAATTCTAGTGAATTGATTCTCAATTCACAGACATATTTGTATTTTCAAGAGGCTCTAAAGTCTGTCCGGAGAGACTATGCCTTCACGACGGCAGACCAACACGCTCGCTGACCGCGTGGACTAACAGTCTTATTCGGACATAGTTTATGAGAACCAGTTGGGGAAGAGAAGTGGTTCAAAGGTATCAGCATATTAAATACAATTGGAAAAAACTTTTATTTTGGTGGAAAAGGTAGCGGATACTGTTATGACAAGTGATCAGTTTGATTTGGTGGGTGAATAATTTGAAGGTTTTCCTCTGGATATTTGACCTTAAAGGCAGAGTTCAAACTCAGGGACTAAATCTGATAGTTTCACATAATTGAGAAGTAGACTCATCCTTTATAGCACCTTACAAGTGCGAGCTCTCAATTCCTCCGAATAAGCGAGATACAGGAAGAACACACAAGAGACCACTTACCACGCCCCCTCAGAGTACTTCTTGAGCTCGACGTTGGCAAGATGAGCTATGGTTTTCAGTCAACAGCCCCCTTCTTCCCTTCATTCTCAGCCTCTCGCATCGCTCGCATAATTCGATTGCGAATGACGGAAATTATAAGCCTCGGACAACTCGTCCACCATGCATTCGTCACTCAATTCTAGGCAGTTTTTGAAGGTGTATAACTCTGTTATCAGGGGGTTTTGTATGGTCCCTGTGACATGATTAGAATTGGTGTGGAACCGTCTTTGAGATGTGTAGAAAATCTTGAAGACATTCTTAGGGTGTATGTACTCTAAGGAATTTTCATAAACTTTATAAACATTTCACCAATAGGTACTTTTGTCATAGTTTTCGATTCACATTCATACCAATTGTTATAACTCAACATTTTTCCCCATTTTTTCAGAGTTGTTATAATTGATTGCGTACTGCCTTCAAGCTTTTGAATACGATTCCTCCAGAACTCAATTCAACATTTTTTTTTTGATTTTTCTCTCCTATTTCTCCCTTTTGTCAGAAATTTAACCGTGAGCAAGGAACAAATTGGACGATTTTTATCGGAGCACTATTTCAGCCGTTTTTCCTCGTCTGAAATATTTTTTTTCCATTTACAGCCTCTTTTTTCCTGTGCTTTCATTGATCATTTATTTTCGCTCACCCCCTACGGTCTTCCTGTACACCCTGTGTAGTGATTAGTGACGGAAATGATTCTCTTTTTTTCGGTTCCTCGTCTCGACGTCTTCCAAAGTGTACATTACGTGACTTGATTGCACACATCCGCCGAAAAACCACATGCAAATGAGAGACAGAAAAGAGAAAATGCTACTCAAACGTACATTTATCAAATTCTTTCCCAATTAGACCTCTAAAAATCGTCTTAAATTTTTCTGCTGCGTTTTAACTCCGTTTCGATGCCGTTTTCCGCCACTATTGCTTGCCAACATACTTGTTTCAGGACTCTTCTTGATCGGCATATTGACTTCTATTTCAACTGGCACGGAATGAGGAGAGGTGTTGATGTTCGAATCCGATTATGTCACCACCGCATGAAATTATCATTATTATTTAAATACTAATTTTGATGCACTTATAGATGATCGATTGAACATCATCCATATGGTGAAATAGCGGAAGTAGGTGGTGGTATCCTCAGATTTGTCATTATCTTCTTTTTTTTATCTTAGTTGTAATCAGGAAAATTTATGTAATTATTTATTTATTTTTTATTTATTTATTCAATTATTTATTTATTTGTTTATTTATTTATTTATTTATTTATTCATTTATTTATTTATTTATTGAGTTATATATTTATCTATTTATTTAATATTTTTATTATTTATTTATTTATGTATTTATTAATTTATTTATTTTTTATTTATTTATTCAATTATTTATTTATTTGTTTATTTATTTATTTATTTATTTATTCATCTATTTATTTAATATTTTTATTATGTATTTATTTATTTATTTATTTATATCGTAATTTGTGTATTGTGGTTAGGATGGACGTCTTGAGTTCGGCTGTGCGCGCTTTTGTTTGGGGGATAATACGGCCACGTGCTGCTGATGGAGCACGTAACAGCTCTCTTCTCCAATCCGCCTTAATCTCGAGTTGGAATCGCATTATTGTGGCCGAATTAAACACTTAGAGTTTAAGCACGCCGTCGCTTTTGTTAAATAAGACAGACATGTGCTATTGGAGGAGCACGTAGCCCCATTGTCGTCCAAAACTTCATGTAATCGAGTTGGAAGGGTATTGAGGTAGAATCTAAAACCTCGGGTATTGCATGACGTGTACTGGTCTGGCTGACAATATGGCCACGTGCTACTGGGGAGTACGTGGCCGTATTGGTCTCCAATCCGCTGTGTAGTCGAGACGAATTTATACATATTGTGGTCGAATCGATGGCTTCAGGTTTTGCTGCACGGACTCTTGTTTTTTTCGGCGGAAAATACGGCCACGTGCTGCTGGGGAGTACGTGGCCGTACTATCCTGCAATCAGCTTTGTAGTGGAGTTGAAATCATGCATATTGTTGCTTGGTAGAAAGCCTCGAGTGCTGCAGCATGTGCTTTTATTTGGCGGACATTACAACCACGTACTTCTGGAGCAGCACGTGGGCGTATTGTCGTCCAACTCATTTGTAGTCGATGTAATATAGAATTGTGGTCGATTTAGACCCAGACAGTTTCCAACATTTTTAGCAACTTTTCCATCCATTTTCCTATTTTCCTTTTTTTTTCCTTTCTATTTCGACTTTTTTAGCGAGTTCCTTCTTTTCCGCATAGCTTACAGTATTTGTAGTTTACGGAGTTTTTTCTGCCACCGCCTCTGAAGGCCGTGGTGATTCCCGACGGCCGAAGCAGATGTTATTAATTCATCGATTTCCACAACTGCTCCCCAAGGACCTCCAGACATGAGTCTCTTTATTTTTCGTTCGTTATTTAATCTTCTTAGGCCCGAACTTGTCCGAAACCTTATGTAGATTGCTCCCTAGAATCGCACCGCGCCCTCAATCTATTACATCTTTATGAATGTGGTGGGGGTGATTTAGTGGTGATGCTTAACTGGGTCAGTCCAATAAGCGCTTTGATTTATGGGAGAATCGGGAATAGGGTCATGCATGAATGCTGGTTTGTTGGCTGACTGACCGACTGACTCTCTGACTGGCCCAAAACTTAACTGAGCCTTTCAGCAAGTCCGGAATCGTAATTCAATTTAATTCACCTGCATGCACGCCTAGAAAGATGAGAGAGGAATGCGGACGGGAAATGGCCCTATCGAGAAACTTTTTGGGGTCCTTAATTCCCTGGTACTGCCAAGAAACTTCTGAACCAGTTGCCTGAAAGCGTCACGTAACTTACAACTTGCGGAAAAGCCACAGAAAACTTGTTGACATGTTCCATGCAAGTTGATGGTTCGCATGCAACATGAAATATTCAGAATACAAGTCAGCTGGAGGTGTAACTTCCATGCAACTTGCGCCCAAGTTGGAGATTACTTGTTTAAAAGTTCCTGTGTAAGCTAATGGAGTGGAGCGTTTGTAGTCTAGGGATCACCCTGGTAGATAACCTATATTGGTGACATCCTGATTAATGGATCAGTTTAAGGATTGCTTAAGTAGATCAAATCGGGTTATGCATAGTCAACTCGTATATCCTCTGGTTCCGAGCCAAATTCACTATGTTCCCTCGCGCGCTTGTGCGAAGCGAGGGTCAGAGACAGCAAGAAAGTGTGGGGGAGAAGGAGACGCAGCATACGCGCGCAGACGCACGCGTTGAACGGAAATAAACTTCACTCGGGAACAGAGGATACCTGAAAGTGAGTTTTGAACAAGTTGTTTGAAGCCATTCCGCAACTTGCGATTTGTCTCGCAGGTAACTTGTTCCGCCAATTACTTCATGTGACATGTAATTTTATTGTCTGCATTCAACACAGAATACTGGTTACAACCAACTACTTGCGAAATGAACGTTGTTAAATTGCAGGTAACTTGTCTAGAGATGCGTATGTAAGGTAAGTCAGCATCGATTACGACCGTAGGATCAGCTGTTCGGTTTTTCCTAATTTTTGGACTTAAGTTTATTCACCACCAACTTCCTTCCATTTACTTTCGAGCCTTGCGGAGAATCAGATTTCCGCGGTAGCTTAAACCTAGACACGTATGTTACGTGCCACATTTGATTAGCGTAGTCAGTAACTTGTGAACAAGTTGATTGTGGCTCCAGCGCACCTTACTTGAAGGCTTGACGGATTTCCTTCGTTTAACTCGCAAGTTAGCTGTTTTTCTCTTTTCCCTACTTTATGGTACAAACGAGCTTTGAATTTGCACACAAATGAAATAATGAGTGGAACCATTTACTCGCGAGATGAATGCATCAAGCTGCGTGAAAGTTTATCGTAACTTGCGCACAAGTTACCGGTAATTTGTTCGGAAGATTCTTAGCATTCCCGCGGCATACATACCCGGGACAAGCTTTAACTTCTCTGTTTTACATCCATTTCTGGATCTACCTCTATCAAAAGCTTTCTTTGGTCTTTGTCATTTTTTTTATTTCCACAGCTTGCCGGACCGGACGATCCATATAGCCATTTTTGCTGTATTTTTCCTGCTTTTTAGCGGTAAAGTCGCGGCAACTAATCCTCGGCAATTTTCCGGTGAGATCGTGTCATTTTCGTGGTAGTTTCGCCATCAAATTCTCTGTAGAATCGAGGTCCGCGGCGAATCATCGGTGGTCTCCCAGCAATTCCTTCCAGATATGCCACCAAAGGGGCTAGAACGCTACATTGCCCATAATGTTTGACTCAATCGCGCCTCGCCAGGTAAGGCCCGTGTTATACTTCGGCGTTCCTGGGCCGCTGGCTTCGGTAACAAGTCTGCTATTGGTCAATTTCGAGATCTCGCCAATCGTGGACGTGCCGCAGAAGCCAGCGGCAGGAGAACGTCTATGTATGTATAACTAGGGCACTGATAAAATACGGCTTCTGTGGATTGAGAATGACATGGAACGGTCACTGTCATATGTTTAAAGAACGCGTCAGCCGCGGTCTATGTGATCGGCAGCAGAGCGCGAAATCTTGCCGGTAACGGCGTCACTTGATGTCAGCACTGACACTTTACCAGCTATAAAATTCCGGAATAAATCCGGTCCCTGTGATACCAGATTCCTGAAAACTAAGCGAAAGGCATTCGCCGCACCCACTGTCGTGTCTGATTTCGCCCGAGCCTTTCATGGTCAGCAAACGCTGATGATAGGTTTGGTTTGGGGGACGGGGCGGCCAAGGATGCAGTCGAAGAATAACTCTTAAGGCGGATCAGTAGAAGGGGGGAGAGTAAGGACATAAAGGGGGGATGATGATGATTTTACTATGCGAATGGCCTTGATGGCCTTCGTAGTCCGCAACTATCGATTGACCCATTTTGTGATGGTGGCTGGCCATCCATCGCCCTTCCTCCTCCCCACCCCCAGTTACCCACAGAGAGAGCGAGACAGGCAGGCAGGCTGGACTACAACGCTCCCCACAATACATATATTTTCTTACAGTTTGCTCCACACCTTTTCCCAGTTGATATACTTTTACAGTGCTTCTACAGTAGGGTCTACCCAAAAATCGATTATTGATCTGTCCCCTACTCCACTCACCCCAGTTCTGTACATTTTCTTGAAACTGGACCTACACTTTTTCGTGGTAGGATATGTACTTTTACAGTACTCAAAGAGAATGGGTCTTCTCTAAAATCGATTATCGATTATAGTCTACCAAAGATCGATTATCGATCTTTCGACCACATTCATTCACTCTCCATACGCTTCCTAACAGTTTGCTTCACACCTTTTCGAATATACATAGTGCTTCTGCAGTACTCCTACGGTTACCCTGAAATCGATTATTGATCTGAACCCTACTCCACTCACCTCATTTGTATACATTTTCTTGAAACTGAACCTACACTTTTTCGTGGTAGGATATTTACTTTTACAGTACTCAAAGAGAATGGGTCTACACTAAAATCGATTATCGATCCGTTCCCAACCACATTCATCCTCTCTCCATACGCTTCCCAACAGTTTGCCTCACACATCTTCAAATATACAGAGTAATTCTGCAGTACTCTTACGGTAGGGTCAACCCTGAAATCGATTATTGATCTTCCCCTACTCCACTCACCCCAGTTGTGTACATTTTCTTAAAACTGAACCTACACTTTTTCGTGGTAGGAAATGTACTTTTACAGTACTCAAGCAGAATGGGTCTACTCTGAAATCGATTATCGATTATGGCCTACCAAAGATCGATAATCGATCTCTTCCCAACCACATTCATCCTCTCTCCATACTCTTTCTAACGCTTTCCTCCACCCACACCTTTTCCTGTGTATGTCCTTCTACAGTACGCCTACCGTAGTGTCTGCCCTAAAATCAATTATTGATCTGTCCCTCACTCCACTCACCCCCACTCTGTACATTTTTTAAACTATACCCTCACTTGTTTAGTATATGTACTTTTACAGTACTTCTACCGTAGGGTCGACCCTGAAATCGATTATCGATTATGGTCTACCAAAGATCGATTATCGATCTCTCAATCACATTCATTCTCTCTCCATACGCTTCCTAACAGTTCACTTCACACCTTTTCGAATATACAGAGCACTTCTGCAGTAGTCCTACAGTAGGGTCTACCCTGAAATCGATTATTGATCTGTCCCTCACTCCACTCACCCCTACTCTGTACATTTTTTTAAAACTAGACTCTCACTTGTTTAGTATATTTACTTTTACAGTACTCCTACCGCAGGGTCGACCCTGAAATCGATTATCGATTATGGTCTACCAAAGATCCATTATCGATCTCTCAACCACACTCATTCTCTCTCCATACGCTTCCTAACAGTTTGCTTCACACATTTCGAATATACATAATGCTTCTGCAGTACTCTCACGGTAGGGTCTACCCTGAAATCGATTATTGATCTGTCCCTCACTCCACTCACCCCCACTCTGTACAATTTATAAAACTAGACCCTCACTTGTTTAGTATATTTACTTTTGCAGTACTCTCACCGTAGAGTCGACCCTGAAATCGATTATCGATTATGGTCTACCAAAGATCGATTATCGATCTCCCAACCTCATTCATTCTCTCTCCATACGCTTCCTAACAGTTTGCTTCACACCTTTTCGAATATATAGAGCACTTCTGCAGTAGTCCTACAGTAGGGTCTACCCTGAAATCGATTATTGATCTGTCCCTCACTGCACTCACCCCACTCTGTACTTCTTTTCAAACTAGACCCACACTTGTTTAGTATATGTATTTTTACAGTACTCCTACCGTACCGTAAAATCGATTATCGAATATGGTCTACCAAAGGTATTTCATCCACTTGCTCCCTGCCACAGTCGCACTCACTCCATACGCTGTCTATCAGTTTGCTCCACACATTTTCGATTACACACATGCATTTCTACAGTACTCGTTCCGGACCAAAATCGATAATTGATCTGTTGCACATCCTAGTTGTACGTCTACAGTGTTCGTAGAGTAGGGTCCACCTGAAATAGGTAACCGATTATTCTTAGGACACCACGTTTCCCGTAACATGTACTTCTACAGTACTACTGTAGGATCTGTCAAAAATCGATTATCGATTCACTAGTCATCCCATTCGCCCCCCTCCCCCCACCACACACATCATACAGTATCTTGCAGTTTGATCCACAGGTTTTCCCGCATATCGTCTTCTACCGCATTCATACAGTAGGGTTCACCTGAGATGGATATTCGAATATCCCTATGGACATAAGCTTTTTCACTTCGTGTACTTCTAAGGTCGACCAGCAATCAATTATCGATCTGCTCCCCCATACCATTCAGTCTCTTACAGTTTGCTCTATACCTTTTCTATAACTAACTCTTTCTTCCACACTAGTTTTACAGTGGGGTCCGCCTGAGATCGATTATTTTCTGGACACCAGATTTTTCAGTTAATGGTCTTAGAGAAGTCTACCAGAAATTGATTATCGATCTGTTCCTCTCCCCTCTGCATAAATTTCCCTACACCTTTTCCAGCATATGCAATTCCATAGTAATCGTACACTAGGGCTCTCCTAAGATCGATAATCGATTAACTCTGCTGGACATTGGATTAACATCGGCTGTCACAGGTTAACACCACGGCCCGCACCGGAAAGGTCAGCCAGTCAGTCAACTGTAGTAGGGCTGCTGCGGTTCTTTAGACGATAATTGCCGTGCGACCTAAGACCGCAACTACGGTATGTCCTTTTGTGGAATGACCTAATTCTCAGGTTTTTAAGTATACTAGACCAATTAGACCAAGGATCAGTGAGTTCAGCGGTGCGGCAAAAGTTCGCTTACATGAAAAAGGCGCTTTCAAACCTCACATGTGTGTGATGGCCTTGAGTTTCTCCCATAGCAGCAGCAGCAGATGGCTTAGGATTCAATCCAATTAAGGGTTTTCCTTGAGATTCCCAGCCCAACGAGGTCAATTGTTCTCTTAAGAAATCTGTGTCTGTGCAGGCACCTCGAAGGTCACGTCCAGCCATCATCCATCCAACCCCATCCGCTCAGCAATGTGTCTTCCCCTCTTCCGCTTTTTCTAGAGGAATTCCAGCGATTTTAACCGTAATTACAGACTTTACGATGGGCTACAGACGGAAATTGTCAGCTCCGATCTGACATTTTTCAAAGCTGTAGTTTTAGAGGTTATACGAAATAACTTGGGCTCCTTCTCAGAACTAGCGAAAAATCTTTAAAATGAAGAAATCTCAAATTTGACGAACTTTGGAATTATATGAATCAAGTCGGTATCAACTTTCATTTGAACACAAAACTTTTAAGACATTTTCGAAGCTTTTCAGAACTCAAACCAACGAAAAATCTTCAAAAAGTTTTAGCATAAATTTCGCTGCCCAAGAAGTTTAGAGGAGGTCTAAAATTATTTTTTTTCACTGTTACAGGTTTTCAAAACCAAAAGTCTTTCGCCCAAAGAATTTTTCAAAGGCTATCAAATTTTGAATGTTTTTCTCTCAACTTTAGTTAACAACGAGTCTTAATAAGAAAATTCCTTTAAAGGCCTCTGATTAGAAAGCGCCCACCTCGAAAACTTTCAAGTTTTGCTAAGAATTCAATTCTCACTGTTCCAATTTTTACAATCTTTTCCAGAACTGACTTGATCAAAATGTCTTCAAGAGTCTTCAAAACAAAAAAATCATTTCTGAGAACTTCGGGGAGTGTTATTCTTCATATTATGGTTTGGCCCTGTAATACACGATATTTCCCTATTTTCAGATTTTTTTTCCGATTTTTCTTTGAATACTTCGGAAATTTGCACTTTTCGAACAGTAGAATTTTTTGATCGTTCGATATGAATATTTTAGGTGAAATGAATACTTGAATCATTCGATTCGGTCAAACACTACAATATATTAATGATGTAGTCTCAATTTCTATGTGACCAGTTTTTTCTCTACACCGTAAAAATAATATTGAAATGGCAATATACACATGTTTTTTTGTAATTATGTTCCATTTATTTTCTAGTTTTTTTTTTCTTACATTATTTCACTGTGAAAGTCAATGTTTATTACTTTTCAAAATATTGCATACACGTTTGTTGACATTTTTTGGGACTTTACAAGTTTCTAGAACTCATCTGTAAGTTACTCTCCTTTTCATTATCTTTGTCGATTTTTTTTACGTTTTCGCAGCATTCTTTTTTTTTGCAACACTTTTTGTTATCCTTTAATTAGTAAGCCTATCGGCATCGATAATTGATTTTATAACTTTGAAATTCTGTCGAAAGCATTTTTTCCATTCCGGTAATTCCCGCAAAATACCGGCGATCGTATATCCGACATCGTTGGAAAGCATGTATTGTCGGAATAAGGGGAAAGGATTTTCAGAACTCTCCGAATTCTAAAATTGAAGTTTCGGTTCGGCTACCCCGCTCGGCTCATTTTTCCCAGAGTAGATTGAATATTTTAAGCGTGTTATAGTGAGATAGCACATCCTTCATCAAATTTAGAATCTTATAAAAGAAGTTTGTCACTATTCCTTCCCCGCAATGTCCAGCTGGTTTGTTGCAGGAAAATTGCCGGGATATCCATAGAAGAATTTCCCGGAGTGCCGGTGGGAATCCCCGGGAAGAATCGGTGGGTATCCCCGGGAAGAATCGGTGGGTTTGCCGCGAAAGGATTTCTCGGAGTGCTGGCAAGGCCCACCGTTATTACCGGAAATGTAAAAAAAAACTGCTGGGATCGCCGTGAGAAACTTTCCGGGCACACCTTGGATATTAACCGGGATTACCCGAGAAGGTTTGCCGGCATCACAGGGAAGATTTGCCGGGATCACCTGAAAGATTCGCAGGGATCGCCGGGAAGAATCACAGGGATCTTGCAGGAGAATATTTGCTGGGATCGCCGCCGGTAAGGTTTGCTGTGATCGCCGGGGAAGGATCGCTGGGATTGCGGGGGAACGTTTGCTGGGCTCGCCACCGAAAGGTTTGCCGGGATCACCGAGAAGGTTTCTTGGGATCGCCGGAAAGAACTGCAGGATTGCCCGGAAGACTCACAGGGTTCGCCGAGAAGAATTGCAGGATTGCAGGGAAGAATTACAGGGTTCGCCTGAATAATAGCAGGGATCACCGAGGAAGTCTGCCGGGATCACCGGGAAGAATACCAGGGATCACCGGGAAGCACCGCAGGGACTGCCGGGGAAGGTTTGTTGGGATCGCCATGAGAAACTTTCCGGGTACACCTAGGATAATCACCGGGATTGCCGGGACCGGGATCACCTGAAAGACTCGCAGGGCTCGCGGGGAAGAATCACAGGGATCCTCGGGAAGATTAGGAGGCATTGCAGGAGAATATTTGTTGGGATCGCCGCCGGGAAGGTTTGCCGGGATTGCCGGGAAGAATACCAGGGATCGCCGGGAAGAATCGCAGGGATCTTCGGGAAGATCGGGAGGGATTACAGGAGAATATTTCTTGGGATCGCCGCCGTGAAGGTTTACCGGGATCGCCGGGAATAATACCAGGGATCGCCTGGAAGAATCGCAGGGATTGCGGAGGAAGGTTTGCTGGGATCGCCATGAGAAATTTCCCGGGTACACCTAGGATAATCACCGGGATTGCCGGGACCGGGATCACCTGAAAGACTCGCAGGGATCGCCGGGAAGAATCACAGGGATCTTCGGGAAGATTGGGAGGGATTACAGGAGAATATTTCTTGGGATCGCCGCCGGGAAGGTTTACCGGGATCGCTGTGAACAATACCAGGGATCGCCGGGAAGAATCGCAGGGATTGCCGGGGAAGGTTTGCTGGGATCGCCATGAGAAACTTCCCGGGTACACCTAGGATAATCACCGGGATTGCCGGGACCGGGATCACCTGAAAGACTCGCAGGGATCGCCGGGAAGAATCACAGGGATCCTCGGGAAGATTAGGAGGCATTGCAGGAGAATATTTGTTGGAATCGCCGCCGGGAAGGTTTGCCGGTATTTCCGGGAAGAATACCAGGGATCGCCGGGAAGAATCGCAGGGATTTCCGGGAAGAATCGCGGGGATTGCCGGAATGAATCGCGTGGATTACCCGGGAGAATCGCACAGATTGCCGGGGAAGGTTTGTCGTGGTCGCCGGGAACGTTTAATGGAATCGCCGTGGAGGTTCGTAGGCAACGCCGGGAAGCTTTGCCGCTACCGCCGGGAAGGGTTATCGAGACGAATTGCTGGGGGTGATCGGGTCAAGGAAATGAATATTTCTGACCTAAATTTTGAAATATTTAATATTCATATTAGAAAAAAATCATTTTTATACGTTTTATATGTGTTATCGCAGCGAATTTATACATGACAAAAAATAGCTAATTTTTTTATTCCTATTTATTTCATTTTTGTACACATTGGATGGTATATAGCTGTACCATAGTCGTTCTTCAGCTTCCCTACCACAGTTTATGATACCGTATCTCTTGCTCCCACCACATACATTAGAGCAGACTTTTGTGTAGTCCTCATAAGTTCAGGGGAAAATGCGTCGGCATTACTGAAATCGCCTCTATCGTCGCCCCCAAAAAGGTCAACGGAACCGTCTGCACCCAGCGAGCCAAATGTTCGTGACTTTCCCGGTAAACCTGTTACTGAACTAGTCCGTTTTCAGAGTTTACCCCCCAGTCACCAATACACGACGGACGACCTTGTTGTTTATTTTCGTAGACTCTGACAGACTGGCTGGGTTGACTATGAATAATAGTAGACCTGGCCGGTCGCCTTCAGTTGAAAGAAGGTATGAGGGTGGTAAAGGTGGGATGTGGGAGTGGTGGTGTGAGGAAAGAATAGTTTGGTAGTGGTTGGTTGTGTGTACCTGTGAGTGAAGGATACTCCCTGCGTATCGTCCACTTTAGCACTCCATCTTCACCACACACAATGTGTACAGAGACTGGCAGAGACATTGGGGATTCTGTGGAGTTGGCCGACATCGTAGGGGGGCGACATACAATTATACATGACCTTACCAAAAGGGTCAAGAGCACTCTACACCCTCCACTCACACACCCCAGCACACAATACAGCCTCGATAAACCCTAACTATTCCAGCATTTTTCTCTTCTTGCTATATATCCATATCTGCCTGTGCCATCCTGATTCAGGGAGTGACAGACGCTTCTCTTTAACAAAACACCTGGTCAGGTCGTGGTGTTAACGCATCTATCCGGGTCAATCGCCAGTCATTCACACGCCAGTGTTTTTAACACTGCTCGTAGATGTCAAACGAGATGTCATTCCTCATCTCTGCTCTCTTCCTCTCTCTCTCTTTTTCTTCCCTTCATCGCCACTCTTTCGTGATTTTGTTATTTGGGATTACGGTATAAGAAACGATCGTTTCACCCTACCTGATAGTTATCGTCAGCAACCATCTAGAGGTCAAGGCACCCCTTCTTCCCAGCCCACCCTTGACTATCACCCTTTACCCTTGACTATCTATTGCTCTATCTTGCTTGAAAGTGAAAGTGTTCATACTATTGGAAGGGATAATTTCGAAATTGAATTGTTCTGGAGTAACCCATGGTTCTCTAACCCACCCACCCCATGCAGACTTCAGTATACCCAAGGGTTGCTGAGCCATTCTTGTTGATTTGATGGGCTTTCGAATGGACGATACCGGCGCTGCGAATTCAATCCTTACTACGTTATTCATAAATGTACCCTTTTCTGGAAGAATGGTCAACTCAGGACTTACCTATCTCACCTTAGTTGATCTTTCAAGCTGATCCTATAGTGTCTTTATCTCGTCTCCAATGTCTCCCACCGGTTCCCATCTTAAATCTGGAGCTTACCGAGGGTTACGCGAACTAAGCCAGCATTTTCTAGACTTTACGGCTTGTACCCATCAAATTTCGATGCCATTAAGGTTATGTATTTCTTACCTTGGCCTCAAGTTTTTCAATAGTTTGACCCATTTATTTCATTCTATGAACCCCTGATCAACCTAACGATTAGCTGAAAATGCTCAAAATTATTCAATTAAAATCAGCCTCATAATTAGGCATTCACGGCAAGACCATCACGGCGAAAAAGCCACCGCGGCTAAATCTTCACGGCGCGAATGCCTTCACGGCACTCACTGCGAAGTCCTCACGGCACTCGCGGCAAAACCTTCACGGCTGTCTCGGTGCAAAGGCCACCGCGACTAAATCTTAACAGCGCGAAAGTTTTTAGGGCACTCACGGGAAAAGCATTCGCGGCAGTCACGGAGAAGTCTTCACGGCACTCACGGCAAAACAATCACGGCACAAAGATCACCGCGGCTGAATCTTAACGGCGCAAAGTCTTTCACGGCAGTTACGGGAAAAACATTCGCGGCAGTCACGGCGAAGTCTTCACGGCACTCGCGGCAAAACCCTCACGGCACTCACGTTGCAAAGGCCATATTGAGTAAATCTTCATGGCACTCAAGGCACGAAGCATTCACGGCATTCTTTGGCAAAGTCTTCGCGGTACTCACGGCGGGGCCTTCACTGCACTCACGGTAAATTTTTCACGGAAAGCACATCAGCCGCCGAAAATTCATTTTTAGATACGAAAACGGCGTGCTGCATGCGAGAAGCGTGCCGATTCAAATTCTAGAATGTTTTTACGCGAGGTGATCGATATTTAAAGTTGAAATATATTAAAAATCCAGATTACAATGAGAGCTCGCTTTTCTGAAATCGATTTACATCAAATTTTCTGCTCAAAAATTAATGTGTCATTTTCTTGAAAAAAATCTTGATAATTTTTTTCTAAACTCATGGTGAAAAAGTTTATGAAGTATACATCTTGATTCCTCTATTTGTTTCTATTTATTTTCTCAACTAGCCATCCCTTTTAGAACCCCAAAACTGTTGGCTGCTACGGATCTTACTAAACACAATTTTTTCTCTATGTGATCGGCCACTGATTTTCGACGAGCTTATAATCAAAACGTCAGATCTTTCAAATAGAAGCTTTGTTTCTGCGGGCGAGAAGCTTAGTTTGCTTTAAGCTTCTTTTTTTAGTCAATCTGATTGTATATTAATTACTTTTATGTTTTCTGTTCTCGACACTGCATTTGTTTGATTTGTTTGTTATACATATTGTTTTTTTTCTGACGCACCTTAGCGTGCATTCTAATAAATAATAAATACACTAACCCCTGCTTTTTATCCAATTTCCGTCAAGATCATTGTCCAAGCTTCTTGTGATTTGTGGTGATTCTGAATCCATTCCTCTCCAGAATGTAGCACACGCGCGGGCTGTCCCAGACCGGCCTTGCCTGTCCTAGCCGGGCTAAACGTCAGAGTGGTGTCAAGCCGCGCCACCGCCACCACAACCACCACCGACCCCCCACTATCGCCCCAGTGATTTATTGTCCTCACTGAATCTGGGTTTATTCCGTAGTGGACAGCCTTCTGACTGGCTAGAGCTGACTGAAGTTGTTCTCTGCACGACAAGATCTATCGATTATTCAATGACCTACTTACGCCAGCATTTTTCTCCTAATCGCCTAATTTCAAACAGGAAATCTCGGAAGTGGTGGATTACGGGGGGGGATTGCGGTCACTGCTGATGCTTTGTACTTTACAGCAGTCTATATAATAGTAGTTCTGATTTCGGGTCTACTACTCAAGAAAATTTTTTATACTATCAAGTTTTCTATTATTTTGTCACTTTTTTCGAAACCTTTCTTTCAATTTTTTTTCGCAGTTTCATTTCCTTTACAGAAAAGATCTGGCCCTTGTAAATTCATAAAATTCTAAGATACTAAATGCTTTCCCTTCTGAGTAGTAAGATGTTTTATCGATTTTCAATCTTATCTACTGTAGCAAGCACACTTGACCGCCGCGGCAAGCGCAACGCGAAAAGGTCTGTTTAGACGTCGTTTATACTTCCGCCGCGAAGCGGCGCTGCGAAGTGCAATTCTATAGTATCGATCGTGCCGCGCCGCGCGGTCAATATTACAGGAATGCACTGCGTCGCGCCGCTCGGCGGCCTGGAGTAAAAACGACCCCTTAGTCAGTGAGATTGTGCTCCCAGTCCGCTGCGTCCGCCGCCGCGGCAAAGTAAGAACCTAAATCTTTCTACAAAATTTCGAAAAACTCTACACCATTCCCGCAAAGCTGAAAAAGTGAGGTTCTCGTCAGTCAGGACTTATAGTTTCTTATTGTTTGTTCGCCTTCACAGCCGCACGCAACACGCAACGCAGCACTCAGCGCTTGCGCAAGCATCATTCTGGAGAATTTCCATTGTGGTAGTCAACGTTGCGATTTCAGATATGCGATTTTCCTGCGAAAACACACACAGGGTTAATAGAAATTGTGAATGTTCCACAAATCCTATATCTTGACGTTACGCAAACGCAACGCAACGCTCAGGGCAGCACTCTAGAAAGAAAAGGAGGGTACATCATTATAAGCTTTTTTTTGCAAATGAACATCTCAAGCAGTTCTGCTGGTTTCGTCGCACGCTACGCATACGCGTGCGCACATGCACGTGACGCACACGCGACGCGGCGAGGAATGCATGTGCAAAGTTTGATGGCTTTTGCAAATCTGTGAGGGTTTTATTCCGAAATTCGATGTAAATGACATGCCCTCGATAAATTGTGACACGCAATGCGTACGCCACGCGCTTGCTGGAATTTTCTGCTGTTTTTTTTTCTTGCTAAAAATAGTTTTTGATTGATTTCATTTTACCTTGGATGTTTTTTTCTGAGATCTAGCTACTAAATTTTAGCACCCTGTCCTCAAGCAACATGCCACGCACACGCGACGCATACGCACACAACACTAATGCGCGTGGCTTTGAAAATGATACTCTACGTTTGGTCCACCGTCTAGTGTCCTTTTAGAAATGAAACTAGTGAATTTCCAACCTTTTTGGCGCGTACGCGACGCGCACGCTTCGCCGCTTAATGTTCTGTAGTCGTCTGCCTTTCTGTCATGTTTTTTACCATTAATCACCGTTTTTATTGAGGCTCAGCTCCTAAAGTCATAGATTAACCACGTACGCTGCCCAAGCCGCGACGCGTGGCCATTTTCTCCATTCGAAAAAATCCTGTAATTGTTCATCGTTTTTTCGCCCAATCACCCGCTTCTGTCTCATAGATGGCCATGTAATGTACTCCGTTCGAGACCATTTCATGTCTATGGTAGAGATTTATTATCGCCCAGTAAATCTAGGTTTATTTGAGCTCATTAATTGCCGCCCCGTGCTATAGCTACGGGCTCAATTCCCTGTCCCTGTCCGTCCATCCACCTTAAAGACCCTTTAGTTCTTTGTCCGTGTGGGGTGGGTGACTTTTACGACATTGGTGATGCTGATGCGATTTAAATGACTTTTATATCTTCTTCTCAGATCGCGTCTGTCCAATGCCTCCTGCTCGACCTTGCATGGGACCCTGGCTAACACATCTGAAGGTTACCCTATAGTTAATCTCAATCGATGATGGTATACCTGTCCTTGTTTGGCCCCTCAGACCTCTCCATCTACCCAACCACTGCCTTTCTATCCGACAAACAAATATTGAATGACTCTCTGTCCTCTTCTTGTCCCCCATCCACTCAGCCCATACTGTTGACCTTTCGCCTTGAGAAGGACGGTGGAATGAGGTGCTCCCTTACTCTGATGGTGATCCATCAATGGCGGCGTGGTCAAAGGCATTGTCATACAATTCCGCCGCAGAAACCGCGCAACCGTTGCAAAAATATACGCTTATCAATTATCGGTCACTTAGCCATAGGGTTCAACTTTAAACCCGCGATCTGTGCCCTTCTAATGATGAATAGGGGGCTTACTAAGTGGGTGGGCGCTTCGAATTGGCTCATTAGTGGCCGTTTTGCCCGAATCAGACACGCAGAGCTACCCGAACCCGAACCTTGTAGCCCTAATTTCGTCATTCCGCACCATCTGATGAGCCCGGGACCACGTTCATCCCGGCTATTTAATCATCCATTTAGTCAACATCACATTGCCTTCAGGTCACATGTACTATGTGCGTTGTTATGTTATGCTGTGTTATGTTATGCTATGTTATGTTATGTCATGCTATGTTATGTTATGTTATGCAAGTGGTGATGGTTTCCCTAAGGCAGTAACGGATCTACATATAGGAATCAGGATAACATAACATGTCTTGAATTTATTGCAATCTAACATAATACAGCATAGCATAACATAACCGTGAACATAGCAACATAATGGAGCATAACGTGACATAACAAAATGTGCCATAACATACATAGCCTGACATGACATAACATAACATAATCTAGCATAACGTGACATCATTTGGCATAACATAACTTACTATAACATAGCACAACCTGACTTGACATTACCTGATCTGACATGGCCAGGCATTACCTGACATGGCGTGACATTGCATAACGTAACATAATATAACATGACGTACTACTCAGTGATGTTCAAAGAAGCAGAAAACTGCTCTTATATATCCTCTGTTTTGGAGTCAAATTTACTGTGTTCCTACGCGCGCCTGTGCGGAGCGAGGTTAGAGACAGCGAGAAAGTGTGGTGGGAGGTGGATACGTACGCAGACGCATGCGATAAACGAAAAGAAATTTCTTTCCGGAGCAGAGGATATGCCTAAGGCTTCAGACCTCAGCTTGTTTCGAATCTAAGTGCAGTTGTACTGTAACCGTAGTATTCATGATTACGTGCAACCAAAGCTTGTTGCGATGAGACTGTCCGCCTACGCGGTCAGCGTGCGTGTCGAGCGGCCGTCAAGGAAGCATTTTTGGAGTAGTCTGCTCACGGGTGAGATGAAGCTGGCCGGGTTATTATTCACTATTCGTCTGACATTCCTCTTAATCGGTTTATAGTTTCGGAATTTGCCTTCGCGACGACCGACTGAAACGCCCGCCGACCGCGTGGGCGGACGATCTCAGTCGGATAGACTTCAATACAGTGCTACTTCTACCCTTGCCTCTCTATACAAATTTCACACGGATTTCCTGCCGATGCTAGCTCAACTTGAATTCCTATTTTTGCCCATCACTCGTTTTTTTTCTTCTTCTGTCGATTGATATTATATTGTAGCGATACGGTAGCAGTGCTCCTATCATTGTGCTCTTCATTTTTGTCGCCTGATTTTGTGGATCCTTCTGAAATTTCAAGTGCCTCAACAGTAAGTATATGCAATTAGTGCAAAGTGCTCCATGGTGTCATTATTTTTTCTGGTGTCCTTTAAAATGCTACGTGTCCTTTAAGTGGTTACTGTAGTCATACAGTGTGTTTCAACCGGGGGTCCCAGTGCGGCTAACGCTCTTCAGCTGGACAGCAGTGCCCCTGCAAACTAGAGAAACGAGATTTCACGGGCTGGATGGGGGACGACTCGATCATTGACCCCATTTGAATCAACCAACCAACCAGTGCATATACAGAGGGAAGAGATATTTGGATTTGCCTGGATATATAGTTGAATGGGAGAAACCCGGAGGCAGTCGCCCGGCTGGCGCCGGCCGTCCAAGGCTTAGTAGATTCTATTATGCTATGCATTGAGACATGAATAGCCACAAATTTCACGAACAATTTTGCATCAGCGAATTTAATAAATTTCACCTCGCCTCCTGAATGAATGCGATGGATGAAAGACCGCATGACCGACCAACCGAACAATCACCGCGGCCATGCAACCGCATCCACTACAGCGGTTTTCCTTCCTTTATGAAAAAATGCGTTAAAATATTCGAGTTCTGACGTTTTTTTTTTCAAATCATGAATTGTATTGAGTTATGAATTTTGCAGCAATATTTGTATCTAATTCTGAAACAAAATTCTCAGATTCTGACATATCCGGAATTCGGATTTGATGGATCAAGCTGGACTATATGAATGTCATCTAGAAGTTTTGTCAGTTGCGAGCCTTTACTTTTGGAGAAAATAGCCTCTGACTCAAGAGTTTCGGTATTCACAGTTTGATATACCCAGCAAAATATCGATAGAACCACGGCAGGCAGCGTTTCCAATGCACCTCGGGGGCTTCTCACGGCCCCCGTGGCGCTATTCATGGCAGTCACGGCGCTCTTCGTAGCGTTCACGGCGCTTGCCACAGAACCCACGGCGCTTCTCATAGAACCTACGGCGCTTCTCGCGAAACTCCGTCGCTTCTCACGGAACCCACCGTGCAACCCACGCCGCTCTTTATCGTACCCGCGGCGTTCTTCATGACCCTCACGGCGATCTTCATGGCACTCACGGCGCTCTCCGTATAATTCCTACGCTCTTCACGGCACCCTCGGCGCTCTTAATGACATCCACGGCGCTCCTCACCACGCTTTTGGAGGCACGCACGGCGCTTCTTACGGCACCCACGGCGCTCTTTATCGCACCCACGGCGTTCTTCATGGCCCTCACGGAGCTCTTCATGGCACTCACGGCGCTCTCCGTACAATTCCCATGCTCTTCACGGCACCCTCGGCGCTCTTAAAGGCACATTACAAGCTCAGGGACGAAATCTTATATTTCCATATAGTTGTGAAGTTAATCCGCCCTATATAGTACCTGCCAAGTGCGAGCTCTCCCTTCCTGCGGATAAGCGAGATATAGGAGGAAGCCACCCTGGGGCGCCCACATCCGGAAGCCACTTTGGCTCGCCCCTTTTACGGTCTTTCGAGCTCGAATGTCGCGTGATGAGTGACGGTTCCCGATGAATGGCCCCGTTCTTCCCTTCATTCTCAGCCTCTCTATCCATTCAGGTCCGCTCGCATACATCGGTTGCAAATTACGGAAGTTACAAGCCTCGGACAACTCGTCCACCATGCTTCCGTAGCTCAATTTTTGAGAGGTCATAACTTCGTTCTTAGAGGGTCTTGTACGATTTCAGAGACATTACTGGAATCATCGTAGGGTCGTTTTCAATATAGGCAGAAAAGCAGAAAAACGATTTCAAGGATGGACTGTGCCTTTAATGACAACCACGGCGCTCCTCACCGCGCTTTGGAGGCGCGGACGGCGCTTCTCACGGCACCCACGGGGCTCATCATCGCACCCATGGCGCTCTTCACGGCCTCCACGGCGCTATTCATGACACTCATGGCGCGTACCACGAAACCCGCGGCGCTTCTCACGGAACCCGCGGCGCTTCTCGCGAAACCTTCCGCGCTTCTCACGGAACCCACCGTGCAACCCACGGCGCTCTTTATCGCACCCACGACGTTCTTCATAGCCCTCAGGGCGCTCTCCATGGCACTCACGGCGCTCTTCGTATAATTCACGGCGCTCTACATGACACCCTCGGCGTTTTTCACGACATCCGCGGCGCTCCTCACCGCGCTTCTGAAGGCACGCACGGCGCTTCTAACGGCATCCTGTGTTCACACGGCAACCAAGGCATTCACGGTTCTATGCTGGGAGAAGATTTCCGCGGCGCTCCGTGAGAAAAGCGTGGACGGTCACTCAAAACGCGGATGACATTCGCCCGTTTCCTATTCCTTGATTTAGATTCTGAGATTTCGAGGCCAAAATAACTCAACATAGACCGTTCTTTTCTGCGGTTTTCGCAGGTTTCGTGGTTACACTATCTGTGGCGAAACCCTTTGTCGAAACTCGTTTTTCAACAAAATTTCATAAACCTAAACCGTTTTTTTTTCATCAAAAATTTTTCGCATTTTCCCATTAATTTGAATGGCTATTTCTTGAAGAACTTTTGGAACTTTCGCATCTCGGATCGCCCCAATTCCGGTGAAGGGGACTAAGATGTCCCGCCCATTTTTTGAAATCATAGTGAAGAAGCGGCGACTTTCAAACGAATTTTCTTCACTCAAAAATCAAATAAAGGATTCAAAGTGGGTGTGACGGAACAATTTCACCATTTACTGCGTTACAGATTGTAGGCTGTTAAATAAACATAGTAAAAAAGAGAAATGACTGTAGAAAACTTTTCTTTTTTTTTCCAAAAAGAAGTCTTTACCTGCTAATCTTTAGTTGTATTCATTTCCAAAAGTTGCTCCATTTACTTGACTCGCTTTTTCCCACTTATAGATTTTGGATGGTATAATAAATTTTATAATAAGTAGCATTTGTAATTAATTTCAGAAAAAAATCAAATAAATCTTCATTAGTTTTCTTCGTTTCTGAAAAAACTATTCCATCCAAATTCGAATATTTATCCCCTCGAATTTCAACCGTTTTCGGACAATTGGAGCCAAATATCTGATTCCGTGCAAAATAGTTGACTGTTTATTGTAGATGAATGTTTTCATGGCGACAACTCGGGTATTTCGGTATGAGTGCTTGTTTTTCGACAACAATTAAACATGGAAAAGCGGACTATTTTCTCAAGTAACAGCGGTGAAACGGGAAATTCTTAAATGTTTGCGTGCCTGAAATTCAAAAAAAAAATGAAAAAGGGTGCAAAGGAACATCATTACTACAAAATATAAATTCGTAACCTTCAAGGTAGAAAGTTCAAATCCGATTTTAGCGTTCAGAACGCCGTAAATTCTATTAATCAGCGGCAAAATGGAAATAGATTTTTTCTAAAAAAAAAAGAAAATATTCATATGGAAAGTCTAATTCCATGGGGGGGGGCGGACTTTTCCTGCGCGTTTTTGAGTTTTTTCTTCGAAAATGTGTTACTTCTTTCTTGACTATGATTCACCTCCTGTATATTTTGAATAGGGTTATGAAAATGGTGGTGCTAATTGTATTTGTCATGATAACTAAACGGATAAACGAATCCTTGACATCCATCGGTCTCGGCATTGGTTTAGAGAGCCGACCAGTGACAAGGGAAGGATACTTGGACAAGCTGGCTTCTTACTAGGGAACCTCGCTAGTCAGGTATGAGCTTGTGAGAGACTGTGAATGTTTCTTGGTCAACTCGGATACGCTCTTTTCGTATCTGAACTCGGATTTTGTTACGGACATCTCTGAACGAAGTTATAAGCGTTTTTGAAGCTTCGTGAAAAGGTAAGGGCCAATTTTATCAGCCAATTTTTAGGGCGGTTGGGATGAACGTGTCCGGGTTCAGCTCGAAACTTTCAACTGGGGGTTTTTCAGGGCGCTGAACGCGAATCTGTGTCTCTAAACTTATGGTTACTGTAGGTTACGTTAGGCATGATGCCTTTTAACTGACTTTACGTACCTTAAAATTTTGAAAATCAAAAAATGGACTCTAAATTCGTGTTCTGCGTCCCAAATAACACTCACAGTGAAATTTTAGGTCAAATCTGAGACTTTGATCAAGCTACCGTATATCCACCGTAACCTACCGTAATCTATCAGAAATTGATAAACGGATTGCAGATTCTTGTTTAGCACTGCAAATACCCCCCAGAGCAACAATTTGAGCCATATCTATCGTAGCACTCCGGAAATCGGCAAACGTCGCGTTTTGCCATCAACTCCCCCCCCCCTCCCCGATGGGAAGCTTTGAACTAATCATGTCGAAAAGCTCGGAAAATCGTCAAATAAACCATAGATTCGTGATCAGCGCCCCAAATAACCCATCTGGAAGGATTTTGAGTGAAATCTGCAGCATTTTTTCTTCACGCGTTCAGTGGTATAAATAAGCGTTCAGCCGAAAATTCCTCAGAAGTGCAAAACGCTATCAGTCTGTGCAAAGTTTGGAACATGTGCCGTCACTCAAAATCGCTAAGCGGGGTAGTTTTGGGGGCTGAACACAAGCATGAGGTCCGTTTCCGGATTTTGCAAACTCTAAACTCTGACCGGCTATATTTTTTTCGCAGATGTCCGTAGCAAAATCCGAGTTCTGATTCGAATAGGGCGTATCGGAGTTGACCAAGAAACATTCACAGTCTCCCAAAAGCTCTTACCTGACTAGCGAGGTTCCCTAGTTAGAATGAAATATCTGTTTTTAAGAAAAGTTTCTGACGTGGAATTCAAATTTCTCTCTTTGGTTGCAGGACGGCTCTTTGAACAATGGTCTAAATGTTTTCAAAGGTTTGCGAACCCATAGAGCAATTTATAGGATATTCCGAAAAATTGGATTCGGCACAAAAATTGGTGTTTAGGATGTTGAACATTCAGGATGTTGAACACTAACCCTGGGTTTGGTTTTCAGTTTTTTTAGATGTACTGGATTGTCAGTTTTTTTTTAGATTTTCTGGAGTTGACGGTAGGTATGACGTCGTTTAGCAGGCGTTACTTGAATTAAATTTCGAAAAATGACAAATGGACGCCGAATTTGTGTTCAGCACCCTAAATTTTCCTTACCGAGAAGTTCGAGACCAATCTGGTCAACTTACCGTAACGTTTTGGTAGCTTATTCGAACCAGGGCCTCATATTTCATCTGCGATGACTTCCTCTCCGATTTTCGAGAAGATTTTGCAAGGGTTTTTTGTGATTATTGAAACTAAGCAATTTTCGGAGCATTTCTCTCGTCTCAGAATCTTCGATTGTTGTTTTCCTCATTTCTCCTAGACAGGATCCAGCTAAGATTCCGGTTTATAAATTCTCTGCTACGTAATTTGGAATCTGTAAAACGGGAAACGTACCAAAACTGCTAGAAAAACGATATTTGCTGACGTATTTTAGCCTCGAGATGAGGTATAGTTCATGAAAAACCGCGAAATCGGAATCGGACACACGTCCGCGTTTTTAGCCGTTGTCCACGCTCTTCTAACGGCACGCACACATACGGCGCGGCGTGTCTCACGGCCTTCACGGCGCTCACGACATCCACGACGCCCTTGTAGCGCCGTGGGTGTCGAGAGTGCCGTGATCGGCATGAGAAGCACCGTATGAGCCGTGAAGGGCGCCGTGTGTGGGGTGAAGAGCGCCGTGAGTGCCGTGAGCGGCGCCGTGGAGACAAGGATATTCTGCCATGAATATCTTTCTGCAGATATAGTAACCTTTGACTCGAAGGCTATTTTCTCCAAAAGTAAAGAATTATAGCTTACAAAGCTGCTTAATAGGGTTCACCTAGATCAACTCGATCCATCTAACACAAAATCTGTTTGCCTTAACATTGGCTCAACCTTGGCTTTGATTCCGGACGATGTCTTATATAGCTCCTGCTCTATACATAAATACCAGGTTGTTCAAAAAGTTGTGTCGTTCGATAAGAGAGGGCAGTGTTACTAGCTCAAAGTTTTTTTGTTTTGTTGGTAATCTCTTCATATGAACTTATGTGAAGTTTCATTTCAATCTGTCTATTCATTCTTTGTTTACAAGCCATTTAGTGTCGCCCTCTCACAGCAATGGAAAAAATTGAATATCGTGCGGTGACAAAATTCACATTTTTGGAAGGTGTGGCACCAAAAGAAATTCACGAAAGAATGTCAAAAGTGTATAATGATTGTTCATCTACAATTAGAACAGTAGAAAGATGGGTTGCTGAATTTGAATGTGGTCTTACAAGCCTTGAAGACGATCCACTTGAAGGTTGTTCAAAAAGCGCACCAACACCAGAAATCAAAGCCAAAATACAAGAAATGGTTTTGGAAGATCATCGATTGACTGGGAGAGACTTAGTAGAGGCTCTAAACATCTCATTAGGCAGTGTGAGCCATATTTTAAGTGAAATTTTGGGTTTTAGAAAGCTGTGTGCACAATGGGTGCCGCATTCGCTAATAACGGAACAAAAACACATTCGAATGCGACTTTCTCGGCAACCTTTGGAGCGTGTGAAAAAGGATAAAGTGGATTTTGCGCGTCGAATTCGTCACTATGAATGGGACTGGGGTCTATCAACGCGATCTTGAATCAAAACAAGAGACTAAAGAGTGGTGTGAACCTGGTTGTTCGGCTTCGAAACGAGTTCGTGTCCGGAAATCGGCCAAGAAGGTTATGGCATTAGTTTTTTGGGATGCGAAAGGAATTTCGTTTGTGGATTACTTGCAAACTGGTAAAACAATCAATTCTGAATATTATTGCAACCTTTTGGACCATTTGAAGGAAAAAATTCGTGAAAAAAGACCCGGTCTGCAGAAGAAAAAAATCCTTTTTCATCAGGAAAATGTACCGTGTCTCAAGAGCATTTTGACAATTGCTAAAATTCATGAATTAAAGTTCGAATTGTTGGAGCATCCACCGTATTCACCAGATTCGGCCCCCAGCGACTTCCATTTGTTTCCAGAACTCAAAAAAATTCATGCGTAGCAAGCGTTTTTCATCAAATGAAGAGGTCATAACGGCTGTTGAAGCGTATTTTGCAGATCTTCCGGATTCCCATTTCGGGGATGGGGTCCACAGATTGGAGGATCGTTGGAGCAAATGTATTAAAGTTCAGGGAAATTATGCTGAATAACAAAGTGTATTTTGAACCATAAAATTGTGTTTTTCTTATCGAACGACAAAACTTATTGAACAACCTGGTATGATGTTTCCATTCTGAATTCGTCTCGTTTTTGTCTCGATGGCCGGATTTTTTGAACTTTTTCTTCACTTTTTAACCCTGATGATGCAATGTTTCAGGTTTTCTTCCGCCACTTCCGCCTCCATGTCGTCTGCCTGTCCACACCGACCGGCCGAGGTGTCCTTGGCGTTTCTCGGAAACGGTATACTCGTGTGCTGCTGCTGCTGTTTGCGCATCCATCCATCGCTATTCAACGATCGATCGTTCAACCAACACTCACACTCTCACAGTGTTGCAATCGTGATGGCCGGCCATCCTGACTGTCGCTCGGCGGTTGGCCTCCCTCGTTGACCAAGCAGAGCGGCGGCCGCCGCCGCCGCTTCCAGCCGCCCGACGCTGCTCTCTGGTCAGTTTTTGACCGCCGCGCCGCCGCAGGCCAGTTTTCTCGCTCGCACGTGATGTGTTTCAACTTTTTTTCTGCTGACGACATTGCGGGCAGCTGTGTGAAGAGAGCGCCTTTCGACTTTTGAACTTTTAAACTTTCACTATACGGAACCCATCCCGAGTTCCTTATCAGAGAGGAAAACCAGATTTTTTTCTGGAAAGTCTTAAATTTTCACCCATAATTTTATAGCGTTATATGCTTGGAGACTAGTGCAGTTTCCAACAGAAAAACGAAAAAAATGTGGCAATCTAATTTTCTGATAAAATACTGCACACTGGTAGCTAGCTTATGTGTAAGTATTAATTTTCGAAGTTTCTTCGCTGCAGCTTCGTGTATCATACTGTAGCAGTACGGTAGTGCAATAAACTTTCTTAATTTTCTGGCAAAAAAAGTGTTTAAGCTCTGAGCACATAGTGGTCCTAGAAAGAACAAAACACCATAGACGGGTACTGTAGCCTAATTGCTAGTTTTTTTTTCTTGATTTTTCTCATTTCAGTTTAAACTCTATTTTTCACTGATTGGTCGATCGTTTTTCTTCCGAAAATTGGTGTACCATTCTGTAGAAGTAGTGTATCTCGATTCGTGTCTTTTCCGAAAACGCTCACGTTTTCTGAGAATCTTTTTTTGTCTAGAATTTAGTTTTTAGGCATTTTCATTTTGTTATGTGGTGCATTAAGTTGATATTTTTCGTTTTTTTTGGGACTGGGGTAAATTTCTTCTTTTCCGACAAGCCCGGCTTTTTCATTCCCGGACATCGCTGCATTGCTTTTGCGGCAAACCTGGCATTTCCTTCCTGGGAATCGAAGCATTTCCCCTCCCATAAATCCCGTGATTTTCCTTCGCGCCAATCCCGAGGTTTTTCTTCCCAGCTCTCCGGGCACTACCTTTCCCGGCAATCCCAAACTTTTCCCTAACGAAAATCCCGTGATTTCCCTTCCTGACGATCATATCAGAATATCCTCTCCCGGCGACCACGACAATTCCAGCACTTCAACTCCCAGCGATTTCGCCACTTCCTTTTCCAGCGCATCTTCTTACCGCCGTCCCGTCATTCAGTTACGGACACTTCCTTTTCCGGTAATCCCGGAATTATCCTTCCCGACCATCCCAATATTTCCCTCAGCGTGATCCCGGCGATCCCGAAGTTTTTCCCTGCCGAAGTCCCATTCCCATTCCTTGCGAGCCCATTTCACTTGTCGGAACTCCCTTCCCAGTCGTTCCCGTCAGTTTCCTTCCCGGCCATCCTGACATCCCCCATCCCGGCGATCTCGGGACTTTCCCGCAGTCCCGGCATCCTTTCCCGGCGATCTTGGCATTTCCTTTCCCGGCGATCTCGATACTTTCCCTCCCGGTGATCCGGCATCCCTTCCCGGCGATCTCGGTACTTCTTTCTTCTCCCCGCAGTCCCTACATTGCCTTTTCCGGCTACCCGGCATTTTTCTTCGCGGCATCTCCCTTCCCGGCGATCTCGGTACTTCCTCTCTCCGCAGTCCCGGTATTTCCTTTCCCGGCGATCTCTATACTTTCCCTCCCGGTGATCCGGTATCCCTTCCCGGCGATCTCGGTACTGCCTCTCCCGGCAGTCTCGGCATCCCTTCCCGGCGATCCCGGAATCTCCCTCCCCGGCGATTTCGGCAATCCTGGCATTTCACCTGTCGCCACTCCCTTTCCCGGGGAGCTTGGCTTTATCCTCCCCGGCCATTCCGCTCACTTACCGGTGCTCCCTTTCCTGCCTATCCCGGCGTTTTACGGCCTCCCTGGCATCTTCCTTCCCGACGACTGGCATTTCACTTTCTTCCGCTCCCTTTCTTGGGAATAATGGCATATTCCTTCCTCCCAATCCCTACATCTTCCTTCCCCATGACCTCAGTATCTTCTTTCCGCGCAATCCCGGCTCTACCATATTCTGACCCAATGCCATTCACTGCCTTGATTGCACTGTAGAAGGGAAATGCAGATTATCTTATAAAGTACTAAAACCAAAAATGTAGGTTCCATAAACCATTGAAATTATCAATTTGGAAGGCTCAACTATCTTCTAGACAAAATCCGCGAACTTCATCCATTCAAAAATGGCGGGTCCTGTATTTCCAAAAGAATATATTTTAACCAAACCCAATGCTTTCTATTAAGCATGGGCTAGGAAACAAATTATCAGAGCACAGATCATCGACCGAAATTCCTCGATTGTGTGTCAGTGTGTGTGAGAGTGTGTGTATGTGGCTGGAGCACCTGTTCAGCTGGAGAATCCGGACACACAGATCCGGGCATAGCCTGCACTGCGGTGACGTCATCTGGCATAGAATATCCTCTTTCAGTGACTATATTTCCTTGAACATAGATACTTTCCAACATTTTTTGATTTCCATTTGTGTCAAATTCCCCATGAAACTCTCTACCCATCACTAGTCTTTATAAAGGATCATTCGCCTCAACTAGCCATTTTCGGCCCTTTTATTGTCAAATGACATCACTTTTCGCCCACTCTGAACTCTGTCCTCTAACCCAAAAACCGTGTCGACATTAGAGTTCAGTAAGAACAGCAGAATGTGCAGAAGCAGCAGCAGTCTCAGAGAGCAGCCGCGTCCATCATCGCCCCCCGGGCTACACATACACACACTCACATAGTAGATACACATAGACTAACACATTTCGCGACTGCAAAAACTCGCCCTCCGCCACCCCCGGCCAGCCAGCCTTTGTACTCGCTCACAATAGCCCCAGTCCATTCATTCGTAGATTGACCGGCCCTCATCTGTGATTGGCCGGATTTCCGAAATCTCCCCGACCTTCATAGACCGTATACAGTGGGGCAGGGGGGGGCATACGGTGTATACGACAAAGGTGGACCCGTTTTGTGTCATCAAATGTTGCGAAGAATACTGTAGGCATAGTTAACGCACCCGGCGTCAAGGTCGTTTATTATAAGAGACCGTGGACCGCCGACGAAGAAAAAAATGCGAAAAAAACGCAGTTTTTCTATTGAAAAAAATCGCGCAAACTTCCCTCTTTTCGGTAGGATTTTCGCCCACTTTTCGATGTTTGCAGGCTTCCCGTCTCCCTCCCTGTTATTCTACACCTCCTTTTGTTCTTTTCAGCGCTCTCTGTTGTTGGACTATGTGTGTGTGTGTGTGTTTGCATTTCGTCAGAGCACAGGGTACATTCATCAGTTCAGTGAACATTCTATTCTATTTGCAAAATGTTTTCAATGAAGCACGAAAATACCGAAATCCTGGGAACAAATCAGATTTTTCGGTGTTTTTTCGTCTGAAGTGTGAAATTGCGCCATGAATTCGTGGCAATGTTTGAAATCGTGCACTCGACTGATTTTGTAAAATTCGCGTGCATAGCTTTTCATTGAAAAAAAAAATTACAACAATTTTTTTTACACCATTTTACTTCTGCACAATCAATCAGGTCTACAATTTCTGAGCGCCAGTCGAGCGTATGGCGCGAACACTTCTTAGAACAGTCTTCGTGCATTTTTTCCATTAAGTCGCTTCAGTTGTTCATTTCACAGATAAATGTTTGTAAAATGAGACATTCCTCCTTAATAAATTTTTATGACTATTTTTTTGTTTCTCACTTGTTTATTTATTTGTTTATTCATTTATCTATTTATTCTTATTTATTCATTCATTTATTCCTTTCTTGTCTATTCATTTATTTTGTCCATTCATTTTTGACTAGTTCTGTTGTTGATTTATTCGCTTTTTCCTTCGACGTTAAAGCGAAAGAGAATCTCTCGGACTTTTTCTGGAGATTGCGCCATGTGCTCACCGCTATTGTTGAAAGTCGTTGTCATGATTGATGGTGCAAAAGTGAAATGCTTAAGTCAAATGCGGATACAAATAGTGTTTTGTAAGTCTTTCTTTGTTTACAACCTCGGCCATGCGGTCGGCGTGCGTGTCCAGCGGTCCTCGCAGAGGCATTTTTTGGATTTGTGAATCAAATAGCAGGAATATTAGGTGAATAAAGAATGATATCTCCGTGAGCTGTCTGCGGCCGTTGAAAAGTTCATTTCGAAAAATGCCGTCACTACGGTCGCTCCGCACGCACGCCGACCGCGTGGGCGGGCAGTCCCATTCGGACCGACTTTAGAGCCCCTTGAAAATACAAATGTGTCTATGAATTGAGAATCAGTTTCACTCAAATTGTATAAATATTACAATTAATATTTCGGGTGAAAAAAACAAAGATATGCATCCAACATCCGCACAATCAATCGGGTCTGCGATTTCTGCCTTCCAAGCTGAGCACATGGCGCAGTTTTGCCGAGAAACATTCTTGGTTTCCCTTTTCTCGGTCACAAAAGTAATATTCATCCAATTCGATGCCGTTTGAATCAATTTCAGCCCGGAAAACGCTGTACGTTTGACATCTGCATTATCAATCAGGTCTGTGATTTTTCCCTTAGACGAGTTCATGGCGCAGCTTCGAGCAGAAACCTTTTTCGAAAGAAAATGTTACAGAGAGTTCAAGGTTTTTTCATCCTCGAAATTAGTCGATCATAATCTCTGCCAATGAAAAAAACGAAGTTGACCCAGTGAAGGAATAGCTTGATTACCTCATTAATTGCCTAATTGATGAATAAGTAGTCTAATTGACTGTCAAACTGTTCCATAAAAAAGTAACAATAGCCCCAACTTGGTTTTTCTCAAACTCTCAGTAATTTCTCATTTACATTCAGCTCTCCCGAATCTGCATTTGACCAGTAAGTTTCCAGGCCAGTGTCACCATATTTCCGCCGCACTTCAATAAAAGAAGCTGTCTGTCTACGGAGGTGAGTGGGCCCACATATACGAATCAATCAATGGAATGCAACGTCCTTCAATATGCACCATCGTCATCATCATTTTCTCTCCCTCTCTCTCTGTATATGCTTAGCCCATCTACAGACACACATCAGCCCCCGTCCTTAGTCCGTCCGTCCATCGTCCATCCGTCAGCCGCCGCCGCACCCTCCACCGTCCACTTGCCCTCTTCGCCCGTGGGGGCAAAAAATTGGTCCCGACAGGGTTCAGCTTTTTTCGGCGCCTACACGCAACTTCCTGGGCTATTTTTGGACGGGGAAAGGAGAAATTTCCTCCAATCGATACTATATTCCACTATATACATATATTATACAGGGAGGTAAGTAATAGCCCGTCATGTACGTGCATATATGTGTGTGTGGGTGATATATGTGCCTCTGACCTTTTCCCCACTAAACCAGGACAGGGTCGATTTGAAAAGGTCAGCCAGCATTTATGTATGTATGCAAATGTCGCCTCGACACTACCCAGCCGGCAACATGTCAGAATAAGAATCTGCTATTCGTATAAAGGGCGTTTTGGGGTTCTGCAGATTTTTCTTCTACTTTTCCTCGTCATTTTAAGCAATATACTGATTGAAAAATCTAGAAAATATATTTTTTTTATTTTTTCTTGCTTTAGAAATACGGTATCGCATTTCGTTATCCATAAAATGGGGACAATTTCATCTGAAGTTCAGTTGATCTGAAATGTGACCTACTTAATCTCGTAATGTTCCATTTGATCTGAAAAGTCTACTGTTCGGTGAGAGAAGACTATTGGGAACAATGACACGTATGGGGGGGAGTCAAAGAAAAATCTCGCTGACAAGTCAAACTTTTCTTTTTTAAGGAGATTCTTATAAATTCCTGCCTGGGTGCGGAACGATCCGCGATTTTTCCTAAAAGGTTGTAACCCGTGGGTGGGCGAAATTCTAACTTAGGTGCGAAATTTTGCTTCGACCCTCCCCTATTATGTGTAATTGAGCCGATTATTGTCCCCCCAGCTTCTATTTGTTCCTCTTGCTTTCAATTTTGTCTGAAAATTGACCAAATGGATTCGGAATTTGACCTGTTTGATCCGAAATTAGATCAGTTTGATCTGAACTATGGCTACTCTAACTAAATAGCGATCTATTTGACCTGAAAAGTACCCTATTTCTGCCGAACAGGTGAAGTATTTTGTTTCAAAGTAATTTATTTGATCTGAAAAGTGGCCAATCTGATTTTTAAAATATCTAACTTGAGCCCAAATGCGCTTGGTACGATTTGAACTATGAACAATTCGATCTGAAGTGTAATCTACTTGATCTGACACTATCTAGTTTGATCTGAAATATGACCTACTTAATCTCAAGATGTCTTGTTTGATCTCAGAAATTACCATTTTGGTCGAAATTTCGACAAATTTTATTTGGAATGTGACCCACACTGTTTGATTTGTTTTAAGCCGGGACCAATTTGATCTGAAGTGTGACCTAGTTGATCTGACACTTTCTAGTTTGATCTAAAATATGACCGACTTAAACTCAAAATATCTGTCTTGATCTCCTAAAATACCATTTTGATCCGAAATTCGACAAATTTGATTCGGTATGTGACCCAGTTGATGTGAAAATTTGTAATTTGATCTTAAAACTGCTCAATTTGTTCTAAACTGTGACCAATCTGATCCGAAGTGTGACCTACTTGATCTCATTATATTTGATCTGAAGAGTGACCCATTTGATTTGATAATGTCCACATTATTGTTAAAAAAATCTCAAAAAAAAATTTTTTTTTTCGAGGTAAATTTTTTGCGAATTTCGGAGTAAACGTGACATTTTATTTTGAAATTTGATCAAAATGTGATCTACTTGATTCAAAAATCTGCTATTGTCTTGATTCCAGAAGTACATAATTTGATCTGCATTACGACCAATTTTATCTAGAAACTACCGATGTGGTCCGAAATGCTTCGAAAATTGTAAAATTTGATCTGAGATTTATCTTATTTAATCTCACAGGTGCATGATTTGATCTGAACTAAGACTTATTTGATCTAGATTGTGACCCATTGGGTCCTAAATGCTACGAAAATTTTTCATTTGGTTTGCAAAATCTCTATCAGCTTGGCATGTAGCCTTGAGAGTGACCAATTCTACTTATAATTGGATCTTTTTTCTAATAGGCTACCTGTTTGATGAAAAGTCTTATTTTTTCCACTGGTAATTTGAAGTAATTTGGTGAAGAAAAAAGTAGATAATTTGACCTAAAACGTAATCCATTTCGCTGAAAAAAGTGTGTGGATTAATAAAAATATTGTAAATATTAATCTGAAAGGGAAGAACTCCCGATAGAAAATTGTCCGGTTTCATCTGAGAAAATTCCAAAGCAATAAGATCAGAAAAAATTAAGAAAAAATAATTTTAAAAATTATAACAAATCGTCATGTAATTTTGTCTCTCTTAACTTCTTGTTAATTATTTCCTAGAGATTTTTTCCATTTTTAGATGCTTATAAAAAAATCAATAAAATCGCCTAATCACTCCTGTGAGTATGTGAGCGCGTGCTTAAAACTTCCCAACAGCCCGCAGCTGCATTTTTATGTGTATATTTCTCCTTCCTCCTCGCGCGAGGCGCTCTCACTGTGCACTCATAGAGCGCCCCCCTGTACCCGGTTTCGCATCCACCCCCCCCCCCCCCCCCCAACACACCGACCGCACACACCGAAATTCCACCCCCAGCCCAGCACGGGGAGCGCTCGCCCAGTCAGAGTCAGTTCTAGAGGAGCAGAGAGAGAGAAATTCGAGTTTTTCTGGCCTGCTTTCCGACTCTATCTATACCTAACCCACCCCACTCCACCGCCACCCATTCAGCCACCTCCGCAACGCAACCATATACGCATAGATCATTTCGTCACATCCCGCAGAAGATTTTGTGAAGCTTTTTTCGTGAAAGTACTCAAATCCACTTGAAAATCAGAATAATAAACCACTTTATATCATTTTAGGTTGATATTTTCAAGAAAAACTGAGTAATATTTGATTAGATTGTGGCAAAAAATCATTCGAAAATAGCTTGTATTTCGAAGGATATGAGCATATTGCTCCAAAGTTTTCTATTAAATATATGACTCTACCCTATACAAAGCGGTTTTGTAAGAATTGTGTCATAGGGAGACTATGTTTTCATTAATTCCTGTTTTCGTTCTCACACCCGGAAGTCAGTGCTTTCGGCTTTTCGTCAGCTTCACAGTGGAATTTTTCTGAAGTTCAAATGAAATTTTTATTATTCTATTTAGTTTATTTGTTTTTACTTATTTATTTAGGTATTTTTTGTTTATTTTAATTTTTTTTATTCGTTTACTCGGTGTCATGTGGTATAACAATAGAATTTTATTGTGTTTACTCGTTTTCTCAATTATTTCTCTATTTATCATTTCAATGTACAAGATTACTGTTTACGTCGAAGACACCAGTGGTGCTGCGGGCGGTCGCGGTGCGGATAGCGTGCCGTCGGAATTCAGTTTGCAGATTTTCAATGGTTTCCGGGGCTCTCATCCCTTGGAAACGTCTCAGAATGTAGATGAAAGCCTTATGCAATTCTGTTATCCGAGCCGCACCGAACAGGATTCGGAGCCGCTTGACAGTTCATCTCCAATCTCCGGGCCACTGCTGTTGCTGTTCGGGCCAACTAGAGGAGCCCGGACAGCAAAAGAAGTGTACTCGCAGATTGGGGGAACGAGGCGAACTGTCCGGGTGCTTTGCGCTGAGAATCGCTTGGGGTGGAGAATGCTAACAAGGTTGAATGTCATCAAATTCGTCTTCCATCGCCCGAAATTTGTAGGTGAAATGGGCTTTCCGTTTTCTGATCTCAGAAATTCATCGAAAAAAGTTTGTTAAACAGTGTAAAAAAGGCTTCCCTGAAATTTTCCTTTTTTTTTGAAAAACCGCCTAACTGGGTTCTAATTTGCCATTTCTAGTATTTTTGTAGTTATCTAACATTTTTTTTTGTTTTCTCTCAGTTCTCCATCAAATCTTTACGATTTGCGACCTCACACTGACTTTCATAACTTTTCGCCTCGTTTTGTGAATTTTCAAAATTTGAGGAAACCGACATTGCAACGTTTTCGGTTTGGAACTGTAATTCTTTATCTTTAAATATAACTTCTTATTTGTAATGATCTATTTTATTTTTAATTTGCAACATTCCTGTGTGGAGTCAATTTTTGGATTTCTTTTTGGCGAAGCTTGTTTTTTTTTTTTTTTTTCAGCATATGTGGGACGGGAATTTTTCTTGTTTTTTTAGTGCTAGCGTTTTCTTCAGTTTTTTTCTTTCTTTCCTTTTTATTTTGGGCAAAATTATGTGTCTCCCACCATCTCGTTCTTTTGCTTTCATTAGTTTTATCACTTTTTCCACACGTACACAGTTCGCAACACCAAAATTTACCGCAGTGTTTTTATGTATCTAATGGAACGTGGAGTTTTCCAAAAAAAAAGG
This sequence comes from Aplectana chamaeleonis, assembly GCA_029168955.1. NCBI lineage: Eukaryota > Metazoa > Nematoda > Chromadorea > Rhabditida > Cosmocercidae > Aplectana > Aplectana chamaeleonis. The sequence continues at coordinate 1,525,307 of JAPDOI010000056.1, read as the reverse complement.
CTTCTGAATTTCATACATGCAATTTCGTTGTGCTGGTTCTGAATAAAAAATCTGTTCAGCTTTCAAATTTTATAAGAAAACTCGGAAGAATCTCGGCCTCGAGCCGCACCGAAGAGGAATCGGAGCCGCCTGACAGTTCAGCTCGTGTCCCTAATGTCCGGGCCACTGCAGTTGCTGTCCTAGCCTTACCAGTTCGCCCGGGCAGCAACAGCAGGTGGCCCGGAAACCAACAGCATCGGCTCTGACAGCGACAGCGGGTGGCTCGCAGATTGAGAACAGGAGCCGAACTGTCAGACGGTTAAGGACCGAGGATCGTCAAAGTTGAAATTATATAATTTTTCCCAGCTTTCATAAACACTCGTTTGGTTATTGATAAATTTCTATTCTATGAATTTGAAAAAAAAATTTTCGTGAATTTTTACGTGCGCAGGAGCGGGGGTAGAGCCAGTGAAAGGGGATATGGAGGTAGTAGCGTGGCGCGCACACGCACACGTGGCGATGGGAGTTAGGTTTTCGTACAGAGGATAAACTAGTATTAGTTTGAAAGAGTTTTTCTCCGAAAAACTGCACATTATAAAAATTTATTGTTTTTTTGAATAGTAATGGAAGAAATCCTTCATACTTTTCCACCAAAATCCGAAACCTAGAAACTAGCACATTACTGTTGAAGGTGTATTTTTTGAATTTTTTTTTAGATTTTGGTAATGTGTTTATTCTGAAATTTAATGAGCGAACATATTCTTATTCTAATAATTTGCTAATTTATACTGGAAACATATTTTATACGTTCAAGCATCGCAGAGAATTCGAACCTGGAACTGATCAAAAGGCTAATTCAAAGTTACTGGATTGTTTTTTTTGAAGATACGTTTTTTTCTGGATATTCTTGTTGATACGAGGGGTCTGGGTGAGGGGTCATATTCTCAAGTATATTATTTCAAAAAATTGTGGATTTTTGATGCTATAAACCTTGTGTTCAGAGTACATACTGCAGCAGATTCCTCTGCAGTGTTTACTACAAGATCACTGAACAAAATCCTATTTTCGGAGTCAAATCGTCCTCCCCTACCTTCACCTATGGGAAAAACCTGTTTTCATCTTTACCTCAGGAACAGTTTCTTTCCAAAGAACATATCTGTTGAAGAACACTTTTTAAAATTTAACCTTTTTTATTTCAACATTTTCTCTCTCTCTCCTTCACTTTAGGTGCTGTGTCTAGTTATCGCGTTTCTTTCCCTTATTTCTCTTTCTTCCTCTAACCGGCCTATTCTTTCTATCTGTCAGTCAGTCAGGCGGTCTGTGTGTTTGCAAAGGCGTTAGTTCCGATCCGGCGCGATATGCATCAATGAAAACCCACATACACACACACACTCACACACAAAGTGGGGGTCGAACCGGGTTTAAGAGGCCGACCTATATGTGTGGTCGAGTTTCACGAGATTATAAATTCTAATTGATAGAAAATGGCCACTACAGCGAAAGTTCAGGTATTCCTACGCTTTGGCGAGAGATAGCATGTTTTGACATGTATTCGCCACATTTTCAAGCACTTATCTCCTGTCTATACTTGTCAAAACATGATTCTGCCGTGAATATGTAAAACACCTGAATTCTTTTGTGGTGGCCATTTTCTATTCACTTGAATTTCTTATCAAGTGTATGCTTCTCTGAGAAATATTTTCATGTCCGTAAAAAGTCGTGATATCTGTAGGTGTACTGTAGGATTTAGACTCTTCATAGCTTTAAGAGAACGCTCGAAGAGAAAAAGAGATTTTTTATAAACCGATTGAAACAGGAAATTTTCGCAAAAAATAAGATCCCACAGCAAATGAATTTGTGTAATTTTTATTCTGTTCGGAATTGAAGTTTGGAATCGATTTAGTGTCGAGATTGCTGGCGAAATTGATATCAATCCTTTTTTGAAGCTATTTACACCCCACTTAACGATTTGAATATATATATTTTTTTCAAATTTCGCTATCGTTTATTTTGGAAATTTTACGTAAAACTAAATTTTTTTCGTGCTTTTAACAATTAGCTTTAATTTTTTTAATTAGCTTTTTTAATTCTCTAGTCTTGCTACAATTTTTTTGAAGCTATTCGCTGATTGATTTTAAAAACCCTATCCAGAAATTTTGGCGTTTTGCCATCTAACTTTTTCAAATTTAATTTTTTTGAGAGACAGGGACTTGAATCGTGGTCTAGGGCCGACCCATATGTGTGGTCTAAGTGTACTAGCTGGTTTTTGATAAATAAATTTTTAAATTTTGCCGTCGCTTATATCTTGAATTCTTGAAAACCGCATGAAATTTTGAGCATGCACATTGCTACCAGTTGCTCTTTTTGATGCTGATTTGGTTTCTGCTCAACAATTTTTTTTTCAATTTTTTGAGGGTTCGTTGATCGGAAATTTTTCTCCGTAACTTCAGAAGCTAGTTTCTATATTTGTGGTTGAAATGCGCTGAAAAATTCACAATATTTTAAATTCTAGTTGATAGAAAATAGCCACCACACTGAAATTCAGATATGTGAACATGTTCGCGACAGATTGCATGCCTTGACATGTTGACTTCGCATTTCCAAGCGGTGTCTCTGGTGCAAACCTGTCAAAACATGAGTTTTCCATGAACGTGGTAAAAAATCTGAATTGTAGCGCCGTGGACATTTTCTGCCTACTTGAACTAATGATAATGTGAAAATTTCACGGTCGAAATAGAGTCGTAGAGTCATCGACTTTGGCGGTAAAACAGTCATTTATAGGCCGATTGAAACAGGAAATTTTTCTTCAAAAAATTGTTCTTCAAATGAATGCAATTTTGTGATTTTTTTCAGTTTGTAAACGAAGTGTACTGTGCTTTTCTGGGCCAAATTCCGGTCCGCAATTGCGTCTCGACACGCATTGCGTCCCGCGCTTTCGAGTCGGAAGAGTTTCCACCGCCGCAGCCGCCGATCTGTTGACTCTAGGTGAGTTTTAGAGACTGTAAACTAAACATGATTGGCGAAAACTGTATAAATAAAGCCATATCGAGTCGGCTTAGGCGCTGGAAACTCGACTGACTCAAGCGCGTGCGGCGGCAAAGCGTGTCGAGACGCAATTGCGGACCGGAATTCGGCACAGAGAAGCACAGTATATTTAATTTAGCTTTGGGATTGCTGGCAATATTGCTATCAACTCTTGGAACTGGTTTTCGATAAATATGTTTTTTAAAATTTTTCCGTCGCCTGTTTTGTAGATTTTTGAAAATTTCATGCATTTGGTGCGTCCAATTTGTCCTTTTTTGATGCTGCTCTGATCTTTGCCCCCTACAAATTTTCCAAAAAATAACAAATTTTTGAGTGATTGCTGAGTCTATTTAGAGAACCAGAACAGACTTTTTTTTTCAGAAAAAAATGTTGCCGCAAACAGAGTTCCTTAGATCTTATTCTGTTTGAGTTCCAAGTTTTGGGTTGAAATTATTTAGATTTTCCGGCAAATTCGCTTTTAGACCAATTTTTCGTGCTATTTCGCTTACTTTCAGTAATTTTTGATAAATCTTCTTTCAGAGTTTTAAGGCTCCGCCATCACTAACATTTATTTTCCTTTCTGGGGTTTTATTGTGAATTTTTGAACTTTTTTGTGTTTCTGATTTTGGAGAACCTGTTGTCCTTTCCTTTTTATAATGTATCGTTTTTTTATTTGTTTAGTAAGTTTTTAAAATTTGTTCGATTCCTCCTTCTAGCATTTTGGAAATTTTTTCGGGTTTCAATTTTTCTTGTTGTCTTTAAAGAACGCTCTATATTTTTTTCTTTGCAGGTTAATCTCGTTAAATATAACAAAATTCTTTGATTCTTTTTAGGGGGACTGGCAATCTTATTAAGGTGTTCATGTTTTTTTCTTTTTTCGGAAGTCGGACATCTTTTTTTATTAAAGCCTAAAACCCCTCCGAAACCCTTTTTGGAAATTATAGAGGCAAGGATAGAGATTTTCTCCAAGATCATCACTTTTAATGTTTTCTTTTTTTTTGGTGAGCTGACAAATCTCAAAAATGTTTGGAAATTCTCTGTTCTGGCAATTTTTTTCGAACAATTTTCACATCAGGAAGTAGTTAGTTGTTGGACTCAAAAACGTCGTGGCACAAACTTTTTCATCGAAGAGGATTGAACTTGGGAGTCTCCGACTAGTAATCCGCGCCTTGGACCACTCGGCCAACATGGCCAGGCGTGTTGTTGAAGGGATCCATGATGCAGCGCTTGCCATTTTCGCCGTTTCGACCTCATTTTAAAGAATTCCTAGTAACTTTCTCTCTTGATTATTTGGGCAGCTAGTAGGGTGTTCTCACGACCACCTGGAAGGTAGCCTATCAGAAAGGCTTGGGTGCATGGGCAGTTCTGGCAGCCCGGTCTGGTCACTTCCTTGTAAGCTAAAAAGCTCAAAATTATGAACTGGTAGTCTAATATCATTGTTTCTTTCTGGAATTTCTGAAGTTTACCTGATTATTTAACACAGAAACTCTTGTGAATACTTCCATTCAAGGCCGAAACCTCCCGAACGGGCACATTGGCGGGGCCAATCCGTAATGTGTGCCCACCTGCCGTGCCTCTACATGACTGGTATACATATGAAATCAGCTGTGTATCCGTATTTGCAATACAACCACAGCTACAGCTGTTTTTCGGTGGCCCATCGGAAAATTTGTGTTTTTCACTGGTATCAAATCGATCGATCGATCCTCTACTACATACGTATGTCCGTAGCCGCCTAAAAGTTTGTCGTGTAATACCGTACCATCCGCCGCTGTCCCATCTTCGGAGCGATTACGGTAATCCGATGCTGCCCCGGCTCTCATCAAGAGGCTGGCTGCCTGGCTGGGTGTGCTTCTTTTGTTCCGCCACGCTAGCCTGCTTGTTTAGACCTTGGTTTGTTTTGGGAAAGTGGACGGAAATACCGCCGGGGCAACACAGTAATGGACGCTTCATTTGAATCGGTCTGTTTTTTTTTGGGGTCTATCATTTGAGGGATTAAAGGCTTGTTTGTGAATTGAGGGATCAACGCATGTCGCGACAAAACCTTTTTTGAGCACTTTGCATTTATGATTAGTTTTGAACACTCGATTATAAGTTCTTAAGGTTAGGTATTTGCCATCGACGAGAGATACTAGTGTTTTAACGCGTTCCAACCGGATTTCCTGTTTTGACTCGTTGTTACAACATTCTGCTGCAGGTATATGCATTTAAAACTAAACGAGTGTGTCAAAAACATGCGAGAAACAGTGAACATGTAAAAATGCGAGTAATCACCGCGGTGGCAAAACACTAACCTTCAGAACCTACAGGCGGTTTGGTTGAACTTGGACCTAAATTCGGTCCTAAAATGATCTACTGGTTTCTAAAATCACAGCTTTGTATTAAAACTATTAATCAACTTTTTCGAAACTGCCCTAATTTCCCGCCAAAACTTTTCTTTGGCAGGAAATTAGGCGTAAAGTTTGGAGTCTCTGTACTCTCAGAATGACCTCTGATGCTCCCTAGTGGCCGGTTATGGCACCCAAATTGCTCCCAGAATATTTGTTGAATTTAGAAAAATACATTTTAATTAAACTCAGTATTTTGAAAAATTGAATAAATTCGCAGTGGTATAAATTTGAATTAGCTGCCAAGTTTTCAAAACTTGAAATAATCGAGAGATTGAAAGAGAACCCTTTTTTTAAATAGGGAAGTTTGAAAGAGTCGCTATTTTTGCGACTTCTTTGACTAAATTAGGGCGAGTATTGTATTATACATGACGAATTCAAATTTTTACCACCTGAAATCTTCCAACTCAGACGAATCTCGGCTCCGAGCCGCACCAAACAGGGATTGGAGCCGTCTGACCCAATTTCCGGGCCACTGCTGTTGCTGTTCGGACGAACTGGAGGAGCTCGGAGACCAGCAGGAGGGGCCTGGACAGCAACAGAACCCGACCCGCAGATCGGGGATGCGAGCCGAACTCTCAGGTAGCACGGGGCCAAGAAACCCCTGAGGAGTTATAACTGGGGTGAAACGACGTTTTAGTATAGCCCAAGAATGATGCTCAAATTGATCCCGTCTAGGTTTTCCCAATCTTGTGCTAGAACCGTTTTTTAAAACTTTTTTGAAACTAGATTTTAGCTGAAAATACTCGAAATTTCTAGAGCTTACACTTTTCATTTGACTTTCCTGACCCAATAATTACGAATAAGGTTAGTCCCAATGTAACTCCTCTTGGTCCCTTACGGGTCCGAAATTATTTTACAAAACCTTTTTTTGTTTAGATATTTGTTTTTAACATATTCTATTAGATTTGAGAGTAGAATGACTTGAAAAGGAGAAATCTGCGCCAATTCAACCTAAACCTTCCAGGCTATGATTGGTATTAAATTGGGTGCAACGATAGTTTCAAAATCGCCCCAATTGAACCCTAAATCGCCGTAGTGGACCGTAACCACGAACTAGCTTTTTTTAAGAAAAATTTCAAATCATATTTGAATTAAAATTGCCTGAAAGTTCATTCATTTACAATTTTTCACGAAAATTATTCTCCTCTTTAGAGTATAAGAAAATGGTCCTAAAAATCGATCTCATCCTACATAAAAAAATTATTTGCTAAAATGTCTGCTCTTGTTCGCTAACGGTTTCAAATTGTTTATCGGAATCTGTTCTTATTTAGACATTTTGTGCGATCTTTCACTAAATCTAAAAACACTTGTGTCTGAGAATCCGGAATATTACAATATTCCCAACTTTTTCCATGTCAGGGCTTCAGGTTCGTGTTGAAGTGGCCCTAAAATTTTATTGATTTTTTTTCCTAAATGATTCTTTCTATTTTAGACAATTCTATACTATTTTTCATCATTTTTTTTTGAAAAAAGTAATCTATATAGTTTTCAATCTGCTCCTTTTCCATTTAAACTTTCTAGCCTGGGTTCAATTTTATGGTATCAATGCCATATAATGGCCCCTACTTGTCCCTAGTGAGCCCTAAATTGTCTCAGAGATCCCGATCTTGATCGAGATCGCGGTCCCAGTTTAATCTGGACCAGACTCCAGAGATAGCCGAAACTATAACGAGGGCGATTTATGATCGTCAGCTTCAGAAGAAAGACCGCCATCGCAGACTTTTCGAAAAAGTACAATCAAGGGATTTTGAATGGTCTATGTAGTATTGTATATTTTTGATTTATGACTGATTTTCGAACATTTTAGAATTGTATTTTTATGATTTTGAGATCTTTTCAAAGACATCAGAGAAAGTGAGAGGTGTTTTCGTGCTCTAATCAAAATTCTTCGCCCTTTTGCTGTAGTCGCACTGCAAAAGTTGTGAATTTGCATTTTTCGCCCAATCCTTTCTAAAGTCCATTTCCCATGTGTTTCAATGCCACTAAGTGCTTTCAGAGGAAATTAAACCCATGCATGTCTTATGGTATTCATACGTGCATAGCTACATACTTACAGTAGCCCTCACAGTGGAAAAATCGATTTTTCCATCCCAAAACTCTAAATGATGACGAGTTTTTCTGCGAGTTTTTTCATCGCTACTGCCTGTGTTTATGAGTGGACGCTCACGATATTTCGGACCGATTGATTGATTCTGGACTGTACAGATTTTTTTTTAGTAGATTTTTGGAGCGTTTTTAGTGTTTGGATTGGTCGATAATCGACTTTCGCCCTTCCCCCCCGTTACTGTTTTTTTTTGCGGTAATTTTCGATGGACTTTTTTCCTACAATACTTTGTTTTTCATGAAAAATCTCATTTTTTAGTTTGTTGTCAATTTTTTTCGTTTTTACCACTTACTTCACAGTTATCCCCTGTTAATCGCACGTTGCGGCTACTCGCGCTCATTTTTTATGAAATTTTAAGTTTTTTGAGATGAAAATTCAATTTTTTTTATAAGATTTATTTTCACTGCTATATATACTTTCCAAATTTATTCCCTTTTGGGAAAAAACTTTTGCTTTCTTATCAGAAGTTTATTTAATTTTTTTACTTTGAATTTGTAATGTTCCTTCCATATAGTGAGAAAAAACATATAGAAAAAAAATTATCAGAAAGAATCAGCTTTCTCGAAATCGAATATTAGTGTACTTTTGTTTAGTAATTTTCCATCGTTTCTTAATTCGGCAATGGAATGGTTCGACAAAAGATAAAGTTTGACATGCATGCTTGCGTGCGCGGCACCTCTTAAGACGTACAGTTCAACTGCGCATTGCCGTTCAGTCCGCAAAGTGCACGCTGATTGTGAAAGCATGCTGCGGCGCGGTTGCGTGTATCCTTGGACAGTGGTGTGGGATCACCCGGACGGTGGGATCATCCCGGCAGCAAAGGCAAAAACCGCTCGAGTGACCCCACATGCTTGTCCGAGGATACTCACAACCGCTGCCGCAGCACGCTTTCGCAATCAGCGTGCACTTTGAGGACTGAACGGCAATGCGAAGTTGAACTGTATAATGCGTTTTTCTGCGAATTGTGCGATCAACTGGTGGCAATAATGTACGCGCTCATTCCGACTCTGTCCTTGCCCGCCTTTGTCTTTCAAAATTGTATTACAATCAACTGAAGCCCGTGGAGGCTCTGATTGACCGCGAGCGGTCGCGTCGCGGCTATCATTCACCAGAAGCTGCTCTTTTTTCCCTCACTACTGGTCAGCTTGCACGTACGTCGGTCGCCTTCGATTGAGCATTTTTCTATGAAGAAAGAAATATTCCTACATGCACGGCGTACTGTCCGCAACTGCGTACCAATTGACGTTCGGTACGCAGTTGCGGACAGAACGCAGTGCATGTAGAATTATTTTAGTAGGCTAGTTGGGTAAGCAAAACGTTGCCCATTTTTTGTAGCCCGTGTCTGCGGATCTTCAGGTTTACCTCTATGGAACGTTGAAAAATCTCCTGTTCTGGTCGCGGATGAATTCTCAAACTGGGCCTAGTCCACTGTGAGCGCGCATATTTTTGCAGGTTTCATGACGATTGTAGAAGGCAACTTAAAGTGGATTTCAAAAAATTAGGCTACAATTTCTTTCAGAACTAGGTGCACTGTAAAATGCGCCCGTAAAAAGCTGCTGCCGCATCGCGACCGCTCGCCTTATCTTGCTCAAGTCGCCTAAAAATTTGAAGCGATCTCCTGAATTCTCGCATTCTATTAAAGCTTTGCCAAGCCTCCCCGTACAAGTTCATGGGGTATGTAGATCAGATAGGTCAATGGGGGTGTAGATCAAGTAGATATGCAATGTAGATCAAATAGGCCGATTTCTGAAAACTTACTTCAAACCATTTACCCCGTGATCATTCAAATTGTGCCTGATATTCATAGAAATTTACAGGTTAATGACAGTTATCTTCTAAATTTGCCGATCTCTTCACCCCCAAATTTCAAATATTCTGGTGCAGTTTTAATTCCGTATATGCATACATGCCGAAGCACTCTAGGGTAATTAACCCAATCGCAACGCTTTATTTGCTTCCATTGGGGGCGAGCAGGGCAGCTAGCTAGCTAGCTATATGTATGTAACCGATTAATCTCTCTTCGTTGCTTGACTGAAATTGGCCGTGATGTCGAGGGCAATCACTTTGAAACTATGCGACTCGTGATTTGATTAGCTGTACATATGATTGCACCCCGTGATTGGTCGCCGGCCGGCCGGCCAACTGGCTACAGCTCCTTCCAGTTGGCTGGCTGGCTGGGGCCATAGGTGCTCGAGTCTCGATGGCTTCTCGCCTGTCACAATAGTTTTGCCTCACCCCTTACCACATCGCTGTTGGGTGTACGGGACTGATTCTCCCATGAGATTAGCATCTCTAAACACGAGGACGCGACCTTTCTCTGTGGACCGCTCGCTTCGACGGTCTCGTGATCGTAAGCGGTGTTAAAGGTGAACAACGGGGGCCGGATTCATCAACGATAAAACCGTGGTGTTAGGGTATAATTTACTCCCTGGGGTAAATTTTTTGCGATTCATCAAAAAATAAACCCCAATTTTTGGGGTATATATGGGAGTATCCGATACATACATTTGGGGTTTATTTTGGGGTATGGAGTGGAGTTAATTAAACTCGGGGTATAAATTACCCCAAATTTCGTTGATGAATCCGGCCCCGGGAGTAGCTACAGGGAGGGACCTGATGGGTTCAGGAAACATACTTTTCTATTGAAAAATTCCTCAGGGAGGTCGAAAATTGACTTTTTTCAAGCGAGCTCGAGTTTTTCATGTAAGAGAAGCTTTTTTCAAATAATGAAGAGCTGAGCTGTTCCAGGATTCCATTATGGACTTGGTCATTAAACTAGAAAAAAAATCATCAAACGTTTCCTAATCGCCATTTTAACCCTACCAAGATTGTGGCTCCATTTTTGACCTATTTGATCTACATGCTGTCATAATTGATCTGTAAACCCGAACCCATTCGGTCTAATTAGTTGAGACAGTTTGATCTACTTTGAATACCCATTTGTTCTACGTTGCTGACCTATTGGACATAAAGTCCTAACCTACTTGACTCACATCGCTAACCTCTTTCGTTTGGAGTGTTGACCTATTTGACCTACATTTCTGACCTGTTTGATCCATATTCCGTGCCATCTGGTCAGAATTTCAAAGTCAATTTGATCTACTTTAACGACCTATTTAGTCTACATTGGTGACCTCTTGGATATAGAGTCCTGACCTATCCAGTTCTCTTATCTGGATCGCTGACCTCTCAGATCGTGGTTGGACAAAATTGACCTGCAGTGTTAACCTATAATGAGTTTGATCTGTATTGCTGACCTATTTGATCTACTGATTCGTAGCTCGACCTGGGGCTCGCTCTCTCATTTTTGGATCATACAATGAGTCGGGTCATTTTGATGTTCTTGACCCGAACTGTCCCTTTTCTGATCTGCTCATCAGATTAATTAGTTCAGAAACTTGAATACTTCGAGTTGCCAGCACTCGATTTTGACCTAGTTGAAGTGTAATAGCAGATTTAGATCAACTAGATTTAGGTGACCTATTTCTGCCATTGAGATCAGAATGCTTCCGATCTATTTCATTTTTTGACTCGCTTGAACTATTCTTTATCCAGATTCTCCCTGTTGTCCTGCAATTGACCTACACATGCATATGACCTGGTACATGTGTGGTTGACCATATTTGACCTTCTGTTTTTTGGTCCACATTATTTGATCTAGTTTGCGCGATTTCATTCGATCCACTTCCATTTGACCTATTTCCCATATTCAAATTTGATCTGCTTGGACTGTGTGTGACCCATTCATGTTCTGGTTGTCCATCATCGACCTGCAAATTCTAAAATTTGATCTTCTTGACGTACTCTAAAACGGGACCACTTATCACGATAGTTTGATCTTGATCTGCCTTACCTGCTGTTTGTCCTGCGACGACCCACCCCTTGACCTACTGTGCTTATCTGGGCCAAATTCCGGTCCGCAATCGCGTCTCGACACGCTTTGCAGCCGCCCGCGCTCGAGTCAGTCGGATTTCCAGCGCCAAAGCCGACTCGATGTGGCTTTTTTATACAATTTTCCCCAAGTTTTCTTAATTTCCAGTTTCAAAAACCCACCTCGAGTGAGCAGGTCGGCGGGTGCGGAGCTGGAAGCTCTTCTGACTCGGGAGCGTGCGGCCGCAAAGCGTGTCGAGACGCAATTGCGGACAGGAATTTGGCCCAGATAAGCACAGTACCTTCAAATTGGTCCAACTCGTGATCTGCTTTTCTCCATTTTATCTTTCCGGGTTCACCTAGGGACACGATCTTTTCAGTGATAATCCTAGCTCATTCGAAAGATCTTCCTTGACTTTATCAGATCCTAACAATGAAACCTAAGTTTTGCATCACTTTATCTATCCGAGTTGATCTGAATCCATGCTAGCTGTTCAGATCGATTTGATCTATATCTCAGATCATATGGTTGATCTATCCGACCTACTTGATATGTTAACCTTTCACTTCACCGTCCTTGACCTGTACTCCGAGCTGGAAGGACCAACTTTCTCATGGCACCCAATCTCGCCCTGAACATCAGGGAATATCAGGGTTCTCTCTCTATAGTCTGTTTTCAGGGAATTTTCTGTTCTGAAATCAGTATTCATGACTTGTCAAAGCAAATCCCGTCACCATATATACATAGATATTCCCATTGCAATAAATTCTCCAATCACATAATGAATTCTCGCATTTAGTATGCGATAACATGGGAGAGCTTTTATATGCTTTATGCCGTAACTCTAGATATTCAATATCAATCGATAAAATTTTCGAATTCTGGTTGTTAGAAATTAGCCACTATAGTAGAGTTCAGGTGTTCTAATACGTTCACGACAAGTGATTGTTGATGTTTTGACACGTTCTTACCACGTTTCAACTCTGGTCCTAACCTGTCAAAGCATTTGAACGTGTTGAATTCTCACTGTGGTGGCAATTTCCTAATACCTAGAAAATAAAATCGATTATCGATTCAACCTATTGACTATTCACCCTGTCAGAGAATAATGTCAGTCTCCCAAGCTGCTATCATCGCCTCAGATCAGTACAGCATACCCAGCCAGCCAACAGGCAAGGCAAGCAAAAGCAGCAGCTTCTGTGAACTGTATGCTCTAGCTCTGCGTCTCTCTCACCGTGCTCTTGTGAGACATGAAAAGTCTCGCTGTGTCTGCACTCTACCCCTCCATTGTCTATGTGATGAGAGAAAGAAGATACTCACCCCCACCTTCTCCTTGATTTTCTATTTCAATCATTTGGTGGCTTTCCTGTGGGATGCCCTATAGAGAGAGAGTAACTGCGTACTCTTCACGCTACAGTAGTTCACTACAGTAGTCTACAGTACCGTGATGCACTTCTTTTTTAGAACACTGCAGTATGACAGAATTCTTTCAACTACAGTATGCCTTATTTCCATCTGTCTGTAGTCATTTTCAATCTCAAGAATTTGGATATTTCCCATCGATGAAGGATTCACAATATTGATAAAAAATCGATGAATCGATTTTTGGGTATCAGGTTGTCTCTTTTCTGATTATTCTCGCACATAGTCGCGTCTTATCACATTGGTCTTTGATTTGCGGGAGCGAGGCTTGCGCTCGTCTCGCATTCTCTTCACGTTTCGAGATATTGCGTTCTGATGATTCTCCACCAAACGGCGAATTTGTGACAATCGACAGCTATTGATTGATTCTATTGATTTGCTCCGTTTGCAGTGTGATGAACACTCTGATGCAGATGGGTCCAATGATGGTGATGGAAGGTCCGAATGGTATGCATCAGGCATTTCCCCAACCCTCACAACATATTGTACAACAACCGCCGCCGATCACCTCCAGTATGAACAGATCACAAAGGTCAGTTAGTGGTGGTTAATCAATATATTGATTTTTTTGGTCAGTCGAATAATGTATACAAAGCAACTCCTCTGGGTGTGTGTGCGCGTGTGTGAGTGTTTCATCATCACCTCCACCACATCAGCGAATGAATCAGATTACAGACGAAATGTTGCAAATGCCGCGGCTGCCTGTGTCGTCGACCAGGCGTCGTGGTACGAATCAATCGATAGTCATACAAGAAGTCAATAATTGATTGACTATAGTCTACTAACATGTCTGCGATGAAAGTAGCTGAGCGGTCTCTTTTTTTAAGAGGCTATTCACGATTGTAAGTAGTACTCTCACACCGACAGGCGAGTTGGACGGATCAATGAGAATCGATTATTGATTGGCAATCTGACATTTATGCAGAGCTGTGGACCAAAGTTTTGTGATTTCTTTATGAATTTTACATAAGGTGACTTGAAAGCGATTCTTCATTATTACTAATTTCTTTTCTCGAAAATGAATTCAAAAATCATCATAGTTATCTGATTGAGATCAATCGATTCTTGGTTCACGGCTGCTCATAAATCAAGGTTTCTGCTAATTTTTTTTGCGGTAGACACGGAATTGGATTTTCAGAGGGGCAGAAAAACTGTTGGGTTTGAGCGGAATCGATGATAGTTTCCCCTTATGGAATCAATAATCGATACGCAGTCTATTCTTTTGGTAGACCTGCAGATTTCCACATTTCTTTTTGCATCTTCGCTCGGAAAGAATTTTTGAACGAGAGAAAATCGATAATGTGTCGTTTTTCGGAGCGATCGAAAATTTATTGAAAATTCCGTCAAAAAGTCTATGGGTTTCTCTGATGTTTCCTGTTGTCCCGAACTGGTATTCTTAAAATGACAAGAGAATGGTGACATCGAGGGAATTCGATAAAAGTTTCGTTGGTTGAGCATCGATTGAAGAGATCATTGAAAATCGTGAGGATCTCCGTTTAAAAATCGATAATTGATTCGTAATCTCACCCTAGAGTAGGCTCATGAGATTCGTGCCGTCATAATTGGGTATTAAACACGGTTTCCTGTTCGAATAAATGAGCAGCTTTACTACGGAGGATCAAAGAAAATCGATACATTCTCCTAGTGCGATCAATAATTGAGTGCCAGTCTCACCCTTCTGCTGACCTGTGAACCTTAATGATTATTTTAAAGAATTATCCTTTTGAACGTGTAGCTCTCTCAAACGGTCACAAAATTCAATGAGGGACTGGAGTGGGTAATAATAGATAATTCCTCTTTCCTTCTCCCAAAAAAGTCGATAATTGATCGAAGCATCCCTCAAGTCCCTAATAAACTTCAAATTTGTTGTGTTAAGTTTAATTAAAACTGATGCGAGTGAAAGTTTATCGCAATGTTCTCAACATCATTATTCTTAATCGATATTCCAAGAAAAAATATGGAATAATATTTGTACAGTACTTATGTATCATATGTGCAGCAGCTCGACCAGCAGCGATGCTGCTTGTCGATTTGTTTCCCCAGCTGCCTCTCATTTCATTAGTTTGACATTATGTGAACGAGGGCAAGGGATTGATAAATGGCCGGTACTCTTGATTTCACTGTAAAATTCAACAGAATTTTCGATGTTTGATCTCAAAATTAGAAAAAAAAATCATATAAAATTTTGATTTGACATACTCAAAAAGCCACTTGGCTAGCTCTTTCTATATATTTATTGAAAATATTTAGTTGAATTATCGAACGGAGTTTCGATCTCTATCCCTTAATAATAGGTGTTTGTGAAAGATTAGAAATTCTAGTTGTTAGGAAATACCCACCACAGTAAAATCCAATTGTTTTAACGCGTTCGTGGCAGTTCGTGTTTTGACAGGTTTGGAATGGAAATTGCTGGTATGAAATGTGGTGTCAAGTTGTCAACACATGCAATTTGTCGTGAACGTGTCCAGATCAGGGATGTGCGGCAAACGATTTTGAGATTTCGGCAAACGGCAATCGGCAAGAAAATCTCAAAAACGGCCGGCAAACGGCAAAAAACCTCACCACTCAGATTGGCCCAAAAGTTATTCACATGTGCCGCTCCACTTTTTTTCGTTTCTTTCCAATACTTATGTCAACAATCTAATAATTTTAATTAAAGGCAGTGTTCACGATATTCTTCGATTTTGAGATTAATAGCTAAATCGATTGTTTAGCCCCCGGGTCGAACAAAAATGACGAAGGAATCGAAAAAAATGCACCAGACGGTCACGAAATTCTTTACTCTCACCCCGCCTCTTTACTCTCACAGGAACTGTTCGTTGCGACAATGAAATCATTTGTGGGCCCGTTCTTCACAATTATTTGCTTTCTGTTGCTCCGTTCTTCTCTTGGGACCCTAGCTGGTACTGTTTCGCCTGGAATATTCTTCCATTTTCGACTGACCCACTTTTTTACTGGTGACAACCACCGTGAACATGTTCATTCAATCGGACAACTAGTCCAGGCTAGAGATTAATGTCACTGAAATAAGACGTTTTAGTGCGTTTCTCGCCGTTTCTTCGTAAATTCTGTAACACTCGGATGCCAACGCTTTGTTTTGAGTAGAAAACTCGGGAACGAGATTCATCGTGAACACTATCTATAAAGGAAGTAGTTTCATTTCAAGACATCAGATGAACAGAAACAAGACATAGAGGGACCTCATGGAAATCAAAGAAATCGCCGCTGCCGCTTCGGCTCCTACAGGCACCGACGCGGCACTATCGCGGAGTAGCAGCGGCAATGCCGTATCGGCACCGCGGTAGTGCCGCTGCGGCTCCGCGGTACTGCTTCTGAGACTCCGTCGTAGTGCAGCAGCGGCTCCGCGGTAGTGCCTCTGCGGCTCCACGGTTGTGCAGCTAAAGCTCCGCGATCGGTAGCCGTGCTCTGACAAAACTAGAACCGACTGCGAGTAACTCATATGAAATTAGTCATAATTCAACTGGGTGATGATCGGATAAACATGTTCACGGTAGTTTTCACTGGTGAAGAATGGGCTAGTCGAAAATGGAAGAATATTTTAGGCAAAACAGCATTAGTTAGGGTCCGAAGGAAAGAACAGAGCAACATACATAGGGTAACGAATTGCAAAAGACTGATCCACAAAAGATTTCATTGTCACAACGAACAGTTCCAGTGAGAGTAAAAAGGTGGGGTGGGAGTAAAGGATTTCGTGCTCTTCTGGTGCGCTTTCCTCGATTTATTCGTAATTACTGTTCTACCCGGGGGCCAAACAATCGATTAAGCCATTATTCTCAAAATTGAAGATTATCGTGAACACTGCTTTTAATCCTTCCTGAAACTGCAATGGACCTCCATAGTCAAAACTGCAACATAACGCGAGCTGACAGAGAAAATGGAATGTGTAGATTATGAATGAAAGAAAGAGGGATAGCCTTAGAAAAAGTTCTCCGGAGGACTTTTTCGAAAACTACCCATCTTTCTCCTCAATCATACACTAGTTCCAATTTCTCCGTCAGCTCGCGTCAAATGCACAGGACACCCAGAAAATTATTTACTAGGTTTTACCCTTATCCTGGAGAGGGTCGCACTCCGATAACAATGGTATTCCTGAAATCGCCCAAGACCCCCTTTGAACGGAGATATGACTCCTTAAAGATGCCTGTATTTTGAAGGCACAAATTTGGTGGACGAGTTGGCTCAGGCCTGTGTTTCTCTTGATTCGCAGTAGCGGCACGAAAGCAAAACAGGATGAGGAGAAAGATGGGAAAGGGGGTGAAGAACGACGACTCGGTTGGAAATCATCCATCCATCTAGCTGCTATTGAGATCGAAAATCAGCAAGGGGGCCGGGCCCGATGTGGTCGCTTGTACATATCTCGCTTATTTGGAGGATTCGAGATCTCGCATTTGGCACGTGTTATATAAGAGGGGTCTTCCACACAATTACACGAAAATCTCAAAATTCATATCTTAGAGTGTACTGTGCCTTTAAGTTAAAGTTTTGCTCGAACTTACTGCGAGCTGAAAAAAGTTCAAAATAATCTTCAGAATTTGTTTTTCTAAATCAATATTTTTTTCAGAAAAGACAAAATGAACCATTTTGGGGGATTTTTTTACATTATGCGTATCTAGTGTCTCATGACGTGGTATGCGAGTGCGTAGTTTCAGCAATGTCCGGTTGCTTTCCTAGAAATCTTCAAATAAAAAGCTCGCGTTTAGCTGCAGCTTACAGCGAACTTACTGCGAGTTAGCTCGCGCTTTCAAACAGATTTACTACCACCCCAGATAACTCGAAACCCCGGAGAACGGTTGAGCGAACAACGGATAATCGGATTACCCCTAGTGCCCACATAGCCGCGAGCATAGGCAGCGTTTCCTTATAATGGGTTTTGCCGAGTTTTGCCGGAAAAATAACAAAAATTCGGCAAACGAAAAACGGCAAAAAAGTCCCGAAAATGGCCGGCAAACGACAAACGGCAAACGGCAATTGCCGCACATCCCTGGTCCAGATACATGACTTTTACTGTTATGGTTATTCTTTAACAACCAGAATTCATAATCTCCTGTTTTCCGCGAAGCTTTGCCATTTTCACCACCAATTTCGAGGTTAATCCAAATAGTCAATTATTGATCGGTTTGATTGATTCCATCGATTTCAGATGCGGTGTGTGTCGTGGATGTCAGTGCAAACCATGCGGCCAGTGCACATATTGTCAAGATAGTCCACAATTTGGAGGACCTGGTGTGAAGAAGCAGAGCTGTATTGAGAGGAGGTGCTTACGCGTACTAGAGAACAGACTTCAGGTATGTTTTCATCAGGATCATTAAAAATAAGAGTTCCATAACCCTAAAAAGGCCTATTTCAGAGAGATGCGCCCACATTCAAGGCTCGCGTCGGATGTAATCAGTGTGAAGACTGCAGAATGCCCGATTGTCAAATTTGTCTAGTTTGTTTAGATAAGAGGTATGTATGATATGATATGATGTTATGGTATGGTACGGTATGGTATCGTATGGTATGGTATGGTGTGGTATGGTATGGTATGGTATGGTATGGTATGGTATGGCATGGTCCGGTGTTGGACGGTACGGCACGTGGTTTGGTACGGTACTGTTCGGCGCGATACGGTACGGTATCGTGCGTTACGATACAGTATAGTACGGTATGGTCAGGATTTGTACGGTCTGATAGGGTACGGTACTGATTTGGCAAGGTTTGGTATGACATGGTTTGGTATGGTGTGTTATGGTATGGCATGGTGCGGTGTTGGACGGTACGGCAAGGTTTGGTTTGGTGCGGTACTGTTCGGCGCGATGCGGTACGGTATCGTGCGTTACGATACGGTGTAGTACGGTATGGTCAGGAAATGTACCGTCTAGTAGGGATAGGTACTGGGGCCGGATTCATCAATGTGTGTCGTTTGGTAGGGGTAAAGGCGTCGGCACTTTTGATGATTACCCAGTGAGAGCCTATGGTATCCTATCAGAGCAGTGTCTCAGCTGCCCCAGCCTATTAGCTGGGTAGGCGAAGGGCGCTGTCGGTTAGCGATCTTCCGCTTCTGCAGGGTAACCATCGAAGGTGCCGACGCCTTTACCCCTACCGAGCACTGCCGCATTGATGAATCCGGCCCCTGATTTAGTAAGGTGTATGGTGTGGTATGGTATGGTATGGTATGGCATGGTATGGTATAATATGGTATGGTATGGTATGGTATGGTATGGTATGGTATGGTAGGGTATGGTATGGTATGGTATGGTATGGCATGGTATGGTATAATATGGTATGGTATGGTAATGTACGATACGATCCGATAAGATGCGGTAAGGTATGGTATGCCACGGTGAGGTACGGCACGGTACGGTGTGGCATGGAATGGTATGGCTTGGTTTGGTTAGGTTTGGTTTGGTTTGGTTCCATTTAATTTTGCTTGGCTTGGCTTGGTTTGATTTGGTTTTGTTTGGTTTGGTCATGGTTCGGTACGATACGGTACGGTGCGATACGGTATGGTGCGGTACTGCATGGTACGGTATGGTATGGTGCGGCACGGTGCGGTATGGCATGGTATGGTAGGGTGCGGTGCGGTGCGGTACGGTACGGCACTGACTGAGTATGGTATGTGATGGTGTGGTATGGCGGTGTGTGGAATTGAGTGTCGTGACACAGTTTGATGTGTTATGGTTTTGTGTGTTGAGGTATGGGGTGCTATGGCGTGGTGTTGTAAGGTATGATGTAGTGTGGCGTAGTATGTTACGGTATGATAGTAGGTATGATGTGGTATGGTTTGATATGAAATGGTACACTGTGGTATGATATGGTATGGTGCGGTATGGTACGACTGGGCATGGTATGGTCTGGTACATAATCTGTGTTTGGGATTAATGCTGATGTGGTGACCGCCACATAGCGATCCATATCCCCAGTGAAAATCCATGTGACCACCAATTCAACAGTGGTGCCTATTAGAGGACATTCGTAGTGAAAAATCGGGATAAAACCAAATTTTCAGATTTTTCGAAAACCGTTACATGACGGGTGCGATGTGTGCGAAGAAGCGCTGCAATAATGCGACCAGTATTGAGCTGCCAGCACAATCGCCACAGTCAATGCATGATTTCCAACAGAGACAGGTATATACCAGGCATGCCTACCACCAAAATAATCTAGTCTTCCCTGTTTCAGGCTCAAAAACGTGCCTACGATCAAGCTGCGCCGCCCCCAATTCACTTCGATATGAAGCGTCGCGGTATGGATGTCACGTATGGTGCGATGCCCATGCAGCAGCTACAACAGCACGCCCAGCAACTGCCGCAGTCACTTGCCGCACATCAACAGGCACAGCAGAATGTTTCACGCATACTCGCCATCAACCCAGCCGCTGTCAACTATGGTGAGTTTGTATTCTGACGATGGGCTAAGGTTGGGTTTCGCAATGTCCCATGTCAAGTTTGGCTCATAAGCGAATCGCCAGTCTCAACTTGTGCACGATTTGGACACGTCTACACCACTACCGCGCATAAACAATTCGCCTTACTGTTCCGATGCAGGCTTTTTGCTGCGTCTAATCGAACGTAACTTTTAGATGCATCGAGCTGCACTAACGGGATGACCGGGGCACTATTCTCTTTACCTTTGAGGGGTGGCATACAGATTTCGGTTACCTTGGGTCTGAATTCGTGAAAGCGTGTTTGGGGTAGGTGTGCAGGCGTCGGCACATGATTACCCCCGCGATGGTAATAGGTAACGAATTAATGGAGCCCGAGTTGTGCTTCGGTTGCCTCAGCTAGCTAGCGGGGTGAACCGGGAGCTCTATTGATCAGTGATCTTGCCCTTGCAGGACAATAATTTAAGGTGCCGACGCCTTTGCACCTAGCCTTTCCACAGCAGCTGGGTATAGGTCTTTCGCTTAAGAGCCATCCATTTTCAGGGCTAGTTGATTCGGCAGATGAGAAGTGTTCATGAATGCTTGATCCGTAATCCTCCCCCCAAAGTCAATCACATACGTTGAGACGTTACAGGGTGCCGCTAGTTGTACATCATGCGCCAAGACGTAGGAAGATTTAAAGTCGTTATAGGTTCCCCTTGTTTGTAGAAAACGGGGGTAAGAACAATAGAACTGTGCGAGGGCTGGCGAGGGGGCCCAGGCTTGTTGGAGTGTTTTAAAAGGATCGTTCCTTTCAAACATTCTATGTGATGTGAACATGATAGAGCCGCACCATCCGAGCGTGGTAGATCCCCACTGATGAGACAAGTTTATGATCACGCTTGCCTTCATGGATGTTGATTGAGAGCGGAACCCAACCCAACCAGCCGCTTGGTCCTTTCTCGATATTGTGTTGTGCTTTTGAAGTTCCTCAGTTTGTCTCATTTCAGACTTTGCAGGCCTACCCGCAATGGGAGCGCCTCGAATGCTGGCCTGTTTGCCTCCCCAGCCGCAGCATGGAGGACCACCTTCTCACGCCGGGGTAATCCCCGGAGGCGCCAATGGTGCACCCACTGGCAACGTCTCAGCCACTCCACCGGCGCTCAACGAACCTACCTACTTGCTCCCCACCTACGGGCACAGCTCACCGACCCCGGTGGATTTCTACAATCCCAAGTCTTACACATTCGAAGAAATCACACCTAACGGCGACCCATTCATCCCGCCAAGTTATGCGCCAGAAATGAAAAACGCCGTCGTCTTGCAGCCACTCTGAGCAAGCAGAGGGCCTCTAAGTCTCTTTACCTAGGTAATGATCGTAGTCTGTGATGATTGATTGATTGGTTCATATGTTACACCTGACCGAACCCCGCGTCATAATCGACAAAGCGCATTATATATTGTATGATCCGTCGTCCCCTGTTGTTAATAAGGTACTAATTGTGATTTGATTTTTATTGTTTGCTTCACGTCTTTTTACCCACCCCTCCCCCGTCATATATAGTAAGTATGTTTATGTCCCAATTGATCAGGTGCTATAGCATATAGGCCTTCGTGTCTCCAAGTCGCGGCGCAGAGTTGTAGGACCTCTCTCAGCCACACGGGTGTGTTAGTGCTGCTTCTACAGCGCCTATGCGCCGGCCGGCAGGGACAGGGCTAGCCATTAGGACCGCTTCTCATCACCTGATCCTCCCCAGCCGCCTAAGTCCCTCCCCATTGGTGCAGATATGACTCACCTGGCGTGGCCCGGTAGGTCGTCTTTCCCCAGTGTGGTGCCCCTCCCAGACCCCCCCCCCTCCACTACTTTCTTTGCCGATTCAGGGACTGTTGACTGTTTTTTCTTCTTCACGCTATCCTCTCTTTTAATCGCTATTTTTGTTCATTCTTTACATTGTTCTCTTCTACTCATTCTATTCCTCCTATGCCGCGTGCGTCCATAAATTGTTGTGCAATGCTATCTATCACTGCTGTTCACTCCCGTTTGTCGAGCTTCCCTTCCGTTACACACTCACCATAAAACACCTCTAAGGGGCAGAGTTTTCTCCCACTCCTCCTACCGAACCTCTTCCTTGTTTGAGAGACGTGTACGTGTGTGCACGTGCTGGGCTTAGGCATGACTTGACCCGATTTCTACACCAAAAGTAGGTCAAATCATGCAGAACGCTATGCACATGTTTTGTCCGTGTCATTCAGTTAAGAAGCTGCACTCAGCAATTGGGCGCCAAATCATTTAATCGATAATTTTCCCCTTGTTTTTCGTGCCTCTTTCCTCGCAAAGCAGCTTCCGTATTGATTGACACGAACCATACACACTCGCTGTCTTCCCCCAGTTGTCCTTATAGATACTACCGTCGGTTGATGATGACAGTGAATATGATGCTTATCGATTATCTATTTTGGCCCCGCCGCATATAGTATAGTTAGCCGTATATATGTACTATTCTGAGCAATAATTCGAAAGTGTTTAGTGTTAACGAGTGCCTTATCCAACCATCCCTTTCTCCCGTTTATCGTCGATGCCAATCAATATATTATTTATAAGTCCTTCCCCAATGCGACCCCCTCCCAACTCCCCGACCAAATTTATTGATGATTTTTTCAGATAGATATACATTTTTCATTTATTCATTTTGTTATGAAATCTTCTATACATATATATTTTTCTTCTGCATATACACTCAGAAAGTGTGTTTTTGTGTGTTTCATTCATATGTATGTGTTTTTTTGTTTTGCGTCTCACTCTTTATTCTGACGAGATTTCACACGTCACACGGGCATCTCAGCGTTGTATCGTAGTAGCACCGCCCCCATTCCCCGCCTCCTTGTACAATCGATATATCGATTGAAAGCCTCTATTTCTGTCTGTCTGTTCCCCCCTTCGCGATGTGTACAGTTTCCCCTTCTCACCTCTTCTCAACCTCGTCTTCGCAGATACTTCTTACAGATACATATTCTACTATAACTATACTTTATATAGTAAAATGTAGCGATTTATTGATGACGATGATTTGAATTTTGTAGTCGATTATCCTTTCACTTTTTCCTTCCCGCCCCCGAAGAAGAGGAGATTTTTCTATTTATACCCGTCCCCCCCACACACTCCATCTAGAGATTGAAAGTAAGCGTGCTCCAGGTTTGTATTCATTTTGGTGTCAGCGTATTGTTTTACTGTGAAGAAAATTGATAAATTTTAATAATCTGTTGCCTTGCTTTGCCTAATTAGTGACTATGGGTATTAGGCTCGGAAACAAACGTTCAAAAGATTCAACAAACGCTTCGACCCTTCCTGACTACTCGATGGCTCCGAACTAACTTGTTTTGTGTCCTCATCTATGTTTGTGTCGACAAAATACCATCAGCCATTCGTAAATGGACATTTCTGATCTGTTCGCATTAGCTTTTTCGTTTGCTGAGTCGAATTTTGTGAGTGGTTGATGGCTTCAAATCGTTGTTGAACGCAAACCTGAGGTCGAGTGGTTGATTAAAAGATTCCGGTGTTTTTCGTTTGTGTTGGTCGATGTCTCAGATTTGATTGTAACCTTGTTCAGGACTATTCTTTGGGGGTACTGACCTTTAATCTAACGTCAGATTTCTGTTTTCAGTTAATCACGTTAGGTGGGTGTAACCTTACTCGGCCCACGCGACCTAAGTAGAGCTCTTTTTCAAAATTGAGGACATCAAATAAGTGATCAGCACTCAAGAAGCGTCACGGGCGGAGTTTCAGTGAAATCATAATCTCTGAACGAAATTATCTCAAACCTAACGTAATCTTTCCAAAAGGAAGAAAACGAATCTCGTTCAACAACTATGCATTACAACTATATAATAAAAGAATCGGAGCACAAAGTACGACTCCCTGGGTCTCCAACACTACAGCACAATTTCGTCACATCTCTAACCATTCCGAAACAGTATTGAGCTGTAGGAGCATTCCAGTTCGCCAAAACCTCCAAAGTATAGTTAGGCTGATGCAACTTTGCAGTCATTTAGGGGAATGTTGGGGGATCACGCTTTTCGGCTCTCAACATACTGCCATTGGAATAGCCAGAAAATCAGCGAGCAGCCTGAGCTCTTTTCCTTTCTTCGGCCAACCGACTTCACCCTCATTACGTGGAGGAGATTCGATTCTCGGCATCACCTGAGGTCACAACCTCCGTGCGTTGGTGACCCAGCAACATCATTCACGTGATTTGTAACCACTTCCCAGGCTTTATACCCCACCCCAAACCCCGATGAACCGTTATCAAAATCCTTTCAAGCAGCTATAAAATTCATTTGAGGACTTCTGTGTAGTTTGAAAGCCTGCTTCAACGACTACAACTTGATGGATCGATTCTGCAAAAGTATGCAAGGACTATTCCTAAACCATCGGTAGGAAAGCGCTTCAAATTCTGAAACTACACAACCTTCCCAACCCAAACTCACCTCATAACTCATTAAAGAGACGTTTAATTGCGAAATTGATAGAAATTTCGTGATCAGCGCGTCAAATACCCATTCAACACCAATTTCGCGACGTTCATTGCACCAGGAAAGAATAATTTTTTTGGCCCGAAAAGTCATGCGTTTTCTTCCATATAATAAAAGAATCCAAGCACAAAGTACGACCCCTTAGGTCTTTGGCGGACCACTGACATCATTCGTGTAGAAATAGTGCTCGCTTCAATCAATGCGGATCTTCTCGAACAGAAACGGTGACTGCATTTCTACAATTTGTGAGGAGCAAGGCATCGTAATTGTAGGGCTTCCGGGACTTTAATACCCACCACGGCGCTTAGGCCGGTTGTATATAAAATAAACAAGTCGTCGAGCGTTTTATGTCGCAGCAACGCCTTCTCACCCACGATGAAGTAAGCACTACCTCTAAGGAACGCAAAGTGTGAGTGCAATATGTGCCTATTGTGAATCCTCAATAGTGACTCGGTTGTTGTCCTTGAAGCGTTGATTCAACAGTTTGATTCAACAGTTCTGTTTACCTCGATACAAAAGTGTTCTGATTTGGCACGGAAGGCTTAGTGAGAATCTCGTTGAAAGAAGTGAAATACTTCATTCGTATGATTTGGCATACGATTCAACTACAGTGCGTTCAGAAAGTATAGAGACACCCCCGAAAATCAAGGTTTTCAATATCATGTTATATCTGGCTATCAATACTGTTCATAAATGAAGTCAACAAGGTGAAAAACCTCTATTTGTTCATTTCTATGACAGCTGAGCAATTTAACAAGAATTTATTTCAAATTTTAGATTTTTTCGCCGTTCAGAAAGTATAGGGACACAACACAAAAACAAAAATTATTGAACAAAGAAAGAATTAAACACACAATCTAAGATGAAACAGCTGCACCACCATTAGCAATGATCTCAGAAATTCTCTTTGGCATAGAATTGATCAAATTGGCGATGACGTTTTCATCCAGATTGGCCCACGCTTCGAAGATAGCGACCTTCAGCTCATCCACCGTTCTGTACTGCTTATTGTTGGCATAAACCTGGCGCACAAGTATGCCCCAGATATTCTCTATCGGGTTACAATCTGGACTACACGCGGGCCATTCCAACTAACGGATTCGATGACGTAAAAACCAGGTTTTTGTAGACCTGGACACATGTACCGCCGCGTTGTCTTGCTGGAAAGTGAAACGCTGACGTCGTGTTCCGGACAAAAATGGCAGTAGATGTGTGCGAAGAGTTTCTTGATATTTCTCCGAGTTCATGCGACAAGAAGTGAAGGCCAATTCCAGAACACCTTCGCTACTGAATGCTCCCCAACACATCAGCGAGCCACCGCCGAAATTCCGTCTGCTGAAAATCAATGGATCCTTGCGCAGATCTCGCCAGTAGGATCGAGCACCATCCGGTCCGTCAAGATTAAATTTCTTCTCGTCGGGAAAGGTGACCTAAAAATTTTTTGCGTCATTTCTCGATTTTTTCCTGATTTAATGAGACTGCCTTACCTTTGCCCAATCAGTTGCCATGTTCCTCTTTGCAAATTCAAGTCGAGCCTCTTTACGGTTTGCAGATAGCGACGGGGCCTTCTTCATCACTTGTCGGACAATTTTTTTATCGCCATTTATGGTGTTCCAGACTCTCGTTTTCGAAACACTGAGCGATAATTCAGACTTAATCTGGTTCAGCGACAGTGTGCTGTTGGAGCAGAGCCGAATAGTTCTCCGCGAATCTTGATTGCTGATCTTCTTCGGCCGTCCAGCACGTTTTGCAATACCGTAGGAATCTGGATCTCGCAGGAACTGGTTGATACAGTTGACAGATCTTCCGAGCTGTGTAGCGATTCCACGTTTGCTCAACCCGGCAACGCTGAGCGCACGAATTTGAGCTTGTTCAGCAGTAGTTAGAGCAGTACCACGAACCATTTTAGGAATAGAGATATCACATTTACTCATCTTGAGTTTATGTAGTGAACTTGCAACGGGAAATTTTGTTTGGATTAAAAAACCTGAATATTCGATGGGTGTCCCTATACTTTCTGAACAGCGAAAAAATCTAAAAGTTGGGATAAAATCTCACAAAATTTCACAATTGTTATATAAATAATCAAACATAGGTTTTCCATGATCCTGAATTCATTGATGAACAGTATTGATCGCCAAACACAAAGTTTTATTGGAAACCTCGATTTTCGGGGGTTTCCTTATGCTTTCTAAACGCACTGTAGTAGGAAACGCGAAAAATTCAATGAAACGATGGTCCATTGCTTTGGCTGCGCACTTATTAAAGGCACTGTTCACGATTAACTTAGTCCTTGAATTTCCAACAAAAAACAATAGTGGTAGCCCTCAGAAGCATAAAAGTGTTGGAAAAACGAATTGAAAAGCCTTCCCAGGGGCAGAAAATGGTTTAGAAAATTAGCCGAGTGGGAAAGGCCGGCCTCCTTGTGTCTAGTTGTTGTCATAAGTACCAACACGGCTCTATCACTACCACGCTTTGACCTGCGATCATCAGCAGTAATTATGATTGAATTGGGCAATGGATTGGACAGATTTTTGCCTGTCGAAGACTTCCGTACGTTTCCGACCACTAATTTTCAAATCTAAAGTCTCTTTCAAGGAAAAACCACCACGGATGATCGCAGGTCAAAGCGTGGCAGTGATGGAGACCTGTCGGTGATGACGGTAACAACTAGGCCCTAGGAGGCCGGACTTTACCACTGGGTTAATCTTCAAAACCGTTTTCTGCCGCTGGGAAGGCTTTAAGATTCGTATTTTCAATACTGTTATGCTTCTAGGGGCTACTGGGGGGACCATTGTTTTGAAAACGCAGAGACGAAGTTTATCGTGAACAGTGCCTTTAATGAACAGCGAGAATTGAGTGTAGCAATCAAAAAACAAATCGTACTCGTATTTTCTCAAATCAGGCTTATATTTACAGCTTAATTTTGCAAAGGTAAGAATCATTTTTTGGCCTACTCCCAAATATTCAGGATCGCATAATCGCGAGCATTACATAAATCTTCAGTTCTATATGTTTGATAGCTGATTAGTAATGAACCACATTTGTATGAGAAACATTATTCAATAAATGTGATCTGTTTTTTCAGTGCTACACTCTGTTTTTGCAGCACAGCAAGTGCACAGCAACATAAGGGTTCGTCATTTCACTGAATTTTTTAGTCGTTTTTGAGTGAGTAGAATTTTTAGTTTTCTCCGAGTTGAGTTGTATGCCAAACGCATGGAGTATATCACTTCTTTTGACAAGATTCTCACAATTCCTTCAGTGCCAAATCTTACACCTTCTTTAGCAAAACAACAGTTACAAATTTCATTTTATTTTAGCCAAGGTTCCCTTGGAAAAAAAAGCAAACAGGTAATATTGAAAACGCATTATGTCACGCCTTCGGATAACAATATTATAATCCCGTAATCACAACATGGGTTCGTCAACGCAAGGGTCTGTTCAAGCAAATCTGTTGGAAAGTGTTAACAGTTGGGCTAAGGGGCATACTCATTGGGAAAGGTGCTTGGGATGTAATATTGTAAATTTTGACTTCGCCAAGGCATTTGACCGAGTTGGTCACCGAAAACTAACGCATAAGATCAATGAGCTGCTGTTCCACCCAGCAGTGAGTATAATAAGATGGATCGGAGCTTATGTAAACGATCTAACATTTCAGGCCAAGGCTGGGTCTACATTTTCGGGTTTTCATTCAGCAAAAAAGCGGAATTCTTCGTTGCGAGGTACTTCCCCCTGTCTTGTTCAGTATTTCCATCGCTGATTTGCCTTCTACTTTTGCCAGAGTTAACGTCGAGTGCGAGCAGTACGCGGACGACCGAAAACTACTCATACTATAGGAGATTTGAATCGTCAACCGATTGTTCAAACTCTAAAATGCAATTGACAGTGGTCTAGGAAATGGCAGAAAACCCTGGCTCTGCACCAGTCTATCTATGATCTAGATCCGCAATAGCGTTCAGTCCGCAAAGTCTCATTATCACAATCGTAGAAGCGAAGTGGTTGTTTTGAGATTGATTTCTTCATTTTCACAGTAGAATTTTTTCAAAAACAACCGCTTCGCTTCTACGATTGTGATAATGAGGACTGAACGCGATTGCGGAACTGAACTATATCTCCGGTTGGATAACTCTGAGGTAGTGTTTCATTATTCCGTGGAAGGAAACGTTGTCCCGGCGATGTCAATGAGGGATTCAGGCTTCCCGTATGATCATAGATTGAACTTCTCGGGTAATGTTTAAAATGTCCAAAGCAAGGTCCACCATCGCATACTTCATTCGTTCAAGACACTCTCCACAAACAACAGCAATGTTCTTTTGAGAACATATAAAACCTACATTCGGCAGTTAATAGAGTGTGGAACAGCTAGTTTCAATCATTGCAATAGGAGGCATATCCACAGGGCGGAAAATGCCAGAATTGCTCAACTGTGTAAAAGGCTGTTGATCAGGTAGAATGGATTTTTAGATGATAGATTCCCGAGATCCCATTTTCGAAATAGGTATTTCAACTTGCTCGTGGTAGAATCAAGAAGGAAAGAATGTGATATTTGTATGGTCTACAAACTGATTAACGGTGGACTCAAGATTGGTTTCCTTTCACTCGAGTTTGATTCAAAACTTTCGACTGGGGGTCATTTGAGACGCTGAACCCGAATCTACACTACCGCTCGTAGGATTTGGTCAGAAAGCAAGCGAGGTCGAGTTTTCGCGTCTTTTTTGCATAACTCGCTTCAAAGTCAACTTTGAGCGAAATTAGGGAGATAATTATGATCCAGGCGTCAAGGGCTATTCAGTGGTGCAGCCACTGTCGATGTTTCTTTATCAACCATAGAAGTTTTTATTATCAACCAGCTCTCCATATACGGTAGACGAAGGCAAACGCAGGCATAGACGGTAGAGCCGGATCCGCCACGGTACGGTAATGGCAAACTTGGCTGTTTGCGAAACTTCTATAGTTCTCAACAAAACCCAGACAATTGTCATACCATTGGATACCCCCCAACGCCAGGATCATGAATATCACCTTGGTTTCGCTCAATGTTGAGATTGAAGCGACTTATACAAAGAAGACGAAAAAGACGCGAAAACCCGACCTCGCTCGCTTTCTAGCTAAATCCTACGAGCGGTATTGTATGGTCCATTTATCGCCAGGCTTAGGGTTACTGTGGGTTACGGTAGGCATAATGCCTTTAAAGTGGCGTTACTTACATTAAAATTTCGAAAATCGAGAAATGGACTTCAAACTCGTGTTCGGCGTCTCAATAACACAAACAGAGAAATTCTTACCACCCACGGAGAACTTTTTAGCCAAATCTGCAAGCTATCGTATACCCACCCTAACCTGCCGTAATCTATCGAAAATCAAGGAACGGATCGCGGAGTCGTGCTCATCAGCACTTCAGAAATTCCCCACAGAAGGTTCTTGGGCTTCATCTATCAAACCATTGCGGAAATCCTCGAATATCGCGTTTTGCCCTCAAATTTGTCCCCCCAATGAGAAACTTCGATCAAAATATGTTGAATTCTCTCGAAAACTGTAAAATAAACATCAGATTCGTGATCAGCACCTCACAGGTTCCTTAGGGAATTATTGGGTCAGATCTGAAACGTTTTCCCAGAACATTTCAGATCTGACTCAAAATTCCAGAACCATACACTTCCAGAACCATACACTTAAATAAAAAAGGCGTTCAACCACTGATAAGAGACTTATAGCCTTTTTGAATCTGTACCTTCTAGATCACCAGCGTATTCTTTTGAAAATGAGAAAAAAACGATAGTATTCAAGCTCAGTACGTCAAATAGCCCTCCACTGAAATTTTTGAGAAAACTCATCATCATACAAATCCATTCAAGACCCACAAACGTCACGTTCAGCACAGCGGTGGGAAATGCGAGCTTTGACCGGCTATAACTTTTTATCGCAGGTGTCCGCAGCAAAATCCGAGTTCAGATTCGAAGAGAGGGTGCCAGAATTGACAAGAGAACATTGATCAGCTTTCCGATCCGGGGGAACACCATGCGAGATACACTTGTAATGTCTTTGATGAACTTCATTATCTTCCGTAGTTTACCAAGTACCTAAAAGCGGACTTCATCGAGGTGGGGAGAGGAAAATATCATTTGCGAGGCCGAAAACCACAATTAGATGCAAATTCTTCACAGTAAGGGCGGGTTCAGCGTATCTTCGTGTCAGTAAAAGCACACTCACTTCCAGTTCAATGATAACATTCAAGCGGGGAATGGCCAAACTCTTGCTGAAATCATAGGCGTTTTTTGCGTATCTGAGCTCATGTTTATTCATTCGAGTTTTTTTTTTTTTAAGCGTGTGTCTTATACAGCGTACCTAAATAAATAAATAAATAATCGTGTTCAGCGCCCCAAATAACATCTCGTGGTGGAGTTTGGAGCACAATAGAGTGTTGGAACGAATAATTTTTCTTGAATATTCGAATAAACGAATAATTCGAATAATCCACTTCTTTGAATATTCGATTATTCGAATAAACGAATATTCCACTTCTTTGAATATTCGATTATTCGAATAAACCGAATAATCCACTTCTTTGAATATTCGAATTATTCGAATATTCGAATATTTTTCGAATATATTCGAATAAACGAATATTCCAGCAACACGCTATCGCGTACTATCTCATTCAATCCAGCATTCAAACCCGTAGAAGGCGTCGTTTCTTCGTTGCAGAATTCTTGATGACGAGGGTGGATGATAGATTTTGCCATATCTCGTATCGAACCGTCGGGGTAGATGTCAACAGCATCAAATACCCACTCTTGACCCAAAATCTCCGGTTCTTTTTGGATGAATTTTTCAAAGGAACGTTTTTCCTGTGAACAAGTCATGAATTGTCCAGGGCTGAGATCAGCTTTCCCGATCTCATCGCTGTTAATCAATAACCGTTTAGCTAAGCGTACCAGAACTCGGTAGTTCAGTTCACAGTATCTTATAAATTTTTGAAGAGATACTGTGAACTATTTTTTTGCTGCTTGGAAGAAATTGCAGAAGTGAGCTTGAAATGAGTTCGGCTTGCGTACCAATGTCAACGCATTCTCCACATGTCTGAAGCCTAACCTGAGCGCTGATGGAAGTGAGCTACTGTCAGCATTTTCGAAGCACCCCGTATATTAACGCTTTAGTTGAGTTTGAGAAATCCGGACCTCGCACGCAGCTTCGTGCTGCTAATCGTCTCACAAGTGTGTTTCGTGCAGACTCCGCTCGACCTTTCGAACATCATTCTCCTCAGAAAAAATCGACAAAGCTCGGGAAACCAAAAACTGAGACCCTGAATATGTTCGGAAGTCCGAGTTTCAAAGAAGTTGAATTTTGTCATTCGAAATGTGGATGTGAAAGAAATTTCGAGTTTGCTAAGTGTACTCAGAATTGAAACAAAATGTCTACAGAAGCCTTAGTACTCTTGACCTCGGACGCGATAAGGTTTTTTAAACATCAAACCAGCTGGCGGCTATCAATTTGCCCAAGTATGTGCTCTATAAATCGTTTGCTGGAGCAACCTACTGTCCTTATCTGAGCAAAATCCGGTTCGCACTAGCGGACAACCGCTTCTGCAGTACGCATCGCGAAGATAGTGTGCCGGACTTAAGTGGGAGTGCGCCAGACGCCATAGAAAGTGTGAGGGACCCAAGTGGGCGTGCGGCGGACGCCGTAGAAAGTGTTCAAGACCCAAGTGGGAGTGCGCCAAACGCCATAGAAAGTGTGCAAGACCCTAGTGGGAGTGCGCCAGACGCCATAGAAAGCGTGCGGGACCCAAGCGAGAGTGTGCCGGAAGCGCTAGAATATGTGCGGCACCCAAGTGGGAGTGCGCAGGACGCCCCAGAAAGTGTGTTGGAACCAAGTGGAGTCGCGCGGGACGCCGTTGAAAGTGTGCGGGACCCACGTGGGCCGAGCGCCGTATGAAATGTGAGGGACCCAAGTCGGAGTGCGCACAACGCCGTTGAAAGTGTGTGGAACCGAAGTGGGTGAGCGCAGGACACCAAAATCATTTTGTGCGTTCATCAAAGAGCGTGTGACCCCTCTTTCCTCACGTACCCTCCCCCTTAGAAACGCATTTCAACTGCTTAGTTCTTTATTCGCACTAACTTATCTAAATCGGGTTTATATATCATGGAAATGAGAGTTAATCAAAATCTGCATCCGGGAAACACAAACATCATTCTGGGGTGCGTTCCAAGAATGTTCCCACGACGCTATGGGAGGAAAAATAGCCGTTTCATGGACAAATTTGCCTCCCTTGGCTACGAGTTATAACTGTAAATTGCCTCCACGCGGCAGTGGCTACGTTTCCATGGACGTGTTTCGCCACGGTAACGTTCTTGAACCGCACATCTGCTTCATTAGGCAATAGAAGTAGCAGTAGCAGGGTGTCGGTTTGTCATGGGGGCGCTTACTAAATCTCAAACAGCGGTTGTCCTTATCATGACAGAAATGAATATAAATGAACTACCACTTCAGGACCTCATAAAACTAAAGAAGGGCTGGTGTGTCACTGAACAGAAAAGGAGGTTAACACTGTTTGCATGTTTGGAATGCTTTGTAATTTCTTTGAG
Source organism: Aplectana chamaeleonis (assembly GCA_029168955.1). NCBI lineage: Eukaryota > Metazoa > Nematoda > Chromadorea > Rhabditida > Cosmocercidae > Aplectana > Aplectana chamaeleonis. The sequence goes on along the minus strand of JAPDOI010000056.1, from coordinate 1,492,036 downwards.
TGTTGTCGCCGTAACCAGCTTATGGGCCTGTTCAGCCGGACGCCAGCAGCAGCCGCTGTACTGTGCTTATCTACGTCGAATTCCGGTCCGCAATTGCGTCTCGACATGCTTTGCGGACGCACGCGCTCGAGTCAATCGAGTTTCCAACTCCAAAGCCGACTCGATATGGCTTTTTTATACAGTTTTCTTCAATTTTGTTTAGTTTCCAGTCTCTAAAATCCACCTAGAGTCAACAGATCGGCAGCTGCGGCGCTGGAAACTCTTCCGACTCAAAAGCGCGCGGCCGCAAAGCGTGTCGAGACGCAATTGCGGACCGGAATTGGACCCAGATAAGCACAAAACTTTGCAAGGGAAGACGATTCTAGGAACGAGAAACAGGCCTGAGAACTTCTGTGCTCAATCTCACATAGTGTTAACGGATTTCGGTTCATTTGCCTTAAACTCAAAATGCCGGCGTAGCCGGGCCCCAGCGGCAGATACTGTACAGTAGTGTACATACTTGCTATAACGATATATTTATGAGATGCTGAAGAATTGCTAGAAATTACGATTCATTACTCTAAGATGTTTGAAATGTAAAATCAGTGCAATATGGTTTGCGACCTTGTCGAATATTCAAAGTATTCATGCTGAATATTCGAATATTCGAATAAACCGAATATTCCACTTCTTTGAATATTCGATTATTCGAATAAACGAATATTTCCCTTTTTTGAATATTCGAGTATTCGAATAACCCGAATAATCCACTTCTTTGAATATTCGAATATTCGAATATTCGAATTTTATTCGAATAAACGAATATTCGGGCAACACACTAGAGAACAATATGATTTCATAACAACTCATCACCGCATCTTGTACAATGAATCGATAATGCCGAAAATCGATCGATTATGAGTCACCACTACAATTCCTGGCAAGTTCAGCAAATACCTGGCCCCTTTCTGTGTTAATTGACTGCATATTCATCCACCTATTCCGCTTTCTACTTCTGTAGCGTGCCCAAGCAAATTTCGTGCTTCGCGGCTAATCTAGTATGTAAACCCACGATTTTGAAGTACTCATCATAGGGTTAAAACTTCGAAATTTTATCTGGACGAGCTGCGCGCCTTTACAGCCTACAGTTCAAAAATGAGCTTCCTAGCTCGATTTCAAGTGTTCCAAAAAGATCGTGAACGCCGTCTGAAAAAAAGATGAACGTTTCTTTCCGGCCCCAAAAACGCGGGTTTTTTAATGTATTACCGTTGGTTAAAGACACGGGTAATATTAGTCTTTTATTAACACGCGTCTGATCAAAGAACAGAAGAACCAACCGACCACAAATTATACGGATCAGAGAGGCGGTCTCACAAACAAATATCATACAAAGTTGTAATTACAGATATATTCATAGGCTGTACCGAGCCTCATGCAGTATTGCGTCTATCAATTGTAGCGGCACCTGGGAGGCACACCCGCGTGCATTTAACCTACCAGATACCACCCTCTGGATACGATGCTTAAGGGCAGAGTTGTAAAGAGTGTCTGAGCTATGGAAGAACTATACAATGTTATATGACCGTTTTTACCTTACCTTACCTTGATACCTTAATGATCCATCTTCACTGCGCGTTGCCGCTGTGTGGACCACATATCAGCCAGCTCGATCGATCCCGAGCAAGGGACATCCAGTGATGGCGATTTTCTGAAAGCCCTCGCTCGGTGCAGAACGTCTTGTCTTTGACTGAAAATACAGAGTTTTATCTTGTGGGAGGATGGACTAGAGGCCGGCGGCAATCACGAGGTAACCAGACTATTGCACGGAAGCTCCATCGGTCATCCATGCGGTGCAGCACGTGTCCTGCCCATCGGTGTTTAGACTGGGCCATCAACAGAAATGGATCTATTAACTGCGTGCGACTGCTTCCGAAGATCAGCACTGCGTAGGCCTGCAGCTCGCTGGGCACGACGGTAAGTCTTCAGTGCTCTGCGTTCGAAGGCCCTTTGAGCTGTCCTTATGGCCTGTGCCGTCGCCTTCGTTGCTGCCCATATCTCGGTTCCATAGCACAACGCAGGTAGCACCGTGGTGTTGAACAAACGTGCTCGTGTCTTCACATCCTGCAATTTGTCCGTCACTTCCACTATCGATCCAAGAGCAGATCAGGCGTCTCGTTGCCTCCGTCCGATCTCCGTAGACAAGTCCTTTTGCATATCCAACTCTCTTCCGAGATAGGCGTAACTTTCCGTCATGGGTAGGGAAACGCCAGAAAGACGAATGGGACCGTCGTCGCATCACTGGTTGCGCATTACTTGGGTTTTCCTCAGATTCATCGTCAGGCCGATCGCCTTACCTGCAGGGTCCAGTTCGTCGAGCATTCCTTCCAGTTCTGCCGAAGACGAAACCAGCAGCACAATGTCGTCAGCGAAGCGCAGGTTTGATAGTCTGCACCCGTCTAAAAGTATACCCTTGCTATCCCAGACGATGTGGCGCATCACGTCTTGTAAGGCGGTCGTAAACAGCTTCGGCAAGATGGTATCGCCCTGTCTAACACCCTTTCCAATCAGCACCTTTAGTTTTTGCTCGAATAGTTGATTGATGGTGTGGCTTCTCGTGTTACACTCTTCCAGTATTCTGATGTACAGGGCGTCTCCACCAGCGCGACTAAGTACGTTGAGAACGGCCGTGACTTCAACAGAACCGAATGCCTTGGTATAGTCCACGAAGACGAGCGCTAGAAGTAGATGGTGCTTACTCCCTTGTACGTTGAATGCCTTGCGATAGCGCCTGATTGGGATCAAGACAGCAGTCCCCCTTCCGAAAGCCGGCCTGTTCTTCGAGCTGGAAGTCATGCAGAGTCTTCTCTATCTTTTTAAGCAGAATCTTTGTGAAGATCTTGTACGGTACTGAGAGTAGAGCGAGTAGCCTGTAGTTGTTGAGATCATCACGATCCCCTTTTTTGAAGGGGAGTATGGTTTTTGACGATTCACACTGGGCGGGAAGGGCTTATTGGGCGATGTATCTGGAGAAGTGCTCCGCCAGTACTTTTCATAATAGTGGTCCACCCGCACTGAGGGACTCGGTGGTAATGCCATTCGGTCCAGTAGCTGCGCTCTTCTTCATCTCTTTGACAGCAAAAGCAACTTCACTTCCAAGGATTCAAGGAAGGTCATCTGCTATTGCAGGTAGTGGGCTACGCGGCACGGCCTGTGTTGAGTTGAAGAGATTGCTGTAAAAATCGACCACAATTTTCTCAGTACCGACGCGGGATGTTCAAATGCGACCCGAGGAGTCCCGAAGGGCTGAAATTGGTTCTCTAGGATCTGACAGCTCACTCCGACATAACCTGATGCTTTTTCTCTGGTTCACTGTGTCCAACAACTTCCAAGCTTGATATTGCTTCAAATCGCTTGCTACCTAAGCTCTGCAAACATTGCTGATCGTAACACGTTCCAGGTGACTGTATTCGGATCGAGATCCACCAGGCGGCGTTTCTCCAGCAGCAGATTGGTCTCCTTGCCCAACCTCGCAATTGGCTCCGCTGCTCCAACCAATACTTTTTCTCGGCGTCCTTAGGCAGCATACACGCTCGCAAAAGTTGTTAAGATAGCTACATTAGTGGGGTTGTACGGGCCTTAGAAGAGCCCTCACGAAGTTGGGAGAGTTGAAAACGAGTTAAAATGACCGTATTTGAGCCGTATTGAGTCACAAAATCATCCTTTCTCCGCCCACCGATACGGGCTCCGCCCCTCAATACCAATGTTCATGCTCGATTACGGTCATTTTGACTCATTTTTTACGCTTCTAACGTCGTAAGCGTTCCAGTAAGGGTCGTACGAATACATTGGCGTCATTATCTCAACAAATTTGCCGCTAGCTCCGCTATTTCAGCCAATGCAGTAAAACTCGTCCACTTCTGGGCCAATGTAGAACGAACCGTTTTATCTTCATTTAAGTTGATTTTTTTTCCGGTTTTTTCGTTATCTCTGAATATTAACAGCTTCAGGCCTTCGATTCAATCCATGAAATTGATATCATTTTTGAGCGTGTATGCTGCCTTTAAAGGCAGTGTTCACAATGAAGAATAAGTTTCAGTTTCCGCTAGGAATGGGTAGTGAGGGGCACGCTGGAACATAACGTCAAAAGAACGCATGAAAACGAGCCAGAAATGCTCGAAAAAAAGCTGGAAGTTGCCTCTTTGAGCGCAAGGCGAACCGCAAGAGCGCAGTTCCCGCCCTTCGACGTGAACAAATGAAGCCTCGAGATCCTGAAATGAGCGGTAGTTTCCGTCCCGTCAAATAGTCCCGTTCTTCCCTTTATTCTCAACGTCTCTCTTCACTCAGATCAGTTCGCATACATCGACTGCAAAAGACGGAAGTTACAAGCTCCGGACACTCGTCCACCATGCTTTTCCCAGCTCATTGTTTGAGGGATCATAACTCCGTTCCCAAAGGGTCTTTTACCATTCTAAAGACATCATCGGAATCAGCATGGGACCTTTTTCAAGATAGGCGGAAAAGCATAATAACGATTTTTATCGTGAACACCACCTTTAATCTTGCGACACAGATCCTCGTAGTCCTCTGTAGGATCATCAAAGAGATTCCATGGCATATCGGCTATATTGAGCTGCATAACTTCTGGATACATGTTTTGGACTTTGCTGTGAAATCTCTGACAAAGATTTTCCCGCGTGAAGTCGTTGTTAAATCGAAACCTTCCACGAAGCATTCTGTGGTCGGGGCCAGTCACGAATGATGGGACAGTGCCGAGGTCTCGGAGAGCCCACCGCCGATTAACAAGAATATGGTCGATCTCATTGGTCGTCTTTCCGTTCGGTGACTTCCATGTCCATCTTCAATTCTCGGGCTTCTTGTAAAACGAGTTACCTTGAAATAGACGTGCGCTACACAAAAAGTCTGCCAGGCGGGAACCGTTATCGTTTCTGGTGTTGCCTTCATTAGGTACGATTCTTCCTTCTCCATCTACTGCTCTTCCGAGGAGAGCATTGAAGTCGCCCAGACAAATCTTGTAGAAGGTATGACCGTTCTTAGTTCACAACAATAATCATTTTGATAGCTGACAAATAGTGTACAATAATTTAACTATATACGGTTTAGTTGTTCACAACACTGGGGCGGCCGCCAATGAGCGGTAGCGATAGAATCTAACAGAACTCAATATCTACAACGGCTCCTATCACTAATCTGACTGCAAAACTCACAAGAAAGACACCCTATATGAGAAAACAAACTGGAATAGAAAATACTATTTACGAATGGCACTGGCGATATTCTTCTGAAACGGCAGTTGATTTCTGGATTTTACACGATCGCTTTGTTCTTCGGAATGAGGGAGCTAGGCTATGCTCATCAAAGCTTATAAGACCTACATTCGGTCTTTTTTTGACAACGGAACAACAACTTCCAATCCGTAGAAACAGAAACACGTCAAACTACTGGAAAGCGTCCAGAACAAGTTCAAGCGGAAACTGCTGATGAGATGCTTCTCTTTGAGTTACCCTGTGATGCCAGATGGTGCCAGTAGAACCTGCAAGTCTGATTTCCTACCCTCAAAAGCCGAAGATTGGGATTTGATTTGATAATGATGTTCAAAATCCTAACAGGCAGAGTAGACCTCGATCTCAGATTTTTTCCATACTGACAATCGAGAACGAGATTCGAAGGCTTAAAGACAGTGTTCACGATAGAAATCGTTTTTCTGTTTCCCCGCCTATCTTGAAAACGGACCCATGCTGATTCTAATGGTGTCTCTTAAATCGTAAAAGACCTTCTGGGAACGGAGTTATGGTCCCTCGAAAACTGAACTAGGCAAGCATGGTGGACGAGTTGTCGAGGCTTGTAACATCCGTCTTTTGCAGCCGATGTATGCGAGCTGACTTGAGTGAAGAGAGAAGTTGAGAATGAAGGAAAGAACGGAGCTAATGATTGGAAATCATCGCTCATCTTACGATCTCGAGCATTCATTTGTTCACGTCGGTGGGCGTCTGTTGCGCCTTTGGGGTTTGCCTTGCGCTCAAAGTGGCAACTTCGTGCTCTTTTGGAGCTTTTCCTGGCTCGTTTTAATGCGTTCTTCCGATGTCAACGCTACAGTGTGCCCCCCCCCCCACTACCCATTCCTAGTGGAAACTGAAACACATTTTTCATCGTGAACATTGACTTTAAGGATAGCTGAGCCTACGGCAAAAAGTCAGATCAGATCATAATTTTTCTCACATAGAACGATCAAAATTTTCCGCCTGTTAATGAGGGAAAACGTCCTTACCATGTCTACAAATGGATTTGGAAACTTTCTTGACCTTCGACTCAATATTATTCCCTCATGGAACTTTTTTTTCAGAATATTGCGTTTCCAAAGACAGCAGGCACGCTCAAAAATGGTATCGATTTTATGTAATAAATCAAAGTTTGAAGCAAGTAGTATGGGAAACTAACAAAAAAAAACAGACGAAAACTGCATGCACATACAGGAATAACGACTGTTTTTGTTAAGGGGTCAAATTGGACGAGTTATGCCCGAGCGGTTGAAACAGCTAATATTAACGATAAAACGGTTGAGATAGCGAAGCCGATACTCTCACAGCCTGTACTAGAAAGCTCACCTCGTTGGAAGCTTCAAAAACCAGCCGAAGTGACCGTATTCGAGTATTGAGTGGGCGGGGTCGAAAGCTTATGGGCGTGGCTGTCGAAAATTTTCGACTCAGATTTAGTAGTTTTCACTCGTTTCTGAAGCTTCCATCGGCGTGAGCATTCTACTTGGGGCCATACGACCCAAGTAGCGTAGTTATCTCAACAACTTTTTCGAGTGTATCTGCTGCCTTTAAGTAATTTGTTCTATCTCAGTCTTTACATTCATGTAGAAATTAATATTCGCGAGGCTTGATCACACTCCTAAATAAATAAATGAATAAATTTTGCCAGTGTTCAACTTATGAAATGAGATCATATTCTTTTCTAGGGTACGTCGAGTTCATAATTCCCTTGTTCTTCCCCCTTTCCCAATCAACCGTTCCATAAATCCTTCCTTGTTATTGATTCGAGGGGAGAGCAGTGAGAAGTTCCCTTCGAACTTCCCGATGAGTATTCTCATCGGGAATTCCACCGCCAATGTGTAACATTTTATGGGTGATGAGCATGAACGCGGCGGCGATGGTCAGGGAGCGCAGTGTCGCACGCACGCGTCATGATTTCTACTCTGATTGTGGCGCGAAAGTGTGACGTTGCGCGTCCCTACCCCAGCGGTCACATTCATGTATGCCTATCTAGAACGGCGCACTTTTGATGCGGCAAACATCACGACTGTAGTCTGCAGGATATTTCATGCGATTGGGCCTGAAAAATGAAATATGGCTCCGTTATCAAAATGATGCCTTCGAATGCAGTTCGAGCGTGCTTGCTCGAGGTAATGAAATATATAATTTTCGCACCCCTTTTTAATTCTTTTAAAGCAGCTGTAAGCAGCTCCAGCCGTTCCCCAATGATTCTTCCTGACACTTGCGCATTTCTTATCTCACATCGTCTAAAATTAGCGCCCGATTTCAACGAAATCAATTTTGGTCAGACTGGTTAGAACACCGAAATAGCCAGATCGGACGACCGTTAATGAGTCGTGGTGACTCAAAGGACATTGCTACGCCTACGCTAGTGGCGTTTTTAATCAGGAAGAGGAGGAGGTGTGGGAAATACACCAAATGCTCAGGTTCTGTGTTAAGACAAGTTTCAATCTTGTGTCTTCAGGAACGACTCAGATATACCAGGTTGTTCAATAAGTTTTGTCGTTCGATAAGAGAGGGCGTTCCTACTAGCTCAAAATTTTTTTGTTTTGTTGGTACACTCTTCATGTGAACGTATTTGAAGTTTCATTCCGCTCTGTCGATTCATTCTTTGTTTACAAGCCATTTAGTGTCGCAGTGTCACAGCAATGGTAAAAATTGATTATCATGCAGCGATAAAATTCTTATTTTTGGAAGGTGTAGCACCGAAAGAAACTCACGAACGAATGTTAAAAGTATATAATGATTGTTCACCTACAATAAGAACAGTAGAAAGATGAGTTGCTGAATTTAAATGTGGTCGTACAAGCCTTGAAGACGATCCACGTGAAGGACGTCTAAAAAGAGCATCAACACCAGAAATCATAGCCAAAATACAGGATATGGTTTTTGAGGATGGTCGATTGACTGAGAGAGATTTAGTAGAGGCTCTACACACCTAATTAGGTGGTGTGAGTCATATTTAGGTGAAATTGCGGATTTTAAAAAGCTGTGTGCACAATGGGTGCTGCATTCGTTAACAATGGAACAAAAACACATTCGAACGCAACTTTCTCAGCGACATTTGGAGCGTTTTAAAAAGGACAAAGTGGATTTTGTGCTTCGATTCATCACTATGGATGAGACTTGGGTCTACCACCATGATCCTGAATTAAAACAAGAGGCTAAAGAGTAGTGTGAACCTGGTTGTTCGGCTTCGAAACGAGTTCGTGTCCGGAAATCTGCCAAAAAGGTTGTGGCATCAGTTTTTGTGGGATGCGAAAGGAATTTCGTTTGTGGATTACTTGCAGTTTGTTAAATAATTAATTCTGGATATTAATGCAACCTCTTGGACCAGTTGAAGGAATGAATTCGTGAAATAAGACCCGGTTGCAGAAGAAAAAAAACCCTTTTTCATCAGGACAGTGCACCGTGTCACAAGAGCATTCTGACAATGGCTAAAATCCATGAATTAAAGTTCCAATTGTTGGAGCATCCACCGTATTCACCAGATTCGGCTTCCAGCGACTTCCATTTGTTTCCAGAACTCAAAAGATTTATGCGTGGCAAGCGTTTTTCATGAAATGAAGGGATCATAACGGCTGTTGAAGCGTATTTTGAAGAACTTCCGGATTCTTACTTCAGGCATGGGATCCACAGATTGGAGGATCGTTGGAGCAGATGTATTAAAGTTCAGGGAGATTATACTGAATAATAAAGCGTATTTTGAATCATAAAATTGTGTTTTTCTTATCGAACGGCAAAACTTACTGATTATCCTAGTACTGCTCATGTTTCGAACGCGCCAGAGTCACATTTTGACAAGGCCATAAATTCCAGTTAATAGAAGATAGCCACCACAGGAAAGTTGAGGTTTTTCACTACCACAAGGTTCAACATATGATCCATCACTGCTCGAGAGATCGCCGCGTCGAACACAAGTGGCACGCACGCAAGCGAGGAGTTAATGATCCCATCACTACCTCCTCACTTGCGTGCGTGCCACATGTGTTCGACGCGGCGCTCTCTCGACCAGTGATTGACGATACAGTGCTGATGTGCTGATGGAGTTATTCGAAAAGAGGTTGCATCAGAATCGAGGGTGAACTAGCGGCAGAAATTCTTTTTGGAAAGCGGCTTTCCAGAAACTTCCTTTAGCACTGGAGCGCGTTATTGTGCAGTGGATCATCGCAAACCTGAGCCGATGCTTAAAGCTTTCCTATGTTTGTAACTATTTGTAGATACATTTCGAGTCATATCTATCTTTTTTTCTATCTACAGTTCACGGCAACGGAGAAAGGCGGTGATGCGATTGCGTTTTTTCACCATGCTGTAGCCATTGCTGGCTAAATTCCAAGTCTGCCATTAACCGCTGAAAAAACAGCTGATAATTTTTATCTATGACTAGGTTTCAAGTCTGCCATTAATCAATAAGGAAATAGCTGCTATTTTTCAATGTCATGGTTTTTCTGTTTCGTTCATTTTTTTCGTTTTGAGAGACCGCCAAGGAATGTAGTAATTTCTGGAGTGACGACGTCGAGCGGGAAGGAATCCTTCCAGACTAAAATGATATACGGAGCAGACCATCGCATATATAAAAGAGGAGGGAAAGAAAGTAGTCGTGGCAAGCAACAAAAACAATCTGAGGCATCTTTCATAGTCCTCACCGCAAGCGCGGCACGCGCGGGAAGGGCGGTGGACTATGAAAGTTCTTACCACGCGGGACGCGCGATGAGAACTTTCATAGTTCATCAGCACCGCCATAGCGGCGCCGCCCGAACAGCCTTGGCGGTTTTACCGTTTCAATCAATAATTGCTTCTCGATTTGAGTCGACTGCAACATAAATAATTCTGGGAATATCCTGCGCCACCGCATACGCAAATGCAAGCCAGGAGTTTCTGTACAAGTCCCAGTTGAGGCCCGACGTTTACCCGCACCGTCATGGCGGTGCCGCTGGAGATTTTATAGTGGCTTTCCGCTTTGTGTGAAAGACGAGAAAAAATTAGCCGTCGATTATGGCGAGCTTGGAACCAAGCCAGCCAAGGCTTTAGTATGCTTAGTGAAAATACGCCACCGCACCACCACTTTAACCAACAACCCTAATAGGAAAGTTAACACCGCTCTCCACTTTTCATTCTTTTGAAAATACAAAGTTTTGTCTTCTCAGACGATAGCATGTGTACCTTATGCAGTTGAGTTTGTTCGACCCTTTGAATGTTTGGAGAAAGTCTGACCCTTGAAACGACTGTCTGCTGCATTAGTTGTCATAGCTTTATCAGGCAGTTCAATTAGTGCTCTGGCGCGGACAAAGATCCTCGTGTAAAAAGTAGCGATGGCGTTATCGAAACAGCACGTCGTAAAACCACACCTTAATATGTCTTCTGCCCAGCTGGTGTCTCTCGATTGCATCTTACTTACCCAGTTCGCCGGTCACGAGTGATGTCCCTTAGTGATAATGATTCCCAAGTGATAAGAGCACACAAAAGAGCCTTAAATATCAAATATTTCATCAAACATTGCCGGCACTGGACTAGCGCTTTGTCGCTATTCTGCCCACACATTCCTTATCAGCTAGAATAGAAAGTGACAGGCTGTCACTTGGAACACTTTTCACCCCATTGCTCCTTTGGTAACGCTCACTTTTGAAATATATCATTTCGTCTTTCTTGTAGAATTCTACTGTGACATGCATAACTGTTGGCATACATACCTCTGTGTTCTCAAAACATTGGTATGGGAACTGTCAACTATAGCCCTTTTGAAGTTTCATTTGCTTAGGTGCGTGATTCTTCTACTTCATCTGTTGACGACTTGGCTTTCAGCATTTTGACCTAGAAGCATTTTGGCGAATACATCAATCCATCTAATAATAGGCTTTCCTATCATGAAGTCCCCTTCATTGTTTTTATTCTTCCCACATCGTCGGTTCTTCTCATGGCGTGGATGCTTCGTCGATGCTATTCTTCCCATGCGTGTTCCACCAAGTTTTGAGGGTGGGGCGCTCTCCGTTGGTTTGATCTGCAGAGTCTCGCTTGATGTTGGGTGCACTGGTCATCCTACAGAAAAAGATCTATCTGGAAGACCTGTAGGTAGCAAGTGAACACAAGAGTTTTATGTCAACTGAAAAATCGGTGACTTCTGCGACAAACTGCCAATTTTTTTCTCTGAAACTCGATATAGGACTATGCAGCTTGAATGCCGGGGTATTCTCGAAGGCGCTGGCAGCTAGGCCTATTTCACCACTGGAGTGGGTTTTTTGGTGGGAGAGATTACGTGGGTATTGCACAGAAGAATTAGATGAACCCACCTGAGGCTTATACTCGTCTACCTTGTTGCCCACATCTGGGATCGTGTCAAGTGCTGCTAATTCGTTAGATTATTTGTAATAGTGTTTGAGTAGAGCCGACTAGATGTCCATTAGAGTTGGCTCATCTGCACACCAGTGGTCAGTAGCGCCTAAGTTTTCCTCATGAACATTGATAAGCTAATTTTTTTGTGTCCACGGCATACACTTCATTTGACGGACTTGTATACCGACTTTAACCCTCCACCATGTCTTCTCCAAGTGGTTTTTCATTCACGAATAATTCGTAGCCACACAAGTTCTCATTCAAAGTGAGGAATGCCATGCGGTCATCAATAGCTTTCGTAATACCGTAGATACTCTTGCTGCCTTGCTAGGCCAACTTGGGTAGTGGCGATGGAAGGTTTTGAACTCCTTTGTGTTTCTCAAATAATGTTGGACTGTTCATAGATTCAATGATTTTCTGCTGTTTTTTCTGAGCGGTAAGTTTTCTATAAAATGGTTTTTGACGTTTTGCTAGTTGTATGGCGCACCCTGATTGCAGAATGAATGAATGATTGAAATCTACAAATAGCATGGTATGCACCTATGGCCGTATTTATGAAACGACGGGAGCATCCCGGGAGGGTCCAAAGTTCGCCTGCCGCATACATTGGCTGGTTCAAAAAACCTTACCGGGCGCCTTCCGTAGTTTCATGCCACTGCTCAAAAATTATCGCTCTTGTCGGCTGATCTATTGGTCTACATCAGACCAATAGACGTGCTCCAAGACAATTCAATGTATCAAGAACTGCTATTCCATCACCCTACTCTCACGTGAATGTGGGGCTTTCACCGAGATGAACGTCAATATATAGAGGGTCTTATTGTAGATTATTGCCAACCAGTCAATCGTCCTGACTGTAATAAAACCCAAATAGAGTGTTATTTCCGGAAACCACTCAGTAGCGTAAGTGCACATAAATCTTCTAAAAGAGGCAAAACTGCTCCATCTCACCAACTGTACGTAGAGTTCGCGCAATATTTTTAGTCTGATGAATGGACGGGGTGGCGACGGCAGATCACCCTGCGCGAATCGAAACCCCATTCTCCAATGAGGCCGCCAACCCTGCGCAGCCAGCCTCCTGGTCCATGCGTCAGACTAAATTGAAAACGGAAACCGTAGATGCTACAAGAGGCTAACACTGAATTCTGTCACCTCCTATGTCATCGGTGTTCTTTTTTTAGCCAATCAAGCGCTTGAGATCATTATTCCATTTCTAGAACTTACTGTAGCACAATTAACAACTTCCTATCTTATGATCCCTTTTCTCCGTATGTTTAACTCTACGACTAATAGTGTGAATGTTCCATCTTAATCCTACTGATTTCAGAACAATGTCCGTGACTGCAGAAACTGCTCGACCGCCACTCGTGCAACAGAAGAGCGATGCGGAGAAACGAAAGAATTCGATCAAACGAAAGGTAAGGTAAGAAGCCACAACCCAAAAAGCAACTTGCCTATGTTACCTAGATCACATAAACAGCCCGCGTACAATACCGCTGCTAAGTTAGGGAAAAAAGACGCGAAATTGGCTAAGTTGGCAACAAAAGCGGTACAAGTGCCTATAACTTGCCTTAGTGTGCTCCAATCTAAACTTCGAAAAAAATCGTTTCCTTCCGTGCGACCTAGTGGTTCCATTCATATCCGGAAAATCCGGAAAACTCCACGAGGATGCCCATTTTTAGCCAACTTGTTTCATCATGCGAGAACGTGTGAATTCGCGCGCGGTGGTTTCTTTCCGTTAATCACCGCGCGCGAGTTTACACTTTATCGCATGATGAAACAACTTTCCCCAATAAAAGGATCCCCTTGTGAAGTTTTCCGGGCTTTCTTAATATGATTGGAACCGACAGGTCGCATTTGAGAGGATGTTTTTTTTCAAAATCTAGATTGGAGCACTCAAAAGCAAGTTATGGGCAAAAGATGGTTGTGTTGCCATCTCTACTTATTTCACCCTTCTTCCCTATGTTAACAGCAGTCTTGTACAGCCTCATAACTTCCGTTTAACAAGATTACGGTGGAGTGATATTTGCGATTAGTCACAACTCTGCTGATTGCTCGGCCTTATCATATCAGCGCAATCTTTGGTTCACCTAAGCCAAATACTGTCGAGGATCTATGAGTAAGCATTTGATAAGAGCATACGAAAATGCCTGTTCCGTAAGGTAGAGACGTTTGAGAAGATGACGTTCCACTGAGAGATAACACGGCGGTGAATGCGCTTAACTCGCACACAAATCCCCACTGGAATGTAAATTACGTTCCCTGTAGATGTCTCTTTTCAGATCGTCGTTGGCCCAGCAATCACACCCCGCTACGAATACACAATGATGAAACAACGATCCAACAGCAAGTCATCCGACTTGAAGGATAGCAAGCCGAACACATCTGCTGTCAATATCCACGACGTGAAGCCGAAAGGATTTCTCTCAGCTTTCTGACACCTAAGACACCTATGATACTACGCTACGTACTATAGTGTTTATGTGTGGCTGACTGCTGGTTTCTTTCAGTACCAGGCATTTATCCAGGGGTTGTACATAGACTTCTTGTGCTGATCTCTCATGAGTTTTCTGATTATTTGTTTTACTCCATGCACCATGCAAATAAATATACGTTTGGTCGAGTCGCGAGATGAATGTTGTTCAATTGTTCCTGAGCAACTCGTCCCCTCCGCTATTTCACACCACTGCCTTAAAAAGTCGATTATTCGAAAAGTTAAACTTCAATATTCGATTTTCCCAAATTTCCAAGTTTCGATTTTTTTTCAAAGCAAAACTGTGTGGGCGAAATGTTTTTATGGTCAACAGTATTTACTGACAGGACGGTTTTCTTGAACTTAATTATCACCGAAGATTTGGAACCTCCTATTACGGAGAGAGAGCCTTTTTCAAACCTCGGTTTTTAATGCTGATGAATGTCTGAAGAGACGTGTGAAAGCAAATGACAATAGCGCGAAAAAGAATAGCCCGCATTTTCAGGTTTTAGACAACATTGAGCGGAAGTCGCGAGAAAAACACCTTTTCAACAATTGGTACTGCGATCGTTTTCCGACTCCTAAGCCTTGAATTAGTTTTTTTTTGTTTTTAGTGGTGAACAAAAATCTTTTTCCAAACTTCACTGACGTGATTCTTAAACCAACAGAACAACCAATGAATGCGAAATGGTTCAGGAAAATTACATATCGTCGGTCTCCCACAAGTAGGAAGCCGCGCTCAGCAATTGGGCGCAAAATTCTTTGATCAATAGCCATCCTGCTTTTGCTTCCAAGCAGCGTCGTGGTCCCCCCATCCAGTGATTGACGATACCTCGCCGGACTGAGAGCGCTCATTTGGTATTGTTGGAGGTAGGAGGTATCGCTGTGGGCCAAAAAAAAAAGAGTTGATACCAAAGAACCTTGGAAAGTTACTAATCTTAGGAAAGTTTGACTTGCTTGACTTAATCGGTTGGCTTTCGCCTGACGCGGTCATTCCGCATCTTCACCGAGGTGTGCCGCCCTAGTAGTCAGCCGTGTCCATTTTTCACGGTCTTCAGCCACAATTTGAACGCATTCCATCCAGCTGTCACTATTCCATTTCCTGCGAAACGAAACATCGCGCCTGAACTGTCTTTCGATGCCGAGTGACTTCAAATCCTCTTTAACCACATCCGTCCAGAACTTTCGCCTACGCCCAGGTGGCCGTTTCCAGACAGGATTTGGAAGCATTCTCAAAGCGTGTTGTACGAGACGATCCTGCGTTCTTCTTAGTATATACCAGAGCAGTCGAAGTCGACTTTCCATTGCTGCTTGAGATGGCGTTAGGAGATGCTGGCACCTCCCTCGTGTCAAGCGTTGATGTTCTGCGTCGACTTCCTTGTAAAGGTCTTCGTTATGGCATACACGTGGCCAGAAATATCCAAGCAAACTCCTAAAAAGCTTCCTCTCCGTGCAATCCAACCTTTCCATCTGCGTCTTTGGTGCTGCCCACGTCTCCGATCCGTACATCATGATAGGGCGAATAGCGGATAGGTAGACGCGCAACTTGACTTCCTTCGCGATGGTGGTAGACCACAAACACTTGGTTAGAGAATTGAATGCAGACGTAGCTTCCACACATCGTTGTTGAATATCCGCTGCATAACTACCATCGTTCTTCAGCAAACAGCCCAAATAACAGAAATCGTCCACCAGTTCGATACGTTGTCCGTCCACACAAACTCCCGTTGAAGGCCTCTGAGAGACCCACATCTGCTTGCATTTGTCGGGACGAAGACGAAGTCCATAGGCTGCGGCATACTTCGAAACGAGGATCATAATCCTTTGCAGTTTTGCGTTGTTTTCAGTGAATAACA
This sequence comes from Aplectana chamaeleonis, assembly GCA_029168955.1. Taxonomy (NCBI): domain Eukaryota; kingdom Metazoa; phylum Nematoda; class Chromadorea; order Rhabditida; family Cosmocercidae; genus Aplectana; species Aplectana chamaeleonis. The sequence goes on along the minus strand of JAPDOI010000056.1, from coordinate 1,476,104 downwards.
CGATGTCGTCGGCGTACTCCAGGTCGACAAGGGAGCGTCCTGATGGTGTTAGGATCACATCCGCAGGAAACTGTTCTGCAACTCTACGCATGATGTCATCAACGGCGAAGTTGAAAAGAAAAGGTCCTGCAACGGCTCCTTGCCTTACTCCTGATTTCACCTCGAAAGCTGACGTAAATCCGACAGGTGTACGAACTGCTGCTGTTGTTCCTTTGTTCATGTCCTCGATTAGTCAAACATACTTTTCCGGGACTCCATCGGCTCGCAGAGCGTTGAGCAATCGATCACGATGAGGAGCGTCGAACGCGGCTTCAAAGTCCAAAAAAGCAAGCTGTAATGGCTTCGAATACCGCTGCCACGATTCAATTACTCTTCTCACGACGAACACTTGGTCGATGGTCGATCTTCCAGGTCGAAAACCGGCTTGCTCATCTCTGGTCGTTCTTTCACGATGTTTGATAAGTCGCTCGAGAATGATACGTTCTAAAACCTTGTACATGACACGAAGTAGAGAGATTCCTCTGTAGTTCTTAGGATCCGTGACGGATAGCTTCTTGTGAAGAGGTACGATGATCGCATGTCTCCACGAATCGGGTATCCTCTTGCTCATCCATGTAGCACGGATGGTGTTGGTCATTTCACGAATTCCAGACGGAGGAAGAGCTTTCAGCATTTCAGCAGTGATGTTGTCGTCTCCACCAGCCTTTCCATTCTTCATTTCCGGACACAATCCAAAACTTCAGACTCAGTCGGCGGTTCCTCACTGACATCGTAATGTGCTCTCTGAGCATGCGGGAGCTCAGGTACTGATGGCGCTGGACGATTCAGTAGTGAAGTGAAGTAATCCTTCTATATTGGCAGCGTCGCATCACCAACTGCAACTCCATTGGTAGTGTTCAAGACAGGAGAACATCTCTTCATCTTCCCGCTATACTGTCGCAGCAACGTGTAGGCTTTCCTCGGATTCTTCTCCTCCCAAGTCTTCTCGAACTCCTTAGCTCTACACGTCCACTCTCGTTCGCGGTCACTTTGAAGCTGCCGACGCAACTTCCTCCTCAGACGCTTCTCCTCCACGGAGTTTTCTGCAGTTCGGAGAACACATACTCTGTTGTAGGTAGATGTTGTTTCTTCTGAGACGTAGGCAAACTTCTTCTTAGGCTGTACAACCGGGAGTGCCTCTTTCGAAGCGTCCTGGATGCACTTGACAAAAGAATCCGCGTCGCAAAGTTTCTTCTTAGTCCGTACTCCGATGTGAATAGAAACGCGTTGTCGAAATTTTTTTCTGCACTCTTCATCTCTGAGACTTGTCATGTCAATCCTCTGGAGAGGCTGAGCCCCTCGCTTCCTCTTATGAATCCTCGCAGTGAAGTTCAACAGAACAGGACGGTGATCACTATCGAATGCGACATCCCACACAGCTCAAGATCTTCGAATGTCCGATACTGGAATATTCCTCGTCAGGACATAGTCAAGCTGTAGTTTCAAAGTTGTCATCTTCCGCTTCCGCTGCTCTTCTGGAGATAGCTGGGTTGGTCCCTGCCACGTAAGCTGATGACGGCGATGATTCCTCTTGAATGTCGATGCAATAATCAGACCACTGCGTTCACAAAAGTCGACAAGGCGGTAGCCATTGTCCGATGTTTTCTCCACTGGGTAGAACCATTTACCGAGTACTTCGGATTCCTCATCAAGTCCCATCTTCGCATTTGCGTCAATCCCCACGACAACAGCATGTTGACAAGGTGTCCTGGTCAGCAACGTATTTAGTTCCTCATAAAACGCATCCTTCGAATTGTCTTCGGCGGTTTCAGTGGGCGCATGAGCACTCACTATCCACAGATTGAATCCTCTGTGATCCCGAAGTCGTACGAATGCATTCCGACACGACGTTGAGCCGAACTCCTTGACCATACCATTGAAATCCTTCTTTACAGCTATTGCACAGCCTCCCACTCTCCTATCGTCAGCGTTACCGCAGTAGATGGTGTACTCTCCGACGCTGATGACGGGTCTATCCTTGAGGCGGGTTTCCTGCAACGCAGCAAACGGTGCATGGAAATAGCTCAGAAGTCTGGATAGCGCAGTTTTTTGGATATCACTCGACAGCGATCGACAGTTCAGGGTGGCGAAACTGTGGCTTGTGACCAAAGACTCCATGGACTCCCTAGGTACGGATCCTAAGGTGTTATGGACCACAGGCCTTGGTGTGCCGGACGGCGACACCTTTATGCAATGTGCGGGATACTTTCGCGATATAGTTGTGCACGTTATATCGCTCGAACGTTCACTGTGTACACTCAAACGTCTGCTGGGTTCAGTAGAAGCAGGGGCACCAACGAGCAGGTACCAACAGACTTGTATACACACCCCCTTTAGGAAAGTTACTAATTCTTAATACCGGTTTTCAATAGAATACTTATTCTGGTACTGTTTTTCATGTCAGGTATTGTACTGCGAAGACCAACTTCTTGTGGTGTTATTGAAAAGCCATATCTTATATTATTATTGGAATACGAAATGTGCATTGAGAAATTATATTTTTTTCTGTTTCTTTTCAACCATTTGTAGCGTTTTCTATGCAAGGTTATTATTTTGCCGTTTTCAATTGCCGATTGTCATTTGACGGCCAATATAAAACGAATTTTGTCGATTCCCGTTTTCCAATTTTTCGGAATACAATAACCACCCTCGAACTTGGCAAGTCAACGAAAAAAAACGCGTTTTTTGCGCCCCTTCAGAAGACCTTTGTCAGAATAGGGTGTTCGGGGGTGAGAAAGATATTGCTAGAATCGTCTCACCAAGATCTACAAGATGTTAAAATTCCATGGATATCTTAAACTACACCTCAATTATAAGTATGTTGCTTCGAAAAAGGGCTGTTCTTAAAATGTCATTGATATCTCAATCTACACCTCAATTATAGGTATGTTGCTTCAAAAAAGGGCTGTTCTTAAAATGTCTTTGATATCTCAAACTATACCTTAATTATAGGTATGTTGCTTCAAAAAAAGGGCCGGCCGAGCGTCCTGAAGAGTCAAACGGGACGTCGTAGAACGTGAGCGGAACCCCAGCGGGAGCGCATCGGACGCCAAGAAAATGTGCGGGACCCCAGTGGCAGTGCGCCGGACGCCGAGAAAGAAAATGTGCGGGACCCCAGTGGCAGTGCGCCGAGCACCGTAAAAAGTGTGCGGAACCCATTTAAAGGAAGTGTTCACGATGAAAAAGGTTTTCGAAATTTCACTAGGATTGGGTAGTGGAGGGACACTCTGTAACGTTAACGTTGAAAGAACGCATGAAAACGAGCCAGGAAGAGCCCCAAAAGAGCCCGAAGTTGCAACTTCGAGCGCATTGAAAACCCCAAAAGCGCATCACACGCCCACCGACGTGAACAAATGAATGCTCGAGATCGTGAGGTGAGCGATGATTTTAAATCATTAGCCCCGTTCTTCCCTTCATTCTCAGCTTCTCTCCTTACTCAGGTCAGCTCGCATAGATCGGCTGCAAAAGACGGAAGTTACAAGCCTCGGACAACTCGTCCACCATGTTTCCATAGCTCAATCTTTGAGGGACCATAGCTCTATTCCCAGAAGGTCTTGTACGATTTCAGAGACACCTTTGGAATCAGCATGGGGCCGTTTCCAAGATAGGCGGAAAAACAGAAAAACGATTTTCATCGTGAACACTGCCTTTAAAGGCATCGTACACGATGAAAACCATATTTGGGTTTTTGATGTTTTCGTGTTGTACTATCCCTATAGTGACTAACGGTAGCAAAACGCCCCCTCAAAAACGTCAACTTTTTGAGAAAAACCCATTTTTAGAAAGTTCATGGCAAATTTGAATTTTGCGCCGGCATCAACTTGGGATAGTTGCGCAGAGAATGCAAGGAACAGTTTTACTCTTCGCTCCTTGGCGCAGCGTTGGAAGCAATTCACCGAGGATGCCGCTAGACTACGACTTCAGCGAAATTAAAATGGGCTACCCACCTGCTGCGTCCAGTGCTGCCGGCTGCTTTCGATCGATACCGAATTCGAAATCGACTGGCGTGTGTATTGCGCCTTACGACTCGTCAAGGCACACCCGCCGTCAGCAACCCAGGAGTTTTGTTCCTTGTAACAACGGATCGACCCCAAGGCCGGCCCCCCAAACCCAACAAGCCATTTTGAGGTAAGCGAATCTTCACTCAGAGACGGTTTTGTAACTCCAAACTTTCTGAGTGACATTGTCATGGCCCACTAGTCCGAATGAACGCATAAACCCAAATTCGGTTTTCATCGTGGACGATGCCTTTAAGAAAGTGCAAGACGACGTAGATAGTGTGAGGGACTCATATAGGACTGCGCAGGACGCCAAAGAAAGCGTACGAGACCCCACTGGCAGTGCGCCGGACGCCGTGGAAAGTGTGCGAGGCCCATTTAAGAGTGCGCAGGACGCATAAGAAAGTGTGCGGAACCCATTTAAAAGTGCGCTGGACGCGTAAGAAAGTGTGCGGGACCCATGTAGGAGTGCGCCGGACGCCACAGAAAGTGTGCGGGACCCATGTAAGAATGCGCCGGACGCCATAGAAATGGTACGGGACCCATGAAAAAGTGCGCCGAACGCCATAGAAATGGTACGGGACCCATGTAAGAATGCGCCGGACGCCATAGAAATGGTACGGGACCCATAAAAAAGTGCGCCGAACGCCATAGAAATGGTACGGGACCCATGAAAAAGTGCGCCGAACGCCATAGAAATGGTACGGGACCCATGTAGGAATGCGCCGGACGCCATAGAAATGGTACGGGACCCATGTAAAAATGCGCCAGACGCCATAGAAATGATACGGGACCCAAGAAAAAGTGCGCCGAACGCCATAGAAATGATACGGGACCCATGAAAAAGTGCGCCGAACGCCATAGAAATGGTACGGGACCCATGTAAGAATGCGCCGGATGCCATAGAAATGGTACGGGACCCATGAAAAAGTGCGCCGAACGCCATAGAAATGGTACGGGACCCATGTAAGAATGCGCCGGACGCCATAGAAATGGTACGGGACCCATAAAAAAGTACGCCGAACGCCATAGAAATGGTACGGGACCCATGTAGGAATGCGCCGGACGCCATAGAAATGGTACGGGACCCATGTAAGAATGCGCCGGACGCCATAGAAATGGTACGGGACCCATGTAAAAATGCGCCGGACGCCATAGAAATGATACGGGACCCAAGAAAAAGTGCGCCGAACGCCATAGAAATGATACGGGACCCATGAAAAAGTGCGCCGAACGCCATAGAAATGGTACGGGACCCATGTAAGAATGCGCCGGATGCCATAGAAATGGTACGGGACCCATGAAAAAGTGCGCCGAACGCCATAGAAATGGTACGGGACCCATGTAAGAATGCGCCGGACGCCATAGAAATGGTACGGGACCCATGAAAAAGTGCACCGAACGCCATAGAAATGGTACGGGACCCATGTAGGAATGCGCCGGACGCCATAGAAATGGTACGGGACCCATGAAAAAGTGCGCCGAACGCCATAGAAATGGTACGGGACCCATGTAAGAATGCGCCGGATGCCATAGAAATGGTACGGGACCCATGAAAAAGTGCGCCGAACGCCATAGAAATGGTACGGGACCCATGAAAAAGTGCGCCGAACGCCATAGAAATGGTACGGGACCCATGAAAAAGTGCGCCGAACGCCATAGAAATGGTACGGGACCCATGTAAGAATGCGCCGGACGCCATAGAAATGGTACGGGACCCATGAAAAAGTGCGCCGAACGCCATAGAAATGATTCGGGACCCATGAAAAAGTGCGCCGAACGCCATAGAAATGGTACGGGACCCATGTAAGAATGCGCCGGACGCCATAGAAATGGTACGGGACCCATGAAAAAGTGCGCCGAACGCCATAGAAATGGTACGGGACCCATGTAGGAATGCGCCGGACGCCATAGAAATGGTACGGGACCCATGTAAGAATGCGCCGGACGCCATAGAAATGGTACGGGACCCATAAAAAAGTGCGCCGAACGCCATAGAAATGGTACGGGACCCATGTAGGAATGCGCCGGACGCCATAGAAATAATACGGGACCCATATAGGAATGCGCCGGACGCCATAGAAATGGTACGAGACCCATGTAAGAATGCGCCGGACGCCATAGAAATGATACGGGACCCATGTAAGAGTGCGCCGGACGCCATAGAAATGGTACGGGACCCATGTAGGAATGCGCCGGACGCCATAGAAATGGTACGGGACCCATGTAGGAATGCGCCGGACGCCATAGAAATGGTACGGGACCCATGTAGGAATGCGCCGGACGCCATAGAAATGGTACGGGACCCATGTAAGAATGCGCCGGACGCCATAGAAATGGTACGGGACCCATAAAAAAGTGCGCCGAACGCCATAGAAATGGTACGGGACCCATGTAGGAATGCGCCGGACGCCATAGAAATAATACGGGACCCATATAGGAATGCGCCGGACGCCATAGAAATGGTACGGGACCCATGTAAGAATGCGCCGGACGCCATAGAAATGGTACGGGACCCATAAAAAAGTGCGCCGAACGCCATAGAAATGGTACGGGACCCATGTAGGAATGCGCCGGACGCCATAGAAATGGTACGGGACCCATGTAGGAATGCGCCGGACGCCATAGAAATGGTACGGGACCCATGTAGGAATGCGCCGGACGCCATAGAAACGGTACGGGATCCATGTGAAAGTGCGCCGTACGCCATAGAAAGTGTGCGGGACCCATGTAAGAATGAGCCGGACGCCATAGAAATGGTACGGGACCCATGTGAAAGTGCGCCGTACGCCATAGAAATGATTCGGGACCCATGAAAAAGAGCGCCGCAGGCCATAGAAATGGTCCGGGACCCATGTAAGAACGCCCCGGACGCCATAGAAATGGTACGGGACCCATGAAAAAGTGCGCCGAACGCCATAGAAATGGTACGGGACCCATGTAGGAATGCGCCGGACGCCATAGAAATGGTACGAGACCCATGTAAGAATGCGCCGGACGCCATAGAAATGGTACGGGACCCATAAAAAAGTGCGCCGAACGCCATAGAAATGGTACGGGACCCATGTAGGAATGCGCCGGACGCCATAGAAATAATACGGGACCCATATAGGAATGCGCCGGACGCCATAGAAATGGTACGAGACCCATGTAAGAATGCGCCGGACGCCATAGAAATGGTACGGGACCCATAAAAAAGTGCGCCGAACGCCATAGAAATGGTACGGGACCCATGTAGGAATGCGCCGGACGCCATAGAAATAATACGGGACCCATATAGGAATGCGCCGGACGCCATAGAAATGGTACGGGACCCATGTAGGAATGCGCCGGACGCCATAGAAATGGTACGAGACCCATGTAAGAATGCGCCGGACGCCATAGAAATGGTACGGGACCCATAAAAAAGTGCACCGAACGCCATAGAAATGGTACGGGACCCATGTAGGAATGCGCCGGACGCCATAGAAATGGTACGAGACCCATGTAAGAATGCGCCGGACGCCATAGAAATGGTACGGGACCCATGAAAAAGTGCGCCGGACGCCATAGAAATGGTACGGGACCCATGTAGGAATGCGCCGGACGCCATAGAAATGGTACGAGACCCATGTAAGAATGCGCCGGACGCCATAGAAATGGTACGGGACCCATGAAAAAGTGCGCCGAACGCCATAGAAATGGTACGGGACCCATGTAAGAATGCGCCGGATGCCATAGAAATGGTACGGGACCCATGAAAAAGTGCGCCGAACGCCATAGAAATGGTACGGGACCCATGAAAAAGTGCGCCGAACGCCATAGAAATGGTACGGGACCCATGAAAAAGTGCGCCGAACGCCATAGAAATGGTACGGGACCCATGAAAAAGTGCGCCGAACGCCATAGAAATGGTACGAGACCCATGTAAGAATGCGCCGGACGCCATAGAAATGGTACGGGACCCATGAAAAAGTGCGCCGAACGCCATAGAAATGGTACGGGACCCATGAAAAAGTGCGCCGAACGCCATAGAAATGGTACGGGACCCATGAAAAAGTGCGCCGAACGCCATAGAAATGGTACGGGACCCATGAAAAAGTGCGCCGAACGCCATAGAAATGGTACGAGACCCATGTAAGAATGCGCCGGACGCCATAGAAATGGTACGGGACCCATGAAAAAGTGCGCCGAACGCCATAGAAATGGTACGGGACCCATAAAAAAGTGCACCGAACGCCATAGAAATGGTACGGGACCCATGTAGGAATGCGCCGGACGCCATAGAAATGGTACGAGACCCATGTAAGAATGCGCCGGACGCCATAGAAATGGTACGGGACCCATGAAAAAGTGCGCCGGACGCCATAGAAATGGTACGGGACCCATGTAGGAATGCGCCGGACGCCATAGAAATGGTACGAGACCCATGTAAGAATGCGCCGGACGCCATAGAAATGGTACGGGACCCATGAAAAAGTGCGCCGAACGCCATAGAAATGGTACGGGACCCATGTAAGAATGCGCCGGATGCCATAGAAATGGTACGGGACCCATGAAAAAGTGCGCCGAACGCCATAGAAATGGTACGGGACCCATGAAAAAGTGCGCCGAACGCCATAGAAATGGTACGGGACCCATGAAAAAGTGCGCCGAACGCCATAGAAATGGTACGGGCCCCATGTAAGACTGCGCCGGACGCCATAGAAATGGTACGGGCCCCATGAAAAAGTGCGCCGAACGCCATAGAAATGATACGGGACCCATGAAAAAGTGCGCCGAACGCCATAGAAATGGTACGGGACCCATGTAGGAATGCGCCGGACGCCATAGAAACGGTACGGGATCCATGTGAAAGTGCGCCGTACGCCATAGAAAGTGTGCGGGACCCATGTAAGAATGAGCCGGACGCCATAGAAATGGTACGGGACCCATGTAGGAATGCGCCGGACGCCATAGAAACGGTACGGGATCCATGTGAAAGTGCTCCGTACGCCATAGAAATGGTACGGGACCCATGTAGGAATGCGCCGGACGCCATAGAAATGGTACGGGACCCATGTAAGAATGCGCCGGACGCCATAGAAATGGTACGGGACCCATGTAAAAATGCGCCGGACGCCATAGAAATGATACGGGATCCAAGAAAAAGTGCGCCGAACGCCATAGAAATAATACGGGACCCATATAGGAATGCGCCGGACGCCATAGAAATGGTACGGGACCCATGAAAAAGTGCGCCGAACGCCATAGAAATGGTACGGGACCCATGAAGGATTGCGCCAGACGCCATAGAAAGTGTACGGGACCCATGAAAGAGTGCGCCGAACGCCGAAGAAACTGTACGGGACACATGAAAGAGTGCGTCGGATGCCATAGAAAGTGTATGGGGCCCATGTAGGAACGCGCCGGACGCCGTAGAAAGCGTGCGCAAACCTAACCTTGAGTGCTCCGGACGCCGTAGAAAGTGTGCGGTACCACGTAGGAACGCGCAGAACGCCACAGAAAGCAGAATGTCTCTAAACAAGCTCGAGAAAACTAATCTACAAGATTTGCCGCATTTCGGATTGATTCTGTGTGCGTGCAGAACTAAAGCAGATTCATTGCTTTTCTTGGTATGAATCTCCGCTATCTGCCTTTTCATTTGCCCACATGTCAGGCACTCAATCCTTATTTATGTCTACAACAAAACTTAAAGGGGCAAAAAAATTTCTGAGCCGATTCTATATGCAAAGACAATTCGAAAATTTCCGTCGAAGGCGCTGCAAAGTCCCCATCCGGCTGTCAAGGTATAGTTTAGGATATCAATGAAATTTTGACACCATCTTATAGATCTCGATGAGACGATTCTAGCAATATCTTTCTTACCTCCGAAACTCCAAATTTCACAGAGTTATTCCAAATGGGCTCAAAAAAACGCTTTTTGCAAAGTTCGACGGTGGGTATTGTGATTTGGCGCAATACCTGGTTCGCATGCGCAGTGACTCAAAAAGGTGTAATTGATGTCACAACTCAATATTTTCTCTACTGTAGCCACGCTGGCACGTATGTAATTACACTGCAAACCACAAATTGGCGCTCATTTCGAAGCTTCCGGCGCATTGTCTGCGCAGATTTCGTGTATACCGTGCATTGATCCTCTTCGTGTATCCAAAAACGGAGCGTTTGGAGTTCGATCGGCTTTCAAATATACCATGCATATCGATCGAACAGCAACCGTACTCGAAGAGAAATCGTCTGGACTTCACGCAAATCACGTGCTCTTGATTTTTCGGTAAATTACGGTAAGTTATCGTGAAAATACGGCGCTATCGCGGACGGGGGGTGGAGTAACAGGTCATCGCATTTGGCTACATCCATTTTTCACCGCAGCAACGATTCCGAAGTTTACGCGCGCATTTTCAATCCGAACGCAAACTTGACACAAACCATTAGGTTGATTTCACCTAAGTTTGTGTGAAAGATTCACATCTCGGCCACTTTGACTATCCTGATTTTGGATGTCGAAAATGTGTCAATTTTGCGGCTGAAATCAAACTGCGCACACAGACTTCGGAATTGTCGCGGAACGCAAAAGGGCTGTATACGATTGGCTGGAGCGCGTTTTAGAAACATTCCCATGGCAAGAAGTTCATGGACACGTAACCAGGGCAGCGTGGAATCCCAAGATGTAATTTTCCGAATGAATGGATTGTTGGAATGAACGAGTATTTTAAAATCCCAAATGAATCAAATGTTAGATTGAAGGCAGCGTTCAGGATAAGAGTCGTTTTTCTGTTTTTCCACCTGTCTTGAAAACGGTTCCATGCTGATTTCAATGATGTCCCTGGAATCCTACAAGACCCCCAGGAGACGGAATTATGGCCCCTCAAAATTCAGCTAGGGAAGCATTGTGGACGAGTTATCCGAGGCTTGTAACTCCCGTTTTTTGCAGCCGATGTGTGTGAGCCGACCTGAGTAAAGAGAGACGTTGAGCATGAAGGGAAGAACGGACTTATGATCGGAAACTGTCGCTCATCTCACCAAGAATTCAGGGACACTCTTATAGGACGTGGGCGGAGTAGCCCAATGGATTGACTGGCCCACGAGATTTTCACCCACTTAACGGCCGTTTTTCGTCGCACTTGCGTTCTTAATTTTCTTAGAGGGACCCAAAGCTTACGTTTTGGCCAAAAAACGTGCAACTTTTTCTTCGTGAACACTGCCTCTAATCTCAAAATTCAAATTTGAATATTACAATAAAATATTCGAATAACCTCAAAAGTTAATTTTTCGAATATTTCGAATATTCGAGTAAACTCTAGATTTGAATTATTCCCGAATAAGTAGAATATTGGAATGAATTCCAACATGAAAAATCACGAAAAACTGGAATACTTGATTAAGCCCAAATTTTGGTTACAATCGAATGTTCGAAAAAAAAAACAAATTTGAATTCTCGAATAAATCGGATTTTCGAATACTCGAATATTCAAATATATTTATTCATTAGCATGCACACTAAGGTGCGCCGACAAAAAAGAAACATTTTGTATGACGAAGAAACCAACCAATTACAGTAAGAAACAAAGAATTAAACGAAAAATGAAACAAGAGGAGGTTCTTCGTTATTCAGCTCTGAGAATTTTTTCTACCCTTTCTAATGATAGAGTTACGCCCTCAAACCTAGTCCGACAAGGCCTGTATAAGATATAAAGATTATTGAGGAAAAAAATCGGGTGGATGACGTTAGGGAGACGCCATTCACACGGGCAGTAGGGCATTCATGTAAGCTCTGACGCCAATTTGTAGATATTCCCTATCCCTAACAACTCTGCTTCAGAGCCAATAACACGACAAGGTAAAATTTAGGTTCAATCTAAAGTAAGAAACACCAGTTCGACGGATTACCATGAGAAATCCTACAAAAATTTTTTTTCGAATTAGAAAAAGAAGAACATTTCCGTGGGAACGAAGAACCTCCTTATACCAAAGCCTCCTCTCATCCAACGGTAATCCTTTTTCAACTAGTCGATATCATTGCAAAGTGAATTTCCCGAGTACTAATCGAGTAATCATTCGATTCGGTCCCAAGTCTACCGGACACTGACTTTAAGAGCTTGTTATGACCTAAATGTACTTCCCTTGAAGTCTGAATAAGCTTCATCAACCAGGCTTTAGTTTTAAATTCAGCAAATCTTCCTCCTGTCAGCATTTAAAAATCAAGGAACCATGATTATATGACATAAACACTGCTCAACTCCCGTTAATTTCTTGTATGTATGACAGCCATTCTACTTGTTTTGAGACTACTGTTTTAATATTTTATTTTATTTATTTTATTTGTTGTACACCGTTTCCGACGTGCTCAAAAACTACAAGGTAGTGAGTTTGAAACATGGAAAAGAATACAAAAACAAATCAAATTTAGCACAAAGATTCAACTGTCGACCACAAGACCATTGTTCTAATTAGAGAATAATCGCAAAGGCGACACTAGCTAAAGTTAGGAGCCATTAAAAGTTGAGGGGGTATTGGGGAAAAAAACCGAAGTAATGCTAGAAGCTTGGAACCTATTATTATTCCTTGTTCCGGGAAAGAAATTTGTCATAATCCGCATATGATTCAAGTATTTGTGTTGAAAGCTACCCTACCCACGCGGCTTCCTAGGAAACACTAAAACTGTTTCCTAGTAAGTAAAAACAGTAAAACTTACCAGGCCGTCCAATAATTCCTGTCCGAAAATTTTCGAAATTCTATAATTTTCCTTAGAAGTGTTATTATATCAGGCAAGTGTAAGAACCTTCTAGAAGGTTCTCCAAAGTTCTACGCTAGGGGTATGTAAGGCGCAGTCACCGCGTCTAGCCACCAGTACAAGCTAAAATGGACCAAGGTCGAATTCGTACGTTCGTGTACTACGAGTGACTGCTGGGCAACGACACGGGAACCGCGGTCGCCAAAATCTGCAGAGCGTGCAAGGAGGATGCAGAGTCCCAACGCACAGTCAGCCGCTGGTTCAATGGTTTTGAGAGCGGCGACACGAGCCTCGAGGACAGGGAGCACAGCGGGAGGCCTTCTACGGTGGATGATGACGAAGTCCGTCGCTGTATCAAGGAGAAGCCGGAAGCCACCACCCGTGAACTGGCGACGACGCTCGGCTGCAGCAAGTTCACCATCCACAATCGACTCAACTTACTCGGCTACCACAAAGTTCTGGCCCGTTGGATCCCCCACCGTCTGACGGACGCCAACAAGCATAGCCGCGTGGCCGTCTGCCAGTCCCTCCTTCGTCCGCATGGCAAGGAGTTTCTCGAGGACCTGGTCACTGGGGATGAAAGCTGGGTTCTCTGCGACAACGTCGCCCGCCGTGCCGTCTGGATCCCGCGCGGAGAAGAGCCGCCGATGACGCCGAAAGCCGACCTGCACCCGCTGAAGATCACGCTCTGCTGCTGGTGGGACACCAAGGGCATGATGTACTTCGAGCTGCTCCCGCAAGGCAGGACGGTTACCGCCTCCATCTACACCGAAGTAGCCGCCGCCATCCGAGAAAAGCGTCCCCAACGCGCCTCGGTCCACCTGCTGCACGACAACGCGCCCCCACGTGGCGAAGGAGACCCAGCAGAAGTTGGCGACGCTCGGCTGGGAGACGGTTGCCCATCCGCCGTATTCCCAGGACCTCGCCCCCTCCGACTACCACTTGTTCCGCCCGCTGAAGCACCATTTGGTCGGAAGAAAATTCACCAACTACGACAACCTCAAATCCGACATCGCGGACTTCTTCGAGTCGCAGCCCCCGGAGTTCTGGGCGAATGGCATCGGCGACCTGCCCAATCGATGGGCCACTGTTGTGAATAACTGTGGTGATTATATTGTTGATCAGACTTGTCTTTCAATAAAGGTGAAAAAAATTAAATATGTTGAAATTTTTGGACAAGAATTATTGGACAACCTGGTATAAACAGTAGAACAACAATGTCTGCCATGCCAGGAACTTGTGAACAACCTGGAATAGGAAAAGCACTGATCCAGTATTTCGGCAACGATATCCATATATCACCAACTGCCATGAGTCCATAATCACATTCGAAACATGAAGAGAAAAACAGCATGAAAAAAAAACATGATGAACCTAGACAAAAGCTAAAAATCATGAATGTTCAAGAAAGAAAGAAACTCCAATTTCTTCAGCTATGAGATGTCCCTACATTAGAAGCACAAAGCACATCTTTTGGAAGTTTTTCTAACCAGCGAGCACCACGATAATTCAGTGAATTGAAAACTTTGGATCGGCAGACCCTTTCTATTGAAGCGCATTGAATCGTAAACCCACCTGATCTTCCACGATTTGGTCTGAGTTGGTCACTTGTTAGGCGATTCCCCAACAGTACCGTCTGCGAGGATGACCCAGCAACCCTGTGTTGGAGGAAAAGGGCAAATACAGGGAGCGTTAAAATACGGGCGGGGCCAAACTTGCTACTCCTGTAACGGCATTATGCGTCGTTTTTGACGCTCCAAAATGCGTAGGCATTATGTTGTAAGCCGTACGGTCCTATTTACGTTGTTATCTCAACCACGTTTACGAGCGTGTATGCTGCCTTTAAGTCGACACTTCATACGTAAGACGCGGAAGCAGAACACCAAATCGTTCAAGATTCTACGATTCAGTAGGTTTTTGAGTTTGAAATATTTCGGTCTGGTTGTGTAACTAGTCGACGAACGAGTGTACTCAGGATCGGGTTCTACTCTGTACATCAGAATGCGGGTGAACGTTTGTTGGACATTTTCAAGTTCGATGTGAAGTTTTTGCCCTGTGGGCTCCATATCTGATAGCAATATTCCAGCTGGGGGAGAACGTACGCTTTATAAAGTCTGTTTGTGCAGACATCCGCAGCGAACTTCTGCCTTCGGTTTTACTATCGTAAATGTTTCTCGAGAACTGACTATAATTTCTTAGCTCAAACCATCGTGAGAAATAGCAAACACATCCAGATAATATCCATTTAAATTGGGCTGCTCTAAGGAAATGCATAAATGGCAATTTGCATGTTGTTTGCATGTTGACTCCAATTTAGACCAAGGTAAATAGGGTAGCAGTGGGGAAACATGATTACCTTCCACTCACTTCAGTTGGAAACGGCTGCAATGAGAGCCGCTTTTCTTAACTTTCTTTTTTTGACGTAGAGCTTGGAAGACTCCCATCCAACACTCTCAATTAATTGCTTACTTGATCGACTCGTCGTCACGTATGATGTTAGACATCCCCAGGGTATTCATATGTCACGAAAGGCTAATGATCAACTCGTTCTTGGAAAATATCATTCTCTACGAAAACACGCTTCGATGCACCTTGAGACTGCCCAAATTAGACGGAAATTATACCCTTCTAGTGTTTAGGCCGCTTATTAGCAGACACTTTTCATGAGCTGTGTCACCCGAAAACATATTGTTAAAGAATCCACGTCATCAGAGCTCCTTTCTGGTTTTTAAAGGTATCTTGAAGCTGTGTTTTTCGAAAAGGAGGAGTATAAAATCTTGTTGAAGGAGAAAAAATACCACAGGTGCTTCAACGCATTCGTCATATAGGTTAACTTATCGACACAACAATTCTGAACAGTAATGTCTGGTTTCTGATAAGACACACAGTTGTTTTTGGTATCCGAATATTGCTAAAAATCAAAAAAGTCGAATTTTCTCGCGCTTATCGAATACTGCAGTACCGCGCATATTTTCTGCAAAAACGGCGTTTTGCGGCGTTTCTTGCGCGCACAAAGCGCCGCTTTGTCATAACTCGCTTCAGAGTGGTACAAAATCAATTTTGAAGATATTTTTGGACTTCCCTCAAATATGGGATTCTAACGGTATATATAAGTATGAAATTTTATAAAAATTGTCAGCCTTTATTCTAGAAAAAGCGAATTTTCAGCCCAATTTTTCAATGTTTTTCGAGTTTTCCCGTGTAAAACATGCCATGACGGATGTGTGAAATAGAAAATAGGAAGCTCTCAAACATATTCTAACTAAAATTATACATTTCATTCTGTGGGGACATTTTTATACGCGCTTTCAGAGCCCACAATGACTGGACCTCCATAACCCCAATTCTTCAAAGAATTATAACTTTTTAAAATAAGTTTTCTAGGGTTTATGAAGTACTCATTAACCCCTTTCCTCACGGAGCATCCGAGCGGTTGCAAGCATTCGACTACCGCCGCGAATTTAGACAGGTGGTTGTGGAAAACCTCGAATTTTCAGCTGTTCGTTACCAAATTTTCATCGTTTTTAACGTTATTGCAATTGTATTCGCCTTTATGAAGTTCAAGAAAAGCGAATCGGGTGAAGTGTGGTGACTCTACTTGTATGCAAACCCTTTTAGAACGAAAGACGCTCCTATCAATATTTTTCTGTAGCATAACAGCTTTGATAGCTGCATTTAGTTATTTACCCGTTTTTAAGCTCCCATTTTTGAGTACCCAGCCGAGTGAAGAAATCCAAACTGCTAGGCCTTTTTGAACGCTGGGCTACTATCTGATTACCAAGTTCCGTCCTGCATTCTGATTAAACATAGCAGTTTCTCCGAACCAGTTTTGTCAAGTAGTCAGCCCTTCGTTTCAGCTAATGATATCGACACAGAAATTATTATTGAATACTGCCTTTAATGATCGCTGTAAAAAAAGTTTCAGTCAAAAAAAGCCGAACAAAGTATTTGCAGAATTGGTCAACTTCCTGCCCCAATTATTACCACCAGCCCATCATCCGAGGATTAGCGGACCGATTTACACAAGTTCTTAATTGGTTCATATGTCTAAAAAAGGCAGCGTTTGCGCTACAACTTTGTGTCATTTGGTTTTGTAATCTCGGAACTTGCAGAAGTCGGTATGCCTCTGTAGGAATTTGTTTGCAATTTTGGCATTTCTAAGGGGTTACGGTTTTTAATCTAAAAAAACTATTGGAGGTTTTCGAAAAATTTGGGACTTGAGCGTACTCCTCTGATTCCCTAGTCAAAATATTATTAGTTACAGATTCAATGGGTACAATTACACATTAAATGAAGTAGAACTAGTCTAAACAATCATTTGTTGCAGCGCTGACGAACACAGAGACTGCGGTGTGGACGCATTCCATACCATGTAGTTTGAACACGTTTCGCACGCGGCGACTCAGAACTTTTAGAATTACTTAATTACCAGCAATCTCTAACAAAATCAACTTTATTTCGACTAATTTAGCTTGAAACCAGTTTATTTCAACTAAGCATCGACTTCTGCCAGTGACTATCAACTATGAATTGACTTCAAAACAACTGTATCCCTACATTGCGCTAATCCACGAGGGAAAACAACTCGAAATCCACTTTGCTGGCCGATCAGAGATGATAAAACGGTAGAAACAAGCTTTGATTCACTTAAAGTACAATTTGAGTGCCGGTTTCGAAACACGGAAGATTCTCGATTCCAATCACTTCTACACTCTCGCATTGCTCGTAATCTTCTGTTTCCTCTTATTTTCATATTACCTTGTTTTGTTTTTTCTTCTGATTCTTGTATTACAGTTTGGAAGTGCTGATCTTTTTCTGTGTAACCTTTTTTTGAGCTCTCAGCCAAACCTGGTGGCTTTCGAACCGAAATTTGATGAAAAAATTCAAAGTACACACTAGGCGCACTCCCTACTGTTCCCTCTAGCTGAACACCAATGCTTTCAAAGTTATATGGGCTTTTTGAACATTTTTAACCACTTGGCTGAATTACCTTTTTCATCAGTTTTCGTCGCAATCCGATTAATCAATGACGAAATAATTTTTTTCGAGTAGGAACTTGCGAATTTTAAATAGCAGCAATGTTTAATTTCAAGACTTTTTTCTTAAAAAAAAACTCAATAATCACGTTCTATCAAAAATTCTGCAAACGCTATGTCTCACCCATCTACATAGCCCTCGGAAGGTTCGAGTGTCCTGTCATATTTAGCAGCTTCGGTGGATTGAGTGAAAGGAAATAGACGCACCCAACGATCTCAGTTTCAAAAATTTCCACTCGAACTCGGCATATAACTCAGGAAATGCCAGGTTTCCCTATGAGAATGAAGAGATAGAAAATGGTATGTGCTTCAAAACAGTTTAGCAGTTTATCACACTTTGTCAAAATTCCAAAAATTGAAAATTCCGAAAATTGATGAAGTCGGGGTAACTTCAGTGAGACCTAAGATAATCGGTTTTTTCCACTTTCCCGTTTTTATTTGTCATTATGCACACGTCGAAGGACGGGGGGGACTAATCCGCGAAAAACTCCATGAACAGCAGTGATAGCGTAATAAATCAGTCCTCCATTTCG
The DNA here is from genome assembly GCA_029168955.1 of Aplectana chamaeleonis. Lineage (NCBI taxonomy): Eukaryota > Metazoa > Nematoda > Chromadorea > Rhabditida > Cosmocercidae > Aplectana > Aplectana chamaeleonis. Next base: position 1,457,785 of record JAPDOI010000056.1, on the reverse strand, counting down.
TTAAGGCTTCTAAGAAACACTGTACCAACAGAACGGTGTTTTTTTAGGAGTTGCAAACCGTATCTCAGTCAGTGTTCAAGACATGGGATAAGGTTTGAGGATCCTAGGAAATACTCCCTAATCCCTATATTGATTCCTAGCAGTTCTCACTGCTACGAATCGATGCAGCGATAGAGTAGTGTTCCCTAGGTGGATCGGAAAGTGTTGTTGACAAGTCAGCTACATTCTGCTGTACGGTATCAACAACCAGATAACAACATAAGGCTGATAACTTGTTATAAAGTTGTTTTTACAGTAAGATCAATTATTGATGACAAGTTGGTGAATCTCAAGTTGTTACCCACGTAAGAACAACTATACCCTGGTTCGTTACGGCGACAAGCAGAAAGTTGTTCTCAAAGTCGAAATCAATTAAACGAAAATCTTCTGAGGAGGCGCCAAATGATTTCGAAATCCTTTGACGTGGTCATGCCCGCCAATGGAATACACGGCCACCTACCTAAAACTTAAATAGCGACGACGGGGCAGACTTATTCGAAACTATTCCAATGTTCATTCGAATAGTAGGCTCCGAATATCGAATAGATTCGAATTACCCTGTTTGCTGAGGTCCGATTTTTGAATAGATTTGAATGGCCTCTTTTCTCGAGGTCTGATTTTCAAATAGCATGCGATTTTAGAAATTCTAATAATGAATATGTATTCGAATGGCAATTATTCGAATATATCGATTCGAATCTATTCGAATGGCACAACTATATTGCCTGCGGGGTTCGAGAATTTTTAAAGTGCATACCGTTTTAAGCTTTTTGTGAAATATGCATAACGTACTAACAGCAGTTAACAACCATTGTGGAATTGAATGTCACCTTCATGCCTTCAGCTATCAGTCATCTTGTTTTGGAACCACGACTGACAGTTGCTTAATATTCACCGCATCTTGATGTCTTCTTCATATGAGTGTGATTTCCGGTATTCCCAGCTATGTAAGCTCTCTCCGTTCAGCCCAAAAGCTCTCAAAATTAGCATCAGTCTCTTGGCTGCCATGAGGTCAGGCCATGTGCATTGCATCTGATCAGGGACCACCCCGACCACAAACTGGAGTTTCGAAAAACGGTCATTCAGGTGTTGTGGAGGGGATAAAAAGGAACAACTTAAGGCTCCGAAATTGCATTCAATCCTCATAGTTATATCAGAAACGGACAAAACAATGGGTTACGGTAGGTAGAATGCCATTCAGTGCTCACTAACCTAGCATAATCCGCCAAACAACTGGGAGTGAACCTCAGATTAGTGTTGGGCGCCCCAAATTACCCATGGGAGGAGTTTGAGCGAAATTTTTTTAACGACCTCTGAAGTCCCAAAAATGGCATTGAGCTTACCCCCTAAGGGCTATCCAAATGTCGAAAAAAAGTTAACGCCCAGACTTCGCCCTCAGGGATTATTTGAAGTGCTACACACGAATCTAAGGTTCATTTACCGACTTTCCGACAGACTACGGTGAGTATACGGTAGTCTGGTTGAAGTCTCAGATTTGACTCAAAATTTGAATGCGGGGGCTATTTGGGGGTGCTGAATACGAGTTTGATGTTCATTTGTCGATTTTCGAAATACTAAGGTAGATTTTGCCCCCCTCAGTGGCATGGAACCTACCGTGTCCTACAGTTAACCTCAGAATTTCGACAAGCGGGCCCCAGATTTGTGTTCAGCATCCCAGATTACCTCTCAATACAACTTTTCAAAACACCCTCCAGAACTCCCTGATGGGGTTTGTACTTACCTACCCCAAAGTTTTGAAAATACCTATAACTTTTCTCAAGGTGACCTTAGGCTGCTGCGAAGAGCAAATTCTTCGTCAAAAATGGTTCTAGGAAAGCACTTTTCATTTGGAATGGTCAGGCTCACTTGAAGCATGTAGTTCCCTTGTAAGCACCTATGTATTGTTTTGTCGTTTGTGTCTGGATTTTCGAGTGGAAATAGACTGGCACTCATGAGCACCAGGTATGGGGGTAGTATGTTGACAACGGTTATCGAATAAACATATGAATATGTCCGCTATTTAAGAGCGTTTATATGCTCAGGTGAATTACTCCCTACAGACGGCGAAAAACAAAGTAGTTATATGAAGTCCAGCAGAGGCGGGGCATTGTCGGATGGCTTTTAAACTTCAACTGGTGCTCCCATTCTTCTCATTCACTCATTTGCCTCGTCGTTGTCATAATCGCGCTCGCGTAGCTCATTTCAGAACAATTTTAGTAATTTACTTTCAGAATGAAATTGTCAGCGGCCTTCGCTCTCGTCATGATCTCTGTACTATTATCTGTGACCATAGCCCACTTCCCCATATACAGCTCCTATGGTGATGATTCGAAACGATTCGATCTGGTGAGTTCGCATTTCGCATCACCCAATTTCAAAGCTGGTATTCATTTTGAGCGAATCATCTACAGAAAATTGGTATTCCGTTTCTTTACTTTATTATCCTGGAGTGGGACCTTCTCAGAAAAACCAAAACAAGTTACTTGCAATATAAGTATAAGTTACTTGAATGTCTCGATAACTTACATTTATATTACACGTAACATGCATTTATATTAATACATGTAAATTAAATTTGTATTACATGTAAGTTACACTTATATTATATGTAACTTACATATATATTTTCACTATGGGTGGCTATCACGTGACGCAGACGACACGCGACGCAGAGAGCACGTCCCAGACCACACACTACGCAAAAGCTGTGCGGGGCCTCGTCAAGCACCTCAAACTCGGGTAACGGAACCAACAGGAATGCCTGTCTTAGGCCTGACCCCGCGAGTGCGTCGTACATTCCCCTTGGAAATACCTTCTTGACCGAATCCAGTTACTTGCTACTTATGTTGTGCCATTTAGATTACATGTAACATATCGTAGGCGCACTGCACTAAGTATCATCTCCGCAAAACGAAGACAAGTTACTTGTAACATATCTGAGCTGAGGTAAGTTACTTGCGACTTACTTCTCAAGTCATTTAAGTTACATGCAACATATCGACTGGAAACCACGTGCAATGGTTTCCGGGCTGATATGTTACATATAACTTAAGTGGCACAACATAAGTCGCAAGCAACTTACATCGGCTTATATATGTTACAAGTAACTTGTTTTCGGGCTTTGATCCTACAAGTAACTTGTTTTAATTTTTCTGAGTAAGGGAAAAGCGGCAAAGCGAAGCACTATGAATCCTGAAAAAAATTCTACAAGCGAAGAGAGAATAGCGTTGGAGCCAGAGAGTAGAGCCATTCCTATGAGTGCTCAAAATGTTTACTCTCGGCATCAGATCCAAACTCCTATGTCATCTGCGAACTTATTCTCTGGTTCGAGGCTAAATTTAGTGTGTGCCCTTGCGGACTCACGCTGCGGACACGCGATGCATCGGTTTAGTACGAGCTGCCGCGTCCGTCCTAATCACTTTATCATGAGATTTTCAAAATTTTCTCTCTTTTATCTATTTCTCCTATTTTTCAACTGTTGTTGATCTTTCAAGGCTACGTTTCTCATATAACGACCGTTTGCTAAAGTTTTAATTTCAGGGATAGCGGGAATCATCGGCATCGGGAGTGCCCATAAAAAAATTCGGACATGACCCATAATCAGGAAAAAGAATCTTGGAGAAGTGAAACAACAAAAGCACACATCATAAAATCAGTTTCGAACAAAAAAGATTCAATACAAACTCTAACACACTAAGAAGGAGCTTACTACTAGTCAAACTGGCCAATCCGATCAAAATGTACTTTTGAGGAACCATTTTTCGACGTAGAGTTCCAACATGCCCTTCGCAACTGCCTAGAGTTACTCTGAAAAAGTTATAGGCGTTTTTTCTGTGATTTCCGTACCTACCAAAAAGCGCATTAGTTTTACGAAAACCCGGGAACGGACCTCATATTCGTGCTCAGGGCCCAAAAACAACCATCCTAGGGAGGACCATAATATAATAACACTTTCTTGATTTCGTGTATCTATTTTAGTACTAGTTACCCTCTTCACTGAAGAGCCCCGGGGTAGCTAGGGATATGAATTGTCTAGACACAGGGGCGAAACAACTCATATCACAAAAAAGTTCTATTTTTTCATTTATAAAATGGAAAATACTGTCTCTTGTTTCTAGCAGAATACGGAAAATTTTTTGAAACACCCTAAAAATTCCGTGGAGGGTTACCCTTGGCTTGTCTAGAAGCTTTAGAAACGCTCATAACTTCTTTCAGAGTGAGTCTAGGCAGCTGCGATGGGTTCTAGAAAAGTCCATTTCATTTGGAATGGTTTGTATGACATATAGTAGTTCTTGAAAGGATTTTTTTCTTGAGATTCGGGCCAGCCTAAACAATAGAAAAATTCTGAAAAGATTTACGATCAAAGGAAATCCTACTAGGGAAATCAAAAGGCAGTAACGAACACTAAGTACAGGTTCTAATTGGATAACACCACACAATAAAACGAATAATAAATTATGGGCGGTTTATAATCGTTGCCGTCGATTCCTGCTATTCCTGGAATCAAAACTTTTGCAAACGTTCGTGATATAAGAACAGTAGAATCTTAAACCCGAAACTGTTGAAAAAAAAACGTGAGAAATAACAAGACCATGAAAAATGTAAGAAACCTCACATGATCAGCTGATGAGGGGTGGGCGCGTCGGCTCGTACGAAGTCGAGGCGTCGCGCGTCCCCAGCGCGAGTCGGCAATGGCACATGCCAAATTTAACCCCAAACCAGGGAACCCTAGGTGGTCGAAAACGGCGTTTCCAACGAAGTCATACCAGGTAATGCACTTCAAATGATGCTTTCAAGGTTTGTGACGGATCGAAATTGAGTTGTGGTGCGTTTCGCATAGTTGTGCAAAAAGGTGAAGAGAGTCACCCATCAGGCAATTCTTATAGTGTTCAGAAAAGTTTTTTGGGTTTAGCTCGAAACCTGCTTCCAAACTTGGGGTTATTCGCAATGATGAACATGGATCTGGGGCGGCATGCACGTACGCGGCGGGCTAGGTTGGGGTTTTTTTTATACTTCTGCCGCCGAGCGGCGCGGCGGAGTGCAATCCTACAATATCGATCGTGCCGCGCCGCATGATCAATACTACAGAAATGCACGGTGCCGCACCGCCCGGCGGCGGGAGTATAAACGACCCCTTAGGCAGGGTTTGGGGCGTCGGCGCGTTTGGTGGTAGCAGCGCGAGGGCTGAAAGGGGGTAAGGCTAACACTGAAAAATCGTTCCCTAGGAAACCCTACCTCTAGGAGGGTGGGGCAGACGAATCCCCGCTCAGACACCATTTATTGATTATCCCCAGCACTCCCACAACAATCATCGAATGCGTCGACGCCCCAAAGCTTGCCCAACCCCAACCTAACCCGCCGCGTACGTGCATGCCGTCCCTGGAGTCCATTTCTTGATTTTGAGCGGCATACGGTAGGATACAGTAGATGTAACGCTTTCAGCCGCAGCCGCCCTTAACATTTCGGAAATCTTAAAGTGGACCTCAAATTCTTGTTCAGTGACGCAGATAACCCCTCAGAAAAGTGTTGATCCAAATCTGAGACTTCGACCATACCACCGTATATCCACCGTAACCTACCGTAATCTATCGAAAATTCATAAATAGACCTCAGATTCGTGTTGACTATTCCAAAAAATCTCTGCAGAGCATTTTTGAGGTGAATATGGAAGAAGTTTATATACTTGGGAGCCTATCCGCAAGGGCAAACTTTCAGGGCGAACTGCGAGCTTTGATGATTTCCAAAACACTGGAATGGCAATAGTAAGAGTTTTTTCCGTAAGTCAAGCATAAACTATACAAAACGATTGTTGCTCCAATGCGCCTTCAATGTATTCCTTCTGTGTGTCTCCGACCTGTTGGGAGGCATGGTTTTCAATAGGACAAGTGTCAGTAGACTGACGAAATAGGGCTAAGGAGACACCCTGCGAACACAGTAGATACGGCCGTACGTCGCTAGTTCTAACCTTTCCTGGCGGTATGGAAGAGTAATTAATCACATGAATAGAAATGGTATTAGTTTAGAGAAACTACCACCATGTGGTAGAGATTTCATGCTCATATTCTCTTCGAAGACCTCAAAGGCGGTGTCCACGATTAAATCAGTCTCCGAGTTTCCACGGTAAATCGAGAGGTCCGTGACCAGGTTTGTCAACAATGTTGAGAAACGTGGCGGGAAAGGCACAGTCCAAGCTCAGGGACGAAATCTGAAATTTCCACACAAATGTGAGGTACACCCATACCGTATAGCAGGTGCCAAGTGCGAGCTCTCAATTCCTCCGAATAGGCGAGATATAGGAGGAAGCCACCCTGGGGCGCCCACACCGGGAAGCCACTTTGGCACGCCCCTTCTACGATTTTTCGAGCTCAACAGTGGCGAGATGAGCGACGTTTTCCTATCAATGGCCCCGTTCTTCCCTTTATTCTCAGCCTCTCTCTTTATTCAGGTCGGTTCGAATACATCGGTTGCAAATGACGGAAGTTACAAGCCTTGGAAAACTCGTCCACAATACTTCCGCAGCTCAATTTTCGAGGGGATATAACTCCGTTCCTATGGGGTCTTCTACGATTCTAAAGACATCTTTGGAATCAGGATGGGACCGTTTTCAAGATAGACGAAAAATCAGGAAAAAACGATTCTGAGGTTGGACTGTGCCTTTAAAACCAGGGGTGGTATGCAATGAAATCCATTGAGGAATGGAAAAAGGAAGTGGCTGCATTTCCGACGCGAGCTGATTCCACTGAGTAATATGATAATCTCACAATCATCAGAATGCCGCAGAACCCCTTCATTTTTAAAGACTGAGATGCAGGTGCGGTGAGGAAACGGTAGCTTTCACCCCCGTCTAGACAAGCAAACATGATCAGTTCCATTGTGATTGTACATTATCAGCATGCCTCTAACTCGCTGAAAAGCCTTTAAAGCCACAAGCTTAAAAGTCCAAGCTCAGAATCAATTTTTCGTATTTCAGCCTATCTAAGTAGGAAATTTCACGCTGATCACAACGGTGTCTCCAGAATCGCTCATGAAATTACTACGAACTGGAGTTACGGTCTCCTAAAATGTTTCGGAATTTTTCGCACTGGTAGACGTTCGCGGACGAGTTGTCTCGAGCCTCCGTATTTTCTCGTTATTCGCAGCTATCACTCTAAGTAAGGTCACAATATAAAGCGAGACCGAAAACAAAAAGGAAGAACATGTTACTTTCTGATTTTGAACGTCTTTGATTTTGAACATAGATTCTGGCGCGTCTCTTCTCCAATTGGAGATCGGAAATCCTGCCAAGTATAGGCGTTGCCCATTTTTTTCTTTCAAGGGGGCGTGGTCAACTTTTTCCTAGCTTCTTCTCGCTTTATTTGAGCAAACTGGAGATTCCGCGCTTGGCAGGGGTTGCCATAGACGGCGCACCCGGACCTGAAAATATCAAAATTACCTCTGGGGTTGGACTGCCGCCTTTTAAAACAGTATTTAGAAATTATGGTTTTGAATGAGGAACATACTCCACCTACAAAGTATTGAATCACCCATTAACATGTTGGGATTTTGACCTAAAACGCCTTTCCCAATCTTTCCATAGTAATAAAAGAGAGTGCGTACTACCAAGTCAAACTGTCAGTTATGAGTTGTGCATCCTATATTTGCAGAGTGAAAAGAAGCCGGACACTGTAGAAAGAGAGAGGGGACACCACTTTGAGGTGCCAAGAATGCCGTGTGAACCTGCAGTGTACGAGACCCAAGTGGGAGTGAGCGCGGGACGCCCCTAGAGAGATGTGAAGGACTCCCATTGGGAGTGCGCATGGTGCCTTAGAAAGTGTGAGGGACTCAGGTGTGGTGCGCCCAATCAACCGCGGTTGTGCAGCAAGCCCCCCGCGATCTGCTTTGCTCGCAATTCTCTGCTTGCAGAGATCTGAATTTAGGATGCTATTTGTACATCCAAACTCCAGCGCATCACGCGCGGGTGTGACGTAGGGAGTATTTAGGGTCCAACGCCACAACACCACGTCCGTGAGCTCACGCGTGTCAGCCAGCTCCTCCGATACGGTATCAACGCCCGTCTCGACTTTTTCTGTCGCTGCAATTTCATTATTACTTCATGATACGTTTCGCACCCCCGACTCATGGTAATTATTCCCAGGAGTATCCTATTGCTACATGGTGAAGAGCGCACACATAGAGTTTGCTAGGACGGCAGCGTTAAAGACTGCATGATTTTCTCTCACGCTCCAGCTTTGTTGCCGTTGCAGTTATTCAGAGTTGCTTTACGCATGCGCGCGCCCGCGTAGAGGAATTTTTTTCTTTCTAACGCCACCCCTGCTCGTCGCGCGCTGGCGCGAGAATCCCTTCCATAGTAATAAAAAGAGGAGAGGTTGGCTGGCGTCCGTCCGTCCGTCCGTCAGTCTTAAGCTTAAGGTGTGCATTCTGCATTTGCGCACACTTTTCTGTTTTAGGAACGCTTACTCCCGAACCCAACCGAACGGGACGCTAAGAAAGGGAGCAGGACTCCAGCAGGAGCAGCGCCGGACGCCGACAAAATGTGTGGTACCCCAGCAGGAGTGCGCCGGACGCCGTAGAAAAAGTGTACGCCGGACCTATGTTAGTGCAGTGCTGGACGCCATAGAATATGTACGGGACTCGCATTTAAGAGTGCGCTGGAAGCCCGTGTACTAAGGTGAACGGGAACCATGTAAGAGTGCGCCGGACGTGTTTGTAGAAAGTGTGCGGGACCCATGTAAGAGAATATCATGAGGACCGGGTGTGGGGGAAATACCGTATGACCGGGTATGAGGAAGAGGGAAATACCGTGGAATCAGGTGCTAAGGGGAGGGACCGCGGGACCGGGTGTGGGAGGATATCATTGGACAGGGTGTATGGTGAGCACCATGAGACCAGGGCGTATAGGGGAGGAATATCAGTAGAGACCGGGTGTGGGGGAAATACCGTATGACCGGGTATATGGAGGAGGGAAATACCGTGGGACCGGGGGTGTAGCGGGGAGAGCAACCGCGGGACCAAGAGTGGGGAGGGAAATACAGCGTGACCGGGTACGGCAGTGGAGCAATACATTTAGGTCGAATGCTAGGAAATCACCGCTGTACCGGGTTCAATGGGGAGAATACCGTGGGACCGGGTGTGGGGAGTACTGAGGAAATACCGTGTGAGAGCGAGTGTGTGGGAAGCGTGTAAATACCGTGAAGAGACAGGATGTGGAGGGGCATAATACCGTGTAATCGGGTATGAGGTGGAAAATTCCGTAGGGCCTGGAGTTAGAAGAGGGAAATACTGTGAGGCCGGATCGGTGAGAAATACCACAGGATCAGGTGTGGGGAATAACGTGGGACCAAATGTTTGAGGTGGAGGAAACACCGCGGTATAGTGTAGTCGTGCAAAGGGGGAGGGGCGGGTGGAATGCAGTGAAACTTGGTATGGAGAGGGGAAATACCTTAGGATTGGGTGTGAGGGACACGGTAAGGAGACCGTATTTGGGGAGAGAAATAATTTTTGTTGGCAGATATACATAAGCCGCCAAAGAGGTAGTTCGCTGCTGCTGAATTTTTATTGAGAAACAGGGACCGATCCCAACTCGACGTTTCAAGAAGAGTGAAATCAATTCTTCACTTTATGTTGACTCAACCGCTCGACTCTATGAAAACTCAATCTTTTCTGTGGCTGTGGTCTTCGCAAGCGAGCAGGGAGGTGAACTTTGGTTTCTCGAGTGATTTCTAAGGGAATATTAGAAAGCTAGAGTGCTCGAACAATAGTCTTTGAATATAACGAAGAAAACCACTTATGAGATGAGAATAACTAGAGAAAAGCTTGTGCTGGGAAAAGAAGACTGAAGCCGAAGCTCATCAGCTAGTAACTTCTGTTGAGATGAACATGAGTTGCGCTGGAAATATTTTTACCTCATGCTCGTGATGAGGTTAAATTTGGCAGCTCTGAAAATTGTTGAGCGGTGGCTGAATTTCCATTGCATAGCTCCGAATGATGAAATGGCTAAGGTTGTCTGTGATTTTGATGGTATCAGTGTCGTATCTTATCTTCAGAGATGAGATACAATGTTATCTTCTCTTTTATTTACAAAATCCTTGAATTGTCGCAATGAAGAAAACAGCTTAGCGGCTGGAATATAGTTCACTGCATCGCTTAAAGCTGGTGAGCGGCTAAATATTTCCACTAGACCGCTAATTCCCGCGGATAAATGCTTCATTGCATATAGTGGAGTCCACCAAGAGTGTCTCATTTACTTATCAATGAGAAGCGGTCGATTGGAGATCAATGATCATGAAACTCGTTGCAGCACAACCACTCTCGCTCGATCGGTTCGAGCGTGCTGGTATGGGATTCATGCTTATTGATCCCCAGCCGACCGCTTCTCACTGATAAGTAAATGAGACACTCTTGGTGGACTCCACTATACCACCCCTGCAGAAAAAAACCTATACGAACCTAAACCTAAATGTTCTGCTCACGCTACGCCCACTCCTTTCAATAGCTACCCATTGGTAGACAACTGAGAAACTGGCTTGAAGGCAGTGTTCACGATAATCTTCAATTTGAAGATTATCCGCTATATTGACTTTGTGGCTCCCGGATAGAACAAAAATGACGTGAAAATTGCGAAAAACGCACCAGAAGTACACGAAATCCTTAAGTCTCCTATCCTCAAGTATCACCCCGCCTCTTATGTATCACAGGAAGTGTTTGTTGTGACAATGAAATCTTTTCTAGAGGTCCTTTGCAATTCTCTACACTCTATTGCTCCGTTCTATCCTTAGGGCCCTAATTAATCCTGTTGTGCATGAAATTTCCTTCAATTTCCAATTGATCCAGTTTTTCGCCGTTGACAACTACCATGAACATGTTCATCCAACGAGGTCCATGCTGTAGAATAACGTCACTGAAATATGACGTTTCAATGCATTTCTCGCCGTTTCTTCGCATCTTTGGTAACACTTGAAAGCCAATGCGTTGTTTTATGTGAAAAACTCGTGGACGAAAATCATCGTGAACACTGCCTTTAAAGTCGGGTTTTCAGTTGTACACCTTAATCGGTGGCCTTTGAGGGAGTGGGCATGGCGTAAACGGAACAGTTAAGTTTTGGGCTGTAAAAAGCTCTCTCGTGCTCCTTACCCGTTTTTCCAGCCTTGTTTATGCAGTGAGCCCATGCCCTTTTAATTTACTTTGAGAATTCGAAGACTGTTTTTATTATGGACACTGCATTTAAGTCTTGTTAGCTGTGCCACACATGGTAGTAGAGTTCCTAAAGAAGATTGTATGATATACGAAGTGTTGACCTCATAATTTACTTTCATTTCACGGACAACTATTTCAGCTGCACAAAGCAAGAAACGCCGTGAAGAAGGCCGGATTCTACACAAACGGGGAGAGCCCACTATTTTCGATGGATTATCAGATGTGACAATGTCGGAAAGCAGCACAACAGACGTCGGATCTCAGATTCCAACCGAAAAATCATATTGATTTTGTGGAATTTTGCATAAATAGTTTATGTTCATTGGAGCCTAAATTATGGTTGCCACCCTTCAAAGCCTATATATCCAAAAGAACGAATCACTAAGGAATCCTTCGCGCCATTACTCCATCTCCTCATCTAAAATTGGAAACCGTAACTGGGGCCAGTTTCATCAGCGTAACCCGCGACCTGTTCCAACCCATGGTGACTCTTACGCGAACCATTATTCATCCTCGATCGCAAAACGCTATTCATGATCACATAACGTCGGCATGGATCCGGAAGAGCCTTCGCTTTCACTGTTGAACGTTGGCGCAAACACGGTGCCATATGCTATAACAAAGGTGCACCGAGTTTGCGCCAACCTCCAATGGGGAACGCAAAGTCTCTTCAGTGGCGGCATGCATGAACGCTGCGAGGAAGGTCAGGGAGCGCTCAGCGTCCTGTGCGCGCAGCGTCGAACCACGGGACGGCCCCCGAGTGCATGGCGTACATTGGTGTGTCGCGGACGTGAATGCACCTCCTACAGCAAACTCTACGCCAAGCAGTGAGAAGTGCATTTACGTCCGCTGCACACTAATATACGCCATGCACTTCGGGGCCGTTCCGTGGTTCGACGCTAGAACGCGGAGCGGCGCCCTGACCTTCTTCGTAGCGTTCATGTATGCCGCCCCAGGATCCATGCCGATGTTAAACTGGTGGCTGATGTAGGTTGGCAAATTGTCAATGATCGATATTCGAAAACCGAGATCGGCGTCGCTTCATGATTTCTCTCCGACCGTCAGAATTTTTCATGTCTCAAACACTAGGCCTCCAGACATGCTTGATGCGAAGACCATATTGAATGTCCACGTGCGACTCACCATGCTTTCGCTGCTCAATTGTTGAGGGACCATAACTTCGCTCCTAGGGGGTCTTCTACAAGGCCAGAGACCTCTTTGGAATCAACGTGGGACCGTTTTTAAGATAAGTAGAAAAATGGACAGACGATTCTGAGGTTGGATTGTGCCTTTAACTCGAACACAATTATTGTTCCCTTGACCTTCACAAATAAATTTGAGCTTTGATTCGAGTTTCTTTTGTATCCTTTTTGCTTTTAGTGTAATATTTCCCTTAGATTGATAAAAGTCTCTTCCGCGCCAAAACCTTCTTGATACTTGTGACCTCGAGAAATCGCGGTACTGGAAATTTTCTGAGAGGACCAAAATCAAAAAACTGGAGAAATCAAATGCAAATACAGCACGCTATTTACGAATAAAGTAAAAAAGGGTTGAGTCCCGAAACACTCATTTCTCAGACACCACTGAAGTTCAAAATTACCTCTCCCACATATAAAACTGACTGATGAACAAAGTACTGTTTTCACCAATCTCACGTTGTTATTACTCATAGCGGAAGGAGCCTCGAATACACTGTGGCTTGGGCACGCACTCAATTAAAAAACTTGTAAGTCATCTGATAAGGTTTCGTGTAGGGCAACAAGAACAATTCGTAACAGTTCCAGGGCAGACCACCAACTGATGACCCTCCTTTTGCGATTCTGGCCCGTGGTTAGTTGCTGTTTGTCTGATCAAAATTCCGTAGTCAGCGCGTAGCCCATAGTCCATTTGAAGGTCAGAAACTCACGTACGCTTGTTTTCGACAGTCTAAAGTGCATCCAAATCGTGCACCGTACAGTCACCAACCTGTAGCTAAGACATAGCCCACTGTTCCTATAAAGGAGGTCTTCGCAACCACAAGAGCGTTGAACCTTCGAAGGCTCACGTATGCCTTATCAGAGTTCTCTAGTGATTCAGCAATCTTCAATTCATCTATGCATTCGCTTTCAGTTTGTAAGGGCAATGGTACACTTCTGCGACACGCGGTCGCGTCGCCACCCGCCCTTTAAATCTGTCGCTGTCGCAGTGCACTGCACAGCGACAGCGACAGTGGCAACGATAGGCATCGGCGCTTTTGCAGTATGTCAGCTCTCCGCGACAGGTTGCTGCGACGGACACGCGACAGCTGTACCTACGATGGCCAGTGCCGTTGCTCCGATGCTGGTTCCGCCACGATTCGTGCTAAATATCATGACTGTCGCTCATTACCGCGGCAAAGTGTACCGTTGGCCTAAAGTGCACGCTGATTGCGAAAGAGTGCTGCGGCGCGGTTGCGAGAATCCCCAAAGAAGGGAGACACCCGGGCGGTTTTTGCCTTTGGCCCCCAGGTGATCCCACCGCCCCGGTGATCCCACATTCCTGTCTGAGGATCCTCGCAACCGCACCGCAGCACGCTTTCGCAATCAGCGTTCACTTTGTGAACTGAACGCCATTGCGTAGATGAACTGTATGCTTGGCCATGCTTAGGCCTAAACACTTCCTGGTTGCTTTTATTCAGTAAGAAATGTATATTAGTCTGCTCCTTATATTAGGTTGATACAAAAGTTTTCGCACTTTTCACGACTCTGAATAAAAACATTTATTTGAAAAACAAAAAGGCTCACCCAACCAAATAATTTGTATCACATTCAAGAATCTCTCGCCACCGATTGGGCAGATCGTGAATTCCCGAAGCGTAGAACTCGGGCTGTTTCGAGTCGATGTATTCTTCTAAGGCCATTTTGACTTCGTCATCGTTAGTAAACTGTTTCCCATCCAGTAAGTGGTGCATCGAGCGGACCAGATGGTAGTCGGAAGGGGCAAGATCTGGGCTATATGGAAGGTGAGAAAGAACTTCCCAGCCAAGGTCCACCAGTTCTGTTCGCTTTCTTCACGACAATGCTCGGCCACACGTATCTCGGATAACCCAACAGAAACTGCTGGAACTGGGCTGAGAAGTTCTTTCTCACCCTCCATATAGCTCAGATTTTGCCCCTTCCGACTACCATCTGTTCCGCTCGATGCAGCACTTCCTGGATGGAAATTAGTTTACTAACGATGACGAAGTCAAAATGGCCTTAGAAGAATACTACGATTCGAGACAGCCAGAGTTCTACGCGTCGGGAACTCATAACCTGCCCAATAGGCGGCGAAGCATCCTTGAATGTGATGGAAATTATTTTGTTGGGTGAGCCTTGTTTGTTTTTCAAATAAATGTTTTCATTCAAAGTCGTGAGAAGTTTGGAAGAATTCAACACTGTCCTCCTTTACTCTCGCAACTTTTCATTAGATGTTCGCGTAAGACGTTTCTCTTATAACATCTGTGTTTAATCGCTGACGACCTCTTGGTTTTAGACACATATATATCCCTCCCACGGCTCTTGGATAGAGTAACAAGAAAGAAGCCGCCGACGGTCCAATCCGTCGAGTTCAAGAGTACGTTTACTCTGGGCCCCTTAAAGGCACAGTCCAACCTCAGAATCGTTTTTCTGTTTTCCTGCCTATCTTGGAAACGGTCCCACGCTGATTCAAACGATGTCTCTGGAATCGTACAATACCCCTAGGAACGAAGCAATGGCCCCTCGAAAATTGAGCTATGGAAGCATGGTGGACGAGTTGTCCGACTTGTAACTTCCGTCTTTTGCAGCCGATGTATGCGAGCTGACATGAGGAAAGAGAGAAGTTGAGAATGAAGAGAAGAACGAGGCTATTGATTGAAAATCATCGCTCATATAGCCACTCATTGAGCTCGAAAGATCGTAAAAAGGGCGTGCCAAAGTGGCTTCAGGTGTGGGCACCCCACGGTGGCTTCCTCCTATATCTCGCTTATTCGGAGGAATTGAGAGCTCGCACTTGGCAGGTGCTATATAGGGTGGGTTTACTTCACAATCATGTGGAGATATCAGATTTCGTCCCTGAGCTTGGACTGTGCCTTTAAGAGAACAGTGACCTGAAAGCCGCGGGTTTCCGCTGAACGAGTCGCGTCTGGGCGACCGAATCGTCTGCGGCTCCTCGTAATTTGTGTGCTGACAAGGGAAGTATACTTGGATAACGAGGTCACTTAATTCAGATATACAGTTCATCTACGCAATCGCGTTCAGTCCGCAAAGTGTAGGCTGATTGCGGAAGCGTGTTGCGGCGCGGTTTCGAAGATCCTCAGACAATTATGTAGGATCACCCGGGTGGTTTTCGCCTTTTTTTGCGGCGGCGCTTGATGACTATATGTATGTATAAAAAACATAAGCAATAAAAATGGATGACTAGTGAATAGCTCTGACATTGCTGGCAACGCTGAAGGAACGGGACTATTGAACTTGCCTTCAGAATAGAAATTCGATTTGGCGAGCGTTTCCAATGCGCTTGACTACTCGCAAACAGTGATCATCACTGAGATATCGAAATCGTTTTAAAGAGTTACCAATCAACAACAACTCGTTCTATATTGATTTTCAGCAGTCAGAGGTAAAGTGTGCTCGAATGAGAATGGCGGGGTACGCGGCCGGCGTGCTTGGCAGGCGGACGTCGCATGTGCCGCTCTCGGACGAGTGTTAGATTTCAACGACGGATCCCCCTTTCCCCCCATCTGCAGGGCTGATTGATCGGCGCAGTGCTTGCTGCCAGCCGGTACCGGCCCCATTCGTAGTCGATGGTGGTGGGGAGGTTCGCATGCTCGCCCGAGAGCGGCGAACGCGACGGCCGCCTGCCAAGCACGCCGGCCGCATTCGGACACACCTTACTGCTAATCGATGGGCTGTTCAGTTTCTCGTCGGCCCCTGATCAACAGCTCAGCGTAGAGGTGCTCGCTGGGCTGTGCGGGAATCTTTTTCAAGATTTTCTAAAACGGAAACGGAAGAAAATTGGCCAAAAAACGCAGGATACGGAAAAGATCAAATTTTTTTGGATTGTCCCATTCTCACGATTCGCTGCTGCTCATTGCTCGCAGTTCTCATCCAATAAGCAATGATTTCAGTCGAATAACTAATATCTGCTCAAACTAAAGTCGCTAGGAAGCATTCAACGATTTCGAAGTCTTGCTTCTGGAAATCCGAAAAGGCAGTCTCTAAAAATACTCATTATATGTAACCGCCCTTCGAATTAGTGTATAGGAGAGGTGTGCGGTAAATGCCGCTTGCCGATTGCAGTTTGCGGGCCATCTTGGGGTTCGCCATTGTCGCTTGTCAATTTTTTTTTGTTGCTGCACACCTCTGGTGTAGAGCCTGTCCCCTGGGAGGCAGCCCAAGCGGCACCAAGTGTCCTTCAAGCCTGATCAGAAGTCAATTTTCGGATAATCAGCGACTACTTTTTCTTTTTTCGAACCATATTAGCCTATTGGAGTGGACATAAAACGACTGAATTTGAAAAGTGAGAAAAAACATTTCGGCGAGATGAGAAAATGCTCTGCTGATGTGCCTCAATCCTCAAACGAGCCTCGCCGCTAGCCGTGGTCATCTCCACCTGTTTCCTTTCTGGAAGGCAGGCTACCCTAGCAAAAAACTATCTCGATTTTTGTTGCTGTCGTGACGGTAAACAAGCGAAGAAGTGCAATCAAGAAGAAAAGCTTCACGAAATCATTGAGTCTCAGAGAAAAAGACACATACTTTGAAAAATAATCCTCAAAAGGCGTTTAGATTCCTGCCACGCCCATTTCGTGTCATCATTTTATGGGGTTCCAGTCTCAGGCCCCTCAAACGTTGTGAATGATTCAAGCCAAGCTTGAACACAGGAGGTCGCCTGTAATTTTTAGCGTCTCATGATACTTCCAGAAATCCTCGCCTAGACTCACCATCAAACAGTTCAACTCCACATTGCCGTTCAGTCCGCAAAGTGCACGCTGATTGCGAAAACGTGCTGCGGCGCGGTTGCGATTATCCTCAGACAGAGATGTGGGATCACCCGGGCGGTGGCATCACTTGGGCACCTAAGGCGGTAACAGTCCGGGTGACCCCACATCCCTGTCATAGGATACTTGCACCCCCGTCTCAGCACGCTTTCCCAATCAGCGTGCACTTTGCGGACTGAACGGCAATGCGGAGTTGAACTGTATATCGTGTTGCACTTATCTAATCCGATTCCGGGCCAAAAAACTCGGAAACGGGAACGGAACGGAGCAGCCCGAAAAACACCGGAAATACGGAAATGGAACAGTTCCGCAGAGCCCTGGCGATGACACTTTCTGGACGGAACTATATCCTGTAGACAACGGGGAGCGTCTGAAAAAGTGGACAGATACTATCCTCCTAACAAATCTTTTAAGAATGCAAATTGGTATGTTGAAGCTGTTGTTGTAGAACATTTGCACGTTCGATAAGTGTTTTTATACTTATGCGTCGTGCGTAGAACAGACTTTCCCCTGCAACTGAATACGAAATGGAGAAGTTCAAGCTATAGCGAGTGGCTAGTCATTTCCGTCGTAGAAGAGGGAGTCTCCCTTATCGAAAATCTCTATCCTACATATGACATGCCTGTTTTATAGGTGTTGATAAACATATGCGTCGCACTCTAGTGAGTGGTCCTTCACGTAGACACAGAGCTTCTCCTAATTCGGGGTAAATTCTCACGATCAATACCTGGCCTGAAATTCACGAATTAGGAATGGATTTGATCACATTCTGCTTCCTCCTCGTTTGCTTTATGAATTCCTCTCGGTGTCACTCTGACTAGGGAAGCTCCCGAGTACTAAATGGAGTCTTGAAAAACGGGTTTCGAGGGCAAACTTAATTACGTGGTAAAGCAGAGAACAGCGCGTAGGCCACAGTTCATTTGAACGGCAGAACTTCACGGGGCTCGTTTTCGACAGTCTAAAGTGCGTTCTGACTTTTTTCTCTACAGTCGCGACCCTGTAGCCGCGCCCACTGCTCGTGAAAAAGGAAGTTCTAACGACCACAAGAGCGCTCATCCTCGAAGGTTGCACGTTTGCCTCGCGTTCAACCTTCAGAGTTGCACGTTTGCCTGATTGTTATTCTGGAATATACCGTCCACTTCGAGCGTATGTACTCCCTAAAACTGGTCTTCCTTCGTAAAATAACGCATCTCGACCTTCTTCTTATAGCTCGCTTGCGATTCAACACCGTTGTTCTCTCTCACTCTTGCATATTTATCTCGATCTTTCATTTTAGAGCTTCCCTTTATTAATTGGGCTTAAAGGCAGTGTTCACGATAATCTTCAATTTTGAGATTATTCACTATATTGACTAAGTGACCCCCGGGTAGAACTAAAATGACGAAGAAATTGAGAAAAACGCACAGGAAGTGCCCGAAATCCTTAAGTATCAGCCCGCCTTTTAAGTATCACAGGGAGTGCTTGTTGTGACAATGAAATCTTTTGCGGACCCGTCCATTGCAATTCTCTATTCTCTATTGCTCCGTGCTTTCCTTCGGACCCTAACTAATACTTTTTTGCCTAAAATATTCCTCCATCTCTGACTAGCCCCATTTTATACCGGTGACAACCACCATGAACATGTTCATCCAACCGGACAACTAACCCATGTTATAGAATAATGCCACTGAAATACGACGTTTTAATGCGTTTCTCGCCGTTTCTTCGTAATTCGGGTAACACCTGGAGGCCAACTCATCGTTTTATGTGAAAAACTCGGGAACGAAAATCATCGTGAACACTGCCTTTAACGACTGGTGACAAACGGTTCTTAAAGACACACCCTGCCACGGCTTGTAGACTCAGTTCACTAAAAGGACCCAAAGTACCTGATTACGCCAACGACCTGAGTGCAGCGAACTTTAGTCAAAAGTTTGTCGTCTAGGTCACCAACTCATTCTAGGTTCTTCCTTTTGCGCACGGAAAACGGAAAATCCCGAAGCGTTAATCGCCTATGCGAAAATGAATCACATTTTTAGCATTTTTTTGCCTCTGTAGTGAAACTGCGAAGTATCGCATCCCGAGCTGCAAGTTCCAAGAAGTTATAGGCTTTTTCGGGTAACCATCAACAAGTTATTCAGCTCAAAACTTGTATGTAGGGGGTTTTGAAGGCGCTGAAAACGAGCTGAGGAGGAGGTACAGTACGTGCAGAAATTGACCCTCTTGAGCCCATAACATCTTGGAACCACGGTCGAGTGATCGATCGTCGCCCGAAACCTACCAAGCCTGCCATACCGTCGGGGTCGGTGAACTGATACCATACTTGCCTGGGAGGATAAGAACACTCAGTTGAACATCGACTAACTCCCGCAAAACAATGCAGGCTCAATACACATTCGAAAGGCTCTACGACTCTCAATAGAAGTCGAATGTGTTTCGCATCTCAGGAGGAATTGATAAACGCCAAAATCTTTATTCCTTTCTTAGCATCTACAGAAAGTGTCGAGGTTCTTACTGAACCTTTAAGTGGTGTCCACAACTTCCATTTTTCACTAATGTTGCGATCATTGCTTCCAACTCGTTCAAGAGGTTACGCAGCGATCGAACATCTTCTCGAGACTGTTTCAATTTCCTTAATTTCCTTATTGTTGCCATAGTAATACGTTACGGATCTTGATATTGCCTCTGCAGTTGCTGCCCTGCCCTATCACATTGATTCCCTGTACGGGAAATCATCTTAATTGCTCGTGCAGCATATCCCTCACCACAGATCAGGAGAATAGATAGTTTCTCAATGTTGCTATACATACATATATGGCAGCCGATGAACCAATTCAAGGCACACTTCCTAAAATTCATCAGATTCGTCCGCAAAGTTCTTGTACTTTCAAATTGTTTCCCAGTCACTTTCTGCACAACATATGACCTTCACCTTTGTTTCTGTTTACTTCTGGGGACTTTTGTGTTTTCACCTGCATGTTACCGAGCTTGGAAGCTAGTTCTCGATTGACTAGTGCTTCTTGGGAGCTTTAAGAGTATATGCTTTGCGGATCTGTCGCATTTTGTGCTGTTCAAATAGACGTGCCCTTTTTCTGAATCTCTAGATCACATAGGCTTCAAGTGTAGTAGGGGAAGCAATAGAATTACCTAAGGCGAAGGATAAGACAACAGCCTAGTGACCTAGAGTTCCCGCGATAATTTTTATCTGATGATTGGACAGGGCTGTAACGGCAGATCACCCCACGCCAATCGAAACCTCATTGCCCAGTAAGGCTCCGCCCAAAGCAGACGACCAGCGGCAAAGCGTCAAGGCGTCGGAGCAACATGTGCCAGCGCTCAAACTCTGGCACATGACGCTCGACGGAGCACGCATTCAACGTGTCCGAGGAGGGCACGTGGTTAAGGATGGTATCGATATTACGGTCACTATGCCTCTAGCGTCAGCGACTGGCCGGCTGCAGTGGTCGCTGGGGAGTCAGATCAATAAAAAATGCGAAAGATGCGAACCCCCAGCGTCACTTTACGGTCACTTCACACTAGGACGTCTGCTATGGACGGAGCCTAAGGCCGCCAACCCCGCGCGGCCAGCAGCCTGGTCCATGCGTCAGACTAAATCGAAAACGGAAACCATACTTCAGCTAAAGGCACAGCCCAACCTCAGAATCGCTTTTCTGTTTTCCTGCCTATCTTCAAGTTTCCCCGAGATGATTCCTCGCTGGAATCATACAAAACTCCCCAGGAAAAGAGTTACGACCTTTCAAAAATTGAGCTGCGTAAGCATTGGGGACGAGTTGTCCGGAGCTTGTAACTTCCGTAATTTGCAACCAGTGTATGTGAGCCGACCTGAATAAACAGAGGCTGAGATTGAAAAAAAGAACGAGGCTATTGATCGCAAACCATCACTCATTTCGACGCTGTTGAGCTCGAAAGATCGTGAGAGCGGCGTGCAAAAGTGGCTTCCTGATGTGGTCGCCCCAGGGTAGCATCCTCCTATATCTCGCTTATTCGGAAGAATCGAGAGCTTGCACGTGGCAGGTGTTATCTGGGGTGGGTAACTCCACAATTATGTGAAAATCTCAGATTTCGCCCCTGAGCTTGGACTATGCCTTTAATCGGCTGGCTTATCATGCAAATTGGAAAAACTCGTGGAATCGGATTTTTACTCTGGAGGAAAGTTAAGAAGTCCCATTTGTTCAGCATTGTCGGCAAAGTCAGAGCTGTTCACTAGTCAACTATCTTTGTTGCTTTAGCTCGGTTGTGGTCTTCACTGACTTACTTGACATAACTTGACTTAAAGGCAGTGTCCACGTAGAAAATGTTTCACGTTTTTTTTTTTGGCTCATATGTTAGCTTTGGGTCCTTCTAAGAAGATTAGGAACGGAAGTGCGACGAAAAACGTCCGGTAAGTGGGTGAAAATCTCGTAGGCCAGCCAACCCATTGGGCCACTCCTCCCACGTCCTATAACAGTTGCTCTGAATTCGTGGTAAGATGAGCGATGGTTTCCTATCAAAAGCCCCGTTCTTCCCTTCACTCTCAACTTCTCTCTTTACTCAGGTCAGCTCGCACACATCGGCTGCAAAAAAAACAAGAGTTACAAGCCTCAGACAACTCGTCCACAATGCTTTCCTTGCTGAATTTCGAGGGGCCGTAACTCCGTTTCCAGGGGATCTCGCACGATTCCAGGGACATCATTGAAATCAGCATGGGACCGTTTTCAAGATAGGCGGAAAGACAGGAAAAAGACTTTTATCGTGAACACTGCCTTTAGTCGGCTGGCTTTCTCCTGACGTGATCAGTCAGCATCTTCGCCGAGGCGTACCGTCCTAGAAGTCAGCCGTGTCCACTTGTCACGGTCTTCAGCCATATTTTGAACACAATGCATTCGTTGGTCGCCATTTCACTTCCAGCGGAGTAAAATACCGCTCCTGAATTGCTTTTGAAAGCCGAGTAATTTTGAATCCTCCTTCACCACATCCGTTCAAATATTTTGCCTACGTCCATGCGATCATTTCCAGACAGCACTCAGGTTGCCGCTTGAAATGGTGTTGGGAGATGTTGGCACTGCCCTCGTATTAAGCGTCGACGTAAGGCGGCGTCTAGAGTTCATTCGCGGCGCGACGCGACTTTATAATTAGCCTACGTATCGATCAAGCGACGCCGCGTCGCGTCATCGCTAGGTGTTCACTGTGAAGAGGCGCGATACATCGAACTCGACGCGCAAATGATGATCGCTTCGCGTCAATCGCGTCGCTTTGCATTGCAACGCGACGCTATGAACGTCGCGCGAAGGCAAGCTCGTTGCTGGTTTTCTTCAAGGGTTTTTCATGAATACATCTGATTTTCACCATGAAAACAATAAAATGAGCATATTTAGAACCAACTGCACTCAAATAAACACGAAACAACTGTCGTTAGCTTTAGTTAAAACTTGCTGTTGCTTGTTAACGCGAAATCGCGCATGTACGCAATTGCGCGTAATCGCACAGCGTTCGCACCTAAATTCCTACGCGATGCGATTTTTGCGTCGCACTGACATCTGCCATCGCGTCGCCCCGCGAAAACTCTGAACGCCGCCTATTGCATCGATTTCGTTGCAGAGATCTTCGTTGTGGCACAAGCGAGGCGAGAAATATCCGAGTGAACTTCTAAGCAGCTCCCTCTCGTGCAATGCAACCATTCCATCTGGGTCCTCTGTGCCGGCCTATTGAATTCAATAATGAGTTTAATACAGATACACATATAAGACAGTGCTACAGACGCTCTCTCATCACCTTAAACTTTTCAATGGCTTTCCAAATAGAAGATTTTGACTACCTGTAAATGCTAGTGAAACGCTAGATAGCAACTGGCAGACATTGCATGAATTACCATAGTAGTTTACAAATAGAAGTGTACTACAGTGCGTATCATAATAATAGCAACACACTCAAACCTCTTATATCAATTTCCATGTTACCTTTCGTCAACCGGCACTGTCACCATTCACCTCCGCGTACCCGAAAAAATTTTTGTTCACGTAATTTTACCGAAAATCGTCAAGAAATGAGATCTATTTTGTATATAGCTTCTAAAGTCCTTGTACACTCTGTTTATCTTGAATTGCACAAAACACGGTCCGCCAATAGTCCTCTAATTGGCCCGCTAGTACGAGTGCACACCCGGGTCTGCCGAGAACGCGTCGCGGACGTACGCTACGGTACTAGCGGGCCAATTAGAGGACTATTGGTGGGCCGTGTTTTGTGCGATTCAAGATAAACAGAGTATATCATAATTATAGCAACACTTTGAGTATTCAACCGCAATTCTTGTTCTAATTCGGAAATACCAACTTGTTAGGTCTTTTCAAAAGTCTGTTGAACCGCCTTGTATGTATAGTACGAAACAGATTTTACCGTTTTCTATTTGCCGAAATTTTGAATTTCTTTGCACTGAATTCCATGGAACTCCCTATTTTCAGCTCCCAGCAAATCACATAATGGGTCTCGAAAGACTATTTGAGAATTTCGCAAATTCTGGCCCTCCGCAAAGCTGTCAACTAGCAGGTGAGTAATCAGAATATTAGAAAAGTCGTTGTGCGTATCACTAATTCTTTTGTGCACATTCTCTCACTAAGGAGTTTTCCAGCGTGTCGATCACGTCAAGCCAAACTAACTATGTTGTGAGGATATGCAGATGCATGCATTCCATATACTTGACAAGGGCGAAGAACATTTGTGTAGATCAAAAAATTACAACAAGTAGTGCGTGGGTGGGAAAAGAAGCCATTTCGCCTCCGTAACCTCTCCAAACCGGGTTACGGAGCAGTTTTTCTTAGTTGGCCGAGAAGGAATGAGTACTCATAAGGTAATTTTAGAACGTTTAGAAAAAAATGTTTAGAAATCAAGAAGTTATTGAACTACACTCTCTGAATTTTGTTCGTCTCCATAATCGATAATGTTAAGGCAAAGTTCCGTCTTGGCTGAAGGGTACTCTACTTCGTAATGGCCCGGGAATGTTCAAAATCGGCGAAACTGAATACAGCCACTGGTTCGATGGAATGGCGTACATTCAGCGATACCACTTCATCAACAATAAGGTAAGATTGACCCTGACTTTAGAGAATTGGTAGCTGATTTCTTGTAAACTTCTTTCGAAATTTAAGCCCATTTGCGAGAGCTTGACAGTTTAGCTTTCTTAGGGTTAGCCCAGGGTCCAGCAGCTCATTGGCAAGGGTTCTGGAGGAGTTGCTACCCCCCACCGTTGATGAATTCCCTCGAGAAATTTCACGATACCCTTTAATTAGTAGGGTTCATTCGGTAGTTTTAGAAGCAAATTTTTACACTCTCCAATCGCCTCAACTTCTAGACCTTTGGCGCTCTAAATAATATTTTTGTTAAAGGCAGTGGTCGCGATCAAATATGCTTGTCGTCTTTTTCTCTCTAAACCCTTTTCTGGGTCTCGAGTAGTAGGACCTATGAGAAAAAATCGCGAAAAAACCACTGTTTTCGGCGAAATTTGAAGCCTGAACTTTCTTGTTTTTTTTTTGATGGTGGACGAGCCCACTCCACATCATCGGCATCGATGACCTCTTATATCAAGAACATCAGCTGGCTTTAAATTGAATTTCAACCAGTGAACCTTCGAATTTATGTGCACATCTTGTCAGAAACATTGACTGGGGTGATTTCTTTCATTGCTCAACTGTTTTTACTCGTTAAATTTGCATTTATTTCGTCCTCTGAATGTTGATGATTTTTGACTGCTCGGCATGAGACTGCGATCTTTTTCGTCATCGCTGTGCACGTGTGCACGAAGTGGCTTCTTTAGGCCCTAGAAACTCTAATTCTAGCCCGTTTTTCACCGCGCTACCTTCCTAGTTTTTCAGCTGCTTTCGATCTAAGCTGATTTTCGTAGTTTTTTCGATGACGTTTTTCATCGTGACCACTGCCTTTAAAGGGACTGGCTCCTTCCTATACTGAGTGCGCAAAAAGGCATCGATTTGCCAACGTGGCTTGCCAGTGGCCACCACCTTAGATACCTTGCTTCAATTCTTGTAGAATAATGGAGTTGGGAAGCGAGATTATGGCAATATGTCGGGAATTCGGTGCAGAAATAAGTTTTCCGTACCGAAATTGGAGGTATATTTATGGAGCTCGTACTTCTTATAGTGTATTTCGGCCCAAAATACATCGGATCCGAACACATAATAGGACAGGAAATCATCAAGGTGACCGAAAATTTCGAATCAAACCCATGAATTTTTTGATTTAGAAGGTCTTGAGCCACCAGTTTCTCAGAACTGTTCTGTGTCCCTGCCCGTTGATTGTTCTTGATTTACTGATAATCCGCCAAATTTTTTTTACCCAAATTTAACACTTAATGGACCGCGTGTCCACACTGCGCACCCACGGCTGTTTTGCTCCTTGGACCTCGTGTCCACACTGCGCACCCACGCCACAAATTCGATTTTTTTTCGTTTTACTTCGAGAAAAACGGGTTCCTTCCAATTATTGCTTTTATATCTATGCTTCATATAGCTTCCATAAATGGTATGCAGATAATAGGCGCCATAAACCTCCTTTTGACATAGGCAATTACATCGAAAAATCAGTTTAAAAATTCACTGAAGTGATTGGCCGTGGGGCGCGCCGGTCCGCTACGGGGTCTAGCCGTGGAACGCACGATCTCCTAAGTGTTAACACCCCTCAGAACTTCCAACTCGTGAGCTTGTACGACTCCCCTTTTGCAGGCTATCTAGTCCTGCTTGACCCTGGTGATGCCATTCTTAAATAGGACCATTATGTCTCGAGCAAGCGTGTTATCAAAGCGGCCGTTCACAGTATGTCGCCTTCAATCAAGACAAGGCTTAAATCTTTCCATGAGCGACAGTTGAAGAGAAACCATGTGGCATGTCTGAGCGAGCCAGCATTTACAGAAAAGCGGACTCTACAACTAATGAGGGACGCTAGGAAAAAGAAGATGTGACCTTCCGGGGAAACTTTCTTTAAGTAGGCGATGCCTCCAGACTCCGTGACAGAGTTCACATTATAGTAGGTCTCTCAGCGAAAGAGCTCAAAACGAATCCGAATGTGCAGAATCAGACAGTACAAGTCCTTCCCATGATTCGATAACAGCAGCGTTTCAGATGTATTTTTCTGCTCGTTTCCTCGAGAGTGATCAATACAGGAATAACATGAAGGCGAACAAAATCGTAGGAAGCTCCTTCGGCACAAAGAAATTTTCCGATCAATCACACATTCAAAGGTGAGATTTAGTTGTACAATGTACATATGGCTTAGAGAAGCGGTTGACCGCCTTGCACCCAATAATATGACCAATTTCCAGGATAGCAAAGGTTCTGACCACAGATCGTGAACTGCCTGATAATTGTCTGGTATCATTCACAATAGTCGGAGATTCAACCTATGCTTTAACTGAGACGCCCTGCCTGATTCGCATTGACATTGACACACTTGACAGGCTGGAAAAGGTCGGTTGCCGGTACAACTGTCTCTTGAAGTACTACTACCAAAGGTTCCCTGATTCTGGGTTGCCTAACCAGGGAAGCGCATAATTTCCTCATTCGTGCCTGGTAATTTGCTGACTTACCTGATAGCCTACAATGACTTGCTCGTTGTCAACAGATTCTTGTCTGATCTGCAGACACTAGTCTCTGGCTGTCTGTAGGTACGGAATAACTGTTTTTGACGATGGAGCTGTCCTTCTTCATCTCGTCAAAATTTGTGTAATCTGTAACCATTTTGTGTTGGGTGTGTACAAGTGTTTGTAGACATCGCTCCATTTTCATTACGAGAAGCACGAGTGTTCGTATGATGCCCTTTAGGTACTAGAAGGCTACGCGTCCCGTCCAGCGGTCATCAGCCCCTCCTAAAACCTGGTTGGCCTAGTGGCCCTAATGCTTAGCAGTCTCTATGTAAATGACAGCATTGCGAATACCTGACTTGACAAATGTCGCTGCTGCGTAGGTTCTGGTTCTTCTCTTAAGTTGATGGTTCGTCCCCAGCAACATTCATTTAAAGGCAGTGGTCGCGATCAGATATGCTTGTGGTCTTTTTTTCTCTAAACCCTTTTGTGGATCTCGAGTAGTAGGACCTATAAGAAAAAATCGCGAAAAACCACTGTTTTGGGCCGGATTTGAAGCCTGAACTTTCTTGTCTTTTGATGGTGGACGAGCCCACTCCACATCATCGGCATCGGTGACCCCTTATATCAAGACCATCAGCTGGCTTGAAATTGAATTTCAGTCAATGAAGCTTTGGATTTATGTACACAACTAGTCGAAAACATTGACTGAAGTGATGCTTTCATTGTTCAACTGTTTTTATTCGTTAAACTTGCATTTATTTCGTCCTCTGAATGTCGATGATTTTTGACTGCTCGGCATGAGACGGCGATCTTTTTCGTCATCGCTGTGCACGTGTGCACGAAACAGCTTCTTTGGGCCCTAGAAACTCTAATTCTAGCCCGTTTTTCACCGCTCTACCTTCATAG
This sequence comes from Aplectana chamaeleonis, assembly GCA_029168955.1. Lineage (NCBI taxonomy): Eukaryota > Metazoa > Nematoda > Chromadorea > Rhabditida > Cosmocercidae > Aplectana > Aplectana chamaeleonis. The sequence continues at coordinate 1,430,105 of JAPDOI010000056.1, read as the reverse complement.
TTTTTCAGCTGTTTTTGATCTAAGCTGATTTTTGTAGTTTTTTCTATAACGTTTTTCATCGTGACCACAGCCTTTACAGGCAGCATACACCCTCGTAAACGTGATTGGGATAACAATGTGAATCAAACCATATGGCTTAATACATAATGCCTACGCATTTTGAAGCGTCAAAAAGGACCCAGAATGCCGTTACAGCAGCAGCAAGTTTGACTTCGTCTGTATTTTCGCTCCCCCTGTATTTGCGTTTTTCCTCCAACGCAGGATTGCTGGGTCATCTTCGCCGTCAGTGACGTGTGTGGTTCATTTGTTAGGCACTCCACCAACAGTACCGACGGTGAAGATGACCCAGCATTCTTGCGTTGCAAGAAAAACGCAAATTAAGGGGGCGTGAAAATACGGGTGGTGTCAAACTTGCTACTCTTGTAATGGCATAGTGGGTCGTTTTTGACGCTTCAAAATGCGTGGGCGTTGCAATCTGAGCCATATTGCTCAACCAAGTGCTACTACAATACCATATCATGCCGAGATTTATTGAAAGTCGAACGTGGAACCATACCATTTTATCCTCTGCTTCCCAGTGAAATTTATTTCCATTCATCGCGTGCGTCTGCGCGCGTACTCTGCGTCTCCTTCTCACCACACTTTCTCGCTGTCTCTACACTCGCTCCGCACAAGCTCGGGAGGGAGAAGAGTGAATTTGGCTCGGAACCAGAGGATATTTCCGTAGTTACCTCAATCACGTTTACGAGCCCTCAAAGGCACAGTCCAACCTCAGAATCGATTTTTCGCTTTACTGCCTATCTTGGAGAAAATTTCGCGCTCATCACAATGGTGTCTCCAGAATCGCTCAGGACTCACTATGAACGGAGTTACGACTCCTCAAGTATTTAGAATTTAAACGGCTAGAAGTTCGCGCACGAGTAGTCTCGAGCCTGTATTTTCTCGTTATTCGCAGCCATCATTCTGAATCAGGTCACAATTTAAATCCAGACAAAAACAAATCGAAGAACATAGGTTTTGAATAAAATCGTTCGCGCGCCCCTTCCCTATTGAGGTCGGAAACCTGACAGTGGGCGTTACCAACCTTTTCTTCAAGGGCGCGTGGTCGACTTTTTCCTAGCTTTTTCTCGCTTATTTGAGCGAATGAGAATTCGCGCTTGGCAGGGTTGCTATAGGCGGCGAGCGGACCATAATTTCAAAAATTACCTCTAAGCTTGGACTGCGACTTCGAGGGCTTCTTGAGCTCGCGTCACTATAATAGCAGTTGACATTTTAGAGACCCGGTTTCCATACAACGACCTCTCTAGTATTCCCAGCAGGATTGTGGTTAACAGCTTGTAAGGCCGGAATGGAAAAGCTATCGGTCTGTAGTTCGTGTCGGTCAATCTGGTTCGTTCAACTTTTTTGAAGAAAAGCACTGCTCGCTTTTTTCATTGGTCCGAAATCTGTTGCTCCACAAGATAATGACTGAAGCGAACTGTAAACTTCTGCACCATTGACCTCAGACCTTGACCAGTTTTCATAGGAGCCCTGAACACCGCTGTCGGTGTTCAGGAATCCTCCTAAAACGTGGTCAAGGCCAGAGGCTGTATTTGTTCTCTTCTGTCTGCTGACATGACAGGCTTCAAAGGGAAGCATGTGCTAAGTCCAAAGCCTGGCTTTGAGTCACTGTGGGAGTTCTCGTCACGGCTCTGATGATTAGTGCAGGGCGCTGTAGAAGTCTGAGACAATCTGTTCAATCTTGAAGTGGGAGGTTTGCGGTGATTAGCTCACGTTGCTCAAGACAGCTATTACAGAACTCTTTTTTGATCGACTGAGCTCTTCTCTCAGCAACCTCTTCCATATTGCTGTCCCGGTATGCACGAACTGATGACTTGACAGCGATTCCGCAGGATTCGTTGTAGATCGCTTGGTCAAGAATTCTAGATACCGAGTTTTGATGAATCAGGCCTCGCTGCTTCGAGGGCGCCCAGGCCTGATGGTTCATGCACCTGGAAGAGCTGACAAAGATTAAGAGTAGCGTGATCATGAAAGCTGGGACGCAGTGGTTGAGGTCACCACAAGTAGTTGACAATCTTCTGTCAGATGGTTGCTCTCGGTTCACTGATATTCAGCTGCGGAAGTTTTTAACATATCGACATCGTTGTTGGACAGACGTATTGGAGCTGGGTGATGACTGCCGTCGAGTTTTGCGTTGTCACGCATATAGACCTTTGCTGGGAGAAAGCGTAGGTCGCGTTCAGGCTTGAAGGGTTCCCTTACGTCGACATCAAATAGACACCAGCTTTAATTGACTAGAATGTGGTATACTGTCAGCTGTTTCACTCCGTTTGGCCCTGACCGAATCCAATGTGGCTATGTTTTTCTGAAAGAAGCCGTCAACAGGGAGCAGGTGACAAACCTCTAGAAGGTTTATGAGACGCTCTCCATTTTCGTCATTTGTTCGGAGTTCCTGGCATCTCATTCTGAGAGAAGATGGCTGGGGCGGCTCGTTGATGATGGCGTTGAGGAGACCAAAGACGAATGCATGCTAAGCCTTCTCTTGTTTGATACTTCTCTCCAGGTCGACATTAAAGTCGTACAGTCAGATTTTAGGAAGCATTTGATGTTGAAGCGTTCTTGTTGACCTTAACTTCTAGTATCAGAGCCCCGTCGGTGACCCTTATGGCACCCTCCGCTCTGAGTGTGTTTTCTTGGAGAGCAAGCAAGTCACTGCTAACTCTCTTGAGGGCCATCATGGACATTGCAATATCACCTACCAAATTGGCGGTTCTGCAGTTATAGCTGAAGATCGGTCCACAGAATTAACATCTTATCCGTATTATCTACGATGCAGGCTGAGGAAAAGAGTTATATGCTGCCCCTCAAGGCTACGAACACAAGTGTGCTCAAGGCTTGTTGGAAGTTGCTCTAACCTTCTAGCTGTGATCATAGCAAGCGTGATGAGACGTTACCGACATTTTGTATGAATCAAAGATGAGAGAACAGAATAAATTCAATGCTCTGCCTTTGTCCCTGTCTCGGCCAAAAGCGTTAACCCATTCCATCTCAGGTCAAGAACGCCTGCCCGTGGTTCGGTTGTGTGAACCACCGTTTGCCCTCGGTGGTGATCCTTAGGCCCCAGTCATAGTTGGATGAGCCGATGTCTCCAGCCCGGTCGATACACACAGAATGCATTGGAAATGGGATGCAAAAATCACTCGGTGTATACCCCCGCACCCCCCAACAGCCCCCCACAACACCCACCCGGTCGATACGTATGAACAACATGGTGAGATGAAGCTGACAAAATAACTCGGCGTATCCCCGCACCTCAAACACTTCAAGTACCCCAACGCCCCCCCGCACCCCCCGGTCGATACGTATCTTTAAAATGATGGAGTGAGGTTGAGAAAATCACTGATGTATCCGACGCGGTCGATATCCATGCAAAACGTGGATGAGAAAATCACCGGGTGGGCGGGTCGATGATAAAACATTGCGTATCACTGGAAAGCTAACCTTACTGCTACCTCCGTTACTTCACCATACTCTCCTTCACTATTTGTCTGAACAGGTGCAATCCTGTTGGCCACGTGATCATCGTCATATCTAGTTGGATACATCGAGTGATTTTCACAACCTCACTCCATCATTTTAATCATACGTATCGACCGCGTGGGTGTGGGGGGGTGCGGGGGGTGTTGGGGGTGCGGGGGATACAGATGCAAATAGCACCAGCTCTGACCGAGGCCTTAGATGACTTTTTGTCGAATTAGGGAGAGCTACTTACTGTTCTGAGGCCGGATTCGTCAATCATTTTACCCCGGATATAAGAGCGAATCAGGGTATAATCTTCCTCATTCCCCAGGGAATTGTGGATGATCATACCCTGATCGTCTTTACCCGAGGTATAATCGTCGGAGAATCCGGCCTCTGGTACATCAGACGCATAGTCTCACCCAGATGGGACAAGCCACAATTTTTCTGAGCTGGATCAGTGACCTCTATCTTGATATGCTATAAACCCTAGTGTTCAGGTCGACATGCGGGATGTGATTGAAACACCTTTGAGCTTCTATTCGGCTCACATCCAACTCGATTCTAAAGGAACCAACTACAATATCGGCATAGTATTCGACCGCATTTGCAGCTACGTATTCACTAAGACGGAAAATCCCAAACTATCAAAAGGTTTGCTGCTACTGTGCTAACCCACAAGGATTCGATCAAGCGAAAGAACCTTCACCTTTCCGCACTTTAACATTCTGAACAGTCCTCACTTCTCGGACCGCTGTCTCAACCCCTAACGAGCCTATCGTCCCGACACGGTTCGTGGTAGATGGTGAGTTCAGTCGCTGCAGTGACAACCGTGAGTTCGTTGGGGGGGGGGGGGGGGGAAGGGGATGGAGACAGGGGTTTGAGAGGTGAAACTTGTTCAGGATGCTTAAAAGCGAGACGTGATGTTTCCTTCTAAGCCAGTGATCTCGAGAATGAAGGTTCCTCCTTTTTTGCGTTTGATAATCTCAACATTTTTCATCTTTATTTTCTAAGATAGTGTCAATTTTTCTATAGTAGGTACCTTATGGAATTCTTTTTTCTTATATATAATGATCCATAGAATAAAAAGCGTTAGCTATTCAAACTCTTTTTGAGCTGCTGAGCAATACAGCAATAAAGTGATTGATCAACAAGTAATTTAGTACAAATGAGTGGAAGTTGATGAAACATATCAGATGATTACGTCATGAATGCCTTTTCTACACATGTCTGTCCTTTTCTCTCCCTTAAAAATCAGCTGAAAAAAATAAGAACGGGGATCTGATCGGGAGATCATGGGTCAACGCAGCGATTCGTAGCGATCGACTCTCCCTTTCGCATGCGTCGATTGGTGGAATGGGGTCTGAAAACGAAGAAAAAGTGGTCCGGGAGAGCAGCTTTCAGTGATTTTTTTGCTGTTCCTTCAACGTGGCTGTTGTGTGGGTACTAGAGCTTTAATTGTATATTGAAATTTAGAAACGAATTTCTTCGTGAACGTGTCTTTATTAACCTAAGACGTATGAAATTACGTGCGAAGCTTTCCTAATCGATGCCAGCTGTTAAGAGAAAAGTGAGTTCAGCGAGTTCGAAGGATCACAATTTCAACGGCACGGAAGTGTTGGGAACTGTGCCAGCCACGGATAGAACCCGCGCTTGCTACTTCCACTCGTTCGGTCTCACTGACAATTACTTCATTCTCTTTGAGAGCCCTCTTAGATTTAGCCTGACACGGCTGTTGTCCATGTGAGTTTATAGAAGGTTCCAGTAGACAACTAATGTCTATACGAATGTATGTCGACTTTCCAGGCGCCTTCTTAACCATTCATGGCGCGACTGCATGCAATGGGACGAAAATCTGGAGACAAACGTGATACTGTTCGATAGAGTCAAGCGCCATTCATTCGAAAGAAAGGTTATTTGGTCCACTCAGTACTGCAGCAACGGGACTTTTCTCCAACGACGATTCCAGATCACAGCTGAACCTTTCTTCGTTTTTCACCACGCTAACTCATATGAAAAAGACGGTTTTATTGTTGTCGATTACTGCAGAATGGGAAACACTATGGCGATAGAGGAACAGCTACTAGAGCATATGAGAACGGGAGCATTCAAAACAATGGTGAGACATTTCAAGCTATGCAATAGCTAAATACCGGTGTCGTTGCACGATTCGTATCATTATTGTAGACACACTCACGAACTTGAAGTTTCCGCGTTCAGCTCGAACTTTTATGGTGTCATGGGCGCACTGAGGCCGCGTCCATCGACGGGTTGAGCTCAGCCAAAAGGTCAGGCCGTGGTTACGACCAAACACCGTATCGGTGACGTTTAACCTCAGGAGATCAGCAATACCTCGCAAAAACATGGCCTCTCCCCATCACGGGTAATCGCATCTAGCCGCCCTAGTGGACTGACTAGAGTAGCGAACCTAACCCAATCAGGGGTCACCGCGCCATAACCTCGTGGCAACTCTGAAGTTTTCAATAATGTTACGAGCAGGTTAGAATGCTAAAATCATGTTTCGATGGGCCTTATGAGCGTGGAGAAACTTGCAGTTTAGTTTCCGTAAGTTACAAGTAGCGCTATTCGGCAAGCAACCTAGCAGACGTCGGAAGCGTGACAAACATTCGCAGGAACAACTAACTGAAAGGTTTTTTGCAACCTTTTCTTTTATTGATCAGTTCCATCATTTTTCACTCATCACTTTGCTCGTGCGTTACATGTCCTTTCTCAAATCTTTTTTTCTTCGTTCACCAATCGGATGTTCTGTTAAAACCTGTTATTGTTTACATTAATTTCAAAACGAGGAAGCGAACACGAGTAAAAAATGAAACAGCGTGCTCAGACGTTAGGTTTTGGCCACTTTGTGGCATTTGAATGACAGAAATCTTAAATACTCGAAAACTATTGGCAATACAGTCTTATTGGACTGCCTCGTTGGACTTGTGACCACATTATGTATGCAACATCCCGTTTATGCTTCTTCCGTTCAGGCTCCGTTGAATCCATCAAAACGAAATCAAGCGCGCAACGGAAACCTTGAGCCATTTTTGAAAGCAGTAATAAGGGAATCAGCATAGGTCAAGCTAGGTGAACGGAACGCTTCATTCCATATCGTGCTTGATCTCATTTTGATGAGTTTAACGGAAAAGCTTGTGAAATGATCGACCAAATCGCATTTTAGGTTATTTGACTTCATTTCCACGCATTTTTATTACTCCAGCTTATTTTACGCTAAATCATTTTTAAAGATTTATCAAGACATTTTTGAAACTTTTTTTCGACCATTACCGAATCGTTACTTTTGCCAGGAAGCTAAATTTTCTGAAATTGCCTATTCAAATCTATTTATAACTTTAATTATTTATTACTTTATCAAACAACCGACTCTAAGTTTATTTTAGTTTTAGAAAACAAAATCAATGCTTTGCAAAATAAATATTGCTGATTAGTGGTCTGCTTGAACTTTTCAACTAGCGAAATTGGTGTCTCAAATTTCACGCACAAAGAAGAAATTTTGTGAGTTGAAGTTTTTGAAAAAAAAATGGCTAAAGTTGCTCTCATGAGGGAATCCCGTGAGTCTTGTGGGTGTCATCATCTGTGCTAATAGAAGCCGAGTTTTTTTTTTCATTAGAGGTGGATTAGGCGATTCTAAAGGAGACGAGTATCGACAAATATAAATATTCACTACTGCTATCGTACAATTTTTTCAAATGCAAACTTCTAAAAATAAAAAGTTTTACGGGAAGCAATAAAGAGCCTGGGTTAGTAGGAGAAACTGAATGTTAAATTACGCCTTGCCAAAACAGCCTGAACAGAGAAGAAAAAAACTTTTTTTTCAAAAACCGCAGTTATTTCTGCATTAAGTGCTAACTATGGGTGGTGGTTCAGTCAGGTTACAACACTCCCAACACTCTCCTATGAACGCTTTCAACCGCTCCCAATACATACATGCACATGTAAGTAACTAACACGCGGGCGTAGTTCCGCGCCCCGATCACCCGTCGTCGCAACGCGAACCCCGCGGCGCCGCGACCTAATGGCCGCGGCGGGGGTTCGCGTCGCGATGAGTCGACCGCGGCGCGACACTAATAGTTGGAATCAACATTTTAGAGAGTTACAGAACAGTTTCGAAAATGTTGCGAACATATTAGCAGAGCTGCGCAGGCTGAGGCTGCGCAACTTACGATCACGATTTCAACAACTTACGGAAGACTTCGGTAAGTTGTTGAAATTAGTGTTCGCAACATTTCTGAAATCTTCAGAGAACCTGCGCATCCTAGCCCCGTCTACATGCCTGCGGTGACATGAAACAGCAGAATCAAGGCACCGGACTGCGCTAAACGGGAACCGCGGTGCAATACACAATGGCAGAAAAGAAAGGTAAAATAATAACAGATTTATCCTTATAACATAATATGTACGTAGGGCACCTGGGATCCTTCTAGATCCTCAGAAGTAGGTTGAGGATCTGCAGATAGTTGGGGATGGCGGATGAGAATACTAGAATACAGTGGGATATGACGTCTCGTGCTGTAGTTCTGCATTCCCTTGACCATCCTTCAGGGAAAAATCAGGCATTGTCTGGTGCCTGACATCTAGCTAACACTAGGCCAGATTCCTCAACAGCAGCGCCGGTCGCAGCTGGAGGCGGCCAGCTACCACATTGCTAGACTATGTGGACAAATTGAGTGGTAAATCTTGGAAGTCTGGACCTGAAGCTCGCCTCAGCGATGTTGCATTAGGAGCGCCAGGTTGTGCAGTCGCTCTCCACACCAGGGTAGATGGGGGCATCGGCGGCTGGCGGTACACGAGCTTCCCAGCTAAAACCAACGCTGGACGAGCATTACTTATGCCAGTGGAGACGAGCGCGGTCGCTGCATGTGCTGCGTCGATGAAGACTGCCGAGGGGACAGGGGAGAGTGAAGGCGGAGCCGGCGGGGCAGAGACGCAGAATTTTGCGACGGGCGCCAAGCCGAAGTGGGTAATGCACGAAATCAGGCACAACACTGCCTCCAAGAGGAACCGTTGTAATTCACGACATATGCCGTGGGATGGATTTAGCTGAATTCACATTCTTTGAAACCCGTACTTGATTAGGTAACTTTGTTATCCAGGAATACTTATGAAGAAATTGTTGAAAATCGTCGAGTTGGCACTCTCCCATTGTCCGAATTTCTTACCACATTAAAAGAGCACCCTTGTTCGAAGAAGTTCACCTATTTTAGTTTAGGTCCATGTCGATTGAACAAAACATTTTATCTAACAAAGAGCCCGAGTCGTTGCGTTAGAGCGAGCAGGTCACTTGAAGCGGATATCTCTCTCTGCCGTTGCAGCTCCGTCGGCCACATTACGACGCCCCTCTCTTGCTTTCCACTCGAGACGCTGTCTACGTCCAGCCTTCGTTGTCGAACTCAACAATCTTCTTCAGGCAGAATAGATCAGAATTGTGGCTCTCCGTGACGGATCATTAGAGAAGCTGTCTGAAAGATGCCCCAAGTGTTGGAGAAGCAATGAAGGAGACATCAAGATTGATAAACCTCCACCAAACAGCGTGCTTCAAATTCGCATGCAGGAGCATGACACCAAACCCTGGGGTCGAATAATCCTTTCAAGATGTCCATGCTTCCTGGCTGTAGATACTGTCCTTCTCACAAGATTGTGGGCTGTGGCTATTGCATCGCGCAATTGGATGATAATTGTGGTGGAACCACTTGGTCTCGGCACGATTAAACTTTCTCCCAACACGATTATTATCTGCTGCAACAGCCATAGTGCTCAATTGCGAACCGGAATCTGGATCCGAGAACGATATTGTCTAAGTAAAATAATTATTTCAACTAGCCAATCGAATTATCGAATTAGTAGCTGTACAGAATATCAGAGAATGAAAAACAAAGTGTTTACGCTCAAAAGTGCTTATATGTTCAGGCTAAAGTACATACCCCCGCTGCTACGCGGCGTACTTCTGAACATTCCCTTTGTGGTCCACATCGAAGGAGGGTTGACCAGTCTTCTGCAGTTCAGTTCGAAGCAACGAACTGTTTAATTCGAGCGAAGTAGTCCCGAGAGGGTTTCGAGCTGCGAGAAAAAAATAACCCCTTCTTTGATAAGTAATTAATCAGAAGCTTAATGGCAGCTTTCACGATGATCAACCTCGTTGACTTTCCACACTGAAATGAAAGAGAGGGCCTATTTTTGCTCCAAAACGCGCCTTACGTGTCCTTTTCAAGCATGACTTGCTATATAGGGCACCAGACCTTCCGTAAGCCGTGGAGATATCGGAAGTGAATTTTATCGTGAACACTGCCTTCAACTCAAAATCAGTATTCCTATTTCAGAATCCCTCATTTGTGCCATACCTGCACAGAATGATAATTCCTGTGCATGTGAGGTCCAGCCACAAACCTGGCGACGACTTGCTGGCAGACTGCACTTTTAATAGAGGCTGCAAAGCGATTCTGAAGGAAGACGGTAGTATACACTGCACTGACGCTAGAATCACTGACGTCTGTGAGTCAGCAATCATGTTATCACTGTTCGTGTACTCTGAAACTATTGTCGCGAAGGCGAACTTCCGCTCCCAAGGTGGGTCTGCAGCGTGACCACCCCGTCGATCAGCGGCGACCACCCGGCTGGGTCGATGCTGTCGGGCGAGGGGGACGGGGGTCATTCGCGTCTCCACTCCTCCGCCGTCGGCAGCCAGCCACCCTTTTGGCTGTTTTCATTCTCCTTTATTTTCACGTCGCGGTTCGAGGGGCTACTCAGCCCTTAGAACATTATACTACATGATACTACAGCAACCTTCTAGCCGGACATCGGTCCGGCCCTCCTTGCAGCCGTAGGCCCGTAGGTTTATTTAGTAACTATCTCTTTTAGTACAGACATGACTCAGTCTGTACTCACCCTTCTCTCACCACTAATAACTCACACATTAACCTCTCACATATTAGCATTCCCATAATAAACAGTAATCATTCTGGTGTCGTGTTCGTGATTATCGGATCGCATCCGATCGTATTTCTACTTTATTATTCTTGTGTTTATGTTTCCCCTTTGTGGTCCCCCGGACTTAGAGCGTGGGAGGGTTAGGTCTTAAGTCCCCTGGGTGAGAGGTAGGTAATACATAATTAATACAGGTATAATACAGTAGGGTGAGCGGGTGAACCCGTCCCTCACCGACCGGGGTCTAGCCGATACGCGTCAACTATTAAGTTTTTCAGCTTTTGAGTTCCCACGCTACAACTACGACTTCAACATGAAGGACTATCGATATGTCTACGGAACTTGTTTGATGGATCCGAAACAACGCTTTGAAGGGGTAAGGACGATGATGGTTTGAACAACCTGCCACGTCGTCGCGTGAGGCTATGGTGGTTTTTCCGAGCTTGGGGGCATGGTGGCTTTTCCGAGCTGGAGTTTACTACATGAACTTCCTTTTCTCATAGGTAGTCAAAGTCGATGTGAAGACCGGGACGAGTAAGATATGGAACAAGGATTCGGATGACCACATCCATGGAGAGCCAGTTTTCATTGGGAAACCCGGATCTTCTAAGGAAGATGAAGGTGAGCGAGGATCAGAAAGCTCTCTCCTAACATCAATTTTATCGGAATGAATGTACAATTTCAGGCGTTTTACTTGTTCCGGTGATGACGACTCATGAAGGAGACACTCCACATATGTTGCTGGTCGACGCTGAAACCATGAAAGAAACTTGCCGCTTCCTGATTCCACAGCCTCGCATTCCAATGGGATTTCATGCCCAGTTCACACCTCGTCCAAACTTGACATAACCTACATTAACGCTGTACAAATCTGCTATTTTCACATTGACAAGAAAATTTCAACTGCCTTGAAGTAAATGTGTCTGTGGTCACCACTCTGCCCTAGTGCCGTATCAATGTTCACACACACCAACTCAACCAAACTCTAGCTATCCGTTTTTCAAGAATATACACTGTGAGATTGCATGGCGTTTCAGTCTAAAAATTTTGCAATAAAAATTGTTTCAATTGTCTTACGATTCCGAGAATCCGCCCCATTATATATCAGTCCTCAAATCGTAAACATAGGAACTATTCCTGAATACCACCCATCTTTAACCCCTTTCTACAGCTTAAATGTATAACATGTGGCACATGGAATGTTGGAGTAGTTTACGCTTCATTTCAGAGCGAAATACAATTCGTTCCTCAGCGTTATGGCAATTGTATGCTTCTGCTACAACCTGTCGCGGTCGCTGAACCCAGCGGTAAGTTTTTAAAGCACCGGTGCCTGTAATAGCCTCCGCAGATTCGCGTATCATAGCGTGCACGGGTGAAAATGCAGACCAAGTTCCTGGTTTGCATTATCCTTGCATTTATTTGCTGTGATTTCCAAGTCAAATACCCAACGGAGATGAAGCCTTCAAAAACGAATTTATCGCATTCGAAGACTCCTCTTCCGAGAAAAATACTGAAGTTGGGTAGTGCCCATAAGATTCAGGTTGTAAACTAAAAGTGATTCCCACTCCACACAAACGTCATCCAGGCCCAAAAAAGTCGGATTAGGTCTCGCTAAACTTCTCCAAGAAATTTGTACACACAATGATGAAGAAACCCGGCACAAATAAGAAAGCAATACAAAACAACGAAGAATCTCAGAACGAAATGAAAAAGCAATACAAAACTATGAAGAGTCACGAGTGTAGCGACACAAAAATAGAAAAAACACTCCGACGCAACAAACGGAATGAAAATCAAACTGGGAATTCCTTCATTGTCCGTGGTCGCAATACTCCGCACAGCGACCAGCGACAATAAATGACACAGTCCGTAGTACACGATGTATTCAAAACACGTCGCAGCGAGGAGGGCGCCAACTGTTCCTGCGATACCCTCCGCCCTTGTTCCGATGCTGGTTCGACCGCGATCAGTTCTAGATGACAAGCCTTTCGCTCATGAAAGCGACGTGTGTAGTGTGTCAAAGACTTTAATAAGCGGAGCAAGGAGTGGGACGCGGAGAGAATGCAGCTTCATTTCCCTCTATGAACAGAGAGCTCCTTTTCAGTTGACAACCATTAGGAAAACAGGCGCAGGTTTTGTTGGATCCACAAATACGTGAAACTAGTGTGTTCAGTAACATATCGCCAACGTCACTCAAACAGGGCGCCGCTACCAGATAATCTGTGAAAAGTCGTTCGCTCGATAGCCATCATCCATACCTTCGTTCACCCACGTGCCATATTTCACTCCAGGCGGCGTCGCGGCTTCCTTACGGAATGTATTTTCAGAAACTGATATATGCCATTTCGCTGAAGAGTGAGCAAACGTTTTTTGGGTTTTTAGGTTCTGAACATGTCGACCTTAATGCATAGCGCAACTTGCGGGGACGCTGCGGCCACCTATACCTCAAGAGAATGATTTGGGTGCGTTGTTGGACCAACACACATTACTCCTAAGAATGCTCAATGAACCCTTGACAGTGACCCCCCAATTGATTCCGAACCGTCTCAAAGCTTACTACAGCGCTCTTCAATAGTCTGCGTCCACCACCATTTTTCGCCTGTAAGTGCCATGGAGCTAAAAGAGATATTTTTCTGCGCGATATGCAGTACCGTTCAAAAGCCTAATCGTTTTGGTTTTGAGGCCATACCTCATTTGCTAGCAGAGCAATCATCTTTGTTTTCTTACCACAACTACAATTCAAGAATAGAAAAAACATACCGCAAAATCAACTTTAAACCACACTCACAACTAAAGTTATGAACAGAAAATCAATTTATGACAAGAAAGGCTAAGAAGGGAAATTCATTTTGAAAAAAAAAAAAGTATTCTAAAAAGCTGAGGAGAGAAACGGTACTGTGTTTTCGATTAGTATACATCTAATACTTGGTAGCCATACCGTGGGCATCGATCACTGCTCACACCTTTGGCATAGAGGCAACAGGGTTGGCGAGACTCGAGACAGGAAAAAACTTCCAGGTCCGGAGATTGACTCGGCCAGTCCATTGTGCGAATGCGGCGCTTGTCGACCCAATCCCTGATTCAACGAGAAACATGCTTCGGATCATTATTTTGTGGGAAGACAAAATCCCTAGGCATGACAACTTGTCTAAATGGAAGCATATGAATCTCCACAGTGCCCTTGTACATCTCCTTATCCATAGTACCATCTATGCGTGCAGGAGATCGACACCATTTGAGTGACAACAGCCCCATATCATAACAGCGCCTCCACCATGTTTAACGGTGGCAACCTTATAGCGGGGATGCAGTTTAGAACTTAGGCCCCTGTCATAGTCGGTGGATCTACTGAGTCCCACCCGGTCGATACGCATCAAATTCGTGGAGAACGGGTGGAAAAAAATCAACCCACTGAGTCCGACTGCGACCGTCTGATGCCCACCGCAATCCCCCCGGTCGATACTGATATTTCTCATGCGTACAAGGGCGGGGCCAATGCACCGACTGAGTCCGACTGAGTCCCGCTGAGTCCCACCCGGTCGATATAGGTATTTTTCACGTGATTTGGGTGCATTTTTTTCAGCCGACTGTGACCTGCCGAGTCCCGCCGCATCTCGACTCTCATCGTCTGCGCTCTGCCCCACGTGCTGCTGATACGGAAATCAGATCCAGACATGTTGAAAACATTAAAAATCAGCCACCAAACACGTTCCGATTCACAGCTGAGGTGATAATCGTCACTATCAATTGCGTGTTTCGCAGAGGAGCTGGTTGGTGCTGGGGGAAACCGGACTCAGTGGGACTCAGCAGGTTTTTCCACCCCGGACTCATCCGGACTCAGTAGGACTCAGTCGGACTGAGCAGGTTTTTCGACCGAGTCTGACCGGGGCCTTACTGAGCATCTGAAGTTGCTTATTTCGTCTGTCCCAATAATAGTATACTTGGAATCATCTGACCTGATGACTTCAGACTACTGTTGCTGAGTTCAGTCACAAGGTATTGAGCTTTTTTCAGGCTTTCACACAAACGTTGTTGGTCCCCTGCACCGAATAGATGGTACTATTGATAAGTAGATGTACAAGGACACATTGGAGAATCAAATGCTGTCATTTGGACGTGTTGCCATGCTTAGGGACTTTGCCTTCAAGCAAGACAATGATCCGAAGCATGCTTCTCAGCAAGTCAAAGATTGGCTCGACCAGCGCCGCATCCGCGTAATAGACTGGCAAAGCCAATCTCCGGACCTAAATAAATTCGAACATCTTTGTGCAGCATAGGGACGGGCAGTTCAGAGCAAAACTGCCCGAACTGCAAATGAAAAGCTCGCACAACTTGAGCAGGCCTAAAAGTCTTTTCTTGTCTCGAGTCTCGCCAACCTTGTTGTCTCTATGTCTAGAAGGTGTCAAGCGGTCATACCAGGCCGTCCAATAATTCCTGTCCGAAAATTTTCAAAATTCTATAATTTTCCTTAGAAGTGTTATAATATTAGGCAAGTGTAAGAACTTTCTAGAAGGTTCTCCAAAGTTCTACTCTAGGGGTATATAAGGCGCAGTCACCGCGTCTAGCTACCAGTACAAGCTAGAATGGACCAAGGTCGAATTCGTACGTTCGTGTACTACGAGTGGCTGCTGGGCAACGACACGGGCACCGCGGTCGACAACATCTGCAGACCGTGCAAGGAGGATGCAGTGTCCCAGCGCACAGTCAGCCGCTGGTTCAATCGTTTCGAGAGCGGCGACACGAGCCTCGAGGACAGAGAGCACAGCGGGAGGCCTTCTACGGTGGATGATGACGAAGTCCGTCGCTGTATCAAGGAGAAGCCGGAAGCCACCACCCTTGAACTGGCGACGAAGCTCGGCTGCAGCAAGTCCATCATCCACAATCGACTCAACTTACTCGGCTACCACAAAGTTCTGGCCCGTTGTATCCCCCACCATCTGACAAACGCCAACAAGCAGAGCCGCGTGGCCGTCTGCCAGTCCCTCCTTCTTTGTCCGCATCGCAAGGAGTTTTTCGAGGACCTGGTTACTGGGAATGAGAGCTGGGTTCTCTACGACAACGTCGCCCGCCGTGCCGTCTAGATTCCGCGCGGAGAAGAGCCGCTGACAACGCCGAAAGGCGACCTGCACCCGCTGAAGATCATGCTCTGCTGCTGGTGGGACACCAAGGGCATGCTGTACTTCGAGCTGCTCACGCAAGGCAGGATGGTCACCGCCTCCATATGCATCGATCATCTTGAGAAACTAGCCGCCGCCATCCGAGAAAAGCGTCTCCGACGGGCCTCGGTCCACCTGCTGCACGACAACGCGCGCCCCCACTTGACGAAGGAGACCCAGCAGAAGTTGGCGACGCTCGGCTGGGAGACGGTTGCCCATCCGCCGTAATCCCCGGACCTCCCCCCCTCCGACTACCACTTGTTCCGCTCGCTGAAGCACCATTTGGCCGGAAGAAAATTCACCAACTACGACAACCTCAAATCCGACATCGCGGATTTCTTCGAGTCGCGGCCCCCGGAGTTCTGGGCGAAGGGCATCGGCGACCTGCCCAATCGATGGGCCACTGTTGTGGATAACTGTGGTAATTGTATTGTTGATTAGACTTGTTTTTCAATAAAGTTGAAAAAAAATGGTGAAATTTTCGAACAAGAATTATTGGACAACCTGGTAGATGCTAACGGTATGGCTATCAAGTACTAGATGTATACTACTCAGAAACACCGCTTTTTAGCCTTTTTTAGTATTTATGTTTTCCAAAATGATTCCCTTTAGTAGTCTCCCTTGTTATAGATTGATTTTTTGTTTATAACCTTAGTTGTTAGTTTGGTTTGAGGTTGATTTTGTGGTATGTTTTTTCCATCATTTGGCCGTAGTTGTGGTAAAATAATGGAGCTGATTGCTCTGCTAATAAATGACTTATGGTCGAAAAACCAACGATTAGATTTTTGAACAGTACTGAACTTTAATTCAGCATCAAAACTGCCAGAATCGAAACATAAGATTCATAGAATTCTTAAGGATTTGAAAATGACTATTGTTTTTTGCTCCGCGTGTTTAGTATGCGTCCACTTTAGGTAAGGAAGCATAAGTCAATCTCCCTGTTCCCATCAGGCAATGTAAATTGTCCGAAATCAGGACCGTGATGATAGCTCATTATGCGAAGTGCTCCCCCGCTGTTCACAGAAGAAAAAGGGCAGATCCAAGCTCTCGAAGAAGCTAGTCTATGGAATCTGCGGTTCCCCGTGTAAATAGGCTAAACTCAAGACGTTGTTAAGCGTTATCCGAGGGATCCCTACGCTCACAGAAGTATCTACCGACGTACAAGGAAGCTTTCAGCAGGACATGGACAAAGATGCTATCGCTCCTTAGAGGAGGCCTGGGCGCGGTCGGTCCTGCAATGAAAGCCTCGCGCGCGGTAGAGACGCCGTCGGACTGGATCGGGCGGAGCGGTCTGAGTCATCAGTTTGCGCCCCTACCGCGACCAAGCGTGGTCTTCTCTACTGCAGCTCTGTGCTGCTCCTTTTATTCCTTACTCTGTTGTGCTTCGTTTCGGGGCCTCTGGCCTGTGGAACATTACTATTTCACCTGCAGTACGGTTGGCTAGCGAAGAGCACATTCAATGAACAGGTCAGCGGCAATGGCCTGTATTATCGATCGTGATGCATTTTTCAGTGGTGCTCATCTTCCTTGTAATATTGCTCTTTGTTTATATTATTCCTCTTATTGCATTCTCCGAGATCTTTCCATATCTCTTGCAGTATAAACTAATCTAAGTTACCTGACGTTCTGTCAGGTATGCAAGAAGATCGTATATTTCGCAATATTAATATTACAGTCGGAATATGTGTTGATTAGTCCAGGGAAGTCCAAGTGGGTGGCAGCAGTGTGCAAATTCCCCATATGTGGTAATATCGTGGTTATGCCTTCATTAGAGTATACAGCTTGCCGGGGGTACAGTCAGTTATGTTATCTGTATGGAGTCTATAGGTTGGATCTCTTGGGACTGACACTTCAATCGGGACTGATGTAAGACGATCCGGGGTAGAAAACCATCGATTCGCAACAACGCTCGCGTGTGAAGCTCTTAGACGAGTGCTCGAGAGGCTGCCACCCCCCCCCCATCAGCTGCAAGGCTGATTGATTGCACTAGTTTATAATTTGCCAACGGCACGAAATTCTCATGGAATGGTGGACGTGATATCTTTCTCACCGGTGAGGCTGCTTCCCCAGTCCCTAGTCTGTTTAGAGCTTCAGCCGCTTACCTTTGGAGAAAGACGGTGTATGCATGTAACACACCGCTCTTCATTCGTTTTATACCATACCCTTTACCAATTGGGTATCATCAATATTGTTCCGTGAAAATTTCGCGCCGTCGGCTATTTATAATCGTCTATTGATCGCCGCAGTTGTCTTGCTGCCAGCTGGTGCCGGCTCCACTCATAGTCGATGGTTGTGGGGGAAGGCTAGCCGTCGTCTCGTATGCTCGTCGGAGAGCCGCGCACGCGACTGCCGCCGGCCACGCACGCTTTATTTGATGCAATGAAGGAGCAAGGAGGACCTATCGATTAATAGATTTGTGATCACACATTTTTATCTAACGAGAATTCTGATATAGCCAAGGGTGTCCCATCATTTTGATACGCTTCGTGAAACACGAAGTTATTCTAGAGGAGTGCACAAAATCCTAATCTCAGTCAAAAGAGGGGGGGCCTCCAGGCAGCAGCGACCGTTCATCCATATCGTTTATCAAGCTTAATACGCATGAACTTGGTACGTTGATACATGATAAAACTCGTAGAACATCTTCATAGGCAAAACAGTGTGATGGAACACGTATGGATAAACAGTCGGTGCTACCTCCTCAAGTTTTCTCCAAAAGAGGTATACGGGGATTATTTTTACATCATGGTCACACAAGTATCGGTAAAGAAGATCTATATTGCTCAGTAAACACGCGACCGACAAATTCGGTGGGGGAGGGTGTCCTATCTTCATGATACGCAGTGTAAACTACTGATAGATCGGGAAATTCAATAAGGCGCCAGAAAAAATGATTCCACAGAACAATTATTTTTGCATCAACCCAATATAATAAATTCAGTTGAAGTTTGGTGAAAATCGTGCGGGGTATAAATCCGGAGAAATTCTTGATCGATTACGATTACGTTCATTTTTTCAGATCCTACTTCTGTCTTATAATCGCAAGTAGTATTGATCTATCTTTAATAGTTGAACGAATTCTTTCCTGATTCAACTTTCTCTTATATTTTCTCCTCATCATATGCTTTCCTATTGTTTTTTCGTTAGCATTTTTATTGATACAGCCCACTGTAACTTACTCAATGTTTAACCCTCGGAGCAGACGCGTGGGCTGTTGTGGGGTTGGCGGGCCTACGACATTGGTACCAGAACCCGTTTATTACCTCACTCGGTTTGCAGTGCTGGCCTCCCACTGCCCTTCCCTGCCATGTGTTCCCACTACACCCCCTTCCCACCTTCCCTAATGATCGTCATTAGGTTAACTTTGGTCTCAGCTCTGGGGTTCTTCCTTTTTATTAAGTGCCTATTTTTCTAACATCGGTTCATTGCACGTGTCTACCGATATCTTAACTAATTTCATAAATAACTTGCCGATAAACATTATTATTATTATTATCCATTTGGAATTCTGCAAAAAAAAACAAACGAGCAGGAAAAGAGAAAATGGTCAGTTCTTTAGCGACTTACATCAAAACCCTATCAGAACATGTAAAAAATTGCACAATTCTTCGTCTATCGAAAATGCATTGAAAACTTAAGAAATGAGTAGTCTGAACTATCGATAAAAATATTGCGCTCCATGGCTATTTTCGTTATTAGTGGCGAAGCGCAGCAGCTGCAGACAGCTGGGGATAAAATTCGCTCAACTCCTCGCGTAGACAAAATTTGCTTTCTGTTTGTCTTGATTTGCACAAAACATGATCCGCCATCGGCCCCCTATGTACCGTAGTGCACGTTCATCAACGCGTTCTCGGCCGCCCCCGGCGGACATACGAATCAATACGCCAGTGCCGCCGCCACTGACTCACCAGGCTGACGGTGCAGTGGCAGGGTGGGTGGTTGACCACCGCGATCGGCCGAGAACGCGTCTATGGACGTGCACTACGTTACATAGAGGGCCGGTGGCGGACCATGTTTTGTGCAATTCGAGATGAACAGAGTGTAAAAATCGAATGGATCCTAGTGAGACTCTGCGTTCCCCATTGGAGCATTGGAGGTTGGCGCAAACTAGATGCACCTATGTTATAGCATATATCATCGATTTCGCGGCAACTTCCAGTAGTGAACGCAAAGTCTCATTAAGATTCATGCCTATGTTACCTGGCTCTTTACCTGGTGATTCCGCGTTCTGTTCCTGGGAGAATCAAGCACAATGTGTAGCTTATATCGACTGCTTAGTTCCTAGTTTCTCTGGCGCGATTCGGAGTTGAGTAACAAGAATAGAGATCCCGAATATGCACATAACAATAGCATTACCAACATCGATAGAACCTCAACCTGAACACGACCCCCCCCCCCAGTAACCCCCTATTAGTACTAGTAGTGGGAAGAAGACATTGAAGGTGGCGACACTCACAAAAACGGTTATCAAATCTCATGTACACTCTGGGCAGAGAAAAGAGGCAGCGAAAGAAATTCTCTAAGACAGCGACTAGGCGTCGATCACTGTTAAGGTACATTCCATCCTAAACTGGTTTTCTTGATTAAAAAGTGCATTCCAATCTTCATCATACCCATCACTTCTCAATAGTCCGTATTTTCTCGTCTTGTGCCGAAGCTATTGCTACCCTCAAAAACATTGTCCACTAACTTTTTTCACGCAAAACTTTTCTTCTTAGGAAATAGCATTTATGAAACACTCAACTGATCAATACCGGGGATACAAACGAATTTCAGGAGTTCAAAAAACTGTTAATAGTGCGTTGGAGAGCGTACCTTACGTGTCTTCCAATTAGGAAGCCGCAATCAACCATTCGGCGAGCTATCCTTCGATCGATGACCACCATCCCTTCGTTTTCTCGCCAAATAGCGTCGCGGCTTTCTTATAGAGTGGCGTTAACCATAACCTATCGAAGCGTCACAATTCTCTCCCGATATCTATGTTTGTTGTTTTGCTGGAGGGGAACAAACATGAGTTCTCTGTGCTTCGGCCATGTCAATTCTTGTGACGGAGGTAGATGCGTTCAGTCTCGACGTGCATGCTGATTGCGCGAGCGTGTTGCGGCGCGGTTTCTCGGATCTGTTCACATTGCAGGCGAGGATAGGCTGGCAACCGGCGCTGCCCCGCCCCTGATCGATACGCGGACATCCCCGCCCCTCGCTGCCGCCGTGCTATCCAGCGCCGCCGATCAGCTGATTAGGTGGGTTTTTAAATGCAAGCAAAATTTTGCTGGGTCCACTGGTAATCGTACTTGGTCCAGACAGCCCCTGGCACGATTTTGCTTGCTTTGCGTGTTGCAGTAAGTGATAAACTAGTTGGCCACTTACCCTGTCCGCCCCATCCGAGAAATCCCAGCTTACAAAGTGTTCAACACTCTCCATACTGCGCACCCACGGTTGTTTAGCCCCTGAGATCTCGTGCCTACACTGCACGCCATGAACTCGATTTTTTTTCGTTTTACTACAACAAAAATGGATTCCTTCCAATTACTTCTTTAAGCAACTCAGCTGGTATGCAGATAATGAGCGGCATATATCTCCTGTTGACATCGTCATTTACAACAAAAATTCAATTGAAAGACTCACTGAATTGACTGGCCGTGGAGCCGCCGGCCCGTTAGGGAAATGGCCGTGGAACGCGCGGTTTCTTACTGGTCAAGCGATTTGATCAAAAAATCGATAATATCGATCGCTGCAATAAACAGTTACTGAAAAAAACTCGTTAGCCACTTCTTCTGACCCTCCCCATCCGAAAACTACGCCCTACAATGTGTTTCAGCGAGTTGGTGAGACGTCAATCAGTGGATGGGGGGGGAGGGTAACCGCGACTCTGCTTGACGAAAAAAGGTTGGCGCGGGAAAACGAAGGTAGGATGGATATTCATGGAATGATTTAGCGCCTGATTGCTGATCGCGGCTTCTTACCTGTGAGACGCTGATGATACTTACTTGCATACTCGCTTCCCTTCCTGCTTTCCTGCTTTTCTTTTTACCTCTCTACCAGCTTCCTTACCTACATTTGGCATGAATCTTAGTGATACTCTAGGTTCCCTATTGAAGGTTGGCGCAAACTCGCTGTCATATGCTAGAACATAGTGCACCGAGTTTGCGCCAACCTTCAATGGGGAATGCAAAGTATCGTTAGGACTCATGACGACGGTACCTTATCTCTGCAGCATCTCTGATGGGCTCACGCTTCCGACTATCACCAGCACCGGAGAGGCGGATAAAGATAACTGGTGATAGAAATGCTACGACGTGGAAGCGACCGCTGGCTACTGATGGTAATCAGAATCAAGAGCTCACTAGAACTGCCCCAGATTTTACTTACCTGCCCGTCTGCCAACTTGCCTACTTACGTACTTGCCTAGCAGCCCCCGCCTATGTACCTACATGCCAGTTTACCTGTTTGTAAACCTGCCTAAATCATCGCTTACCTAAATACCTACTTACCTGCCTGCTTGAGATCAATGGCAGTGAATAAGTAGTATAGAGCGTAACGCCACACGGAGCTTGAAACATTCTTGATCACAAAAAGGCTTAAGCAAAACCAAACTTCTCCAGCCGCGTTGTGGCTGCAGCGATTCGTCTGGCACAAAACTCCTTAGCCCATTGTCTAAGATGCGCTAAAAGATCTTTATGGTACTACAAAGCGAGCGTGTTGGCCTATACAAGATGTGTTTAGCAGCATCTCCTTCACCTTTCCAGCCTGGCACAGTTACACTTGTTTTCCAGACATATGGGGCTGCGCTTTCAGCGGTTATCCTATGGAAATGTTTGCCAAGTCATTTAGGGCTCACAAACTTCCAAACCTGAACAGGCAGATCATCCCGGCCGGTGGCTTTGTTCAGCTCTTATGAGCGGCTGCTTTTCGGACTTCATATGCTGTCATACAGAAGATAGATCCTTGCGCGCTGCTCACAGGCTGTATATGCGAGTGAAGGAACTTTTATGCGAGATGACGTCGAAATGCTCTCGTCGCCCTTCTATTACATTTCTCGGGCGTCGAAGGATGAATGCTACCTTCCGTTGCTCGGATGGTATTGACGTGTTACAAGTCCAGTATAGAAAGTTTTCGTGCATTCATTTCGATGAGGACAGCATAATCCAACCCCGTCTAGGGCCCAAATGTACTGCTTCTTACAAGAAAGCAGTTTCTCGATCACTGAAAGTATTTGAGGAGAAGAACTTCACCATTGTTTGGAAATTGGTGATGAGGTAGAGCTTATTCGTGAAAGCTGAAATAGAAAATTTTCGTAGGCAATCCCAAATTTCTCGCCTCAAGTGTTGTGTTCTAGGTAGATCTGTTCGCGTCCAGGAAAATTGATGGGCATCGAAAAGCTGTTCGAAAATTTTGCCAATTTTGAACCTGCACAAAGGTGCCAACTTGCAGGTGAGTTATGAAAAATTTTTAGATTGCAAGCTTCAGATCTGTTGCATGTCTGATTTGAATCAAGGCCTATGCATTGTTGTTCTCGAACCTTGAGCCGACGATTGGTCACTCTGGGATGCTGGTTGATTGTTGTGGTACGCTTTAGTTGTCGTTCGCATCTTTTCATTTGCATACGATTCTTATGCGTTTTTGGAGTACGTCCTCTCCGTTCTTTCCTACTCAACTTGTTATACCACAGTTTCCTAGTTTATAACACGAGTATCAGTTTTCTGTGTTAAAAAAAACTGTGGTGCTTCAAATGTGTTTAATTTTTGCAAATTATTGAACTCCTAACTACCTTCTTCACTGAAGAGGCTCGGGGTAGTTAGAGATATGAATTGTCTGAAGTTAGAGCCGAAACAATTCATATCTAAATAATGGTTTCGCGTTGTTCACAAATTATATTTCAAACAAAACGGCTATAATATGAACGAACATATTGATAAAATGAATTTCAAAAAAGAAATGAATGATAAATATATATGATATAAGGTTTCGAGATATTTTCTTAATTAAGGACCAATACTATTATCTATTCAAACTCCTTTCCAATTTGATTACATCACTTGTCAGTGAGAATCGTGATGTGGGCGCCAGCTAAAATTTGATTTTATCCGAGTGCCTGACAGTGTTCATCAAACTCTGGTAGGCTCTCAGACAAGTCCAAAGTCCGCCTAACGTACCCGGCAAGTAGACAGGAACGTTTCCGCCTACCTGGTGAGTGAGCGGGAGGGATCCTAGCCACTTAGCGGATAGACAGAATGCGTTGTGGTTACCTGCTACGTCGATCTCAGGCCTCCGTCAAAGTTGGCAGTAGCCAGCTCGGTCGATAAGCTTGTAATACTTTGCTCACACAAGTCGAACTTTCCTCCGATGAGAACGAACTGCGCTCGTCTGGTCCATCCTATCGCGTCCGTGTTCTTCTCGGTCGATACGTATGCAATATCGTCCATCACTGGATGAGGGATCGCCGCGTCGCTGCTTGGCGGGAAAAATTGCGCGATCAATAGCCATTCTCCCTTCGCTTTCCCGCGCGCAATTTTTCCCGCCAAGCAGCGATGCGGCGATCCCTCATCCAGTGATTGACGATACATTGCTCACTGAGTCGGTTAAATATGGCCGCTGTGGCCGGATCGCGCCGTGCGCAGTGCGCTCGAGTGAGCCCGCCTAATCAACTGACATACAGCCAACACACTAGGAACAGCGCAGGTTCACCAGAGGCGGGAAAGACCGGCTCACTCCGGCCTTCTGACGGCTATTACGGGGGCCTGATTTAACAGAAAATAATCAATATTCTCCTGACAGTCCATGGTGGCACTTTCTGTTCACCCGCACAGTCGGGATCGGGTATGCTATGCCCACCGGAATGCATTGCTAGCGGAGCCGAGAGGCGGCGGCCTCCTACCCTGTTGTATCACCTCCGCCTCTGCGGTCGGCTACGAATGTTTGTCTCTGCTCTCATAGGTGGTGAATAAAAGGCCGCCTGTATTGATATTTCGACAAGGGAGGCACAATCATGGTTGCCTTTCCGCGCCCGGGGTTACAGGGTGGGTAGACGATATTTAGTTAAAGACGAGGAACAAAAGGCGCTGCAATCCGATTCATGTACTAAAAGAAGGCCTTCGGCCGCGTACAGCATGAAGTCATCTGGTACTCTCTGTGGTGTCATTCCGTACCTAAAGAGCTTATCAATTGAGTCTGAATGCTGCACACCGATCAGAAAAGACAGGTACAGGCGTTCGCTGGAGCGTCAAGGAGTTTCCCTAATTTTGAAGGCATGCATCAAAGTTTGACTCTATGACAGCTCCTCTTAATCGCTGTTATTTATGTCTTCCTAAGTGATCTGCAGATGTCTAAGCTATGGATGTTACTCTATGCTGACGATATATCGCTAGCGACGGATAGCTAGGACGCACTTGAGAAGCAAGTACAATCTTGGAGTGATTGCTTGGCATGGTCCAGCCTCTGTCCGAATATCAGGAAAACCAAGTGCTTGACCGCCGAACCAGGTCAGTCTGGGACCATCAGGATACACAGGACTCAAGTACGCCGAACCGAATGCTTTCAAGCTAGAGTTAGAACTTCATCTGACGGGGATATCAATCAAGAAATCACCTCTCGCGTAACACTTGCATGGTTCAAATGGCCTTCTACGACGACCGTAATGAACGACAAGAGCATGCTCGACTACCTAGGGCCTGGATTTAATCGAAGTGTTATTCGACCGATGGTGCTCTACGGTGCTGAGTGCTGGCCTGCAACGAAGGAAGCAGAGCTTCGCCTTAACATCAGGGAAACGAAGATGTTGAAATGGACGGTTGGCCAAACGCGCCCAGTGCGCGTGCGAATCGATGGCATTCTAGAGCGGTTCGGGGTCGCACCGATCAATAACAAGCTGCTAAGAGCTCGTACGAAATGATATGGCCACACTCTTCGAACCACCAGCGATTTCGTTTGCAGCATTGCTATCAATATCGATGTTTCAGGCAAGCGGCCCAAAGGTCGTCCGAAGCAGCGTTGATTCAACCGGCTGCACACCGACATGAAACCTGCTGGCGTATACCCCGATCAGGGCAGGAATGCAGACCCTAATATGCAGCGGGACAAACGCTATAGAAGAAGGAGTGGAAGAGGAATATCTAAAGGATCAGTTGTATGATGCAAGGCTTCTGAAAACGTTTTGGACAAAGTCGACAACGGCTCTCATCTGCAACGTTACATCAACATCACCCACGATCCGACTAATTGTTGAGGAAAGCTTATATGTGTTGTATTCGGACACTCCAGGACAACTGAAAAAACAGTGGAGCAGGGGCGTATCTCCACTAACAAAGAATTCACCAGACCGAGCTGCCAGAACTAATGAAGGTATCTATGTTTTTCTGATTGGCTACCTCCTCGGTAATCATAAAAACACCATACTAGCTGCTCGAGGAGAGGTGAAAAAAAGCTATGGCTTCATGGATAGTTCTAGCAGCCCGGTCTTGTCATTTCCTTGTCTGTGAAAATACGCGGCCTCACAATCGCCTTCTCCGTTGCCGTGGAGTGTAGATTAAATAGTCTCTAGCCTTCCAATTTGACTCTCGTAGGCTGCCTCTCGTATCTTTCCAATTACAGCCGATATGCTCCTACTCAACAATGGATCAGTTTGTGGGTCATGTGGACGTGACGTTACAAATAAAAGAAGTCCAAACTGTTCAACACGTTTCCAGACGCCTTACATAATCTAAATGATCCTTTAATTGATGATTATCGGGATACTTGAACATCGAAGAAAATCAAGATTGTACAAGCGCTTACACGATTCCTGAAGTCAAATAATGTAAAAAAAAGTTGGGTAGAGAAGGCCAGGAGTGTCGTACTCCAAGGACACATAAAAAGCGTATGCAAGTAGCGAGATGCAAACGACAATTGAATCGCGTTATAACCATCAGCCAGCATCCAAGCATAATGCAGAGAGTAAGAAGGTAGTTTTGCCGTCTTGATGCGGTACGAATTAGCTCTACTATCGCTTCAATCCGTTGAAAAACTCCATCAAGGCCATTAAAGGCAGTGTTAATGATAAAAATCGTTTTCCTGTTTTCCCGCCTATCTCGAAAGCGGTCCTATGCCGATTCCAATTGTGTCTCTGGAATCTTCCGTTTTTTGCAGCCCATGTATGCGAGCTGACCTGAGTAAAGAGAGAAGTTGAGAATGAAGGGAAGAATGGGGCTATTGATAGAGAGCCATCCATCTCACGATCTCAAGCTTTCATTTCTTCACGTCGGAGGACGGGCATTGCGCCTTCGTGGGTTGCCTTGCACTCAAAGTGGCAACTTCTGGCTCTTTCAAGGCTCTCCCTGGCTCTTTTTCATGCGTGCTTTCGACGTCAACGTTACAGTGTGCCCCTCCACTACCCATTCCTAGTGGAGCTGAAACACATTCTTTATCGTGAGCACAGCCTTTAAGGTGTCGAGGGCATGAGCTGCCTAACAAAACAGCTAGGCTAGTGAGAGACGTCCCGTTGGCAACATTGAATGAAACCATTTCGAAGATTATCAGCTGCACACAATTATGGCGCCTATGATTGGGTCAGAAGCATACACCTATTGTAAGAGGCACCCAACCAGAGCGTCTCTCATAATCTTGTGAAGGCCCACAACTCTGAAGTTGAAAAACTCACTTTACAGTATTAAGGCAGAGTCCCCTCGTGGCTAAAAGGCACTCTACTTCGCAATGGTCCAGGAATGTTTAAAATCGGTGAGACGGAATATGATCATTGGTTTGACGGATTGGCATACATCCAACGATACCACTTCGACAATAATGAGGTATGGTGTGCACTTATACTTAGCGCTCAAATCTTATCCTAAGTTCAGGGGCCGGATTCATGATGGTGCTTCAATAAAAGAGGCTCATGGCTGAATGCTATGCTCAACCTGCAATCAATTATGAACCCACGTCTACTTAAACGAGGTTATAGAGTAGGGTAAGGTACAGTCCAATAGTGACATGGGTACTAATGTCTGTTGGAGTGGAACAGCCCAGCGGCGTTGTTTTGGTCGATCCATTCCGTGACTGCAAACATCTGATTTAGATAGTAGTCACTCATGAAATAGCCGTGCTGATTGAGTTTAAAATTCGAAAAAACCTTAAACGACAGCAGCGCAAGACGCACGCCTACCGCGGGCAGTCCCTTTCGAATAGAATTTAACTTACTAATTTAGTGAATCCACACTAAATGGCTGACCTCCACGCCGTGGGTACGAGCCCTAACTGATCATTTGCAAACGTGGTTTTAATTAAGGGGTCCTAGTGTGTCGCGAAGGCGCGATGTTATCGCTCCTAAAGAAGGCGTGGGCGCGGTCGGTCCCGCAACAAATGCCGAGGCACGGTAGAGACGACGTTGACTTGTTCGAGCGGCGCTGTCTGAGTCATCAGTCGTAGCCCCTGCCGCGATTAAGCGTCGTATTCTGTACCGTAGCTCCGTGCTGCTCTTTTATTCCTCGCCGTCGCTGTTCTTCGTTTCGGGGCCTCTGGCCTTTAGAACGTTACAATTCTACCTGTAATGCAGCTGGCTCACGAAGAGCATTCTCAATGAACAGGTAAGTGGGAACTACCCGTATTATTGATCGTGATGCATAATTCAGTGGTGCTTATATTTCTTGTATTATTTATTTCCTATTTCTATCTTTCCTTTTCTCCAAGACCTCTCCACATATCTTTTGTATCTTTTGTAGGATAAACTAATCTAAACTAGCTTGAGTTCTGTCGTGTATGCAAGAGTCTCGTATATTTTGCAATGTCCATACTACAGTCGGGATATGTGTTGATTAGTCCAGGGAAGTCGATGTTGGTGTCACCTGGTTGTCAATGGCACCTAAGTAGTGTCATCGTGGTTTTGCCCTTATTACAGTATACAGCTTGCCGGAGTAATTAGTACAGTCCGTTATGTCCTCTGTATGAAGTCTGTAGGTTGAATCTCTTGGGACTGACGTCTGGTGTCGAAAGCCGTCGATTCGCAACATAGAGTGTGGATGTAGAATGCTATGTTTGCTGGCTGGAACTGCTCATTGTCAGAATACTACCACATGTATTCTCAGATTGGAAAAAATTCTGCTAAACTTAGAGAACAGGATCTCATTTCCTGAACAACTCGATGACCCCTGTAATCCCGTGCACGAGCATTCACTAGTTTTCTGGGCCAGAATCGTAATGAGTTTTTTCCTAGGTTAGTTTGCGAGAAAAATACCCTGGTCGCATTGCGCCGTGCGGTGACCTAACTCTAAGCTTTCACAAACAGCGAATTTGCAACAATCAAAAAATTCCCTATTGTATGTTGAACAGCCGCATTTCAGATGTACTACTCGGCTCATTTCCTTGATAGCGACGACTACACGAAGGCCGTGAAGGCAAACAGAATTGTCGCATACTCCTTTGGCACAAAACCATTTTTGGAACAGTCAGTATGTCGAAGGTAAATTTTGGTCGGCTACATAGCGCCTTAGAGAGCAATCGTTTGTCTATACCTATGTATGAAACAAATTTACAGGATAGTCAAGGCCCTGACTACTGATCATGAACTGCCTGATAATTGTCTGGTCTCATTCACGTCTGTCGGAGACTCAACGTACGCTCTAACTGAGACACCTTACCTGATTCGTATTGACATTGACACGCTTGATAGGCTCGAAAGGGTTGGTCACCATAATTTATTCGTACAGTAGTTTATTGAACTATAGGAACGCTCCTAAGGACTAATTGTTTTCATTCATCTAACCAAGAGGTTCATGGCAGTGAAAGATGTTCCCAAGTATGGATTTAGAACCGGACACAGCATTCAGTGGGGATACGACAGTCGCGGTCAATAAATGAAGTATTCATTTATTGAATACTGTCAAGTATAGACCGCGACTGTCACGTATTTTGTCTGTAGTCAAACGACGAGGAAACAGGATGAATGTATGGACAATTCTTTTACTATCTTTTTTACACATGTTTCCCACCAAGAATTATAATACAGTGCGTTTCGAGTATATGTGAACACAACAAATTTCTGAAAGTCGGCCCCATTCCCCGTTTTCGCTCTATGAAAACATTTCCACTCAACTTCTATCATGCTGAAATGCCCTGTTAAATCTGCCTTTCTAAATTTTTGACTTTGCGCGTTTTTCCAGGTACCATTGAGAGAACTTTATGCTTCAAAAGTGTGAGGACACTCATAAGACAGAACATGTGAAACAAGACATTGGCAAGACAGAACATGCTCAATCTTTTCAAATCATAATTTGGCGGCGAACTCGTTATAAAAGCTCCAGACATGCATCTTGGACATTTTCTATTCGTCATACCTCTTTGTGGTACTCTTCTGTTCACCGAGGAGCAAGCTCACATCTCGTGCTCTAAGCAACGTCGGTCGCTTAATTCGTGCGACAGCTCGTCAATTTGACCATTCGCCCACCTGAGTGAGCAATCAAGTTTTGAACACGGCGTCTACCTTTCTGCATCTGTATCTGGACCGCCTCATTTACTTACTGCCCGAGACGACAGAGGGATTGATCGTATTGTCCCCAAAAGTGCCCTGAGCGTGAGCCAATTCAGGGTAAGATGGTTCTCCCCGTGTCCCCAACAATGGTCTAGAGGTCGATACGCTCAACTAAACACATCGCCACCTTCAGGGCTCACTCACAATCAGCCACACAATGTGGGAGGGCTAGAATTCGCACGAGAGACCATAGCTACCTGATGAAATAAAATGAGTTTTCTGTCTTTCCACTTTCACAGAATTTTCCTGAATTCTCCTGTCTGACATCTTCTTCAATTACGAAAAGAAGTTCAAACTTGATGAGCCAGACGGATATCGGCACTACTGGAGGGTTCTGCGACGCTACCCAGTTGTGTTCATGAAGAGCACTATTGAGGCCGCTCTTCAGTGACGTCGGCCGCCTTTGGAAGTGATGAGAAGCTAGAACTTGTATTCACCTCTTGCCTATTGATATTGAGCATCTTAGAGTACCAGAAAGTTTTCAGAACACAACTACTACCTTCTCTGAGAGGCCAGCGACGCCACACGCATCTAGCCAGCGTGACGCAATGCGTGACGCAATGCCCTGCCCTTGTTACAGTCGGAAGTGCTCATCGTCCATCTTGTTCGGGTCAGGAGGTTGAACTGTGGCTAAGTGGAGCGAATTACTATTTGATTCCGGTAGTAATTTTCCGATGAACCTAGACGTAGGATCAAAGGGATTAATCCACTCTTCAAGTGGAATGGAAGCGTCGAGATAACTAGGTTCTAAATGTACCTTCTGCATTAGCGTTCTAATTCATAAGAGTCACGCTCCTCCTTCTTTCTGAATTTGATGATATTCTTCCGGAGCAGTTCTCTCTGGACAACTAATAATAACCTCGAGATTCAGGTGGACATACGCGACGTAATAAAGAAACCCGTGAACTACTACTCTGCTCACTTCCAACTTGACTCCAATGGAGCCAACTACAATATCGGAATGGTATTCGACAGAATTTGCAAATATGTATTTACGAAAACGGAAAACCCGAAACTAACAAAAGGTTCGTTGTTATTGCTGACTCACACGCGGAACAAAGATAGGGCGTAATCGATGTGGATGCACAGTATACCTTCCATCCGATGGCCAAAATTTCGAATATTGCCGATTTTGCAAAGCCGACTCATCGGATAAAACGGATACTGGCCCAAGCGAGAATTTTGGATAACGGATTCTATCCGAAACGAGTATTTTCTATCGGATCGGTCATCGGATATCCGATCGGATAAAATCGGGTCCACCGGATAATTCGGATGAAAAATCGGATAAGACCATTTTTCAGTGGTACCGAGGGTTCAACTCCATGTATTCGAGAAAATTGCATTCCAAAGCTAAGTGTAATCTTCATACATACGCGGGCTAAGCCTGGATTTTGAGACTTTTGAAACTTCCGGGAGTGCGAAACCCTTGTGTGCGTAGGGAAGCTTTCAGTGCTTCAGGAGAAATTCGATCCCTTGTTCAGGCTTGTAAACTGTGCTATAAAGCGAGCGCTGTGGACGAGTTGTGGCCAGACGAGTAACTCGCCTTAGTAGCACAACAAAGGATTCCCTTCAGACGGAATTCTAGCAAAGCTGATGTCATCAGAAAGATTGGGCAAAGCGAAATGAATATTCGCGCATTTAGACGTGTCTAGTTACTGTCCTTTTCGTAATGAGATTACGTTCCGCAGTTAAAGAAAGCCGCTGTAGCAGCACGCAGCATGATGATAATTGTGTTTGGATAAAGGATATTAGTGTCAGGACTTGATGGTCCCAACATTACCTTCAAGCTGCGTACTGCAACAGCGGCTGTCCTTGCGGAGCGGTAAGAACAGTACATGCGAATGACGAAAACATATGTGGCACCATTCGCATTCGCCCTAAATGCCTAGTCCAAGCTCAGGGGTAATTTTTGATACTGTACTCCAGCCGCCGTGTATAGCAAACCTTCCAAGCGCGGAATCTCAGTTTGTTCATATAAGCGAGAAAAGGGAGGAAGAAATTGACCACGCCCCTATGAAAGAAAAAATAGGTGACGCCCACCGACAAGCATCCGATCTAAATAGGAAAGAGAAGCGCGATGGATTTTATTTGAAGTCTAGGTTCTTCCATTTGTTTTCAGTCTGGCTTTATATTGTGACCAATCTGAGAGTAGCGAGAAAAAACAGGATCGGGACAACTGGTCCGCGAACTTCTCGGCGTTCAAAGTCAAAATCTTAGAGGGACCATAATTCCGTTCATAGTGACTTCTGAGCGATTCCAGTAACATCAATCGAATCAGCGTGGGAACGTTTTTAATATGGGCAGAGAAATAGAGAAACGATCCTGAGGTTGGACTTTGCCTTCAAACGATTTGCTTTGAGTCTCCACTTCTGCGATAGCACCCTTATTGACACGTGGTAAACAGTGTGGTAGTAGAGCAACGACGAAATTCTGCAGAATCATATAAATTCTGACACACATCACTCTGATTATGGCCGAACGAGTACGATGAAACCGAAGGCGGATCAGGGTTGAAGGCAAAGTCTAACCTCGGAATCTGCGAAATTAGGGGTTCACTGCTTACCTTGGGAAGAATTTAGCACTGATCACAAGTGTCTCTCCAAAATGGCTGAGAATACATTGTGAATGAAGTTATGGCCCCTCATAGGTTGTGAATTGGAACTACGAAGATTTCGTAGACGAGCTGTCTCGGGCTGGTTTTTCCTTGTCACTCGCAATCATAGCACTGGAGCAGACGACATTATAAAGATAGACCGATAACGAATGGAAGAACATATATTTTGATTGGAGTCCATCGCACGTCTAGTCCTATTGAGACCGAAAACCAGAAGTTGGCGGAGAGAATGGGCGCTCGAATTTTCTCGCTTATTCTGAGGAGTTGAGATTCCGCGTTTGCAGGGTTGCTACACACAGATAAGAACGTAAAGGCAAACCCAACATTGCTCGACAGGACACGGTTGCGTCAAGGCTATAAATTTCTAACTTTTTACTGCGATTTCGTTATATCTGAACAACGGTGGTGCTCTTTTCCTACTTCCTAACCCAGCAAGATCGTCAACTGCTGACCCCTGGAGAAGGACGGTTTGTGAATGAAGACACACCACTCTCCACTTCTTTTATACCCTACCTTTTATCAATTGGTTATCATCAATTTTGTTTACGAGAGCCGTGACGCGACCGCGTCGTGTCGAGCAATTTTGGATTGGCCTTTAAGCCTATTTCACACTTGCCCGACCGACGTCGGACGACTCGTTATCGAATGTGTAATATCTATCTGCCCTACCCTACCCATCGTATCTATCTTAACTTATCAAATTTGATAACGAGTCGTCCGACGTCTGCCGGCAAACTATGAAAGGGGCTTAACATTCTTATCTACACACAGCGACCGGAGCATAATATAAAATTTTACCCACGAGCTTGGGCTGTGCCTTTGAGCCGTTGGCACACTTTCTGATGCAGTTAGGCAATGTTCACTTTGAAAAAGTTGTCTACTATAGTGATCTGCGATAGTGATAAAACGAGTGCAAGGAGCGAGGAAATGGAGGTAAGCTCTGGTACATCCGTAGTGACCTGTCGATTTTGATTATCACCAGCAGCGGAGCGGTGAGCCTCGGTGAGGTATAACTAGTGATAAGGAGGTTCCGACGAAAAAGCCACCGCTCCGCGCTGTGATAATGAAAACAAGTTGATCACTTGAACTGAAACAGAGTCTACGTACTCGTTGCCTACAACAGATGTTCTGAGCGTGTTATAAGCTAAGGCCACAAAAGTCGTGAACGCATATAGCAAAAAAAGAATTGGAGATTTACAGAAGAAGATGTAGCCTTCTGGATTACGAAACTTCAAGTTCGGCGCCAACAATGCGTCAATGTACCCGCGCGCATAATCGAAATGAACCAGTTTGAAATGAACCTATCCGATTTTATCCAAAATTTATCCGGTTTTCATCCGAAATTATCCGATTTAGATCTGATCGATTATCCGTTTTTAACATTTTTTCTATCCAATTATCCGGTTTTCTGATCGGATCCTCCAATTTTCACTTTTCCGGATCTCGAATATTTCAGATATCGTGTTTTTTCGTCCGATCGGATTTCGGATCGATCCGAAATCGCCATTTCAACATCGGATCGGATTTTGGATAATTATCCGATCGTATTATCCGACCCGGATATTCGAAACCGACTCCGTCGGATGGAACGTATAATGCACAGCGCACAATGGACTCCCAGCCAGGGTTCGGCGTGAGGTGTGATGTATCACAGAGGGGGGGGGTCGGACCCGTGGACATCCGGTGGGAACGAGGGGTCGGACCTTCGGTCAACCAAGAACCAAGATGGACTTCTATCAGGGCGGGGGAGAGGGTTGAGAGCCATAACGTTAGTATAGAAAATGACGGCAAAATAAGATCACAATAAGAGGTCAAAATAAAACTGGAGATTATACTGAGAGATCAAAATGAGACAGGAGATCAAAAAAAGAAACTGAATAGTGTGAAACAACTGCGAAAAAAATAAGGCAAGATATGAAATGGAGATATAAAAATAAAGCAGGAAAACACAAGAAGAGCTTACAATTCACTGGTGATGAAGCATGCGAGGCAATAGACGACAGTAGCATGGCCATCGTTAATGACTCTGACATGGAGAAGGAGTCGTAGCCAGGTGAAGTGCGTCACCAAAGCGCTCCTGGATATGTCAGCAGCAGTGGTGTTGAGTATTCGCTGTCATCGAAGTCATTACAAGCGAGCGAACTATCCTGTTAACGAAGTGACACAGATGTTCTGGAATTTCGTAATCGAAGATGCATTTTTAGGCGATTTAGGATTCACGGGCTCGAACCCGCTAAAAGTGGAAAATTTCGCAATTCTGAGAAATAATGGATAGTTGACTGTTTGAGAAAAGCAGCGCTCACTGCCATATCTCTTGCAATTTACTCCACGAAATTGACTCGTGTCCAAGATGCGATATCGCCTGAAGCATAGGATTTTTATGCCCTGAGGGCACATTCGTGCGGTTGCGGGCACGGAGCCCACATTTAGTAATTGGCTGTTCAGACGTGAAAGCGAAGCCCACATTTTATGGACAAAGCTCTAAGCCGAACAGCGCTGCATAGGGTGGGGTCTATGAAAAAATCGATAGCTGTGAAATATTTACAAGTATTTAACGAAATTTGAATTATGGAGTTTCGCGTTGCTACAACGTGCGGAAAACCTAGTCACGGACCCGAGTAAACAATTTCATTCTTTTAACCGGTTAAAAACGGTCTTTGAAGACCCATTTTTAGGTGTGATACAGTCGATTGTATCACACCTAAATCCACACAAAATAGGTGTGATACAATCGATTGTATCACACCTAAAAATAGGTCTTCAAAGGCCGTTTTTAACCGGTTAAAAGAATGAAATTGTTTACTTGGGTCCGTGATTAGGTTTTCCGCACGTTGTAGCAATTCGAAACTCCCTAATTCAAATTTCGTTAAATACTTGTAAATATTTCACACTATCGATTTTTTCATAGACCCCTCCCTATGTAGCGCTGTTCGGCTTGAAGCTGTGGTCATGAAATTTTGGCTGCCTTTTCACATCCTGATAGCCAATTACTATACGTGGTTTTCATGCCCGAATTCGCACCTACGTGCCCTCAGGGCATGAAAACAGGCTCCGCCCACCCTATGTAGCGCTGTTCGGCTTAAAGGCAGCAGACACGCCCAAAAATGGTATCGATTTTATGACATAAATAAAAGGTTTGGAGCTGGTTGTATTGGGAACTGACGAAAAAACGAACGAAAACTGTGTGCAAATAGATGTATAACGGTTATTTTGTTATCAGGTGAAAGTGGACGAGTTTTACGGCGCGCGGTTAAAACAGCGAATATTAGCAACAAAACGGTCTAGATAGAGAGGCCGAAATACTCTTACAGCCTAAGCCGGCACTTTCACCTCGTTGGAAGCATCGAAAAGCAGTCAAAGGGACCGTATTAGTACTATCAATCTGGACGAGTTAGTATTTTGGGGCGGGGTTGCAGAAGCTTAGAGGCGGGGTTGCAAAAATTTTTCGACTTTCATTGCTGAAATTTAGTAGTTTTGACTCGTTTTTGACGCTTCCAAAGGCGTTAGCAGTCTACTAGAAGCCATGCGACTTTATAAAATTGGGTATTTCAACTTTTTCGAGCGTGTCTGCTGCCTTTAAAGCTGTGGCCATGAAATTTTGGCTGCGTTTTCACATCCGGATAGCCAATCACAATACGTAGTTTTCATGCCTGAAACCGCACCTATGTGTCCTCAGGGCATGAAAATAGGGTCGGCCCACCCTATGTAACGCTGTTCGGCTTAAAGCTGTGGCTATGAAATTTTGGCTGCGTTTTCACATCTGAACAGCCAATTATTAAATGTGGTTTTCATGCCCGAGACCACACCTATGTGTCCTCAGGGCACTATTCAACGTTCAGCCATTGAACAAACATTTGGTGTCACTGTCGCAGAAGAGTTGTTTTCGTCTGATTTCGTGGAAAACATTCATTTATTGCATTATTAGAATTAACTGATACAATCGATGCATAAGTGTAGTCTTGATCTAAAAATTCTTTCACTATAAAAATATGCGAAGTGAGGACCTCCCCACCCCCGGGTCGTCGCCATCACTTTGTCCCATTGGGGGGGGGCTGATCAAATCGCTTGAATTGGGTGGGGTCCGGCCCAATGTTGGGTTGTATCACACCTCGCGCCGTAGCCTGCTCCCAGCCTGGGCGCATTTTTTCGTTGAGGTTCCTGTTTACTCTTTTTTTAATTTGCCAGTTAACAGCTGCTTCGCGATTCGCGACTTTCATGTTCTGTATTAATATTCAGGAGGAAACTAGCATTTTTTTCGAACAGTTAAAACAGAAGCGGTTCTTGCAGCCTTGGGAATTCAGGGAGTTTCTATTCAGCATGTGAAAGTACTTCGCAAGCTGTACAGCAACTTCACGACCACTATCCCACCATATTACAAAATGAAGACAAGGGTGCATCAGGGTGGTACCAATCACCAAAACCCTATAGTGCCTCTCTTGAAAACGTCATGCTCTAGTTGAATTGGCAAGATACGGAGGAGAAAGTCGACGGTTGGCTGTTAAATCATCTTCGCTTCGCTAACGACATTGTTCTCATAACACTATCCATCAGGCGGGCTCGACGAATGTTGAACAACTGCGATAACGCGTAAGAATAAGTCAATCTTGAGCTGAATTTAACCAAAACGATGTTTATGAGGAACGGATTTATGCTCAACAGAACGACCATCTCTGAATGATCAAGCTACGTGTATCTAGAGCGAGGTCAACATGAAGACTGATCTCGTACCGGAGTTGAGCAGGAGGAAACGAACATATGTATTGGGGAGCTTCTAGAACCGTCAGGGAAGTCGTGATAAAGGCGAAGAGCATCCGGCCCTGTGCCCACCTGGCCAATTTCACGGTCTTTCCAGCTTTAACGTATGCTTCAAAAACCTAAAAAAAAACTTATGCAAGCAGGATGACAGTACGGTCACCGTCACTCGGCGTGCAATCGCGAAGACGACGTGCAAGCAAGTGAGAGAAGAAGTTAGGAGCTCCGATCTACGCAGACGGTCGAAAACTAGGTGTGCCGAAAACGCAATGCCTTTCGAGGATAGCCGTCGGACAAGAGCCGTAACAGATTGGGTACCGCGGCGTACAGCACTACTGGCCGTACTCCTACACGATGGTCGGATATCTTCACCGAGAGCCTTGAAGGCAGTGTTTCACGATAAGAATCGTTTTTCTGTTTTTCCCCCTATCTTAAAGACGGTCCCATGCTGATTCCGACGATGTTTTCAAAATCGTACAAGACCTTCTGGGAACGGAGTTATGGTCCCTCGAAAATTGAGCTAAGGAAGCATGGTGGACGAGTTGTCCGAGGCTTGTAACTTCCGTCATTTTCACCCGATGTATGCGAGCTGATCTGAGTAAAGAGAGAAGTTGGGAATAAAGGGAAGAACGGGTCTGTTGATCGGAAACCATCGCTCATCTCACAATCCCGAGCATTCATTTGTTCACGTCGGTAGGCGTGGAAAGTGCATCTGGGGTGTGACGAGCTGACGGGTGTTCAACTTTGGGGCCGTAGGGGACCGTTCCGAGCTCATTTTTCTTAGTTTTTTCAACGTTAGGGTTGCGCTAGGCCCCGCAGCTGCCGACCTCCACCAAAAAATCAGACATGGTTTTTATCGTGGACACTGCCTTTAAAGGCAGTGGTCGATCAAATATCGTGTTGTCTTTTTCCCTCTAAACCCTTTTCTGGGTCTTGAGTGGCAGGTCATAGGAGAGAAAATCGCGAAAAAACCACCGTTTTGGGCCAAATTTGAAGCCTGAACTTTCTTGTCTTTTGATGGTGGACGAGCCCACTCCATATCATCGGTATCGATGAGCTCTTATATCAAGAACATCAACTGGTTTTAAATTGAATTTCAATCAATGAACCTTCAGATTTATGTACACATCCAGTCAAAAATATTGACTGGAGTGCTTTCTTTCATTGCTCAACTGTTTTTATTGGGTACATTTGCATTTATTTTTCCCTCTGAATGTCGGTGCTTTTTGACTACTCGGCATGAGACTGCAATCTTCTTCGTCGGCGCTGTGCAAGTGTGCACGAACTGGCAACTTTGGGCCTTAGAAACTCTAATTCTAGGCCGTTCTTCACCGCGCTACCTTCATAGTTTTCAGCTGTTTTCAATCTAATCTGATTTTCGTAGGTTTTTCGTTAACGTTTTTCATCGTGACCACTGCCTTTAATGAAATGGATGGAAGTCTTTGTGTCCCTAGAGCGAGTAGAACTTCCTGGCCAACTATGGCGCGCGATAGGGACAAGTGGAGACATTACTGGCACCGGCTTGACAGTGTCGATTATCAACGGGAGGACAGGTGATACAGGTGATGAGAGAAGATTTACCAAACTCTCCTGTAGGTGATGCCAACTTCTGTAAACTACTACGTTGAGTAGATTGTTTCGCGACAGGAATTGACGTGGAGCCCGCCAGCCTGTCAAGGATTTCAATGTCGTCCTGTTCGACAGTTCGCATCTGGAAATGAACACAACTCTCATTTTATTTATTCATTTATTTGTTTTTATTCACGTTGTTGAAGACAAACGTGGGAAAGAAAAAAGACGACTACCTCACATGATCACCACAAACATTGACACGAAAGCAACACTATGGCCACTCAGTCGAACAACCAGCAAAACTGATTCATTCCTAAGGATTCTTGGAGCGATTTGGTCTTTGGAGGATTTTAACGATGGTGGTGCGGGTAGTGTTTCGTATAGGGCCAAGAGCAATGACCTTGCTCTGATCGAAAAAAAGTGGCTCTGTTTCTGGTTTTTGCCTTTTGAAGGAAATTTTATATTATTAATGGCCTCCTCATTATTAATGAGGAATATTGACCTCCCCTAGAAATAGACCTGGCAATAGTTAAGCACTGGACCCCAATATCACATACTCCACTGAGAAGTTTATACAACCTCATAGCATCGAACATTTTACACCTTGACTGGAGAGTAAGCACTCTAAGGAAAGAACTGACGGATGAATGTATGTTATGGTCATGGAAACCTTGGGTCCTCATGAAAAGTCTTCTAGTGAAGTTACTTTGAACTTTTTCAAACTTCACCGCATACCTCCTTTTGTTTGAATTAGAAACAGCGCAACCGCATCCCAACAAAGGTAGTATATAGGTTTTGTAGACTTCGAGCGAATTTTTGTGATCATCAGCAGAAAACGTCTTCCGTATCTGAAAAGTGCGAACAGCGGCCTCCTTACATACATATGTGCTCAGATAGGATAAAAGTCGAGCTTTGCAGTCCGATAGAATCCCTAATCTCTCATCGAGCAAATGCTGTCAAGCGGAAGTTCGCGATGCCTTGTGCGTTTGCATCCGTTGCGAACTAGGCACGACATAAGCCCTTGGCTCAACGCCTGCGCATAGGACGCGGGGCGACTTGCCAGTTTTTTTTAATAGCATTCACGCATGCCGCTTTCCACTGATGTGAGTCCTGCAGCGATCCGTATCAGAAGATGCCGGCTATCAAGAGAAATGTTAGTTCAGCGAGTTCGAAGGATCACAATTTCAACGGCACGGAAGTGTTGGGAATTGTGCCAGCCTCGGACAAAACCCGCGCCTGCTATTTCCACTCGTTCGGCTTAACTGACAACTATTTCGTTCTCTTCGAGAGCCCTCTTCGATTCAGTCTCACACGGTTGCTGACTATGTGAGTTTCTAGAAAGTTATAGTAGTCGACAGCCGTTTACTCTACGATTGTATGTACACAAAGACATATGTTGGTTTTTTCAGGCGCATCCTGAACTATTCATGGCGTGAGTGCATGCAGTGGGACGACAATCTGGTGACAAATGTGATATTGTTCGATAGAGTCAAGCGCCAGTCATTTGAGAGAAAGGTGATTTGATCCATCAACTACTGCATTGGTGGAACTTTTGTTAGACGGAAATTTCAGATCACAGCTGATCCTTTCTTCGTTTTCCATCACGCAAACTCTTATGAGAAAGGCGGCTTTATCGTCGTCGATTACTGCAGAGTGAACAACACCAAGGCAATCGAGGAACTGCTGCTAGAGCATATGAGAACGGGAGCATTCAGAACGGTGGTGAGACATTTTGCACACTGTAATGCGACAAAAACAATAGGTACACAGGAAATTGAAAGAGTCGGCCAAACAGAAGAACTTGTTCTCCTGAATGACAATAAGCGGGATTCCCTTTCTCACCACGAACACTTGTACAAGGGTGTTGACTTGACTTACATGACTTAATCGGTTGGCTTTCGCCTGACGCTGTCTCTCCGAATCTTCACCGAAGTGTGCCGTCCTAGTAGTCATCTGTGCCCATTTTCCACCGTCTTCAGCCACAATTTGAACACATTCCATCCAACTGTCACTGTTCCATTTCCTGCGAAACAAAACATCGCGCCTGAACTGTCTTTAGATGCCGAGCTACTTCAAATCCTCTTTAATCACATTCGTCCAAAACTTTCGCCTACTTCCAGATGGCCGTTTCTAGAAAAGATTTGGAAGCATTCTTAGAGCGTGGTGTACGAGACGATCCGGCGTTCTCCTTACAATTAGTATATGCCCGAACAGTCGAAGTCGGTAGCTTTCGAGATGAAAATAGGAGTAAGTCAAGGAGCTGTTCCACCACGACAAATATAATGCTATTAAACTATCATAACCTGCTTTAGTATTTCGAAAGTCGATGAATAGACCTCAAATCTGTGTTCAGCACCCCGGAAAACCCCATAGAGAAGTTTTGGGCCAGATCTGAGACATTTACAATGCTCCAGTTTACCCACTGTAACTTAAGTCAGCATACCCGCTCACAGACATGGTCGGGATATCAGCATAAATAGGCCCGCACGGCCCCTAGCAAGTCGTCAGCGATCTATGAAGCTCTGGAAACCATCCAGAATGACAATAATTGGCATTGTTTGAGCAATCCTGTCTCACACGCCCGTATTTTCCCTCCCACTCGAGTACGAGAATGAGAATCGAAACTTGAGAAAACATGTGATAACTTGGAAGGATAGCACTATAAAAAGGGAGTGCAGTAGAGAAAAAACTCGATTTACCTCAATATAACATGTTTGTGCACTGATAAAATCCTCCATTTCAGGAGGTCAGCCAAAGTAGAGCGGCATTCTCGAAAGTGGACGAGAGTGAATAGGTATGCAGACATGTTACACTCAAGTAAACCAAGCTATTTCTCTCGTGCACTACCATTTGATAGTGCTATCACTCTCAATTATAGCACATTTTCACAAGTATCGATTCTCATTCTGTAACTCGAAGGGGTGTGAAAATACGGGCGTGGAAGCTGTCATCCTGAACAGTTTTCAGCGCTTCAAACGTCGGTGACGAGACATTGTACGGGCCGTGCGGATCTATCTATGCTGTTATCTCGACTATGCTTGCGAGCGTGTATGCTGCCTTCAAAGGCAGAGTCCACGATAAAAACCATGTCTGATTTTTTGGTAGAGATCGGCAGCTGCGAGGCTTAGCGCAACCCTAACGTTGAAAAAACTAAGAAAAATGAGCTCGGAACGGTCCCCTACGGCCCTAAAGTTGGACACCCGTCAGCTCGTCACACCCAGATGCACTTTCCACGCCCACTGACGTGAACAAATGAATGCTCGAGATTGTGAGATGAGCGATGGGTTCCGATCAATAGCCCCGTTTTTTTCCTTTATTCTCAACCTTTCACTTTACTCAGGTCAGCTCGCGTACATCGGCTGCAAAGGATGGAAGTTACTAGCCTCGGACAACTCGTCCACCATGCTTCCCTAGCTCAATTTTTGACGGACTATAACTCCGTTGCTAGAAGGTCTTGTACGATTCCAAAAACATAATTGGAATCAGAATGGGATCGTCTTCAAGATAGGCGGAAAAGCAGAAAAACGATTCTCATCTTGAATGCTGCCTTTAAGTCGAAGTCGGTTCTCCATTGCTGCTTGAGATGGCGTTGGGAGTTGCTGGCACCTCCCTCGTGTCAAGCGTTGATGTACTGCTTCGATTTCCTTGTAAAGATTTTCGTTATGGCATACACGCCGCCAGAAATATACTAGCAAACGTCTAAACAGCTTCATTTCCCTGCAATCCAACCTTTGCATCTGCGTCTACGGTGCTGCCCACGTCTCCGATCCGTACATA
Organism: Aplectana chamaeleonis; assembly: GCA_029168955.1. NCBI lineage: Eukaryota > Metazoa > Nematoda > Chromadorea > Rhabditida > Cosmocercidae > Aplectana > Aplectana chamaeleonis. Next base: position 1,387,273 of record JAPDOI010000056.1, on the reverse strand, counting down.
CATCATGATAGGGCGATTAGCGGATAGGTAGACGCGCAACTTGCCTACCTTCGTGATGGTGGTAGACCACAAACACTTGGTTAGAGGAATGAATGCAGATGTAGCTTCCGTACATCGTCGTCGAATATCCGCTTCATAACTACCATCATTCTTCAGCAAACAGCCCGAATAATAGAAATCATCCACAAGTTCGACAAGTTGTCCGTCCACACAAACTCCGGTTTGAAGCCTCTTAGAGACCCACATCTCCTTGCCTTTGTCGGGACGAAGACGAAGTCTATAGGCTGCCGCATACTTTGAAACGAGGTTCACAATCCTTTGCAGTTTTGTGTTGTTTTCAGCGGACAACGCGATGTCGTCGGCATACTTTAGGTCGACAAGGGAGCGTCCTGGTGGTGTTAGTATCACTTCCGCAGGAAACTGTTAAGCAACTCTACGCATTATGTCATCAACGGCGGAGTTGAAAAGAAAAGGTCCTGCCACAGGTCCTTGCCTTACTCATGTTTTCAGGTTCCTTCATAACTACCATCATTCTTCAGCAAACAGCCCGAATAATAGAAATCATCCACAAGTTCGACAAGTTGTCCGTCCACACAAACTCCGGTTTGAAGCCTCTTAGAGACCCACATCTCCTTGCCTTTGTCGGGACGAAGACGAAGTCTATAGGCTGCCGCATACTTTGAAACGAGGTTCACAATCCTTTGCAGTTTTGTGTTGTTTTCAGCGGACAACGCGATGTCGTCGGCATACTTTAGGTCGACAAGGGAGCGTCCTGGTGGTGTTAGTATCACTTCCGCAGGAAACTGTTAAGCAACTCTACGCATTATGTCATCAACGGCGGAGTTGAAAAGAAAAGGTCCTGCCACAGGTCCTTGCCTTACTCATGTTTTCACCTCGAAAGCTGACGAGCCCGACAGGTGTACGAATTGCTGCTGTTGTTCCTTTGTTCATGTCCTCGATTAACCGAACATACTTTTCCGGGCCCATCTGCTAGCAGAGCGTCGAGCAATCGATCACGATGGGGAGAGTTGAACGCGGCATCAAAGTCCCAAAAAGCAAGCTGCGATGGCTCCGAACACTGCGTGCCACGATTAAATTACTCTTCTCACGACGAACACTTTGTCGATGGTCGATCTTCCGGGTCGATAACCGGCTTGCTTCCCTCTGGTCGTTTCCTCACGATGCTTGATGAGTCGCTCGAGAATGATACGTTTCAAAACCTTGTACATGATATGCAGTAGGAAGATCCCCTATAGTTCTTTGGCTCCGTGACGGATAACTTCTTGTGGAGAGGTACGACGAAAGCATGCCTCCACGAGTCGGGTACTCTTTCGCTCATCCATATGGCACGGATGGTTTTGGTCATTTCACGAATCCCAGACGGAGGAAGAGCAATCAGCTTTTCAGCAGTGAAGTTGTCATCTCCACCTGCCTTTTCATTCTTCATTTTTCGAACACAATCCAAAACTTCAGACTCAGTCGGCGGTTCCTCACTCACATCGTAATGTGCCCTATGAACATGTGGGAGCTCACATCTTGCCGCTATACTGCCGTAACAACGTGTTGGCTTTCCTCGAATTCTTCTCCTCTCAAGCCTTCTCGAACTTCTTAGCTCTACACGTCCACTCTCGTTCGCGGTTACTTTGAAGCTGCCGACACAACTTCCTCCTCAGGGCCAACGCAGCTTCTCCTCCGCGAGATTCGCTGCAATCTGGAGTGCACATACCCTGTTGTGAGTGGACGTTGTTTCCTCTTAGACACAGGCGAACTTCTTCTTAGGCTGTACAACCGGGAGTGCCCTTTTCGAAGCATCCTGGATGCACTTGACGAAAAAATCCGCGTCGCAAAGTTTCTTCTTTGTCCGTACTGCGATGTGAATAGAAACGCGTTGTCGAATAATAGATGGCGTACTCTTCGACGTTGATGACGGGTCTATCCTTGAGGCGAGTTTACTGCAAAGCAGCAAACGGTGCATGGAAATAGCTCAAAAATCTGGATAGCGCAGTTTGTTGAATATCACTCGACAGTGATCGACAGTTCAGGGTGGCAAAATTGTGGCTTGTGGCCAAAGACTCTATGAACTCCCTAGGTACGGATCCTAAGGTGTTATGGACCAGAGGCCTAGGTGTGCCGGACGGCAGCACCTTTATGCAATGGTATGGCATAATTTCGCGATATAGTTATGCACGCTATATCGCTCGAACGTTCCCTGTGTACACTCATACGTCTGCTGTGTTCAGTAGAAGCAGGGGCACCAACGAGTAGGTACCAACAGACTTGTACACATACACACCTCCACAAGGGAATTACCACTGCATTTGTCGAGTGTTTAAGGTTCTGACTACGGAGAACAGTAGCGTTCCTCTAAAAGTGAACAGGGTTTACATTCCACCTCGGGTAGAAGTCGGTATTGTTGCCTTCACTCTTTACAAAAAATATCATTCTTCTAAAGAAAGTTCCAAATAACTTGACCGAAAAAAAAATAAAACGAGAAGGCGGAGTTTCGTGCTCCGAAATTCTGAATTCACGGATCCAGAACCAGTATTTCATATAGCAAGTCTCGAGGCCTCGGTAATTGTTGATGGAAAGAGCAGCTGTAGCCGGCTGTGGCCCGCTGTGGCCTGCTGTGACTCGCTGGAGTCCGCCATGGCCTGTGACCAGCCCTGTCAATAAGGCCTACTACATACTTCCCGTGACGCACGACCGCGACAGTGCATATCAGCAATATCGATTTTCGGTCGATATAGATGACAAACATTGGGCTCTAGTTATACACCAGCGATTCACCGCCGCTGGCTTCCGCGGCATGTCTGCTATTGGTCGATTTCTGACCAGTCGCAGACGTCCCGCAAAAACCAGCGACACCGAATCGCCGATATATGGCCGGGGTCATATTTCCAGCGACGAGCGATGCGACGCAATGTACACCATCAATATCGACCCAAAATCGGTATGCGTAATATACACTATCGCTGTCTCTGGGCGCGGGAAGTATGATCCCCGCCAACAAATTGGGCCTTATGTTGCGACGCTCGTCGCGGGAACTATGCAGTAGGCCTAACCATGTAATACGCTGCACACTGACAGTGGGAAAACCGTGGAGTGACCGACGCAGTTGATATTCGCGCAGTACGCAGTTGGACTGGTGATGAACGCATTATCGACCGCTCTCTGATCGGCCGCCCACAATGCGTTTTTTGGGCTCCACTCGGTCACACCAGGACGTTTTTCATCCTCAGTATATCGTCAGTGTCTATCAAGTAGGAAGCCACGCTCAGCAATCGGGCGCGAAATGATTCGATCAATAGCGATCTTCCGTTCCTTTTCAAACGCGCAACTTTTCCCGCCGAGTGCGTTGCGGCTTCCACATCCCCCCCGTCCAGTAATTGACGATACAACGTATTACATGCTTATCGACGGGGCCGGCTACAGCTGGCGACGGCGGGTTCCTTTCAGCCTCATCGGGTTTCTACCCGATTTTCAATTCTTTCCATATGTATCGACCGGCCAGCTATGACTGGGGCCTGGATCGCGGCAGGAGTGGTTCGTTGGCTGCATGGTTCACAAGCTCTTGATCGGTATATTCGATGCTAGTTGTTTTTTGTTCATGATTTTCTATTTGTTTAGAATAGCTTTCTCCAAAACCCGAGCGATGACAGAAATTATCTTTCGCTAGTCTAAAAACCACGGTTAAATCCAACTTCTTCACTGATAGGGCGGCATCAGCGTATCCGCGCCTGAGAAAAAACTACCCTCACTGCTAGACCCATGATGTCATTCAAAAGGGAACGGCTCAAACTGTGATAAAGTCATAGATGCGTTTGTAAGGTCTGTGTAATTTAAGTAGGAGGCGGCGATGCTGCTTGACGGGAAAATGTGCACGCAGGGATACGAGGCGAAGATGGTCATCGATCGATTTATTTTCGCGCCTAATTGGTGAGCGCGGCTTCCTATTTCAGAGACACAGACGCTAATTCCTATTGTTTCCCATTTGAGTGGGTTTTTTTAGCGTTTGTCTTCTACAACGTACTCAATGATTGAATGAAAGAGTATATATGCATAGTTCAGAATCCCTCTTTTGTGTCCTACCTCCACAGAATGATAATTCCTACTCATGTGAGCTCCAGTCACAAACCTGGCGACGATCTGTTGACAAACTGCACCTTCAACAGAGGTTGCCGAGCAATACTGAAGCAAGACGGTAGTATTCATTGTACCGACGTTAGGCTCTCTGACATCTGTGAGTGATCTTCATTCTTACCATCGTTGATCTGCAGTGGAGGAATGCTATTTTTAAGCTTTTGATTTCCCGCGTTACAACTACGACCTCAACACGAAGGACTACCGATATGTCTATGGCAGCTGCATACTTGATCCAGATCAACGTTTTGAAGGAGTGAGTGCATTGACGGAAGTTCCCATCCCTCTCAACTGGGGGATCATTGTCGAAACTTGCCAAGTGATGGGACTGAACTGGAATCTGGGAACCCTTTTCGATTTTTGGATAGATTCCGGTAGACCACGTTAGGGAATGCGGTACTGAAAATCCCCCCGGAGGATTGTTAGGAACTTTCCATATGAATCCGATATGTGTTGTCAGATTGTTAGAAGATTATGGCCGTTCACAGTACTCAATCCAAGGAGCAGGCCACTAGCTGGAAAATGGCAAGCAAATCGACATCTCTCTATCACAGCGATGCGCTCGTCATTTGCCAAGTATCCACCCGCAATAGTCAACTATCTGCCCGCCACCCGCCTGCCATTCGCAATCGATCCGCCCGTGAATAGTCAGCCAACCGCTCACCATTTTCTAACATCCGCCCGTCAATAGTTAGCGACCCGTCCTCCATTTACCGACGATCCGCCAGGAATTTGCAGTCGATCTGCCCCCACACGAAGTCGCCCTCAAAGTGCCAGCGAACCGCCTTCCATTTCCCAGTACCCAGCCATAAGCTCGCAAATAATTGGCGAACCGCCCTCCGTCTCTCGGGAATCCTCCAGCCATTTGCCAACGATTTGCCCGTCAGTTGCCAACCATTAACAAGACATTTGCCTACGATCAGTCACTACTTGCAAGCAATCCGCCCGCCATTCGACTGCGATTGGGCGGCCATGTGCCAGCGATGCGCCCGCCAATAACCAGCCATCAGCTCGCCAATAGTTAACCAACAGCCCACCGTCTTCTAAAGATCTTCATTCATCGACAATCCACCTGGCGTTTTCACACGATCCATCTGTCATATGCAAGTAATCCGCCCGCAATTTGTTAACAATGCCAGCGATGCGCCCGTGAATAGCCATCCATCAGCTCGCAGATAATTAGTGACCTTTCCGCGGTCTGCCAGGCACCCATTAGCTATTTGCCTACGATTCGTCCGCCATTTGCCAGCCACAAGACATTAGCCAACGATAGCCCCACAAAATGCCGGTAATCCGCCCGCAATTTTTCAGTGAACCGCCCGCTATTTAGCAGTAGCCAGCCATCAGCTCGCAAGTAGATAGCGGTCCATCAACCGTCTGCCGGGAACTCACCAGCCATTTGCCATGACCTGCAAGACATTTGCCAACGACCGGTCACCACATGCAATCAATCCGCCCGCGATTTGACAGCGACTCGGCGGCTATTTGTCCCAGATGCACCCGTCAATTGGCAGCCATCAAATCGTCAATGGTTTGCCTCCTGCCCGCCGTTTGCCTCAAACCCAACTCCGCTAGAATCGGTGAAGAGCTTGCGCTAGGCTAGAAAATCGAACATCTCTAAAAAACTTCACGGTAAGCTTTAGCCATATCTCGGCCACCAACCTTAAACATACCATAAGCCGCCGCAATTTATTAAAAACTCATGAAAAATACAAAGTTCGGCTACATGCAGAAAAAGCTGACCACTGTAGGTATTTTTGTGTTGTAATTTCCTGGGTGGCGTTTGGTTGATAGAAGTGCATCATCGTGTGAAGGTTTGGTTTGAAAAACCTACCACGTCTCCGCAAGATAGGCATATGCGACGTCGTGGTAAGCTCTCTAAATCAGTCATATTGGCAACCGTTTGCATTCATTATAGGTAGTCAAAGTCGATGTTAAAACTGGTATAAGCAAAGTGTACAACAAGGACTCAGATGATCACATCCATGGCGAGCCAGTTTTTGTTGGGAAACCGGGATCATCCAAGGAAGACGAAGGTATGTAGGCCTTAGAAACTGTCGAAATTCACCGACAAGGTATACAGTTTCAGGCGTTTTGCTGGTTCCAGTGATGACGACTCGTGAAGGAGACACTCCCCACATGCTGCTGTTGGACGCTGAAACGATGCAAGAAACCTGCCGCTTCCTAATCCCACAGCCTAGGATCCCAATGGGATTTCACGCCCAGTTTACACCTCGCCCCAACTTGACTTGACCGGCGCTTCCCTATTGTAGAATGGATTGTTCTGCGTTGAATCAGAATAGGGCCACCACTTCTGCACCTATACCACAAAAAAATAAGATTAAGAGAAAAATGAGCTCAATCTAAATTCTGGCCATTTGATTTGTAAACTATCTGTTTGTTTGCCTATTTGCATAATATTAGGTTAGCAACTGAGTAATTGCCGATTTTTTTAGAAAATAAAAGACAATTTTTTTCATGGATTGAAATGGCTTTAGTCTGTAATATATTGTCCATTCTGAGCAATGAAGTTTTGCCATCTCTCAGGCAGCATCATAATTCCACGTTCATAAAACTTCTTCTACTTCTTTATTGACGCATGTCAACACCCACGTGATAAAAATATAAATAATAGCACAAATTATTAATATTAAAACCAAGCAGCCAAGCAATTATTTGTAACAGCCAACAGTGAAAAAACTGAAGAAAGCTGTAATCAAAGATCAATCGTCTCCGTTAAAAACCTCCGATTTTAGTAAATGGGTAGCTAGACGTCTGAACGTACTCAGAGACAAGTGCATCGTATCTTGATCAAAAACCTTATTCAACAAAGGTACTACTCTAATAGAAAAGAACTGCGACCTAATGCGAGATTTAGTAAACGGAAGCTTGATTATTGTGCTCCCACCCCTAATTCTAGAATGAACAGTTGAAAAGAATTGAGACGAGTTGACTCTTGCCCTAACTGTAAGAGTTTCAAAAGCCATAACAAGATCGTTTTTCCTTCTCCGACTGATTAGACTAGGAAGAGCATAAAGCTGGCGTCGTTCCACAGCATTAGGAATAAACTCGTAACCGAGACCAGAACAACTTCTGGTTTTTATCAACAAAAAACTGAACCGGGTACGGTTTGGCATCATAATCCTTCTTGAAATTCTAACCATTCGAAGAGTTTTGCAAAGATCGAAACAAAAAGTAATCAGATGATGCAACGTCAGGACTATATGGTGGATGTGAACATTTATTCCGAGCAAAAAACATTCCAAGCAAGCTCCGATAATTTTCGCCGAGTGACTTAAAGGCAGTGGTCGCGATCAAATATGCTTGTCGTCTTTTTCCCTCTGAACCCTTTCCTGGGTCTCTAGTAGTAGGACCTAAGAGAAAAAATCGCGAAAAAACCACTGTTTTGGGCCAAATTTGAAGCCTGAACTTTCTTGTCTTTTGATGGTGGACGAGCCTACTCCACATCATCGGCATCGATGACCTCTTATATCAAGAACATCAGCTGGTTTGAAATTGAATTTCAATCAATGAACCTTCGGATTTATGTAAACATCTAGTCAGAAACATCGACTATAGTGATGCTTTCATTGTTCAACTGTTTTTATTAGGTAAACTTTCATTAATTTCTTGCTCTGAATGTCGATGATTTTTGACTGCTCGGCATGAGACTGCGATCTTTTTCGTCATCGCTGTGCACGTGTGCACGAACTGGCAACTTTGGGCCTTAGAAACTCTAATTCTAGGCCGTTTTTCACCGCGCTACCTTCATAGTTTTTCAGCTGTTTTCAACACAAGCTGATTTTTGTAGTTTTTTCGTTAACGTTTTTCATCGTGACCACTGCCTTTAAGATGTGTGTGGCCTTGCATTGTGATGATTTCGATTTGTCAATTCGTCGCTTGGTTGGAATGTTTTGCCACATCCACTATATAGTCCTGACCTTGCACCAGCTGATTACTTTTTATTTCAATCTTTGAAAACTCCTTGAATGGTAAAAATTTCATAAATGATGTCAAATCGTACCTGGTTCAGTTCTTGCTGATAAAAACCAGAAGCTTTATGAACGTGGAATTATTATGCCGCCTGAAAAATGGCAAAGGGTCATTGCTCAAAATGGGCAATACATTACAGAATAAAGTCATTTCGTTTCATGAAAAAATACGGATTTCTTTATTTTCTAAAGAAATCCGCAATTACTTACATAGTTGCCAACCCAATATATTTCAGTATGGAAAATTTGTACAATAAACTAATTGTTTTCCCAAATCCGTTCTGACCAGCCATGACTTTGACTTCCTGATCATCATTTTGACAAACTAGAATCCAAAAAAAACATTGAATAGGTGAAGTTTAGTCAACTTCAACAAAACAGGTACTGCATTTTTGAAGCTTCAGCCGAATCCCTTGAAGAAAGCCACTCTCAGAAAAAAAAACAGAAATTTTTAACAACAACAACAACACAACTAATTCTATTGCAATAATTAATGTTTTCTGTCGAATGCATTCAAGAACCGTATACCCACCGTAATCTACCGTAATCTGTCAAAAATCAATAAACGGACTTCAGATTCGTTTTCAGCACTTCAAATAACCCCCAGAGGGACAATTTGAGCAATATCTATCCAAGCACTCTGGAAATCGTCAAAAGTCGCGATTTGCCATCAAATTCTCCCCCGATGGGAATCTGTGAACGAACACAGTCGAAAACTTTGGAAAATCGATAAGTGGACCTAAGATTCGTGATCAGCACCCCAAATAACTCCCCAAGCGAATTTTTAGTCAAATCTGAAATATTTTTCTAAAACGCCACGAGAGCCGTGTATAAACAAACGCCCAACCGACAATCCGTACAAGTCCGAAACGCTGATAGTGTGCGCAAACTTTGGAAAATGTCACTTCAACCTACCTTTGCTTAGGGGGTTAGTTTTGGGCGCTGAACACGATTATGTGGTCCGTTTCCGGATTTTCTTTAAAATAATTCGCTTTTTGGAGAATACAATAAGTACGAAAATCAGAGAAAAAATGCCTATAACTTCTTTCAGAGTGGGTCTGGGCAGCTGCGATGAGCATATTCGGACATTTCGTCCGAAAGTGGTTCTAGAAAAGTACATTTCATTTGGAATGGTCATTATGACTTATTGTGGTTCGCTTGTAAGATGTTCTGTGTTTGATTGTTTTGATAAAGAGATAAATATTCTTTCCTGACATGTAAATAAGCTAGAATTCATGTGATTCTTAGCTACTGAGAAACCTGAGTTGTATCCACTTGGAACGCCGCGACCCGTCGGAACTTGACCGATCACAATTACATACATATAAGGGGGGACCGGAAAGCAATGTCGTTTTATTACGCTGAACACAAACACATACATTTCTAAGGAGTGTTTATTTTCAATCAATGAAGTGTTCCCCATCACTGTCAATAACCTCTTACCATCTAGTGAGTACATTTTCAATCCCTGATTGATGAAAATTGATGGGTTTTTCGGCGAAATATCTAGAAATGGCATTTTGGATAGCATCCAAATTCGCAAATGTTTTGTCACCTAAAAAGTGTGCAGCGCTCGAAATAAGTGGAACTCCGACAGTGCATCGTCGGGCGAATATGGTGGATGGTGGATGAACAATGTCGCGAACACTCCCCACCAAACACACAAAGAGGGTGTAGGTTGAGGTACAAACCTGACTTAGCATTACTCGGGGAGCTTTCATTTACAGAGAGCTACTCCTTTTGCGTCTTGGGTTATCATACAGGACCGATTTCTCAGCTCCTGTAATCAAGCAATCAAAAAACGCGTCTGCGTTTTGTCATTGAAACAATAAATTGCATTTGATTGATGCGTTAGCCTTGATCGGTTCGGACAGATTAATGCAGTGTCCACAATAAATTTCGTACTCGGTTTTTGGCCGGAAATCGAAAGTTCAGGGTCTCATTGGAGCACTGGGGTCGAAAGAACAAACAAAAACCAGCCTGAAAGAGCTCCATACGGCTCCAAAGTCCGCTCGCGGTCGAGTTTTCCGAGGAACAGTTTTGTGCGCTTCTACATTAGCATTGGGGCGCATTTTCGCACGCTGTCTACTTCAGGCCCATGCCCGCGCAACTCATCCACCGTTGAAATGTGGCTTTCAAGAAGAAGAGCTGATTTTGGATGTTACGCAGTGTTTTTCATGATTCTTTCCTCACTGGTGGAACAGTCAGACTCTGAACCTTCGTTTTCTGGTAGAAACTCGAAAACGATTTTTTCCCTGGACACTGCCTTCAAGCAGGACCCAAACATCTGCTCTTCTCACTTTCCCAATCTGCTTCAAATGTTCTTGGATGGTCGACCAAGGTCGGTTAAGACTATGCAACAATTCCTTGATCGTCTTACACGGATTTAAATCAGACTGCAGATCAAGTATTGATATGCACAGAAACGACATTACTTTCCAGTTTTCCTATTATTCAGCTATTAAGAGGCTCATTCACATGAACCTAGTTGATCAAAAACAGTATTAAACATGTAAACTGAGGACATGGGAACAAAGAGTAGAATCGGGTGAACAACTTCACTATTGCTAGACTTGATACTTGAAAGCACTGTTTACGATCAACTTCATCCTCGAGTTTTCCATGACGAACGCTTCTCGTGGCTCTCAAAAGCAGAATGGCGTCGAAGAAACGGAACGAAAAGCTACCCAGGAGCCGCAAAACGGCTTAGAAAAGTGGGCAGGCCCCAGCTGCTTTAGGCAAGTCCGGCCCCTTTCCTCCCCTCGACGTAAACAATGGAACACTCGAAATAGTAAGTTGAGCGATGGTTTTCGATCAAAAGCCCCGTTCTTCCCTTCATTCTCAACTTCTCTCTTTACTCAAGTCAGCTTGCATTTATTGGCTGCAGTAGACGAAATTCACAAGCCTCGGACAACTCGTCTACCATGCTTCCCCTAGCTCAATTTTGGATTGACCATAACTCCATTCCAGAAGGTCTTGTACGATTCCAGAGACATCATCGCAATCAGAACGGGACCGTTTCCAAGATGGACGTAAAAACAGAAAAGGGATTTTTATTGTGAACACTGCCTTTAATGTGATTCAAGAACCTTGAACCTCGTCCTGCTTTTGTCCCGAAATCCGGGGGTGCACAAATTTGGGTTCAAGATAGTTTTGACCGCGGCAAGCCCTGAACGCGATTCCGCGCGCGCGATTAATCTCAGCTCTTGTCTAAGCTGTCAACACGATTAAGCAACCGACTTTTCACTCGGCACCGCAGGGTGCAGAATTTTGCAACAAATCAGTTTCCCGGCCGTGAAAATCAGCATACTGGGAGAAGGGGGAGTCCAGACGAGAGTGTTTCATAGATGGTTGCGTAATTTCGACTGAGCTTGTTTCAGATAAAGAAAAACTGTTTCTGAAATTTTCAACCTGAGCCTCTCTCACGTGATTACGTGAAACTGGCAGCGCCTCACTGAAAACTATGACTCCGCCAACTGAGGAGACTCATATGGAGGTAGCAGGTGCAATGGTAGAGCCTCTTAGTAGACCACTGAGTCCACCTTGGCATCAACTTAATAGCTGTTGCAGAAAGCGCCTTGCATCACTGCACTTCCTACACGATAACTGCTCCTGCTGAGGTGGGCGATACACTTCCTGAAATCTTTCTACTGGAGTTTGAAGCCAACTACACCGTCACTATTACTGGTCTTAGAAACGGTGTATACAAATTTAAGTACTATTTGCGTTGGTCCCGGAGCGAAGTCGTCTACCTCAGCAGTTCTCGAAGAGGAACTACACTCTACCACAATGTTAAAACGGCATGGTGCGGTTGCGGTCACACACTAAAACTACGGTGTAAGACACCAGATTTCATTATCGATCGACAGCACAGCTGACTTTCAGGGTGAGTATCGGTTTTTTTTTCATGTTTGGTTCAGCATTATTTTCGTTTCTGACTGTTTAAATATTGCGAATAGGGACTATTCTTACTGCGTGAGGAAAATTAGCGGTTTATTCGGGCTTCGAAGTGTTTTTTTTTCAAAATTCTGTTTTAAAATCGAAAAAACTGCAAATTCCTCTCCCACACTGGAAGGAGCCCCTATTCGTAATTTCATAAGAGTCAGAAACAAAAATAATGTCAAAACAAACAAGAAAAAAAGGAAAACCGCAACTTATTCGGAAAATCAGCTGTGCAGTCGATCGATAATGAAATCTCTTCCACCGTAGTTTTAGTGTGTGACCGCAACCGAGAGAGGCAGTGCCAGTTTTCACGTGATCCGCTAAACGTTAAGGGCAGTGTTCACGATAAAAGTCGTTTTTCTGTTTTACCGCCTATCTTGAAAACGGTCCCATGCTGATTTCAATGATGCCCCTGGAATCGTACAAGACACTCTGGAAACGGAGTTATGGCCCCTCGGAATTCAGCAAGGGAAGCATTGTGGACGAGTTCTCCGAGACTTGTAACTCCCGTTTTTTGCAGCCGATGTGTGCGAACTGACCTGAGTAAAGAGAGAAGTTGAGAATGAAGGGAAGAACGGGGCTTTTGATAGGAAAACATCGCTCATCTAACCACGAGTTCAGGGCAACTGTTATAGGACGTGGGCGGAGTGGCCCATTGGGTTAACTGGCCCACGAGATTTTCACCCACTCACCGGCCGTTTTTCGACGCACTTCCGTTCTTAATCTTCTTATAGAGACCCAAAGGTTACGTTTTAGCCAAAAAAACGCTCAACTTTTTCTTCGTGAGCACTGCCTTTACAAAGGCATGGGTTGAAGAATTCGAACTCTTTAACGTGACCAGTTTGTAGTCTTGGTCTCAATGCTCTGAAGAACGGTGGGGCATCACGCTGATCGTGTTAAGTTCCGAAAAACTTACATTGCGTCATAAACGTTGTCCAACCTCCAACCTCATCGCGGATATTTTTCGGTAACAGTCACATCTTGCTGAGTATCGTGGAAAATCGATACATTTTTTAACATAACTGGTGATGTCTTTATTTTCAAATAAAAATAATATTTTCGACAGTGTTCGTATGGTTCCGGAACAGTCCGAAATTCTTAAAATTAGAATGAAATTAGTTGTAGTTCGGCCGAGGAGTTGGAAATTTGTAATCAGCGAGTATTTTAGGCGTAGAATGAAAAATAATAAAGACGGTGTCCCTGAGGAAGTCGTTCTCTCGGAAATGTCCATTTCTAGGGTGTTCTTATGGTTATGAAACGCACTGTTTGGCGGCCTGATAATTAGCCCACCTGTGTCGGCAGTTACCTTCAGAACCCGACTTTCTACCCTTCTAGACCGGGACACGAACGTGCTCTATTGCTGACTGCACAAGACATCAGAGGAATCAGTAGTACGATTTTCGGCACTTCCACGAGTGTGAGCAAAGTCACAGGTCAAGCGGGCATTTCCGTGTACCGAGCGAAACTCTGCTGGTCTACATGGCCTTAGACGTTGGGATTGGCGGACCGCCAGCATTTGCTTGGCGAGCAAAAACCATTCCCGGTGTCGGACAACCATTAGCCGGGGGTCCGCCAAAACCCTGTCAGCGGTCCACCAACACGTTGGCTGACCGCTGGCAGTCTTTTGGCTAACACCTGGCAGCCCGCTGTTTAGCAATCATCCTCTAGCGGTCCGCCAGTCTCTTGGCAGACTGATGAGTCGAGGTGGGTCCCTCACCGCAGATCGTTGTGTGGGAGATCGCCTACGCAACTGTCTGAGGTGGGGGAACCACCCCACTTCCCTCCCCCCTAACCGTGGGGACTTGCCCCTCAGCTGCCAAAAATATGCTAGCCTCTGTAGAGTGACTTCAGGTCACCTTCCAGGGCCGGCATCAAAGTGCCGAGTGGACACTCATTGGACTGAATCGTCTTATATACCTGCTCCGCTTATCAAAGAAATCAGATATCAAACTATGACATGTTAAAACATGAGTAGTCGTCAACTCTCTCGAGTGCCAGCCATGTGACGACTCAGTGCCAAGAGGAGGCCACTGGGCAGTTATGCGCCAGCCAAGTGCCGATTGGTGGATAACTGCGTTTTTATGCGCCCGGCAATTTCGAGAATTGATCGCCCTTGCCAGCTGAATGCAAGTTATCACGCAGCTTTCAGGCAGCTGGCACATTTTCGCCAGCGGTCCGCCGCTAGCTCTAGTTGAGATGCCAAGGATAAGCCAGCTGTCGGCCTCGTAATTACCAATTGCCAGCTGAATGACAGTTATCACCCAGCTGTTAGGCAACTGGCACATTTTCGCCAGCCGTACGTCGCTGTCATTAAATGACATGCCGAGGGTATGCCAACTGTTGGCCTCGTGATTGTCACTGGCCAGCTAAATGCCAGCTATCCCCCAGCTGTTGAGCAACCGGCGAATTTTCGCCAGCGGTCCGCTGCTCTCAATGTCTGAGGTGCTTTTCAAATGTGGTGACAAGATTTCAAATCTCATCCCGTCGACGTAGGCGCTTACCTAACCGCCTTCTTCGGTCTGCTCTTATCTATCAGCATCGCCCTCAAAACATTAAAAAATTTCAGGCGTATAATCGTTTTTCAAATAAATGGTGGGCAGAAGGCTGACGGGTCCTCAATTTGTACGAAATAAATCGCCTCGTAGTCATCTTCGATTATCGTTTCTACTTTCAGTGTGCGAACGTAGAGAACTGTTCCAAGAGGGTCATTTTTTGAGAAGAAGGTGTCTGCTTGAAAACATACACTATCCGCGCTGAGTTTTATAAAAACGTGGAACATTTGCCAAACTTGGCAAAAAAGCGTCCCATGCTTGTAAACTTTTTGAACGGAGACTTTTTTGGATTCTAAAAACGCTATTATACCCACAGCTCAAATTCCCACGTACTAATAATACACTTTGTGGACGGAATTTCCCCAAAAGCGCTTTGTTTTTGAATGAAATCGTTTTTGCGGTCGTTCCTCATCAGAAAAGTCGTGCGCGGCAAAGTGAAGCAAAACTTTGAGTAGTATTTGTACAAGTAATAGATAAGAAATCTCCACGTTTTCTTCATGTATTATATGCAGGTGGGACAACCTTGAAATTCATGCAGGTAGAAAACAACCATTCCGCTCTCCTGAACTTTGTGCATTGGGAGAGAGGTTTGGTACAGAAACAGACCACACAAGGTTATTAGCGACGTGCGTAAGCGCGATAGAATGGGAAAGTTTGTCACCATATATGAAAACCACCCTGTAATTCCTACTGAGTTGGAAGGTATTTTTTAAAGAAAGTGCAAAGCCCCAAAAGCCTGTCTGTGTCAACAGAATATTGCGTACTTCACCTCCTCGAGGTTGAAAAAATAAAAACCCCTAGGAAAGTTCTTGATATATTCCATTTCCTAGGGCAATATTCTGCGTGCTAAATATCATCTTTGGAGAAGGTGATGATGATCCCTGCACTTCTTGTGGACTTCTCTCAACAACCCACTTTTCACGCCACTATCCAAACGTCATCCCCTCCTCCCTTATCTATCTATGCGATATGCGGCGAAAATTCAGTTTTCTGCGAAGAGACCATCGGGCTTAATAGACCTATCTCCTCGTCCTCGTTGAAACGTATAAAAGGAACGCTGGAGTTCCTTTCGATTTCAACGCATATCATCCCAGATCCGATCCCCTCAACATATTCACTTCCTGCTTTCCACCTACTGGACATGATCCGGATAGCCCTATTTTTGCTCCTTGCCGAGCACAGCTACGCCTCATTTTGCGGCTCTTCTGCGGTGCCATTCAGTTTTGAAGTGAGTTTTTCGATTAATTTTCACATGGTCCCAGAGAATAATTTATATATAAACTTGTCCAGACGGGTAGCGCTACTTTCCGCCTATTCCCCTTTCCGCGATGGGAGGAGTCACTAATTTCAAAGCGAACTCATTTTTACTGACTTTCGCTCCTTTTTCGGAGCGACGTTCATCTTGTGCGGTTCAGACTAATGTGGAGGTGTACGCTGTATAGTTAGTTGTACACGAACAAAATTTTCGAGAGATTTTTCAATTTTTTTTTTCGTTCAAACATTCCGTCGAAGGAATTTTTTTTCAAAATTCCTTCGCACGAAATTCCGTCGAACGAAGTTTTATCGACTTTCGTTTGTTCGAGCTCATTCGAACGATTTTTTTTTCATTTTGTTCGTTCGAGACTGTTTCGAACGAAAAAATTTTAGCTGTCGTTTGTTCCACATTTTTTTTCCCGAAATTGTACAACTATACTACGCTGCTCACTCCTTTTCTTCTAACCACTCGCCGTATCTCTTGTCGTCTGATTTTCCCAAGTCCGCAATGCACCATTTGAACCTCAATTTGAAAAAAGATATTAATCGTCGTTGATTACCCAACAAAAATGATTCAAGAAATATTACTGCTGAAACACCTCCTGCATTTACACACTTAGGCGCAATGTTTACAATTTTGAGATTAAGATTTTGATTTGAGTTTGAGTAACATGAGAAATATGGCTATGTCCGTGGCTTGTTTCCTTAAAGGCAGAAGACACGCTTGAAAAAGTTGTTGAGATAACTACATTAGTGGGGTCGTGCGGGCCCTAGAAGAGTCCTCACGAAGTTGCAAGCGTGAAAAACGAGTCCAAATGACCGTATTTGAGCCGTAGTCAATCGCGAAATCATCCTTGCTCCGCCCATCGATACGGGCTCCGCCCCTCCATACAGGTATTCAATGCTCGATTGCGGCCACTTTAGATTACTTTTTGGGCTTCTAACGGCCTAAGCGTTCCAGAAAGAGCGTACGAGTACATTAGCGTCGTTATCCCAACAAATTTGTGGCTAGCTCCGCTATTTCAGCCAGTGCCGTACAACTCGTCCATTTCTGGGCAAATATAGAACATACCGTTATATCTTGATTTCCGTCGATTTGTTTTCGTCTTTTTCGTTATTTCTGAATACTAACAGCTTCAGACCTTCAGTTTAACCCATAAAATTGATATCATTTTTGAGCGTATCTGCTGCCTATAAAGGCAGTGTTCACGATTAGAATCGTTTTTCTGCTTTTTTGCCTTTATTGAAGGCGGTCCCATGCTGATTCCAATGATGTTTTTGGAATCGTACAAGACCTTCTAGGAGCGGGTTATGGTCCCTTAAAAATTGAACTAGGGAAGCGTAGTGGACGAGTTGTCCGAGGCTTGCAGTTTCCGTCTTTTGCAACCGATGTATGCGAGCTGACCTGAGTAAAGAGAGAAGTTGGGCATAAAGGGAAGAATGGGGCTATTGATCGGAAACCATCTCTTATCTCACAATCTCGAGCATTCATTTGTTCACGTCGGTGGGCGTGGAAAACGCATCTGGGTGTGACGAGCTGACGGGTGTCCAACTTTGGGGCCATAGGGGACCGTTCCGAGCTCATTTTTCCTAATTTTTTCAACGTTAGGGTTGCGCTAGGTCCCGTAGCTGCCGATCTCCACCAAAAAATCAGTCATGGTTTTTATCGTGGACACTGTCTTTAAGAAAAAACATTTCAATCTGAACCGCGGCTGGCGCGGACGATTTATATTGCACCGGCAGCTGGCTGGTAGTTATAAGCCAGCCGCTGGTGAAATTTAAACCGCCGAGCCAGCCGCGGTATGGAATCAAATGCTTTTTCTTGAGGAAACAAGTCAAGGATCTAACTACAACTGATTTTTTTTATCTGTGAGAAAATCAAATAATCCTTGAAGAATCTTTGTCATGTACCAAACATAAAAATTGAGGGCATTCAATAAATGAATAAGCTCATTTCCATAGTCGGTATATGTTTGGTACCAAGAGTAGTGCAACATTCTACTGCGCATCCAACATTGGCGACTGCTTCGCCACTTACTAAAAGATGTGATGTTTATTGTATTCGTATAATTCGCAACAACCTAAGCATCGAAGAGCGCGCTAAGCCAACTATTTCACCCGATCACCACCTGAATACCGGTTCCCGAAGAACAAGAGAGAAACTCCGTGCGGAGAAATTGGCCGCAGCCGCCGCCGTCCGGTTAGATTTGGAAGCACCAGAGGTGAAAAGTCCTCACCCAGTTTCTTGCAACTTCACATCGGGATCAGCTGTGTGAACACGTGACAACGCCCCCAACAACGAGATAGTAACTTTCTTCACAGTTACTTTAGCCCTTTATATTCTCAACGTGAATTTTGTTCCCTCCAAGAACGCTCATCGTGAGTAAACTTCGCACCTTAGATTGGCTTGAAAATGAAAGAATAGGTTTTTGAAGAAAATTTGAAGCAAGTGATTCCACTCAGCATGAATCCGTCTCTGGCCCCACCCTTTGGTCCATATGGGACCACTCATCAAAAGGTTACATATTCTATCATTTCAGGCTCTTCCCGACGGTCAACCAGTGATCGGATGCGCGCGTCCGATTTGCTTTGGGTCAAATGGCGATGGCCACACTAATGATGGGCGCTTTTACAGGTAAGGTAAACTGTCAGAGGATAGAACAAACCTTCAGAACACACGAAAAGTCTATGGGAACGTGACATAGAGTCAGTCCGAAAGAGACTGTCCACCCGCGCGGTCGGCATGCGTGCGGAGCGGCTCTCGCGAAGGCGTTTTTCGGACTTGGAAATCGATTAGCAGAATGATCGACAAGTATTGAATTACATCCCGATCAGCTGTTTGCAATCATGGAAAGGCTCTCCCGAAATAATGCTTTTGCAACGGCCGCTTCACACGCACGCCGACCGCGTTGGCGAACGGTTTCAAACGGACAGACCTTATTTTCTCATTCTCAATCGACCTACATCATATGGAAAACCATTTTCAATCATATTGTTCACATTTCGAATTACAAATGACTGAAAGTAACAGCATCAGACTCATTGTCAGCCAGGAATCTTGGAAATCTTCTTGCAGTGAGAATCATTTCACGGGTTTCTTATTTTTTTCGCACAATCATAACCTTAGCCTCGGTAAAAATCGAAATTCCCATCAGTCGTGTCTCATGCGTACGTGCGCGATGCTGCTCCCCCCGTCTGTCCTCCGCTCTCTCGCCGTCTCTGACCTCCGCTCCTCACCCGCACGCAGAGGAACCAAGAGATTGTAATTGCCTTACAGCCTTTAAACCTTCGAAAAACACCAAAAATAACGCGAAATAAACGTGTCGGATCATCGAGAATTCTGGAAACCTTTTGAAATTCTTTCAAGTTGAAAAGAGTTCCCTTCAAACTTCAATTCAAAAAAAACTGCTCCGATATCATTTATTCGCATTATATGTATATCAATTCTGTAAATACACATAACGTAATTTTCTCAAGCGAAGGGTGAAACTTCTAAAAGATTACTGGTTGAATGAAGATATAATTAGATAAACAAACAGTCTGACATAGAAATGAATATTCAATGAACAATTGAAAATTAATTTTACCACTCAAAAGCGAAGCTGCCCCTTTTCATCTTCATGTATAACTTTTAACTCAACAATTACACATTTTACAATTCTAGTTAGGGGGGAAATACTGGAAATAAAAGAATGAATACAAAGAGGAGAAAAAATAGACGGGGAACAAAACTGAATAATTTAACGGAGTTAACAAGTAAACTGATTCATCAAAGAGCTAAGGCACCCGTCATAGTCGGGCGAAGGTCGGACAGAGCCGTCCTCAGCCCACCCTAGTAATCCTAGGCCATCCGGCGCCAACCCTAGTGGTCAAATATATGCCAATCGATAAAGGATTGCAACCGCATCCCCAATCGCACCACGGCATACTCGAACGCACTGCGGCCGACTCAGGCCGGCCATATCGTGGGGTACGGAATTTTCCACCTTAGCAAGCAATGCATAGCATATGTATCGACGAGGACGGCCACGCCTGGATTAGGCTGTGCTATATCGGGAGCAGGGATGAGCGGAAATTTTTTCTTCATTTACGGAAATCGGAACGACCTTTTCAAGTGCGGAAATCGCAACGCCAAAACCCATCGGAAATGCGTTCAGTGAAATTCTTAACTCTCCTCTGATGGCTGTTCCTACCAAAAAACTTGGGCTTATCCTTCTTTATTGAACTATTTTCATGTAAATACAATTAGCCCTGGATTTATGGAAAGTGAAAACGGATCCCGAATTCCAATTAAGTGCCCGAATTAATTCCTTAGGAATTTGGCAAGGAAAGTGTAAAAAATTTTAATCTCGCGGATTTTTCTGATTTCTTCCGCATTTTCAGGCTTTTTTACCAAAGTCGGATATCGAAAGGCCAGAAACCATCGGTAACCGGAATTCCGCTCATCCCTGATCGGGAGGGGTGAGGGGATTTTCAACCTTAAAAAGCAATGTATTACATGCGTATCGACCGGGACGGCCACGGACGGCTCAGGCGTGCCCAGTCCGGCCACAAAAGGTGCATTCTTCACACACGATTTGTATGACGTAGATGCCTATGCTGCAGCCAATCGGCCGACTATAGCGAGGGTCCAGTGCCTGTTTTTTTTCTGATTGGCATGATTCCTCCAGTTATTAGGGCTCTCGAAAAACCGGATTTTTGAAATTTTAATGTGGTTTTCGGTAATAAACCGCGAACTGAACTGCTTAATGGATAGCCAGGATTGGCGAAACAAATGTTAGTACTCCGATTTTCAGGATCAATAAGCGGCCAGACGGTTTCTTCCGAGAGGAGGAGAATCAAATGACTCCAAGCCGTGGTGCGCGATACCTCCAGCAACACACCGTGGTGGGTCAGCAGCTCTTCGACCACCAATTGAAAAGACTTTTAGAAGCCTGTGAAAACTTTCTACACTAGACATCTAATTTTGTCCAATTTTCCAGCAGTGCGAGTCGACCTTCCAGTCACTATCCTGCGACGCAGATAATCAATGGGTGGCCGGAATCGCGCCATTGTTGAACGTCTCCAGCTCTCTGTGAGTTTCAACATTATATGAAGCTTTAGGAATACCTACGACTACATTACCTACTCCAGTAAAAATTGCCGCGACAATGCCGGGATAAGGCCGCTTCGGCTCCTAGATGCACCAAAACAGCAGATACGGGATGCACCTCAAACGCGGGTAATTGAGCCGGCGATAATCGCGTTTTACCACAAAGGACAGTGCATCGTAGATAACGAGGGTTCCCTGATCCATCCTCACGGGGCCGGCGCAGTTCTAAAATTGAACCGTTGCGGTACTATCGCGGCGTTGTCGATACTCAAAAAACTGCAACAGAGTCGTCTTGGCACAGTGTTGATCGCGGTTCTACCGCCGTACTATAGCGGCACAGTCGAGGGTCGGGGTAGTTTCCCGACACTGTCGCGGAGCTATCGCGGCACAGTGAAGGGCCGCGATATTTTCTCGGCACATAAGTTTTCCCTGAGTATGACCAGGAGGAATACTCACTACTTTATGCATTAGTCCTAATACGTGTCCTATGACACATAATAAGCCCGTTTGAGAGTTTTTTGGGAGTTTTAACTGTTCGCGGGCTGAGCTGCACCCATCCGAAGCGTTCACACTGTCTAACGACAAGTGTCCAAGAGAAAAATCGCTCACATTTTGATTTCGGATGGGAAAGAATTAATCGCGAAAAATTTCATTACTCGTGATGGCAAGATAGACAGTACTGAGAGCGCCACGCCCATTTAAATGTCAGTTGTCCAGGATGAAGCCCTTAACAATAGTTGTCAAATATGTAAAAGCACTGGTGCTATTGGCAGATGAAAGAACGAAATACTAGACTTAAGATGATGTAGGAAACTGAAACTGGGTTGGACTGAAGGCTCCATAGTTTTGTAATAGTTGTCCGCAATAGTGTTTACTGTAATCGTTCGGAACGGAGGACGTTCCTTCCGAAAAATTTGGCAATATTTTGGTTGTGTAGATGCTCCGCCCATTTAGTGACAGTTGCTAACGGTAGTGCTCTCTAAAAATTTTTATGAAGTTTACAAGGGAAGCTTGTACGGATGGCGGATAAGAGAGGAAAATTACATAGAAGATTCCAGCAGGAAGGAACCCATAATGATTCCGGGTAACCGAATGTTCAGCCCAATTGTGACCGTTGCTCAATTCTAGTTTTTTTTTGCGACACTTCCAAAGAGGAAGATATTTTCAATTCAAGAAACAAACATCCTGTGTTAGATTTCACAGAAATACGGCCCAAGGACAAGAAACGCTTTTTCGGTACTGTTGACGCCCCGCCTACCACATGACACTTGTTCACGGTGAAGTCCCAGAAATCAGCTCTACTATGAGTTTGGAGGGCGCTCCGCCCACCCAAGGAAAAGTTGCGCGACAGACGTCAACAGTATCCTCGCCGATTCCAAAATCATGGTCGATTCACTACGTAGTAACAAATTTTCAACTACAGAGAAACTCTCGTTTGCCTTATTCGTGACAGTTGTCTGCGATCATGTTCTTGATAATGAGAATGTAGTACGCGCAGACGCCACACCCGCTCGTGATAGTTATCCACAATACTGTCTTTTCGTAACAGCTCGTGGCCGAAGAAAATTTTCTAGACATCAATCCCGTTAGGAAAAAATATCCAGCCTCGAAAGATTTCACCGAAAATACATATTGAAAGCTGTATGGATGCAACAGGAGTCCCGCCTATTTGTAACAATTATCCGTGATAGTCGTCCTTTCGTAAGAATCATTGGTTGAAGCACTTCAATATTAGTGCAGACGCCACGCCCACTCGTGACAGTCACGTGCCCAGATATCAAATCAGCTAGAGTGTTGTGATGATATTTCACAGCAAATTTCACAAACTATACAGATGCAGTTAAAACTCCGCCCATTTGTGACAATTTGTCATGACAGTTTTCCTGTGGGTTATTATCTGAAGACATGGAAGTTAATTTCGAGACATGGCCACTTATCATAGTAGATGCTCCTATGGCGCTGGAGCTCCACCCATTTGTGACAGTTCTCCGTTGTACATAGAATCCTTCTTGGAAACCTCATTGCGAAGAAGCTAAAATTAGTCTACCGATTCACCAAATAAAATTGAGAGAAAAAATTTGTACATTCCAGAAGCTCCGCCTATTTGTGAGAGTTCTCCGTGGCTGAGCTCCCTCTTTATGGCTTCCATGAGAAGGAGAATCCATGAGAGTCTCAATTTGTGGCTTGAGAACTGCTTGCGACTCCAAAAAAAACACTACCCGATGAGGCTGACGCTCCGCCTACTCGTGACGCTTGTCCTTTCTCCCCATACTTTGACACCAAACCAATGAAAGCATCCAAGGGCCCGCCATAGGGACCTAATACCTCATAACGTGAACCTGCCTGCCTCGTACAAATGAGTAAAAGAGTCATCAACAACTTCTAATGAGAATTTTCGGAAACGATATTTTTGAATGATTTTTTTTAAAGTTTGCATCAATTTGAGAGTTCTTCAGAACGGCTCTCCAGTGTTGCACATACGAACCACTGCGAATGTCTTCCGACAGAGGCGTTGCAACCGTGAAGCCGGGCCAAATCGTCATTGGAGGAGAGGTAATGTTAAGATACATAACTCTGTAAAACTTACTTTGATACTTTGATACTTTGATGATCCATCTTCATCGGAGGTCTTCTCGATGTGGACCACATTCGCTCCAGGCTTTTCTGGAAAGAGCAACAGTCATCCAGTACGGTAGACCCTTCCGCTTGAATGATTTACTGAACGTGTCAGCCCAGCGTGTCGCGGGGCGTCCGAGGGTTCTCTTGATGTCTCGTGGACACCAGTACGAAATTCTGGTACTCCATCTGTCATCGGACCGGCGTAGTACGTGACCTGCCCATCTGTGCTTTGTTGATTCGATATGAGACAGCGCATCACGAATGCCAGACTTCTTTCGAATGTCCTGACTGCTGAGTCCTTCTTGGTATTGCTTTCGGCGGTTTGTCTTCAGAAGACACCTCTCCAAAGCTCTTTGCGAAGTCCTCATTGCGACCGAGATCCGCTTATTAGCAAGCCCACGTCTCGGTGCCGTAGCATAACGCTGGAAGCACAGTGGAATCAAAGAGGTGAGCTCTAAGCTTATCGTCATGAACCTCGTTGGCCACTTCCCGAATAGTGCCCATAGCTGCCCAGGCTGCTCTTCGTCGCCGGCACATCTCATTCGTCAGGTCATTTGCCATGTTGACTTCTCGCCCGAGGTAGATGTAGCTTTCCACTTTATCCAGTACAGTTCCGTCGAGGGAAACCGGCCCTCCATCGCACCATTGATTCGTCATCGTTTGAGTTTTACTCATGTTCATCGACAAACCAATCGCTCTGCCCTCCATCTACCTCATTCAGCATCTCGTCCATCTCCTGCGTGTTGTTGCTGATGAGAACAATGTCGTCCGCAAACCGCAGGTTAGAGAGCTTTCTTCCATCGATACTCAAGCCTTTGTTGTCCCAGTCAAGCTGGCTCATCGCATACTGGAGGGCAGAAGTAAAGAGTTTCGGGGATATTGTTTCACCTTGCCAAACACCTTTTTCGATTGGAATTTGCAGCTTACGTTCAAACAACTAAATAGTTGTCGATGTTCTTGTGTTGCACTGCTCCAATATATTCACGTATGCAGGGTCGACTCCGGCGTGTAACAAAGCGTTGAGTACAGCATTTATCTCCACTGAATCAAAAGCCTTCTTCTAGTCGACACAAGTGAGACACAACGGCATTTTACTCCCGACATCTCTCGACCAACTGTAATATGGTGTGGATGTGATCCATGCAACAGAATCCCTTTCTGAACCCGGCCTGCTCTACTGGCTGGTAAGCATCCAAGGTGGCCTCTAAACGATTGAGTATAATCTTGGTGAAAACCTTATACGGAATCGACAGCAGAGCGATGGGACGGTAATTTCTGATATCCTCCTTGTCCCCCTTCTTGAAAATCAGAACTGTCTTGGAGCATTTCCATTGATCTGGTATTGACCGGGCTTCCAGGTAGGAATTAAAATGTTCAGCCAAAATCTTGCACACTGCTTCGCCTCCTGACCTCAGCAAGTCTGCAGAGATTCCATCTGTACCAGGGGCTGTTCCTTTCTTCAGCGACCGCAGAACATTCGCGACCTCGGATAAGAGGATGGGCGGCACAGAGTCCACCGTGGGAGATGAACATCTCGAAACCGGTGTGGTTGAGCGGAAGAGTTCTGTATAAAAGTCCGTTACAATGTGCTCCATATGCGATCTGGCTGTTCTGGGATTTCCAAGCTGATCTTTCAGGCAAGCCGTTATGGTGCGATGATCCGAAAGATCGGTCCGACAGCGTATCAGACTGCGCCTTTGAACTGCAGTCTTGAGGAGTTTGTTTCTGCGATGTTCTCTGAGAGACTCCTTTACTGCTATGCGACAGGCCTTGTTGATGACGGTCTTCTCAAGATGCGAAGCATTAGGGTCTAGTCTAATTTCTCCTCGGCGTTTTAGGAGTTCTCGTGCATTAGAATTCATCCTTTCCTCTCCTGACTGTTGAACCTCCATTGCCACTTTCCCGCACTGAAGTAGACCTTCGGCTAGAGCCTCGCAGTCCGTTGTAGGATTGTCTGTCGATCTCCAAGGATAGTTTTTGATCGCTGCCTCCATTATTGCTTCATTATAGCGAGGAAAGCGAATGGGTGCGCGGCGATGTGTATCCCGCTTGAAGATGCCTTTGTTTAGACGAATTTTGGCTCGAAGAAGACGATGATCGGATCCACAGTCGAAGGACGGAACTACTCCAGTATCCATCAAACTCCATTTTCGATTTGTCAGGATATGGTCCAGTTCTGAGCGTGTGCGCCCATTGGGGCTTTCCCATGTCCACCGTCTGTGCTTTTTCTTTTCAAATAGCGAATTACTATGGAACAGGTTACATGATGACATCAAGTCCAGCAAACGAACGCCGTTGCTGTTTCTGACTCCGTCACCATGTCGACCAAGTCTCCAATTGCCGTCGCCTGAGTTGCCCATAATCGCGTTAAAATCTCCACAAATGAACTTGTAATAGGACTTCTCCATCCTGATTGTTGTTTCCAGCTCAGCGTAAAAACGTTCCTTTTCTTCGTCTTCAGCAACATCAGTGGGTGCGTAACAGTTCACTATGGTGATAGGCGTCTTCTGGTTGATTTTTAGGAGCAGTACAGATAAAAACGTGGGCTCAGAATTTTATGCGAGTGGATGCTTGACTGAACTCCAGTGTGCACAAGGAAGCCAACTCCTCCGACATTTTTTCGCCGTGACATTCTGTCCCATTATCATCAGCTCTCATCGGTCGGTCTTTCTCGTGTACGCCTCCTTAACTTTCGTTTCCTGTGAACAGATAACATCGTACTTTATTCTCCTTGACTGGTGGAGAAAAGTTCTGAGATCTGCGTCTGATGCGACTGTTCGGCAGTTGTATGTGCAGATGTATAGACATTCTTCAGGTAGGGTAATGGGTTTTCCAATGACGCCCCGTCCTGTTCCTCGTCCGTCCTCGGTAGAGGCATCTCTGTAAAAGTGTAATTTAAAGACAAATAATCGAACCACACTGTGAATACCATTCAGAAAAACTTTTAAAGGCACAGGACACCCAAAAATTAATTTTCAGGTTTCATGCTTATCTTGGAGACAGTCAAACGCTGATCACAGTAGTATCTCTGAAATCGTCCAGCACCCCCTATGAACAGAGTTATGGCTCTTCAAAGATGCCTAGATTTAGAGGGTGAAAATTTGGTGGACGAGTTGTCTCAGGCCTGTAATTCTCTTCATTTGCAATCGTTGCGTGAGAGAAAGCTAGGATAGAGAGACAGTCCGGTAATGGACAGAAGAACGACGACTTGTTGGAATTCATCCATCCATCGAGCCGCTATCGACTTCGGAAATCTGTTAGGGGGTCGGGCCTGTGGTGGTCGCTTATATCTCGCTTATGTGGAGGAATTGAGATCTCGCAATAGGCACGTGTTATACAGGAGGGGTCTTCTACACAATTATATGAAAATCTCAAAAGTCATATCTGAGGGTGTACTGTGCCTTTAAAGGCAGTGCTCACGATGAAATCAGCCTTCAGGTTTTCACCAGAAGTCGAAAAGTCCAAGGCCCGATGCATGATCGAAGACGCAAAAACGGCTAAAAACTAGCAATAAGTAGCCCATTACCGACCCGATAACTGGGAGCAGTATGCCCGCCCCACCCACTTCCTCAACAAATACCGAGGAAGTGTGTGGGACGAGCATGGACCATTCAGGTTTTTGAGCCGTATAGGCCAGTTTATTGCTTGTTTTGAACCGTTATTTCAATACTCAAAAGTTCAAAAGGCCTCAGCTTCACTGGATTAAATGCCGATTTGTGCTTACCAGACCATGCCCGTTAAAGGGTGATTGCTGTTGTGCCTACACAGTTCATGTGTGGATAGCTGAGGGATGCGGAACGGGGTGTCGTTGGTGTAATGGTAACACTCTCGCCCGGAAAGCGTGAAATGCAGGTTCGAGTCCTGCCTGACATGTGAGATTTGCGTTCAAATCGGCTACCTTAGGACATCTTGTGATTATATACCATGCCAAAAAAAGCATTAAATAATCAAAAATATCGAAATTATTTCAATACTGTAGCTGCAATGGGCCTTGGACTTTTGATTTCTGCCACGAGCCCGAACGCTGTGTCTATCATGCACAATCTCTCTAACAAGGGAACCATTACGAGTCATAGTAACCATTACCAATGAAATGTACTTTCCTAGAACCATTTTCGGACGAAAAGTCCAAATATGCCTATCGCAGCTGCCTAGATCCACTCTGAAAGAAGTCATGAGCGCTTCTAAAGCCCCTTTCACAGTCTGCCGGACGACGCCGTCCAGCACGTTAAAAGCGAGCCGCAGTGCGAGGGAAGCTGCGGTGAACAACCGTCAGTACCAACTCTTCAGTACAAAATGTAAGGCGAAAACAACCCGTTCTAACCCGTCATAACTTGATCCGACGTCGTGGCAATGATTTCACCGCACTGAG
The DNA here is from genome assembly GCA_029168955.1 of Aplectana chamaeleonis. Classification (NCBI taxonomy): domain Eukaryota; kingdom Metazoa; phylum Nematoda; class Chromadorea; order Rhabditida; family Cosmocercidae; genus Aplectana; species Aplectana chamaeleonis. The sequence continues at coordinate 1,359,310 of JAPDOI010000056.1, read as the reverse complement.
ACGTCGGTCGGCCGACACCGCAGTGCGGAGTGCACAGACGCCGCAGTCCTATCTTATAACATGCCGGACGGCATCGTCCGGCAGACTGTGAAAGACCCTTTAAGCTTCGCGGCAAGGTAAGGGAATTTTTAGGGTGTTTTTAAATTTTTTTCCGGAATTTGCTAAAACATGTATGTAGGGGTAGTCTGGGGTGCTGAACACGAATCTGGGGTTCGCTTGTTCGAATTTCAAGGTTTACTGTAGGTTAAGATGCCATTTAGGAGGCAAAACCTACATTGATAATTCGAGAATCGACAAGTGGACATCGAATTCGTATTCAGCACCCCAAAAACCCTCACACAGAAACTTTGAGACAAATCTGAGACTTTGACCAAACTACCGTATACCCACCGTAATCTACCGTAAGCTGTCAAAAATCGATAAACTGACATCAGATTCGTGTCGAGCACTCCAAATAACCCACAGAAGAACGACTTGAGCCACATCTGTCGTCACATTTCGGAAATCGTCAAAAGTCGACTTTGCCGTCGATTTTTTCTGCCGGTGAGAAACTTTAAACAAATTCTGCCGAAAACTTTGGAAAAACGACAAATGAACCTCAGATTCGTGATCAGCACCCCAAATAACCCAACAGGAGAAATTTTAAGTCAAATCTGGCGCATTTTTCTTCAACGCTCTCTGAACCCCGAAATTCGCATAATAATTGAACGCTGATCCGATAAAGTCCAAAACGCTGTCAGTGTGCGAAGTTTGGAAAATGTTCCTTCACCTAAAATTTGTCTAGGGGGGGGGTAGTTTTGGACGCTGAATACGATTACGATTATTATTATTACCGTTTCCGGATTTTCGTTTTTTATGCGCTTTTTTGGAGGGTACAATAGGTACGAAAATCAGAGAAGAAATGCCTACAACTTCTTTCAGAGTGGGTCTAGGCAGCTGCGATGAGCATATTCGGACTTTTCGTCCGAAAATGGTTCCTGAAAAGTACATTTCATTTGGAATGGTTACTATGACTTATAGTGGTTCCCTCGTAAGGGGTCGTTTATACTGCCGCTACCAAGCGGCGAGGCGATGTGCAATCCTTTGATATTGATCGTGCAGCGCCGCCCGATCAGTATTATAAGACTAAACTTTGCCGCCAGGCTCGGCGGAGCAAGTGTAAACGATCCCTTAAGATTTCAACTTTTGAAACCAAAGCCTCTATTCAAAAGATACCTCTCACAGCTCTGTAACCCTCACAATTTAGGTAATAACCGAAGAACAGGAAGCCTTCGACTACCTCAGTAACATTGAGAAAGTAATCAGTAGCGATGGTACGGTGGTCTACCACGTGAATCTTCGCCGATATTCCTGCCCACCACTTGCCGAACCGATACCAGAGGGTGTGGTTTTTATTGGGACATTTCTGCTTTTACTATAGAAAATTATAATTTCAGTTGTGCCAATCAAACCTCCGCCGCATCATGAGCAGGAGATTCGACGCGCTCCACAACGCGGACGCGCTTACCAGGTTGGTGACTCTTGGGGAGACGATGGCACTATCATACTTTTCAGACTTCAAAATGCAAAAGTCTCCCTCCAAGTAGATGCGGTTTGAAAGCAAGCTATGTATATACATTCGCTCTGTTTGTAAATGAGTACACAAACCTATGGTCCGCCAGTGGTCCTCTACTGGGCCTCTAATACAGTAATCAGAGTTTTCTCGGCCAACCCCAAAAGCGATCGATACGCCACTGCAGCTACTCAAAGTTCACCAGCTAGACGACGAAGTGGCAGCAGTGACGTATCGATCGCTTACGAAGTCGCCGATGCATTCCGGGTCGGCCGAGAATGCATTGATTACCGTAGCACAGAGCCAGTCGAGGACCAATGGCGGACCATGAGTTTGTGCACTATATTATAAACAGAGTATACTATATTCCATACACTAATTGAGATGAAAAAAACCTTTTCAGGACCCAAATCTGCCCCTGAACAACCCGCTTCCACCACCAAATGGAAATGTGAGTTTGCCTACAACCTTGATTCCTCCTATTCTTTTGTTGAATTGCGAACGTTTCGGGTCTTGAAAATAAACAACATTGATATACTCAGAGTGTCAACGAAGAGGACGTGCTCGTTGAGGACCTTGTTGCACAGGACGGCGTCGAAGTGACTGAACAACCACCCACAGAAGAGCCGGTAACACCTTCGCCATAGAATTCGTGACTCATAATATCGGACACTACAACTCTTACAGGTGACCCAACCACCTATCGACCCTCCACCACCGTTCAACCCACCCCCACAGCAATTTGTCGTGAGTTCATTAGCATTGCAGCGGCACTAGTGTAGGAGAACTGGCCACATTGCAGTGTTTAGCACCAGTCTCTGACCAGAGGAGTCGATATCACTTAATGTTTGGTCCGTGGCTTGCCTAAAAAACATTTAAATCTCACCCGCGGCTGGCGAGGGCGGTCGCGTGCGCCGGTCCATTAATCGATTCAGGTCGAGAAAAGAGCGCAGCTGATCAGCTTGCCATAGCGCCAGCCGCCGGTGAGATTAAAATAGCCCATGCCAGCCGCGGGTAAGATTCAAACTTTTTTCCCAAGAAGGCAAGCCACGGGCCTAACTGTGTGTATAGACAATTAAAGCATCGTAAGCGCAGAAAACCATATATTATTTTTACGTGTTTTTGTATAGCTTGGACTCTTTAGTGAACGAGATGTAGAAAAAGCCGCTGAATACCTTCATTTGTTATAATAAAACCAGTTTGAAAACACTGTGAAAGAGAATTTGAACTTCGCGCCAAAATCGTTTTTGAAGTTTTTCTGTATATGGAGGCTTGGTCACTGACATTATTCAAGTTTTCCTGCGTGCGGAGTTTGTACCATAATTGTAGTCAATGTTGTTTGGCGTTCGCATTAACGTTCTATAAAGAAGTGCTAGATGATCGATTCAAAAGTACTAGATGACTGACCCCATGGCACTTCTCAGGTGGCCTTAACATTGAAGAGGTGCAGCATTTTCACAGCCTAAATCTTGGTAGGGGATGTTGGGTGACTAGCCCGAATTGTGTGATTGTACGCAAAAAAAATTACATCCTTCAAAGGCATCGTGCGCGCTGAAAAATCAATTTCAATTTTCTTCGTGTACACTCAAAGAAATCGGGCTAGCTGACATCACCCCCAAAATTGAGGCTCTGACAATGCACCCCTTCAAAGTTATGGCTACCTGAAATCTGGGCCCGTAGTAAACCCCCAGTGCGCTGAGATGAGCTCATTGCATGCGGTCACCTTATGCAGGGAGGCATGGCCGCATCAATCGAACCGTCACACGGTTAGCGATGGCTGGTCTCCCTGTGGGTGGAAATAGTGGCCACACGACTGGCTCGACGCACTTGTGGTGCGAAGAGGGTCACCTCAGCGCCTGCTGGCAGCTGTTGGGGCAAGGAGAAATAGCACAGGTTGCGCGAAGACGCAGCGCGACGGTCATTTGAACCCCGTGAGTTGCCCCCTTGCAACTTACGGTTCTCGCATGACGGTCGTCGCACTCCGCAGGTTTGCGTTCCACATTCTCGTACAGTAAGCCGAAATCAACGGCCATAACCAATTCATGCTGAGTGGGTGGATCTTCTGCGAGCGCAAAACAGCTGATAGCAGCCGTATTTTTTCAATAACAGTCTAGTTATTCATTCCTATAGTGCAAAGATGAGTTTTCTAGCATAAGAAATTGTTCTTATAACTATTTTGGTGTTTTCGTACCTATGCGTGGGACTGTACTTGTGGGAAGGGTTCCTTTGTTTTTTTTCATTTTTTTCGGTAAACAGTTACTAGGATTGTTTTTGCTCTGTGTGATGGACACTGTGGAACGTTATCCGTTCTGCAGTTTTCTGTTGCTTGTTGAACTCCTTTTATTAAAGCAAATCGATTTATAGAGCGGTGAGGGCGTTGAAATATTCGGGTTTTCATTTTTCGGCCTATTTAGAAGCACGACATTCGAATATTTAGCAAAAAAAGAAAATCATCCAGGAGTACTCTTGAGTTAATTAGAATTCATTCGAAAACTTGTTCGATCACTGTAATAAAATATTCGAGTATTCGATTTGAATAGAGGTCAGGTTTTCGACATTATTAATTTGAAAAAATTCAGAGGTCTTGTATGATGAATGCATGCAATTGGATTATTTTATGAGGCCTCATTCGAAAAAGTTATTCTATCTTAATATTCATGTTTTCTTGCTGATCTTTGCTTAGCAGGGCTGCTACCGCGGCTTGCTTGCTATATGGGGTACTAAAATTCCCTTAGTTGGCAAAACTTGTTTCTCCCAGGTAGACTTTTTTTCAGTTCAAGTGAACTCCTGTTTTCGATTATCACAGCGCAGAGCGGTGGCTTTTTCGTCGGAACCTCCTTATCACTAGTTATATTTCACTGGTGATATTTCTGCTATTGATAATCGAAATCCACAGGTCACTAGGGGTTTTCGAGAGTCTAACGATATGCTCATCAAACTCTAAACGGCCCAAATTACGTGACTGGACGAAATTTTAATAAGCCACACAATACCTGCACCGTTTCACACTAAGTATTAAAGTACTAGCATAATAAATTATGCAAAAACATTCACCGTAGCGAAGATAGAAAATTCCACATGTCGTTCATTGCCCTCTGCTCCATCTAACACATTTATTGCATAGTCAAGCACTCTTTCGTAAAAGGCATGCATTACAATTTAATTGCAAAAACATCCGACTTGACGAGAATCGAACTTGAGACACGCGCGCCCAAGTCCTCGTCGGTAACCACTTGGCCATGCGTTGCATACCCCAACCCTCATGTCCACTCTTTGTGACGACTGGCCTTTCTCATTGAGTGAGGGCCTCTCGCCTGCCATTGATCGCTCATCACTGTATCAGCCGATTGCACGGGGCCGATAATGCACCTCAGCGCACAGCCGTCTTGTCATCTCAGCGCGGAAGGGGGGTTTACTACGGGCCCTGTTGTGCGGTCGGTCATCTAGCACTTCTGTGTCGATCATCTAGCCCTTTTTCATAGAATGTTGATGCGACCATCGAACAACATGGAAAACAAGTATGGTACAAACTCCACATGCAGGAAAACTTGAAATGTGTCAGTAACCAGGTCTCCAAATGCAGAAAATTTTTTGAAACGAGTACGGAGCGAACTTGAAAGCGTCTTTTTATAGTGTATTCGAACTAGTTTTTCATTAAAGATGAGGGTTTGTTAGGTGCTTTCTCGACGTTTTCGTTTACTAAAAAGGCCAAGCAATACAAAAACATGGAAAAAAATATTATGTGATTTTCTGTACGTACGATGTCTTCAAGGTAGAAAGTAATCGCGGGTGGATCGAGGACACTCACAAACTCTATGGACAAATCATGAGCTTTCATAGATTTCCTGTCCGATGCCATGCATGATGACCTGATATGTGCCATCCAGCGGCCCGGGATCAGGCGCCGGGCCGCTCCAGGGCCGATAACAGTCAGATCACGAGAGGAGTGCTGCACAACCAGGCACTGGTCCTTGGCTCGCCCGTAGGTACCGGCGTCGAGTTTAGATTGTGGCCAATACCCCCATTTTAGTGCCATCGGTATGCGATATAGTAGCTCTAGAAAATTCCGTTCTAACTACAGGCAGAACCCATCTACTATCCGGCACCCGCACCAGCGTACTCCAATACCGGCGGCTTCTACTGCTTCACCGGCGACACAAAGGTAACCGGGCAGGAGAATCACTCTGCTCCAAGTTTTTTCGATGTCGGATTTTTTGCTATTCCATTTTTTTACTTAGTGTTTACATATGTAAAGGTCCGGTTAATAAACGGTGGTGAGAAGAGGATGGACGAATTGGAAACGGACGATTGGGTTCAGACTCTGCATGGGGCTGAGGTGAGAAACTCACGCCGCTGTTTCAATTTCGAGTAATTAGGAAAACTATGGACCATTCCAGGTCAAATATGCCTCGATTTCGTTCTGGCTTCACAGAGTGCCAAGTCAGATGGCGGAATTCATAAGGTTTGGTCTGATTACTCAACCGACTGGCACGAGTTCATCAATCGCTTCCAGACTTGCGTTGTCCGATGGAAGCGAACTCAAGCTGACCGCCAAGCATTTCATCTATAAGACCAAATGTGCTGTCGATGGAATTCAGGTGATTTGTCCTGATATGTCTTCCGCTTAGAAAGTCAGAGCCATTATTCTGAAGGTACTCTGGGAGTTTTATCGCCCTTCAGGCTCAGCAGCGGCTCCTAATGGGCTATTTCTCGGTTTTTCCTAATCAAAAAAGAGAAACAGCCGAGCAATGACCGAGAAATGACAGAGACGAGGCCGGAACCCCGACATGCGACGCGGCCGTCGCCGGCTCGCCGAGCCGCCATCCGCTCCGCCAGCGATTAGTCGGAGCCTCTAGAGGATGAGCGGGTGGATAAAGGGCTATGCAGAGTTGCACCGCCGCGAGTCTCGCTCCGGCGGGGCAATGATGGAGAGTGGGGGCGCCACGCAGCGGCCGAGGGCGGTGGCGCGGGTACCTCGCAGAGTGTTTTCGTCGCCGCGACAGCAGCGGTTCCCGCAGCGATGCCGCCAGCGGGTGGCGGCGAGGAAAGGTCTGGACCATTTCTACGGCCGACGTGGAGTGCCGCCATCGATCCGTTCGAAGATTTTTTTCATTGTTTAGTCATCCATGCGTTTTTTTCTATTTTCACTCTCATTTCAGGTATTGATCGCACCCTTCATTCATTCGTGGTTTTTTATGCGATCTATTCCGGTTCACTCTAATTGACACAAGAATTTCAAGAAATCCTCATTAACGTAGCCACAAGAGAGCAGTTCCTTCAAACAAAAATTTCTCGAAATGTTTTTACAACAATGAACACATGAAAGCAAGCGAGGAAAGTGATGACGAAATCACGAAATAGAAAAAAATCAAACTTTGGCGTGGAATGAATGAGGTCGTACGTAATCTATGAAAATGAAGAACGACGGAGGAAACGCTGCCACTCTGAGAGGCATCGAAGTGCGCCGCCGCGTCATGTTTTAGCCCCACCCCAATCCCCTCGCTCGGCGGCGTGCCGCCGGGCGGCGCAACTCTGCATAGCCCTTAACTGAACCGACAGCGGTGTTGGACACTGAATCATGCCCCATGAATGCGTCGTATACTTCCTTGTAGAGCATTATTTAAAGACACAGTCCAACCTCAGAATCGATTTTTCGTTTTTCTGCCTATCTAGGAAGAAATTCCAAGCTGATCACAATGGTGTCTCCAGAATCGCTCAGAACTCACTACGAACGGAGTTACGGCTCCCCGAAAATTCCGATTTTGAACGGCTAGAAGTTCGCGGACGAGTTGTCTCGGGCCTTTATGTTTTCGTTATTCGCAGCCATCGCTCTGTAGTAGGCCACAATATAAAGCCAGACCGAAAACAACTCGAAGAACATAGTTTTTGAGTAAAATCATTCGCACGTCTCTTCCCTATTGAGGTCGGAAACCTGCCAGTGGGCGTTACCCATTTTTTCTCTAAAGGCAGTGTTCACGATGAAAATCGTGTTTCTGTTTTTTCACCTATCTTGAAAACGGCCCCATGCTGATTCCAACGGTGTCTCTGAAATCATACAAGACCGTCTGTGAACGCAGGTATGGTCCCTCAAAGATTGATCTATGGAAACATGGTGGACGAGTTGTCCGAGGCTTGTAACTTCCGTCTTTGGCAGCCGATCTATGTGAGCTGACCTGAGTCAAGAGAGAAGCTGAGAATGAAGGGAAGAACGGGCTAATGATTGAAAATCATCGCTCATCTCACGATCTCGAGCATTCATTTGTTCACGTCGGTGGGCGTGTGATGCGCTTTTGGGGTTTTCAATGCGCCCGAAGTTGCAACTTCGGGCTCTTTTGGGGCTCTTGCTGGCTCGTTTTCATGCGTTCTTTCGACGTTTACGTTACAGAGTGTCCCTCCACTACCCAATCCTTGTGGAATTTCGAAAACTTTTTTCATCGTGAACACTGCCTTTAAAGGGGGCGTGGCCGACTTTTTCCTAGTTTTTTTCTCGATAATTTGAGCGAATTGAGATCTCGCGCTTGGCAGGGTTGCTATAGGCGGCTGCCGGACCATGATATCAAAAATTACCTCTGAGGTTGGACTGTGCCTTTAAGGGATATTTCGCAGCGAGCATTATCCGGAAAACAGGCATTTCGCGGCTATTTCTCGGCTATAATTCGAACAAAACTCTCAGAGTTTAACCAATCAGTATTGCCAGCTGACATTATCTTCAAGAGGTATAAGCGAAACCTGATGGCTCTAAGCCAAAAAAAAAGTGCTTCACAAATTAAAATACCTGTAAAATTATGAAAATAGCTTTCCAAACTGAAAACACTATTCGACACAGAATTTTACGATTATTCCGAAAATAACGTTCCCTAGAAATCAATTTTTTAAAACAAAAAGTTGGGGGCGACTTATTTAAATTGGAATATTTTTCAAAAATTGTGACTCCCGCACAGCTCAGAAAAATTATATGACTTTAGCAGATCGTTCAAAATAAAATAATAAATCTGTTTTGTGAAAAAAGGCTAATTTTGTGCAAAATTTTTCTTGAATTAATTTTTAAAATATAAAATTAATAAATTAAAAAAAGAGATCATGAAAAGTTCATTTTTGAATCAAAGGTTTGTGGAGAACCTTCACCTTTTTGCACTTGAGCATCCGAAGCAGCCTTCACATCTCACAAGGGGATTCCTTTTGTTCAAAGAAGCATATAAGAATGAAATGTACTTTTCTAGAACCATTTTCAGACGCGAAGTTCCAACATGCCCTTCTCTGCAGCGTAGAATTACTTCAAAACAAGTTATAAGTACTTTCTGAACCTTCGCGAGGAGGTAATGGTACACATTAGACGATTTTTGGGGTGTTCGAAGAACAATTCCTTGGATTGGCTCCAAACTTGTATGCATAGGTAGTGTAGTAGGCTGAAAACGAATATTGGGTCCGTTTGTCGAAATTCTCGAGTTTACTGTATGCTACGGTAGGTACCGTGCTAATAAGAAAATAAAACAGTGTTCACTGTTTAACATCTGTAGGCTTTTTTGGCGAAAACGTGAGCTTTGGGTCCCTCTAACTCTGAGAGAACTGCCCGCAATCGTACCGCAATCGTGCCTCTGCTGCGCCGACCGGCCCCGCAGAGGCACTATTGCGGTACGATTGCGGTACGATTGCGGGCAGCCACGACCTTGCCGCAATAGCCCCGCAATCGTACCGCAATAGCGCCTTCGTCTCAGCTTTGGCGCTCCTGCTGAGCCTATAATTTTGTTTCCAAGCCATTTCTGCTATCACTAAGTCATTATTGGCCACGTCTTGTTGATTCTTACACAATCTCTACTGAATAAAGTATCTTCCCGTGGCCCATAGATTTAATTCACTTTCAGTAGCAATATCCACACACTAAACGCCAAAGAATCGGCTGCCTAAACCACGAATACGTGCTGTGTAGTTACGTTGGCACTATGGTTCACGAGAAAGCACAGCTACATGGTTTTACATGCAGCTATTTGTTCCTACATACCTATTCTCCGATGAACTTGTGTCTATTTTGAAAGGCTATTTACTTTTGGTATGGAACGATTACACTCAATTTTTTTGTCACAGTAGAATTAATAAAATTTGTATTGCTTCCACAGAGTGATCCAGGTTTATCCGAATGAGACTGCTTGCCCATGTGGCCGGTGGGCATGTTGACCGGCCGCAGCGAAGGTTTTTTTGGATTCGTGAATAGATTACCACGAATATCAGCCCAATTGGGAACAATATTCCAGTTAGCTGCCTCCTAATTAATATACCGGATTTTCTCTTTTAAGGGTAAATGCACTTCTAATCCACAGGCCTCTATTTTAGATGTACAATACCGCCGCTATCCAAGGGAAAAAATGGGCGAAATGGGCAAAGTGGGCAACTAAACCGTCTCTCGACCACAAATCGCCTCAAAGTGCTCCGTTTTCAATTTCAAAAACGCTGAAATGTACGGCATGTTGCGATCTAGTCGATAGTGTGATAATATTTTGCGACATTTGAGAGCAACATTATTTTTCAAGGCGGAATACATTTTCATTTTGACCATGCTAGAGCTTGTGATAACATTATCAAATTCATAACTAACTTCATATTAAGAAGGCGTTTTCATCAGTGAATTCCAAATTTGTCTCATATAGTTACATAGATTGTGGCACGGTGAACATTTTGGTCCTTTCGAAAATAAAAACGGAGCACTTTGAGGCGTGTTGGGGTCGAAAGACGCTTTAGTTGCCCACTTTTCCCATTTTTTCCCTTGGATAGCGGCGGTATTGTACTTCAATTAGAGGTGTACTTCTAATAGGAGGTGTACTTCTACCATTTCGACAAACAGACCCCAGATTCGTTTTCAGCACCCTAGAATACCCCTACATACAAGTTTTCAGCAAATCCGATTTCTTTTTCAAAACATCCCAAATACCTCCTGATATCCCCTTACCTTATCGTGAAATTTTAGCAAAGCTCATAACTCAGTGGGGTCATCGTAACTGCGCGTGGGGAAAACCACCCTCACTGCCAGGTTTACGATGTCATTTAAACGGGGGATGGCTAAAATTTTACTGAAGTCTTAGATATGCTTGTAATTCGTATTGTTTTCTGAAATTTTGCGACTTTTTCTAGCGTCTGTTTTATACGATGTACTCAATGAATGAATGAATGAACTTTTTGGAACCAGCAGCTTGGGGCGTGGTACTGCAAAGTTTTACTATAGATGTACAAGAGATACTGGCATTACGTTTCGTTTCCGCAGATCCGATCTACGCTTTGTAAACTTCGCTAGTAAGATGGTCATTCGTTTCTCAAAATCCAATTTAAAAGCAGTGTTCACGATGAGAAAATTGCCCGTTTTTCCCAGAAAAGTAAGCTTTGGGTCCTTCTGAGAATAGTAGGGATGGAAGAAATTCGAAAGACGGCCAGGAATCGTGTGAAAATCTCGTGAACCAGTCGACCCATTGGATCACCCCGCCCAAGCCATATGGCACTTGTCCATAGTTTCTAGTACTAAAGGAACTGTTGCCGCATTTTTGAGTACTCTTTATTCCAGGAAATTGTAAGATCCAAACATGAGCATTCAACTTCCTTATTTTTTCAAAAGTTTCAAGTACACGAAACAGAAAGCAAAGTCACTTACCTAACAATTTCAAAGCTCAAAACAATTTGCGACGTTCAGTCTGACGTTTTGTCTGCAGGGCGCAAAACACACCAACAGGCGTAAATACATGGTTTTTTTTTGAAAACTTTTTTATTTGGCTTTCAAAAGTTGTCCAGGGACGTTTCCCAATTATCCTCTACATCGAGATCTTGCCTACTGAAAAACATAGAAAACTAGAATACGGCTTTCTATCGTGGAAACAGCCTCTAAAAAGTTTAGAAAAAAAACCGCTTATACCTGGAAACACACGCGAGAGAACTATGGGACATCGGCTTCACACAGAATGCGCATATTATAGAACTCAGGTTTGTGAATTCAGGGAAGTGTGGTCGAATGTGCTCAAAAAACTCAAAAGTTTAAAACTCAAAAAGCTTCTTGAAGGCACAGTCCAACCTCAGGGGAAAATTTTGATATTATAGTCCGCCCACCGTGAATAGCAACCCTGCCAAGCGCGAGATCTCAATTCGCTCAAATAAGTGAGAAACTACAGGGAAAATGTCGACCCCGCCCACGATACCCCCAAAACCCTAACCGCGCACACCATCCCGGAAAGGGAACCCAGAGTTCTGCTATTGTACGTTTTGCCTTTGAGCATTGCCATACAAACCGACTTTTCCGTTCACGAAGATTTTAGTTCTCTATTTGGAGCAAAACGCCTAATTAAGTTTTTAGGGTATTAGGGGCGGAGCCGACCTTTTACCTGTAGTTTCTGACTTATTTGATGGAATTGAGATTTCGCTCTTAGCAGGGTTGCTATTCACGGTGGGCGGATTTTAATATCAAATTCTACCACTGAGGTTGGACTGAGACTTTAAGCTCAAAAAATTATTCTGAACTTTCACGAGAAAAAATGATTCAAAACTTTGTCAACATAAACCCTTATAAGACTGAGGAAGATTAATGTGTCAGTGTTTCCCTAAGAGAGGTAATGATTTTTGAGAAAAGCAAGAGACACGCTTTCGTTCCAGCAGAACTGAAAGACGAAGACGAGTGAATGGGAAGCGTGGCAAGCCGGGTTGAGTGAATCGATAAATGGCAAGGCTGGTTTCAGCAGCACTGTAATTTTGCCGCAGTAGCTCCGCAATAGTACCGCAATCATTGCGGCGCTATTGCGGTATTTGACACAAGTGCGAGCCCACTGCATCGTCATTGCGGTACGACTGCGGAACTATGGGGACTGCGGCACGATTGCGGTACTACAGCGGCCAGTTCTCTCAGAGTGAGGACGTTCAGAAAGAAATCACGACGAAAAACAGCCAAGAAGTGGCAGAAAATCTCATGGATCAGCCGGCCCATCGGATCACCCCGTGCTCGTCATGTAATAGTTGTCTTGCGTTCGTTTCACCAAAGGGACAGTTGCCGAATTTTTTAATATTCTTTATCGCGAAATAATTTTTCAAAAGCTTTCCTCCCAAAAAAACGGAAAACAAAGTCGGTTACCTGAGCATTCTGAAGCGCAAAGCCATTTCCGACGTTCGGTTTAACGCTTTGTCTGCAGTCTCCCGAAACACAATAAACAGGCGTAATCGAATATTTTTCAGGTTTCTTTGGAAAGTTTTTTTTCGGTACTTGAGGATTCTCTGGAGACTTTCCCTTTTTAACCTCCCTTCCATGAACTTACCCACTCAGAAACATCGAAAACTAGAATACGGTTATTCATCATGAACACTGCCCTTGAAGGCAAACTCCAACCCCAGAGGTACTTTTTGATATTATGGTCCGATCGCCGCCTGTAGCAACCCTGCCAAGCGCGAAATCTCAACTCGCTCAAATAAGCGAGAAAAAGCTGGGAAAAAGTCGGCCACGCCCCTTTGAGGAAAAAATGGGTAACGCCCACCGCCAGGTTTCCGACCTCAATAGGGAAGAGACGCGCGAATGATTTTATTCAAAACCTATGTTCTTCTACTTGTTTTCGGTCTGGCATTATATTGTGGCCTGCTACAAAACGATGGCTGCGAATAACGAGAAAATACAGGATCGAGACAACTCGTCCGAGAACTTCTAGCCGTTTAGAATTGAAATTTTTCAAGGCACAGTCCAGCCTCAGAGTCGATTTTTCGTTTTTCCACCTATTCTGCAGAAAAATTCACGCTGATCACAATGGTGTCTCCAGAATCGCTTAGAACTCACCATGAACGGAGTTACGGCTCCTCGAAGATTTCAATCTTGAACGGATAGAAGTTCGCGGACGAGTTGTCTCGTGCCTGTATTTTCTCGTTTTTCGCAGACATCGTTCTGAAGCAGGTGTGAATATAAAGCCAGACCGAAAATAAAAGGAAGAACATAGAATTTGAGCAAAATCATTCGCAAGTCTCTACCCTATTGAGGTCGGAAACCTGGCGGTGGGCGTTACCCATTGTTTCTTTCAAGGAGGCGTGATCGACTTTTTCCTAGCTTGTTCTCGTTTATTTGAGCGAATTGAGATTTCGCTCTTGGCAGGGTTGCTATAGACGGCGAGCGGACCATAATATCAAAAATTGCCTCTGAGGTTGGACTGTGCCTTTAAGGAGCCGTAACTCCGTTCGTAGTGAGTTCTGAGCGATTCTGGAGACACCATTGTGATCAGCGTGAAATTTTCTCTAATATAGGCATAAAAACGAGAAATCGATTCTGAGGTTGGACTGTGTCTTTAATGAATCGAAAATCCACGAATGAACATCAAACTCCTCTTCAGCACCCAGAATAACCCACACATAGAATTTTCGAGTCAGATCTGAGACTTTTATCAAACTACCGTATGCCCACCGTAATCTGTCGAAAATTGATAAGCGGACCTAAAGCTCTATTCATAGCTGGTCGTTTTGACTTGAAGTCGAAGCGACCAAAGCGATTTGAAATCGCTCCGTCTAGCGATTTCAAATCGTCGAGCGACTTGAGATCGCTCGTGGGGATGCAATTCTGCGTGAAACGTGACGCCGGTTTGCGGACGATGCCGCGGGATTGAGTGTGGAGTCTGCAAATTGGCGCCGATTACCCTACGTCTTGACGAAAAATTACGGCCTAGTTGCTTCGACTAGACGAATCGCTTCCATCATGGAAGCGACGCGACTAGTCGAAGCGACCTAACAAAATCGGACAGGTTGCTTCGACCAGCTATGAAATACCTCAGTCGCTCGGCGATCTCCACTGGAACTGAAAACTGTTCCAACCCGTCGAGACAGTGCAGGATCTGTTGACGCAACGGGTTTTGTTACTGTTGGCAGTGCCGCGACCAGTAGAAGCGACCAGCAATGAATGGGGCTTAAAGGCATCGTACGCGCAAAAAACCGTATCTCATTTTTTTATGTTTTTGCGCAGGCAATTCTCCGACATAGAGAATAAGAGTGGAAATGCTCCACAAAACCATCAACTTTTGCGAAAAAACTCATTTTGAAATGTCTCGAATTATTCACATCCCACCCCTCCGTCGATTTCGGTGTGTCTGGTGCAATACGTCTGAAGTTTTTTTCGCGAACGTCGGATGTGTTTTTTGCTTCAAACTTATTAGGTGGGTGAATTCCTGTTACCTCTTGTTCACTGGAACTTATTCTGAAAAATGAAGTACCGATTGGGCAAGTTTGGATGTTTGAATTTCCCGAATTTAAATTTTCAAATGCTGAATCATCCGCGCATGTGGTGGCGCTTCTGTTCCTTGTGCTAGATGGTTGGTGAAAATTCGTGGCGGATCGTCATTTCGAACCACTCCAACTTCAGAACCTCATGTTTTTGACGCGCAAAACTTCACCAACGTGGTCAGCCGGGCTCAATCATGAAATTCAGCCTGAAAAAATGGATATTGGTTTTCAGCGCGAACGATGCCTTTAAGACTCGTTTTCTCCACTCCAACTAATCTCCAGGAAATGATTTTGAGCCACATCTACCGTATCATTCCGGAAATCGTCAAAAGCAGCGTTTCGACCTGAAAATCTCCCCCGGTGAGAAGCTTTGAACGAAATGAGTCTAAAACTTTGAAAAACCGACAATTAAAGCTCAAATTCGTAATCAGCACCAGAAAAAAATCCCTGGGAGCATTTAAGATCAAATCTGAGACATTTCAAAAATCAGACTATTCAGATCACTAAGGACGAACTTTCACGAGAAGCTGTACTCGCCGAGAAAGTCGTCGTGGGCGATTGTCTCTATCGTGTTATGGAGGTAAGTGACTTCATTCTATCCTACTATCAGTGCAACGATGAGAAATTTCTACAATTCCAGGACGACACTATCCTAACCTCACGCGTCACGGAAGTGTCAAGAGTGAATCAGACTGGAATCTACTCTCCAATGACCAGCAACGGAAGGGTACATTCATCCCGGTCCACATTTTTTCATGTAAAAAAGCCCATTTTTCCACTTGTCAGATTGTCGTCAACGGTATCTACGCTTCCTGTCACAATGTTGTGCAGAGTAACTCACTCCAGAACAGCTTCTTCACTGTGAGTATTTTGTAAAAAAAATCTCTTTTTAATGCATATTTTGACATATTGCTCATTTCAGTACGCCGACAAAATGAGGGAACTGTATGCTTCACTTTTCCCTAAGGAGTCGGACATAGTAAGTTTTTTTTCAGTCCAAGAGCAATCAATGTAAGGTCCAACTACGTATGAAGGCAGCTTCATACTTCCTGCCTTATGCGACCGCGATCGTGCATACCCTGAAGATCAATTTTGAATTGAAGATTCGTTTAAGGGATCGTTTATACTTCCACCACTGAGCGCCGCGGCAAATCGCATGATATTGATCAGCGGCGCGGCACGATCAGTATTATACAACTGCACTTCGACGAGCGTCGCATCACAGTGCATGTCTGTAATACTGATCCCGCGCCGCGGCACAATCGATATCATAGGACTGCACTTCGTCGCACCGCTATGCGCAAAAGTATAAACGACCCCTAAGGGCCCGCCCGAATAGAGCCCTGCCGCTGTAGCGATCCTGCGTCGCCACATAATCGGTACTCCTCCATTTCAAATTTGAGCAGCACACACTTTTTTACCTCAACTTTTACAAAAGGCGTTCTCATTCTTTCCTTCTATATCTTTTTCGTTTTTTTTCGTCTTTTTTTTCAAGCAAAAAAACGTTCTTATAATTGCGTTACCTTTCAATCTTGAGGCCATGAAATTTTCATGGCGGGAAAAAACCGTTCACATAGGCGTGAAACTTCAATCTTCTAGATCGCTGCTCTGAACTTCAGAGGAAATTTATAAGTTGAAAAATCATGAAGGGTGTGTGTAGCGCAGTGGCAAGAGGCGCCACCGTCGCCGCACACCGTGGATCGATCGATCCCCGCGAAAACCAAGCAAGTCTGCTATTCGTCGAGTTTGATGAAGAAAACCTCGTATTCTCTAAGAAAAAAAGAAAAACCTTTTCTTTCTCAAGCCACGGTGATTGACAGATTTATCCATAAGTTTTGTTTCTGAAGAAGACACTCTTATCAGTGGAATTCGAATGGAATTGTGGTGCGCGCGAAGCGCGCACCAGATTTGGCTTCAACTCGGCCATGCGCAACTCTGCGATTCCAAAATCAGCGTTCAGAGTAACTGTGGAGATGCGGTTTTTTCTCCATGGGGAAGAGCGTAAAAGGTTGGTACATGTACCAAAAAAATGGTTTGGAATCGTTTCTTGGCACTCGAAAAAAATGGAGCAAACCACGTGATTTTGGTCGAAAAACGGTTAATCTCCTTTTTTTCAGACGGCGTTCACGATCTTGTATAACCAGTTAAAAGTGAGCTAGGAAGCTAATTTTTTGGCAGGAGGCTGGAAATGGATGCAGCTAGCTCCTATTCAATTTTGGAGTTGAAATCTCAATTTTAGCGGACCCTCAGAATTGAGAGTCAAGACGGGTATAAACATGTAAACATGTTATTGTAAACCATCCGACGTTCCCTGAACTTTGAAAATGAACTAATGAAAAACAACACAGCTAATGATAGGCTTCCGGCCAAGATTGTTCTCTCTTTGAGACGGTTGGTGTAAATAGGATTTGAGGAGTGCGCAGGACGCCGTAGAAAGTGTGCGGGACCCCAGTGGGAATGCGCAGGACGCCGCAGAAAGTGTGCGGGCCACCAGTGGGAAAGCGTAGGTTGTCGTAGGAAGTGTGCGGGACCCCAGTGGGAGTGCGCAGGACGCCGTAGAAAGTGTGCGGAACCCCATTGGGAGGGCGCAGGACGCCGCAGAAAGTGTGCGGGCCACCAGTGGGAAAGCGTAGGTTGTCGTAAAAGGTGTGCGGTAACCCAGTGGGAATGCCCAGGGCGCCGCAGAAAGTGTGCGGGACACTAGTGGGAATGCGCAGGACGCCGTAAAAGGTGTGCGGTAACCCAGTGGGAGTGCGCAGGACGCCGTAGAAAGTGTGCGGGCCCCCAGTGGGAGTGCGCAGGACGCCGTAGAAAGTGTGCGGGACAACAGTGGGAATGCGCAGGACGCCGCACAAAGTGTGCGGGCCACCAGTGGAAAAGCGTAGGTTGTCGTAAAAGGTGTGCGGTAACCCACTGGGAGTGCGCAGGACGCCGTAGAAAGTGTGCCGGACCCCAGTGGGAGTGCGCAGGACGCCGTAGAAAGTATGCGGGACAACAGTGGGAATGCGCAGGACGCCGTAAAAGGTGTGCGGTAACCCAGTGGGAGTGCGCAGGACGCCGTAGAAGGAGTGCGGTAGCCCAGTGGGAATGCGCAGGACGCCGCAGAAAGTGTGCGGGCCACCAGTGGGAAAGCGTAGTTTGTCGTAAAAGGTGTGCGGTAACCCAGTGGGAGTGCGCAGGACGCCGTAGAAGGAGTGCGGTGACCCAGTGGGAATGCGCAGGACGCCGCAGAAAGTGTGCGGGACAACAGTGGGAATGCGCAGGACGCCGTAAAAGGTGTGCGGTAACCCAGTGGGAGTGCGCAGGACGCCGTAAAAGGTGTGCGGTAACCCAGTGGGAGTGCGCAGGACGCCGTAGAAAGTGTGCGGGCCCCCAGTGGAAAAGCGAGGTTTGTTTTTTATGGTTGCGGGTCACAATTTTTTGGAGTTATGCTTCTCACAAGGGAACCATAATTAGCCATAGTAACCATTCGGAGTGAGATGTATACACGATTGTAGGTCCAGGTAAGGTAGTAAACATATATCAATACTAGCTGCCTAGACCTCCCACAGAGAGCGCTGTGACCCGCCGAAGTTTGCTCCCCGCAGGAGAGGGAACACGTCTACGCGGGGTAATCATTCCACGGTGTGTCAGCCGTGGTATAGTGGTAGAGCTCTCGCTTCGTGAATGAGCTATGGAGGGTTCGATCCCCGAGCCGTGCGAAAATTTTGCATTTTTAGTTTTCTCCTCGGAATTTAATGATTTTCTTACCTTCGACATTTTTAGCACTTTCGCACATATAATCAGGTTTCGGAAATACAATTTTAGACACATTCTCTCGACGCATTTTGTTGCCTTGATGGAAGAATTGCGTTGTTTTCTCTTCGTTAGGCGTTGAAAATGGAGAGAAAAACTTTTTTATCTCTGTTGGAGCACTTGCACCCACAATAGAATGTTTAAGTGACTCTAGTCAGGTGCAGTCTGAGCGGACTGTTAATCAACGGTGCTTGTGATATATTGATTAGAGAGATCATGAGATTTTCCCGTTCACGCGCCGTCTACCGCCTATTGATTATTCGCGATGGTTTTCCGTCCTGAAAAGGTTGTTTCTCTATTAATAGCTGAGTTTGGACAGCCTTTCGACTGTCAAGATGCTTGTCGCGAAGAGAAGAAGATTGCGGAAAAATTCATACGTATACTACGCGACTGCATCTTGGCACACTGCGACGCCGACTCGGAAGAAGACCTGGATAGCGATGCTGCCGATGATCCAGACTGGAACGGCGAAGACGATTACTTGGGTGGAAACTCCTCGGTTGAAACAAGCTGTTTGTCCTTCTGCAAGAAAGAAACGGAGTTTTCCCTCGTCAAGGTCACTTTGAGGCTCCAAACCTCGTTGTTCGAGCTGGTACCACTCACATAATGACGGAAAATCACATGGTGTAGTGGTTGAGGAGCTGCGTATTTGCACCTGGAGGACCTCGTGAGACATATCTCATTGTGGACTCGTGGTCGTCATTTCGTGATGTCGAGACCATAAACAAAGCAGTTCCCGAAGGTAATTAATTCACTCTAGTCCTGTAGGTAAATTCCACTCATGCAAACCTAGTTTAGGCCATCGCGTAGTTGTACGGAACATCCCTCCTGGTGCAACGTCGATGATTCAACCTCTCGACGTCTTCTTTTTCGGGCCATTGAAGAATGTCATGAAGAGAATCCGAGCACATATACTCGTTAACGACATCGATTTCAATGTAGCACAAAGAGACAACATTCTCATGGTGATTTCGCAAGTCTACAGAATGTTTTGTGCGCCGAGATTTGTGAATTTCTTCAAGTACTCTTGGCATATGGCAGGGTACGTAGACGAGCGTCCAGGTCAGTTTGACACTCCGGGAGAATACCTATTCCGGCTTGAGGCCGCAGACTGTTTCGAGGACGGATGTCAGTGTACGGTTTTTATTCGATGCGCCGTTTGTGAACATCATTTGTGCTTTTCCCATTTTTTCGTATCGTTCCATCAGTGTTAAAATGAATTTTCGCTCTACATTTTCAACGCCAAACGAAGAGAAAACAACGCAATTCTTCCATCAAGGCAACAGAATGCGTCGAGAGAATGTGTCTAAAATTGTATTTCCGAAACCTGATTATATGTGCGAAAGTGCTAAAAATGTCGAAGGTAAGAAAATCATTAAATTCCGAGCAGAAAACTAAAAATGCAAAAATTTCGCACGGCTCGGGGATCGAACCCTCCATAGCTCATTCACGAACCGAGAGCTCTACCACTATACCACGGCTGACACACCGTGAAATGATTACCCCGCGTAGACGTGTTCCCTCTTCTGCGGGGAGCAAACTTCGGCGGGTCACAGCGCTCTCTGTGGGAGGTCTAGGCAGCTAGTATTGATATATGTTTACTACCTTACCTGGACCTACAATCGTGTATACATCTCACTCCGAATGGTTACTATGGCTAATTGTGGTTCCCATGTCAGACAACACCAATTCGTACCAATTTCATTGTTTACGGAAGGCGAAAGCTGTCATAAGAGGTTTCGCCTCTCCAAAATGGGAATCGCTAAACAAAAATCAGGTCAAAAAGGGAACCTTTGGGAAAGTTTATGAAATTTCTAAAAGTTTAGCTTCCTGGCAAAAGTAATGATTTGGCAATGCTATAATTTCAAAAAATCAAGAAGCTGAAAAAAATAAAAAACGTCTTGAAATATCTTTAAAATCGATTTGGCGCAAAATAACCACAAGTAATGAAAAAACTGGGAAATGTAGTGAAATGATTAAAATCGGATTTGGCGGTCAGTCATAGGCCAACTTTTTATAAGTAGTGAGAGACGAGGTATAGGATTTTACAAGCTTCTCCGTTAAACTTATCAAAGCTAAATCAAGCGCGCATCGGAAACCGTAAAACATTTCGTTGAAGCTGCAATACGGAAATCAGGGCGGGTCAAGCTATGTAAACGCAACGCTCAGATCCGATGCGCGCTTGATTTAGCTTTGATAAGTTTAACGGAGAAGCTTGTTAAATCCTATACCTCGTCTCTCACTACTTATAAAAAGTTGGCCTATGACTGACCGCCAAATCCGATTTTAATCATTTCACTACATTTCCCAGTTTTTTCATTACTTGTGGTTATTTTGCGCCAAATCATTTTTAAAGATATTTCAAGACGTTTTTTCAAATTTTTTTCAACTTTTGATTTCTTGAAATTATAACATTGCCAAATCATTACTTTTGCCAGGAAGCTAAACTTTTAGAAATTCATTTGTGAAAAGAACTTATCTTCCACCTAATTTTCTCCAAAAATTTGCCTTCCGCAAAAAAAAATCAAAAAAAAATTACTGGGGACTTGATTTTTTTGCGAGATGAGAGATGATCTTATTAGTTTACTTCGTTAGAAGTAATCATGTGAAGTGTGGCTAGTTGTACCCCTGCCGCGATAGATGGTCATGACAACCCCTCTTCCGCGCTTGCGACGTAGCTGCGACGTGGCTTCCTTTAATAGTGATACAAACGCTACTGTCGCTCATTACCGCGTTTACGATCGCCCAATGTCGCTAACTGTCGCTCACTTTCAGTATGGAAGCTTGCTAACAGCTCTGCGTTTCCAAACTATGTAGGTAGCTTCTACCCTTGTTTGGCTACTCACGTACTCTGTAGAGGGATTCAGTTGAACCACAATACGATTTAGGCTCGACTAAAAAACGGTTTAGTGAATCAGGCCTATTTTAGAGTACCATCGCCGCCCGAGGCGAGAGCATCATAATCATGAGAATCGATCGTGATTGCGTCGCTCGACAAATCTCATTTGGGGCATGGTATAGCAGCGATCGGCGATGGAGCTGTAAAAGAGGTCTAAAAAGGGTTTATACTGCCTCCAGAATCACTTGGCCAAATTTTCCTCCGAATGAGAGCACTATCTGCAACAGTCAGAATGTTCAATACGAGCACAATGCGTTTCCACCTCGGCAGAATGACGTTTTGGGCGTCATTAGGCGTCGTTTATACCTCCGTCGCTGAGCGACAAGGCGATGAGCAGTCCTATAATGTACATCTCGCGAAGCGGTACGATCGATACTACAGAGACGCCCTTCGCCGCTCTGCCCGGCGGTGGAAGTACAAACGACGGCTTAGGGGCACGTGCTCCTCAGTAGACACGTTATTCTATTGCTTTCCACACAGTCATATGCTGATCGTGACACGAACCATATCCTTGTTGTGGTATATCCCACCCAAGTATAGGGGCGAAGCTTCACACCTTCCAATCGTTTTTAGCACTCCAGTGAATTGGGAGCACGTGCTGCTGCGAAAACCTTGTGGGTGCGGCAAAAGTTTTGTACGTTTGAAGCTCAGAAGCATGCTGAATTCCCTCCCAACGGAGCATGTGCTTCTAATAAAGCGACTTTCAACTGGACGAGGTGCTCGAGTTTGAAGCTTATTGTGGTCGCATCGATCATTCCGTAATCTAGAATTGAGTATCAGTTACAATGATTCTTACCCAATTTCATCAACAAAACCGGATCAATAATATTCCGATTTCAGACCGAGCTACCTCTAGGAATGGAGCTTCTAGCTAGTATGCTCGACTACATCATCCCTAAGGATCTCGTCACAATGTAAAGGATCACAAATCAATAATATTATCGCTAGTCATCCGTATTGCATGTATAGTAATCTATTAATATAATATAAATATTATCAAACTTTTTCCGAATGTGTTAAGGATAGAACTGTAGGATTGGGTTAAATAGGAGTTTACGGCCTCTGAGAGAATTCGCCGCGTCAGTGCCGGGAAAGTAGCGTGACCCCGTCTATGCCGCAGTAGTTCCGAGATAATGCCGCAGCGGCTCCGTGATCAGACAATTCTGTTGCCGTGTCTTGAGCCTCAACTTTGCCGCGATAGTACCGCAGCGGCTCCGCGTTAGAACCGCGCAGGCTCCGCGAGGATGCAGCAGCGAACCCGCGTGGAGTACGATGGACTGTCCTGTGTGGTGGAACGAAATTGTTGCCGGTTCAATTACCCAAGTTTGAGGTAAATTCCGCACTTCCTTGAGCGCGAAAACGGCGGTAACCTCTGTCCTCCTCAGACAGAGAAGGTAACAACCGCACGTGTGTAATTTTGTTTTTAGGCCATCCCCTAATTGCATGACATTTCCTAATTAACATCGTATGAAATACTCTCGCAAAGCCGCAGCAGCACTGCCGCGTTGCCGCTACGGCTCCGAGGTAGTGCCGCCGCGGCTACATGATAGTGCCGCTTCGGTACCTGAAGGTTCCGGAGCGGCACTATCGTGGATCCGCAGCTGCAATTTCTTTCAGGGGCTTTTCTTGATAAACTAACTAGAGTACTTGTTTATATGCACACGGGGGAAAATCGGGTTCACCTATACTCTGCCCACTTCGGTTCATCTTTCAGTTGTTCTCAGACTTTGGTTGGAGTGAAACAGTCTAGTCGTCTACGTTTATTCCCTGGGAAAATGTCTACGTGGAACTTTCTGTGACGACTTGTATTACACAAGGCCGTCTTTATCTTATCAATCCTATCATCCAGTGATTAGCAAGGAGGCTTCAGTCCACTTATTCTATCAGCTACTGACGGTCTCCATCGAAGTCGTGGGTGAGCCATTAATAATTAAGCTCTGGGGTCGTATTCGCCAACAACCCGCCGAGGGAACTCGAAGGGAAGCGGAAGGGATGATACCGCGCGCGGCAGAGGAGCAGATCAACCCATCTTACACCATGTAAGATGGAAATGCAAACTGTGTTACGTATCGATATCACAACGAAAAGATAAAGATTCCATCGCGAAGCGGCCATTCTTCAGCTATGCGATTCGAAAAATTCCGGCGGTCGCGAGGGAAGCCAAGGGAGGCGAGAGGTGGCCGTGGAGCGCGCACTTTGTACTGAAAATTCACCTCATTTACCCTTCGACTACCCGGCGGGTACCCGGCGGGTTATTGGCGAATACGAACCCTGAAGTATTCTAATGGGCTTTTCGATTACCACCGGCGGCGAGCAGTGGATTTTTGTCTAAGTATCGTTAACATCAGTTACTCTTCCATGGTCCACCGCTCCGCTGCTGACGATAATTGGAATCGAGAGCCCATCAGAAATACCCCCAGAGTTTCGCTTCATATTGGAAGTTCATAACGCTCTCAGATGGGCGGCGTGCTCATTACAACCTAGGAATGTTTCCCGATATTTGCTACTCATCTAAAAGACGGTCCCAAGCTGATTCCAATGATGTCTCTGGAATCGTAGAGAACCCACTGGGACAAGTTTATAATTTGCCATCGGCACGTGATTTTCACAAAAGTGTAGTGTCTTTCTTACCAGAGTTACCATGTTTAGGGCACGATACCTTGATATCTTTATCACCGGTGAGGCTGTTTCCCTTCTTCCTAGCCTGTTCAGGGGTCGTATTCGCCAACTACCCGCCGAGGGAACTCGAAGGGAAGCGGAAGGGATGATGCCGCGCGCGGCAGAGGAACAGATCGACCCATATTACACGCTGTAAGATGGAAATGAACGTATTGATCGATTACCCTTCGAATTCCCGTGGACTTCCCTTCGAGAATATTGTGTAATTTTCTATTTTTCGTTCGATTCTTTTGCATTTTTAGACTTGTTTTTAGCATAAGAATATTGAAAACTAATTTCCTTTGTTGCAGAACAATAGTATAACATGTTTTACTGGGTTTTATTCAAATTCAATATTCACATTTAAAAAAAAATGAAACCTGGCAGAGAAAATATCGTTATTTTGCACACTGTCTATAATACTTGGACATAAAGATGAGAGCCCGCAGCTCTCTGGACGATTAAGACGTGGCATAAATCGCTTTTCAAATTTTTTTTTTGGTAAAAATTCAATGAAACGTGCGAAAAAACAGCAAAAAACGAATATTCACAGTAAAAAAATGTATAATCCTAACGAAAAAAGGATCTGAGTCACCAAAGAATAGAAAACAAGAGACAGAATCACACGGAAATCGAGAAAATGAGGGTTTAAGCAATCAAAATGAAGGATTCCAATGTCCTTTCCGTGCAATTTGCAATAATTTTCGCCGCGATGCGGCCAATTTTCCCGAGAAGCGATGCAAAAACTTCCGGCGGTCGCGAGGGAAGCCAAGGTAGGCGAGAGGTGGCCGTGGAGCGCGCGCTTTGTACCGAAATTTCACCTCATTTACCCTTCGACTACCCGGCGGGTTATTGGCGAATACGACCCCAGAGCTTCAGCCGCTCACCTCAGGAGAGAGACGGTGTGTAAATGAAAACACCGCTCTCCATTTCTTTCATACCCTACCCGTTATCAATTGGGTATCATTAGATTGTTTACCGTGAAAATTTTGTGGTAACGGACCCCCACTGGGTATGGAGTTATGGACCCTCGAAAAATGTCTAAAATTCAGAGGCGAAAGCACGAGGGACGAGTCCTATGTTCGCCATTTACAACCGGGGTGGTAGTAATCTACATGGTGGCCGCGAGTTTTCCAATTTTCGAATTTCAAATTTATTACATGTGATGCACATGTAAAACGTAGCAAAACAAAAAAGCAATGAGAAGAGAGTAAAAAATATAAGACATGGTAGACGCACAATGAAAAAAGGGAGCGATGGAATTTCAAAGCCATATTCAACCAGGAAAAGCTAAAAGCCAAGGAAAACGAATGATTAACCCTAGTGCAGGTAACAAGAGAGCTGTTTTTTGAAAGTGGCTAGACTGTCCGAAATTTGTGTAGCCCTGCTCATCCTTGCTTACTCCAAACCAGCTCGACAAGGGAAAAAGCCGCGCCTTAACGAAGTTTGAGACCGACAAAAAACAATTTTGAACCGCTCACCTCTCGTTCTGGACAATGCTTACTCGAAAAAATTTCTACTTTTGAGACTTATTATTCCATTACCAATGTTAAATACCATTCATTTCCACGCTACTCGCAGTCGTATTATCACAATCGTGGATGCGTGGATGAAGGCTACCATAATTCGATCACTTTTCCTGCGCCTAAGGTCTAACGTTTCCAGATTAAGCATTCTGTTTCTTATCAGCCAACGTGGGATACTACCAAGGTAAATATCACTAATGCATTACCAATTTGTTGTTTATAACTTAAGAATGGGTGAAAAGACGGATACTCTGTTTATTTTTAATTGCACAAAAAACGGTCCGCCAATAGTCCTCTAATGGGCCGGCTAGTACCGTAGTTTACGTCCATGACGCGTTCTCGGCAGACCCGGGTGTGCACAGTGGCAGGGTGGGTGGCCGAGTGACGGCATTGATGAATCGATCGCTTAACACACCCCGGTGCACACCCGGGTCTGCCGAGAACGCGTCGTGGACGTAAACTACGGTACTAGCCGGCCCATTACAGGACTATTGGCGGACCGTTTTTTGTGCAATTAAAGATAAACAGAGTATAGTTCAGCCTTAATTGGTGTTTACTAATCGTGTCCTATAGATATAATATAGTGCAAATTAGCAGCTCTATGAAAATGTGTAATTTGATTTTTTTTTGTTTCATTGCCTCGAAATTCAGGAAATTAAATTGTCTCCTTCAATTATCAACTCTCCATAAAGCGTGCCCGAATGAGAATGGCGGTCCACGCGGCCGGCGTGCTTGGCAGGCGGCCGTCGCATGTGCCGCTCTCGGACGAGTATTGGATTTCAACGACGGCCACCCCTCTCCCCCCGTCTGCAGGGCTGATTGATCGGTGCAGTGCTTGCTGCCAGCCGGTGCCGGCCCCATTCGTAGTCGATGGCGGTGGAGACGTTCTGCATGCTCGTCCGAGACCGGCGAACGCGGCGGCCGCCTGCCAAGCACGCCGGCCGCATGGGCCGCCATTCTCATTAGGAAACACCTTATGTTTCCGAGCCAATATAATTATCCAAGAGACTTGACTTAATCGGTTGGCTTTCGCCTGACGCGGTCATTCCGCATCTTCACCGAGGTGTGCCGTCCTAGTAGTCAGCCGTGTCCATTTTTCACGGTCTTCAGCCACAATCTGAACACATTCCATCCAGCTGTCACTATTCCATTTCCTGCGAAACGAAACATCGCGCCTGAACTGTCTTTCGATGCCGAGTGACTTTAAATCCTCTTTAACCACATCCGTCCAGAACTTTCGCCTACGCCCAGGTGGCCGTTTCCAGACAGGATTTGGAAGCATTTTTAAAGCGTGTTGTACGAGACGATCCGGCGTTCTTCTTAGTATATGCCCGAGCAGTCGAAGTCGACTTTCCATTGCTGCTTGAGATGGCGTTAGGAGATGCTGGCACCTCCCTCGTGTCAAGCGTTGATGTACTGCGTCGATTTCCTTGTAAAGGTCTTCTTTATGGCATATACGCGGCCAGAAATATCCAAGCAAACGCTCAGAAAGCTTCCTCTCCGTGCAATTGAATCTTTCCATCTGCATCTTCGGAGCTGCCCACATCTTCGATCCGTACATCATGATAGGGCGAATAGCGGATAGGTAAACGCGCAACTTGACTTCCTTCGCGATGGTGGTAGACCACAAACACTTGGTTAGAGAATTGAATGCAGACGTAGCTTTCGCACATCGTTGTCGAATATCCGCTGCATAACTACCATCGTTCTTCAGCAAACAGCCCAAATAACAGAAATCGTCCACCAGTTCGATACGTTGTCCGTCCACACAAACTCCAGTTGAAGGCCTCTGAGAGACCCACATCTGCTTGCATTTGTCGGGACGAAGACGAAGTCCATAGGCTGCGGCATACTTCGAAACGAGGTTCACAATCCTTTGCAGTTTTGCGTTGTTTTCAGCGAATAACACAATGTCGTCGGCGTACTCCAGGTCGACAAGGAGCGTCCTGATGGTGTTAGGATCACATCCGCAGGAAACTGTTCTGCAACTCTACGCATGATGTCATCAACGGCGAAGTTGAAAGAAAAGGTCCTGCAACGGCTCCTTGCCTTACTCCTGTTTTCACCTCGAAAGCTGACGTAAATCCGACAGGTGTACGAACTGCTGCTGTTGTTCCTTTGTTCATGTCCTCGATTAACCGAACATACTTTTCCGGGACTCCATCTGCTCGCAGAGCATTGAGCAATCGATCACGATGAGGAGAGTCGAACGCGGCTTCAAAGTCCAAAAAAGCAAGCTGTAATGGCTTCGAAAACCGCTGCCACGATTCAATTACTCTTCTCACGACGAACACTTGGTCGATGGTCGATCTTCCAGGTCGAAAACCGGCTTGCTCATCTCTGGTCGTTCCTTCACGATGTTTGATAAGTCGCTCGAGAATGATACGTTCTAAAACCTTGTACATGACACGAAGTAGAGAGATTCCTCTGTAGTTCTTAGGATCCGTGACGGATAGCTTCTTGTGAAGAGGTACGATGATCGCATGTCTCCACGAATCGGGTATCCTTTCGCTCATCCATATGGCACGGATGGTGTTGGTCATTTCACGAATCCCAGACGGAGGAAGAGCTTTCAGCATTTCAGCAGTGATGTTGTCATCTCCACCTGCCTTTCCATTCTTCATTTTCCGGACACAATCCAAAACTTCCAGACTCAGTCGGCGGTTCCTCACTGACATCGTAATGTGCTCTCTGAACATGCGGGAGCTCAGGTACTGATGGCGCTGGACGATTCAGTAGTGAACTGAAGTAATCCTTCCATATTGGCAGCGTCGCATCACCAACTGCAACTCCATTGGTAGTGTTCAAGACAGGAGAACATCTCTTCATCTTCCCGCTATACTGTCGCAGCAACGTGTAGGCTTTCTTCGGATTCTTCTCCTCCCAAGCCTTCTCGAACTCCTTAGCTCTACACGTCCACTCTCGTTCGCGGTCACTTTGAAGCTGCCGACGCAACTTCCTCCTCAGACGCTTCTCCTCCACGAAGTTTCCTGCAGTTCGGAGAGCACATACTCTGTTGTAGGTAGATGTTGTTTCTTCTGAGACGTAGGCGAACTTCTTCTTAGGCTGTACAACCGGGAGTGCCTCTTTCGAAGCGTCCTGGATGCACTTGACAAAAGAATCCGCGTCGCAAAGTTTCTTCTTAGTCCGTACTCCGATGTGAATAGGAAACGCGTTGTCGGAAATTCCTTCTGCACTCTTCATCTCTGAGACTTGTCATGTCAATCCTCTGGAGAGGCTGAGCCCCTCGCTTCCTCTTATGAATCCTCGCAGTGAAGTTCAACAGAACAGGACGGTGATCCGAATCGAATGCGACATCCCACACAGCTCTAGATCTTCGAATGTCCGATACTGGAATATTCCTCGTCAGGACATAGTCAAGCTGTAGTTTCAGAGTTGTCATCTTCCGCTTCCGCTGCTCTTCTGGAGATAGCCGGGTTGGTCCCTGCCACGTAAGCTGATGGCGGCGATGATTCCTCTTGAATGTCGATGCAATAATCAGACCACTGCGTTCACAAAAGTCGACAAGGCGGTAGCCATTGTCCGATGTTTGCTCCACTGGGTAGAACCATTTACCGAGTACTTCGGATTCCTGATCAAGTCCCATCTTCGCATTTGCGTCAATCCCCACGACAACAGCATGTTGACAAGGTATCCTGGCCAGCAACGTATTGAGTTCCTCATAAAACGCATCCTTCGAATTGTCTTCGGCGGTTTCAGTGGGCGCATGAGCACTCACTATCCACAGATTGAATCCTCTGTGATCCCGCAGTCGTACGAATGCATTCCGACACGACGTTGAGCCGAACTCCTTGACCATACCATTGAAAACCTTCCTTACAGCTATTGCACAGCCTCCCACTCTCCTATCGTCAGCGTTACCGCAGTAGATGGTGTACTCTCCGACGCTGATGACGGGTCTATCCTTGAGGCGGGTTTCCTGCAAAGCAGCAAACGGTGCATGGAAATAGCTCAGAAGTCTGGATAGCGCAGTTTTTTGGATATCACTCGACAGTGATCGACAGTTCAGGGTGGCGAAATTGTGGCTTGTGGCCAAAGACTCCATGACTCCCTAGGTACGGATCCTAAGGTGTTATGGACCAGAGGCCTTAGTGTGCCGGACGGCGACACCTTTATGCAATGTGCGGGATACTTTCGCGATATAGTTGTGCACGCTATATCGCTCGAACGTTCCCTGTGTACACTCAAACGTCTGCTGGGTTCAGTAGAAGCAGGGGCACCAACGAGCAGGTACCAACAGACTTGTATACACACCCCCATCCAAGAGAGCAAATCGTTTTATGTGGTCTATAAAAACCTCAGCGAACTGTTATTAATTCAACGTTTAAAAAAGACCGCGGATGCATCCATTAGTATTTCCATGCATTAATGAATAGTGGTTGTGTTGCTTTAGGTGATGCACGCTTTACATCTCAATATAGAGCTGATCCTTATTACAGAGATGGTTAGTTCGAGGCTAAACTGTGGTTGATTCGTGGTCGGTCGATCGCCGGTCAAGTGCGCGTGGTTGACTCGTGTTAAAAGACAAGATTACTACCACACACGATGTGTGCGCGCGGACCTGAACGAAGAGAGAGGCTGAGAATGAGGCCCCGGTCATAGTTGGATGAGCAGACGTATCCAGCCCGGTCGATACACACAGGAACATTGGAAATGGGATGCAAAAATCACCCGGTGTATCCCTCCAACACCCCCAACACCCGCCCACACCAGCCCCGTCGATACGTATGAACAATGTGGTGGGGTAATGTTGAGAAAATCACTCGGTGTATCCCTCCAACACACCCCAACACCCACCCGGTCGATACGTATGTTTAAAATGATGGAGTGAGGTTGAGAAAATCACTCGGTGTATCCGACGCGGTCGATATCCATGCAATACGTGGATGACGGCGGATGAGAAAATCACCGGGTGGGCGGGCCGATGATAAAACATTGCGTATCACTAGAAAGCTAACCTTACTGCTACTTCCGTTACTTCACCATACTCTCCTTCACTATTTCTCTGAACAGGTGCAATCCTTTTTGCCACGTAATCATCGTCATATCTAGTTGGATACACCGAGTGATTTTCTCAACCTCACTCCATCATTCTAATCATACGTATCGACCAGGTGGGTGTTGGGGGGCGTTGGGGGGATTGGGGGTCGTTGGGTTGCAGATGCAAATAGCACCAACTCTGACCGGGGTCTGAAAGAAAAAATGGGGATTTTAATCCTTATACTTAAAGCAGTTATGTCACGATGTTTGTATGTATGTATGTATGTATGTATGTATGTATGTATGTATGTATGTATGTATGTATGTATGTATGTATGTATGTATGTATGTATGTATGTATGTATGTATGTATGTATGTATGTATGTATGTATGTATTTATGTATGTATGTATGTGTGTGTGTGTAATTGTGTTTTCCCGTGAATCTTCGGAATGGCCGATCAAAACAGGGATGAAATGCTACCAACATTTGCGTGGGTGGGACACTCATCGATTATCAAAAAATCAGCCTGAATCACCTCTTGCGCGCCTCAGAGGGCCACCTAGTTTGTCCGTGGGGCGCAATTTTAGCCGTGGGTCATGAAAACCTCTATGAGTCATCCAGCGGTAGAAGTGCTACGCCCTAATCACGGCGACAGATCTTCGGTAATATTTTACGGGACCCCGTACAGAATCTCGGGTTTGATGAGTCTGCAGGACAGCAGTGGTAGGGTGCAGGACCACAGTGGGGCTGTGCAGGGCGTCCGGGGAAGTGTGGAGGAGCCCGGTGGGAGTGTGCAGGACGTCATAGAAAGTGTGCAGGACCCCAGTGGGGTGTGCAGGACGTCATGGAAAACGTGCAGGAGTCCAGTGGGAATGTTGCAGAACGTCGTAAAAGCGTACAGGACTACAGTGGGAGTGTGCAGGACTTCGTAGAAAGTGTGCAGGACCCCAGTGGGAGTGTGCAGGTCGTTATAGGAAGTGTGCAGGACCCCAGTGGGACTGTGCAGGCCGTCATGGTAAGTGTGCAGGACCCCAGTGGGAGTGTGCAGGACCCCTGTGGGAGTGTACAGGACGGCATAAAAAGCGTGCAGGACCCCAGTGGGAGTGTGCAGGTCGTCATAGGAAGTGTGCAGGACCCCAGTGGGACTGTGCAGGACCCCAGTGGGAGTGTGCAGGGCCCCAGTGGGACTGTGCAGGCCGTCATGGTAAGTGTGCAGGACCCCAGTGGGAGTGTGCAGGACGTCATAGAAAGTGTGCAGGACCCCAGTGGGAGTGTGCAGGACGTCATGGAAAACGTGCAGGAGTCCAGTGGGAATGTGCAGAACGTCGTAAAAAGCGTACAGGACTACAGTGGGAGTGTGCAGGACTTCGTAGAAAGTGTGCAGGACCCCAGTGGGAAAGTGCAGGTCGTTATAGGAAGTGTGCAGGACCCCAGTGGGACTGTGCAGGCCGTCATGGTAAGTGTGCAGGACCCCAGTGGGAGTGTGCAGGACCCCTGTAGGAGTGTGCAGGACGTCATAAAAAGCGTGCAGGACCCCAGTGGGAGTGTGCAGGTCGTCATAGGAAGTGTGCAGGACCCCAGTGGGACTGTGCAGGACCCCAGTGGGAGTGTGCAGGGCCCCAGTGGGACTGTGCAGGACGTCATGGTAAGTGTGCAGGACCCCTGTGGGAGTGTGCAGGTCGTCATAGGAAGTGTGCAGGACCCCAGTGGGACTGTGCAGGCCGTCATGGAAAACGTGCAGGAGTCCAGTGGGAGTGTGCAGGACGTCATAAAAAGCGTGCAGGACCCCAGTGGGAGTGTGCAGGTCGTTATAGGAAGTGCGCAGGACCCCAGTGGGACTGTGCAGGCCGTCATGGTAAGTGTGCAGGACCCCAGTGGGAGTGTGCAGGACGTCATAGAAAGTGTGCAGGACCCCAGTGGGAGTGTGCAGGACGTCATGGAAAACGTGCAGGAGTCCAGTGGGAATGTGCAGAACGTCGTAAAAAGCGTACAGGACTACAGTGGGAGTGTGCAGGACTTCGTAGAAAGTGTGCAGGACCCCAGTGGGAGTGTGCAGGTCGTTATAGGAAGGGTGCAGGACCCCAGGGGGACGGTGACCGAAGGCCGTCATGGTAAGTGTGCAGGACCCCAGTGGGAGTGTGCAGGACCCTGTGGGAGTGTACAGGACGTCATAAAAGCGTGCAGGACCCCAGTGGGAGTGTGCAGGTCGTCATAGGAAGTGTGCAGGACCCCAGTGGGACTGTGCAGGACCCCAGTGGGAGTGTACAGGGCCCCAGTGGGACTGTGCAGGCCGTCATGGTAAGTGTGCAGGACCCCAGTGGGAGTGTGCAGGACGTCATAGAAAGTGTGCAGGACCCCAGTGGGAGTGTGCAGGACGTCATGGAAAACGTGCAGGAGTCCAGTGGGAATGTGCAGAACGTCGTAAAAAGCGTACAGGACTACAGTGGGAGTGTGCAGGACTTCGTAGAAAGTGTGCAGGACCCCAGTGGGAGTGTGCAGGTCGTTATAGGAAGTGTGCAGGACCCCAGTGGGACGGTGCAGGCCGTCATGGTAAGTGTGCAGGACCCCAGTGGGAGTGTGCAGGACCCCTGTGGGAGTGTACAGGACGTCATAAAAAGCGTGCAGGACCCCAGTGGGAGTGTGCAGGTCGTCATAGGAAGTGTGCAGGACCCCAGTGGGACTGTGCAGGACCCCAGTGGTAAGTGTGCAGGGCCCCAGTGGGACTGTGCAGGCCGTCATGGTAAGTGTGCAGGACCCCAGTGGGAGTGTGCAGGACGTCATAGAAAGTGTGCAGGACCCCAGTGGGAGTGTGCAGGACGTCATGGAAAACGTGCAGGAGTCCAGTGGGAATGTGCAGAACGTCGTAAAAAGCGTACAGGACTACAGTGGGAGTGTGCAGGACTTCGTAGAAAGTGTGCAGGACCCCAGTGGGAGTGTGCAGGTCGTTATAGGAAGTGTGCAGGACCCCAGTGGGACTGTGCAGGCCGTCATGGTAAGTGTGCAGGACCCCAGTGGGAGTGTGCAGGACCCCTGTGGGAGTGTACAGGACGTCATAAAAAGCGTGCAGGACCCCAGTGGGAGTGTGCAGGACGTCATGGAAAACGTGCAGGAGTCCAGTGGGAATGTGCAGAACGTCGTAAAAAGCGTGCAGGACTCCAGTGGGAGTGTGCAGGTCGTCATAGGAAGTGTGCAGGACCCCAGTGGGAGTGTGCGGGACGTCATAAAGCGTGCAGGACCCCGGTGGGGTGTGCAGGTCGTCATAGGAAGTGTGCAGGATCCCAGTGGGACTGTGTGCAGGCCGTCATGGTAAGTGTGCAGGACCCCAGTGGGGTGTGCAGGACCCTGTGGGAGTGTGCAGGACGTCATAAAAAGCGTGCAGGACCCCAGTGGGGTGTGCAGGTCGTCATAGGAAGTGTGCAGGACCCCAGTGGGACTGTGCAGGACCCCAGTGGGAGTGTGCAGGGCCCCAGTGGGACTGTGCAGGCCGTCATGGTAAGTGTGCAGGACCCCAGTGGGAGTGTGCAGGTCGTTATAGGAAGTGCGCAGGACCCCAGTGGGACTGTGCAGGCCGTCATGGTAAGAGTGCAGGACCCCAGTGGGAGTGTGCAGGACGTCATAGAAAGTGTGCAGGACCCCAGTGGGAGTGTGCAGGACGTCATGGAAAACGTGCAGGAGTCCAGTGGGAATGTGCAGAACTTCGTAAAAAGCGTACAGGACTACAGTGGGAGTGTGCAGGACTTCGTAGAAAGTGTGCAGGACCCCAGTGGGGTGTGCGGGTCGTTATAGGAAGTGTGCAGGACCCCAGTGGGACTGTGCAGGCCGTCATGGTAAGTGTGCAGGACCCCAGTGGGAGTGTGCAGGACCCCTGTGGGAGTGTACAGGACGTCATAAAAAGCGTGCAGGACCCCAGTGGGAGTGTGCAGGACGTCATGGAAAACGTGCAGGAGTCCAGTGGGAATGTGCAGAACGTCGTAAAAAGCGTGCAGGACTCCAGTGGGAGTGTGCAGGTCGTCATAGGAAGTGTGCAAGACCACAGTGGGAGTGTGCAGGACGTCATAAAAAGCGTGCAGGACCCCAGTGGGAGTGTGCAGGTCGTCATAGGAAGTGTGCAGGATCCCAGTGGGACTGTGCAGGCCGTCATGGTAAGTGTGCAGGACCCCAGTGGGAGTGTGCAGGACCCCTGTGGGAGTGTGCAGGACGTCATAAAAAGCGTGCAGGACCCCAGTGGGAGTGTGCAGGTCGTCATAGGAAGTGTGCAGGACCCCAGTGGGACTGTGCAGGACCCCAGTGGGAGTGTGCAGGGCCCCAGTGGGACTGTGCAGGCCGTCATGGTAAGTGTGCAGGACCCCAGTGGGAGTGTGCAGGACGTCATAGAAGTGTGCAGGACCCAAGTGGGAGTGTGCAGGACGTCATGGAAAACGTGCAGGAGTCCAGTGGGAATGTGCAGAACGTCGTAAAAAGCGTACAGGACTACAGTGGGAGTGTGCAGGACTTCGTAGAAAGTGTGCAGGACCCCAGTGGGAGTGTGCAGGTCGTTATAGGAAGTGTGCAGGACCCCAGTGGGACTGTGCAGGCCGTCATGGTAAGTGTGCAGGACCCCAGTGGGAGTGTGCAGGACCCCTGTGGGAGTGTACAGGACGTCATAAAAGCGTGCAGGACCCCAGTGGGAGTGTGCAGGACGTCATGGAAAACGTGCAGGAGTCCAGTGGGAATGTGCAGAACGTCGTAAAAAGCGTGCAGGACTCCAGTGGGAGTGTGCAGGTCGTCATAGGAAGTGTGCAAGACCCCAGTGGGAGTGTGCAGGACGTCATAAAAAGCGTGCAGGACCCCAGTGGGAGTGTGCAGGTCGTCATAGGAAGTGTGCAGGATCCCAGCGGGACTGTGCAGGCCGTCATGGTAAGTGTGCAGGACCCCAGTGGGAGTGTGCAGGACCCCTGTGGGAGTGTGCAGGACGTCATATAAAGCGTGCAGGACCCCAGTGGGAGTGTGCAGGTCGTCATAGGAAGTGTGCAGGACCCCAGTGGGACTGTGCAGGACCCCAGTGGGAGTGTGCAGGGCCCCAGTGGGACTGTGCAGGACGTCATGGTAAGTGTGCAGGACCCCAGTGGGAGTGTGCAGGTCGTCATAGGAAGTGTGCAGGACCCCAGTGGGACTGTGCAGGCCGTCATGGAAAACGTGCAGGAGTCCAGTGGGAGTGTGC
This sequence comes from Aplectana chamaeleonis, assembly GCA_029168955.1. Classification (NCBI taxonomy): domain Eukaryota; kingdom Metazoa; phylum Nematoda; class Chromadorea; order Rhabditida; family Cosmocercidae; genus Aplectana; species Aplectana chamaeleonis. The sequence continues at coordinate 1,323,467 of JAPDOI010000056.1, read as the reverse complement.
AGGACGTCATAAAAAGCGTGCAGGACCCCAGTGGGAGTGTGCAGGTCGTTATAGGAAGTGCGCAGGACCCCAGTGGGACTGTGCAGGCCGTCATGGTAAATGTGCAGGACCCCAGTGGGAGTGTGCAGGACGTCATAGAAAGTGTGCAGGACCCCAGTGGGAGTGTGCAGGACGTCATGGAAAACGTGCAGGAGTCCAGTGGGAATGTGCAGAACGTCGTAAAAAGCGTACAGGACTACAGTGGGAGTGTGCAGGACTTCGTAGAAAGTGTGCAGGACCCCAGTGGGAGTGTGCAGGTCGTTATAGGAAGTGTGCAGGACCCCAGTGGGACTGTGCAGGACGTCATGGAAAACGTGCAGGAGTCCAGTGGGAATGTGCAGAACGTCGTAAAAAGCGTACAGGACTACGGCAGTGGGGTGTGTGCACGGGACTTCGTAGAGAAAGTGTGCAGGACCCCAGTGGGAGTGTGCAGGTCGTTATAGGAAGTGTGCAGGACCCCAGTGGGACGGTGCAGGCCGTCATGGTAAGTGTGCAGGACCCCAGTGGGAGTGTGCAGGACCCCTGTGGGAGTGTACAGGACGTCATAAAAAGCGTGCAGGACCCCAGTGGGAGTGTGCAGGTCGTCATAGGAAGTGTGCAGGACCCCAGTGGGACTGTGCAGGACCCCAGTGGGAGTGTGCAGGGCCCCAGTGGGACTGTGCAGGCCGTCATGGTAAGTGTGCAGGACCCCAGTGGGAGTGTGCAGGACGTCATAGAAAGTGTGCAGGACCCCAGTGGGAGTGTGCAGGACGTCATGGAAAACGTGCAGGAGTCCAGTGGGAATGTGCAGAACGTCGTAAAAAGCGTACAGGACTACAGTGGGAGTGTGCAGGACTTCGTAGAAAGTGTGCAGGACCCCAGTGGGAGTGTGCAGGTCGTTATAGGAAGTGTGCAGGACCCCAGTGGGACTGTGCAGGCCGTCTCATGGTAAGTGTGCAGGACCCCAGTGGGAGTGTGCAGGACCCTGTGGGAGTGTACAGGACGTCATAAAAAGCGTGCAGGACCCCAGTGGGAGTGTGCAGGACGTCATGGAAAACGTGCAGGAGTCCCAGTGGGAATGTGCAGAACGTCGTAAAAAGCGTGCAGGACTCCGGTGGGAGTGTGCAGGTCGTCATAGGAAGTGTGCAAGACCCCAGGTGGGGTGTGCAGGACGTCATAAAAAGCGTGCAGGACCCCGGTGGGAGTGTGCAGGTCGTCGTCATAGAAGTGTGCGGGATCCCGGTGGGACTGTGCAGGCCGTCATGGTAAGTGTGCAGGACCCCAGTGGGAGTGTGCAGGACCCCTGTGGGAGGTGTGCAGGACGTCATAAAAGCGTGCAGGACCCCAGTGGGAGTGTGCAGGTCGTCATAGGAAGTGTGTGCAGGACCCCAGTGGGACTGTGCAGGACCCCAGTGGGAGTGTGCAGGGCCCCAGTGGGACTGTGCAGGCCGTCATGGTAAGTGTGCAGGACCCCAGTGGGTGTGTGCAGGTCGTTATAGGAAGTGCGCAGGACCCCAGTGGGACTGTGCAGGCCGTCATGGTAAGAGTGCAGGACCCCAGTGGGAGTGTGCAGGACGTCATAGAAAGTGTGCAGGACCCCAGTGGGAGTGTGCAGGACGTCATGGAAAACGTGCAGGAGTCCAGTGGGAATGTGCAGAACGTCGTAAAAAGCGTACAGGACTACAGTGGGAGTGTGCAGGACTTCGTAGAAAGTGTGCAGGACCCCAGTGGGAGTGTGCAGGTCGTTATAGGAAGTGTGCAGGACCCCAGTGGGACTGTGCAGGCCGTCATGGTAGGTGTGCAGGACCCCAGTGGGAGTGTGCAGGACCCCTGTGAGAGTGTACAGGACGTCATAAAAAGCGTGCAGGACCCCAGTGGGAGTGTGCAGGACGTCATGGAAAACGTGCAGGAGTCCAGTGGGAATGTGCAGAACGTCGTAAAAAGCGTGCAGGACTCCAGTGGGAGTGTGCAGGTCGTCATAGGAAGTGTGCAAGACCCCAGTGGGAGTGTGCAGGACGTCATAAAAAGCGTGCAGGACCCCAGTGGGAGTGTGCAGGTCGTCATAGGAAGTGTGCAGGATCCCAGTGGGACTGTGCAGGCCGTCATGGTAAGTGTGCAGGACCCCAGTGGGAGTGTGCAGGACCCCTGTGGGAGTGTGCAGGACGTCATAAAAAGCGTGCAGGACCCCAGTGGGAGTGTGCAGGTCGTCATAGGAAGTGTGCAGGACCCCAGTGGGACTGTGCAGGACCCCAGTGGGAGTGTGCAGGGCCCCAGTGGGACTGTGCAGGCCGTCATGGTAAGTGTGCAGGACCCCAGTGGGAGTGTGCAGGACGTCATAGAAAGTGTGCAGGACCCCAGTGGGAGTGTGCAGGACGTCATGGAAAACGTGCAGGAGTCCAGTGGGAATGTGCAGAACGTCGTAAAAAGCGTACAGGACTACAGTGGGGTGTGCAGGACTTCGTAGAAAGTGTGCAGGACCCCAGTGGGAGTGTGCAGGTCGTTATAGGAAGTGTGCAGGACCCCAGTGGGACTGTGCAGGCCGTCATGGTAAGTGTGCAGGACCCCAGTGGGAGTGTGCAGGACCCCTGTGGGAGTGTACAGGACATCATAAAAAGCGTGCAGGACCCCAGTGGGAGTGTGCAGGACGTCATGGAAAACGTGCAGGAGTCCAGTGGGAATGTGCAGAACGTCGTAAAGCGTGCAGGACTCCAGTGGGAGTGTGCAGGTCGTCATAGGAAGTGTGCAAGACCCCAGTGGGAGTGTGCAGGACGTCATAAAAAGCGTGCAGGACCCCAGTGGGAGTGTGCAGGTCGTCATAGGAAGTGTGCAGGATCCCAGCGGGACTGTGCAGGCCGTCATGGTAAGTGTGCAGGACCCCAGTGGGAGTGTGCAGGACCCCTGTGGGAGTGTGCAGGACGTCATATAAAGCGTGCAGGACCCAGGTGGAGTGTGCAGGTCGTCATAGGAAGTGTGCAGGACCCCAGTGGGACTGTGCAGGACCCCAGTGGGAGTGTGCAGGGCCCCAGTGGGACTGTGCAGGACGTCATGGTAAAAGTGTGCAGGACCCCAGTGGGAGTGTGCAGGTCGTCATAGGAAGTGTGCAGGACCCCAGTGGGACTGTGCAGGCCGTCATGGAAAACGTGCAGGAGTCCAGTGGGAGTGTGCAGGACGTCATAAAAAGCGTGCAGGACCCCAGTGGGAGTGTGCAGGTCATTATAGGAAGTGCGCAGGACCCCAGTGGGACTGTGCAGGCCGTCATGGTAAATGTGCAGGACCCCAGTGGGGTGTGCAGGACGTCATAGAAAGTGTGCAGGACCCCAGTGGAGTGTGCAGGACGTCATGGAAAACGTGCAGGAGTCCAGTGGGAATGTGCAGAACGTCGTAAAAAGCGTACAGGACTACAGTGGGGTGTGCAGGACTTCGTAGAAAGTGTGCAGGACCCCAGTGGGAGGTGTGCAGGTCGTTATAGGAAGTGTGCAGGACCCCAGTGGGACTGTGCAGGACGTCATGGAAAACGTGCAGGAGTCCAGTGGGAATGTGCAGAACGTCGTAAAAAGCGTACAGGACTACAGTGGGAGTGTGCAGGACTTCGTAGAAAGTGTGCAGGACCCCAGTGGACTGTGCAGGCCGTCATGGTAAGTGTGCAGGACCCCAGTGGGAGTGTGCAGGACCCCTGTGGGAGTGTGCAGGACGTCATATAAAGCGTGCAGGACCCCAGTGGGAGTGTGCAGGTCGTCATAGGAAGTGTGCAGGACCCCAGTGGGACTGTGCAGGACCCCAGTGGGAGTGTGCAGGGCCCCAGTGGGACTGTGCAGGACGTCATGGTAAGTGTGCAGGACCCCAGTGGGAGTGTGCAGGACCCCTGTGGGAGTGTACAGGACGTCATAAAAAGCGTGCAGGACCCCAGTGGGAGTGTGCAGGTCGTCATAGGAAGTGTGCAGGACCCCAGTGGGACTGTGCAGGACCCCAGTGGGAGTGTGCAGGGCCCCAGTGGGACTGTGCAGGCCGTCATGGTAAGTGTGCAGGACCCCAGTGGGAGTGTGCAGGACGTCATAGAAAGTGTGCAGGACCCCAGTGGGAGTGTGCAGGACGTCATGGAAAACGTGCAGGAGTCCAGTGGGAATGTGCAGAACGTCGTAAAGCGTACAGGACTACAGTGGGAGTGTGCAGGACTTCGTACAAAGTGTGCAGGACCACAGTGGGAAAGTGCAGGTCGTTATAGGAAGTGTGCAGGACCCCAGTGGGACTGTGCAGGCCGTCATGGTAAGTGTGCAGGACCCCAGTGGGAGTGTGCAGGACCCCTGTAGGAGTGTGCAGGACGTCATAAAAAGCGTGCAGGACCCCAGTGGGAGTGTGCAGGTCGTCATAGGAAGTGTGCAGGACCCCAGTGGGACTGTGCAGGACCCCAGTGGGAGTGTGCAGGGCCCCAGTGGGACTGTGCAGGACGTCATGGTAAGTGTGCAGGACCCCAGTGGGAGTGTGCAGGTCGTCATAGGAAGTGTGCAGGACCCCAGTGGGACTGTGCAGGCCGTCATGGAAAACGTGCAGGAGTCAGTGGGGTGTGCAGGACGTCATAAAAGCGTGCAGGACCCCAGTGGGAGTGTGCAGGTCGTTATAGGAAGTGCGCAGGACCCCAGTGGGACTGTGCAGGCCGTCATGGTAAGTGTGCAGGACCCCAGTGGGAGTGTGCAGGACGTCATAGAAAGTGTGCAGGACCCCAGTGGGAGTGGGCAGGACGTCATGGAAAACGTGCAGGAGTCCAGTGGGAATGTGCAGAACGTCGTAAAAAGCGTACAGGACTACAGTGGGAGTGTACAGGACTTCAGTAAAGTGTGCAGGACCCCAGTGGGAGTGTGCAGGTCGTCATAGGAAGTGTGCAGGATCCCAGTGGGACTGTGCAGGCCGTCATGGTAAGTGTGCAGGACCCCAGTGGGAGTGTGCAGGACCCCTGTGGGAGTGGGCAGGACGTCATGAAAGCGTGCAGGACCCCAGTGGGAGTGTGCAGGGCGTCATAGGAAGTGTGCAGGACCCCAGTGGGACTGTGCAGGACCCCAGTGGGAGTGTGCAGGGCCCCAGTGGGACTGTGCAGGCCGTCATGGTAAGTGTGCAGGACCCCAGTGGGAGTGTGCAGGACGTCATAGAAAGTGTGCAGGACCCCAGGTGGGAGTGTGCAGGACGTCATGGAAGTGTGCAGGACCCCAGTGGAGTGTGCAGGACGTCATGGAAAAGCGTGCAGGACCCCAGTGGGAGTGTGCAGGTCGTCATAGGAAGTGTGCAGGACCCCAGTGGGACTGTGCAGGACGTCATGAGTAAGTGTGCAGGACCCCAGTGGGAGTGTGCAGGACGTCATAGAAGTGTGCAGGACTGATGGGGGAGTGTGCAGGACGTCGTCAGTGGGAATGTGCAGAACGTCGTAAAAAGCGTGCCCAGGACTACAGTGGGAGTGTGCAGGACTTCGTAGAAAGTGTGCAGGACCCCAGTGGGAGTGTGCAGGTCGTTATAGGAAGTGTGCAGGGACCCCAGTGGGTTGTGCAGCCGTCATGTGGTAAGTGTGCAGGACCCCAGTGGGAGTGTGCAGGACCCCTGTGGGGGTGTACAGGACGTCATAAAAGCGTGCAGGACCCCAGTGGGAAAGTGTGCAGGACGTCATAAAAGCGTGCAGGGAGTCAGTGCAGGACCCCAGTGGAGGTGTGCAGGACGTCATAAAAGGGTGTGCAGGACCCCAGTGGGGTGTGCAGACGTCATGGAAAGTGTGCAGGACCCCAGTGGGAGTGTGCAGGACGGCGTAAAAAGCGTGCAGGACTCCAGTGCGAGTGTGCAGGACGTCATAAAAAGGGGGCAGGACCCCAGCGGGACTGGGCAGGCCGTCAGGGAAAGTGGGGAGGGCCCCAGTGGGAGTGTGCAGGACCCCAGTGGGACTGTGCAGGACGTCATGGAAGCGTGCAGGACTACAGTGAGTGTGCAGGACCCCGTAGAAAGTGTGCAGGACCCCAGTGGGAGTGTGCAGGTCGTCATAGGAAGTGTGCGGGACCCCAGTGGGACTGTGCAGAGGCCCGTCATGGAAAACGTGCAGGAGTCCAGTGGGAGTGTGCAGGACGTCATAAAAAGCGTGCAGGACCCCAGTGGGAGTGTGCAGGTCATTATAGGAAGTGCGCAGGACCCCAGTGGGACTGTGCAGGCCGTCATGGTAAATGTGCAGGACCCCAGTGGGAGTGTGCAGGACGTCATAGAAAGTGTGCAGGACCCCAGTGGGAGTGTGCAGGACGTCATGGAAAACGTGCAGGAGTCCAGTGGGAATGTGCAGAACGTCGTAAAAAGCGTACAGGACTACAGTGGGAGTGTGCAGGACTTCGTAGAAAGTGTGCAGGACCCCAGTGGGAGTGTGCAGGTCGTTATAGGAAGTGTGCAGGACCCCAGTGGGACTGTGCAGGACGTCATGGAAAACGTGCAGGAGTCCAGTGGGAATGTGCAGAACGTCGTAAAAAGCGTACAGGACTACAGTGGGAGTGTGCAGGACTTCGTAGAAAGTGTGCAGGACCCCAGTGGGACTGTGCAGGCCGTCATGGTAAGTGTGCAGGACCCCAGTGGGAGTGTGCAGGACCCCTGTGGGAGTGTGCAGGACGTCATATAAAGCGTGCAGGACCCCAGTGGGAGTGTGCAGGTCGTCATAGGAAGTGTGCAGGACCCCAGTGGGACTGTGCAGGACCCCAGTGGGAGTGTGCAGGGCCCCAGTGGGACTGTGCAGGACGTCATGGTAAGTGTGCAGGACCCCAGTGGGAGTGTGCAGGTCGTTATAGGAAGTGCGCAGGACCCCAGTGGGACTGTGCAGGCCGTCATGGTAAATGTGCAGGACCCCAGTGGGAGTGTGCAGGACGTCATAGAAAGTGTGCAGGACCCCAGTGGGAGTGTGCAGGACGTCATGGAAAACGTGCAGGAGTCCAGTGGGAATGTGCAGAACGTCGTAAAAAGCGTACAGGACTACAGTGGGAGTGTGCAGGTCGTTATAGGAAGTGTGCAGGACCCCAGTGGGACTGTGCAGGCCGTCATGGTAAGTGTGCAGGACCCCAGTGGGAGTGTGCAGGACCCTGTGGGAGTGTGCAGGACGTCATAAAAGCGTGCAGGACCCCAGTGGGGTGTGCAGGACGTCATGGAAAACGTGCAGGAGTCCAGTGGGAATGTGCAGAACGTCGTAAAAAGCGTGCAGGACTCCAGTGGGAGTGTGCAGGTCGTCATAGGAAGTGTGCAAGACCCCAGTGGGAGTGTGCAGGACGTCATAAAAAGCGTGCAGGACCCCGGTGGGAGTGTGCAGGTCGTCATAGGAAGTGTGCAGGACCCCAGTGGGACTGTGCAGGCCGTCATGGTAAGTGTGCAGGACCCCAGTGGGAGTGTGCAGGACGTCATGGAAAACGTGCAGGAGTCCAGTGGGAATGTGCAGAACGTCGTAAAAAGCGTACAGGACTACAGTGGGAGTGTGCAGGACTTCGTAGAAAGTGTGCAGGACCCCAGTGGGAGTGTGCAGGTCGTCATAGGAAGTGTGCAGGACCCCAGTGGGACTGTGCAGGCCGTCATGGAAAACGTGCAGGAGTCCAGTGGGAGTGTGCAGGACGTCATAAAAAGCGTGCAGGACCCCAGTGGGAGTGTGCAGGTCATTATAGGAAGTGCGCAGGACCCCAGTGGGACTGTGCAGGCCGTCATGGTAAATGTGCAGGACCCCAGTGGGAGTGTGCAGGACGTCATAGAAAGTGTGCAGGACCCCAGTGGGAGTGTGCAGGACGTCATGGAAAACGTGCAGGAGTCCAGTGGGAATGTGCAGAACGTCGTAAAGCGTACAGGACTACAGTGGGAGTGTGCGGGACTTCGTAGAAAGTGTGCAGGACCCCAGTGGGAGTGTGCAGGTCGTTATAGGAAGTGTGCAGGACCCCAGTGGGAGTGTGCAGGACGTCATGGAAAACGTGCAGGAGTCCAGTGGGAATGTGCAGCAGAACGTCGTAAAAAGCGTACAGGACTACAGTGGGAGTGTGCAGGACTTCGTAGAAAGTGTGCAGGACCCCAGTGGGACTGTGTGCAGGCCGTCATGGTAAGTGTGCAGGACCCCAGTGGGAGTGTGCAGGACCCCTGTGGGAGTGTGCAGGACGTCATATAAAGCGTGCAGGACCCCAGTGGGAGTGTGCAGGTCGTCATAGGAAGTGTGCAGGACCCCAGTGGGACTGTGCAGGACCCCAGTGGGAGGTGTGCAGGAGCCCCAGTGGGACTGTGCAGGACGTCATGGTAAGTGTGCAGGACCCCAGTGGGAGTGTGCAGGTCGTTATAGGAAGTGCGCAGGACCCCAGTGGGACTGTGCAGGCCGTCATGGTAAATGTGCAGGACCCCAGTGGGAGTGTGCAGGACGTCATAGAAAGTGTGCAGGACCCCAGTGGGAGTGTGCAGGACGTCATGGAAAACGTGCAGGAGTCCAGTGGGAATGTGCAGAACGTCGTAAAAAGCGTACAGGACTACAGTGGGAGTGTGCAGGTCGTTATAGGAAGTGTGCAGGACCCCAGTGGGACTGTGCAGGCCGTCATGGTAAGTGTGCAGGACCCCAGTGGGAGTGTGCAGGACCCCTGTGGGAGTGTACAGGACGTCATAAAAAGCGTGCAGGACCCCAGTGGGAGTGTGCAGGACGTCATGGAAAACGTGCAGGAGTCCAGTGGGAATGTGCAGAACGTCGTAAAAAGCGTGCAGGACTCCAGTGGGAGTGTGCAGGTCGTCATAGGAAGTGTGCAAGACCCCAGTGGGAGTGTGCAGGACGTCATAAAAAGCGTGCAGGACCCCGGTGGGAGTGTGCAGGTCGTCATAGGAAGTGTGCAGGATCCCAGTGGGACTGTGCAGGCCGTCATGGTAAGTGTGCAGGACCCCAGTGGGAGTGTGCAGGACCCCTGTGGGAGTGTGCAGGACGTCATAAAAAGCGTGCAGGACCCCAGTGGGAGTGTGCAGGTCGTCATAGGAAGTGTGCAGGACCCCAGTGGGACTGTGCAGGACCCCAGTGGGAGTGTGCAGGGCCCCAGTGGGACTGTGCAGGCCGTCATGGTAAGTGTGCAGGACCCCAGTGGGAGTGTGCAGGTCGTTATAGGAAGTGCGCAGGACCCCAGTGGGACTGTGCAGGCCGTCATGGTAAGAGTGCAGGACCCCAGTGGGAGTGTGCAGGACGTCATAGAAAGTGTGCAGGACCCCAGTGGGAGTGTGCAGGACGTCATGGAAAACGTGCAGGAGTCCAGTGGGAATGTGCAGAACGTCGTAAAAAGCGTACAGGACTACAGTGGGAGTGTGCAGGACTTCGTAGAAAGTGTGCAGGACCCCAGTGGGAGTGTGCAGGTCGTTATAGGAAGTGTGCAGGACCCCAGTGGGACTGTGCAGGCCGTCATGGTAAGTGTGCAGGACCCCAGTGGGAGTGTGCAGGACCCCTGTGGGAGTGTACAGGACGTCATAAAAGCGTGCAGGACCCCAGTGGGAGTGTGCAGGACGTCATGGAAAACGTGCAGGAGTCCAGTGGGAAATGTGCAGAACGTCGTAAAGCGTGCAGGACTCCAGTGGGAGTGTGCAGGTCGTCATAGGAAGTGTGCAAGACCCCAGTGGGAGTGTGCAGGACGTCATAAAAAGCGTGCAGGACCCCAGTGGGTGTGTGCAGGTCGTCATAGGAAGTGTGCAGGATCCCAGTGGGACTGTGCAGGCCGTCATGGTAAGTGTGCAGGACCCCAGTGGGAGTGTGCAGGACCCCTGTGGGAGTGTGCAGGACGTCATAAGAAGCGTGCAGGACCCCAGTGGGAGTGTGCAGGTCGTCATAGGAAGTGTGCAGGACCCCAGTGGGACTGTGCAGGACCCCAGTGGGAGTGTGCAGGGCCCCAGTGGGACTGTGCAGGCCGTCATGGTAAGTGTGCAGGACCCCAGTGGGAGTGTGCAGGACCCCAGTGGGAGTGTGCAGGACGTCATGGAAAACGTGCAGGAGTCCAGTGGGAATGTGCAGAACGTCGTAAAAAGCGTACAGGACTACAGTGGGAGTGTGCAGGACTTCGTAGAAAGTGTGCAGGACCCCAGTGGGAGTGTGCAGGTCGTTATAGGAAGTGTGCAGGACCCCAGTGGGACTGTGCAGGCCGTCATGGTAAGTGTGCAGGACCCCAGTGAAGTGTGCAGGACCCCTGTGGGAGTGTACAGGACGTCATAAAAAGCGTGCAGGACCCCAGTGAGAGTGTGCAGGACGTCATGGAAAACGTGCAGGAGTCCAGTGGGAATGTGCAGAACGTCGTAAAAAGCGTGCAGGACTCCAGTGGGAGTGTGCAGGTCGTCATAGGAAGTGTGCAAGACCCCAGTGGGAGTGTGCAGGACGTCATAAAAAGCGTGCAGGACCCCAGTGGGAGTGTGCAGGTCGTCATAGGAAGTGTGCAGGATCCCAGCGGGACTGTGCAGGCCGTCATGGTAAGTGTGCAGGACCCCAGTGGGAGTGTGCAGGACCCCTGTGGGAGTGTGCAGGACGTCATATAAAGCGTGCAGGACCCCTGTGGGAGTGTGCAGGACGTCATATAAAGCGTGCAGGACCCCAGTGGGACTGTGCAGGTCGTCATAGGAAGTGTGCAGGACCCCAGTGGGACTGTGCAGGCTGTCAGGGAAAATTTCGGGAGTCCAGTGGGAGTGTCATAGGGACGTCATATAAAGCGTGCAGGACCCCAGTGGGACTGTGCAGGTCGTCATAGGAAGTGTGCAGGACCCCAGTGGGACTGTGCAGGCCGTCATGGAAAACGTGCAGGAGTCCAGTGGGAGTGTGCAGGACGTCATAAAAAGCGTGCAGGACCCCAGTGGAGTGTGCAGGTCGTTATAGGAAGTGCGCAGGACCCCAGTGGGACTGTGCAGGCCGTCATGGTAAATGTGCAGAACCCCAGTGGGAGTGTGCAGGACGTCATAGAAAATGTGCAGGACCCCAGTGGGAGTGTGCAGGACGTCATGGAAAACGTGCAGGAGTCCAGTGGGAATGTGCAGGAACGTCGTAAAAGCGTACAGGACTACAGTGGGGTGTGCAGGACTTCGTAGAAAGTGTGCAGGACCCCAGTGGGAGTGTGCAGGTCGTCATAGGAAGTGTGCAGGACCCCGGTGGGAGTGTGCAGGACCCTGTGGGGAGTGTGCAGGACGTCATATAAAAGCGTGCAGGACCCCAGTGGGAGTGTGCAGGTCGTCATAGGAAGTGTGCAGGACCCCAGTGGGACTGTGCAGGACCCCAGTGGAGTGTGCAGGCCCCAGTGGGACTGTGCAGGACGTCATGGTAAGTGTGCAGGACCCCAGTGGGAGTGTGCAGGTCGTTATAGGAAGTGCGCAGGACCCCAGTGGGACTGTGCAGGCCGTCATGGTAAATGTGCAGGACCCCAGTGGGAGTGTGCAGGACGTCATAGAAAGTGTGCAGGACCCCACTGGGAGTGTGCAGGACGTCATGGAAAACGTGCAGGAGTGGAGTGTGCAGAACGTCGTAAAAAGCGTACAGGACTACAGTGGGAGTGTGCAGGACTTCGTTGAAAGTGTGCAGGACCCCAGTGGGACTGTGCAGGCCGTCATGGTAAGTGTGCAGGACCCCAGTGGGAGTGTGCAGGTCGTCATGGTAAGTGTGCAGAACCCCAGTGGGAGTGTGCAGGACGTCATCAAAAGCGTGCAGGACCCCAGTGGGAGTGTGGAGGTCGTTATAGGAAGTGTGCAGGACCCCAGTGGGAGTGTGCAGGACGTCATGGAAAACGTGCAGGAGTCCAGTGGGAATGTGCAGAACGTCGTAAAAAGCGTACAGGACTACAGTGGGAGTGTGCAGGACGTCGTAGAAAGTGTGCAGGACCCCAGTGGGACTGTGCAGGCCGTCATGGTAAGTGTGCAGGACCCCAGTGGGAGCGTGCAGGACGTCATAGAAAGTGTGCAGGACCCCAGTGGGAGCGTGCAGGACGTCATAGAAAGTGTGCAGGAGCCCAGTGGGAATGTGCAGAACGTCGTAAAAAGCGTACAGGACTACAGTGGGAGTGTGCAGGACGTCATAGAAAGTGTGCAGGACCCCATTGGGAGTGTGCAGAACGTCACAAAAAGTGTGCAGGACGTCATAGAAAATGTGTAGAACCCAAATGGGAGTGTGCAGGACGTCACAGAAGGTGTGCAGGACCCCAGTGGGAGTGTGCAGGACCCAAATGGAAGTGCGCAGAACGTCATAGAAAGTGCGCAGGACCCCAGTGGGAGTGTGCAGGACCCAAATGGGAGTGTGTAGAACGTCGGAGGAAGTGTGCAGAACATCAGTGGGAGTCTGCAGTACCCAAATGGGAGTGTGCAGAACGTCGGAGGAAGTGTGCAGGACCCCAGTGGGAGTGTGCAGGACCCAAATGGAATTGTGCAAAACTTCATGGAAAGTGTGCAGGACCCAAATGGGAGTGTGCAGGACGTCACAGAAAGTGTGCAGGACCCCATTGGGAGTGTGCAGGACCCAAATGGAAGTGCGCAGAACGTCATAGAAAGTGCGCAGGACCCCAGTGGGAGTGTGCAGGACCCAAATGGGAGTGTGTAGAACGTCGGAGGAAGTGTGCAGAACATCAGTGGGAGTGTGCAGGACCCAAATGGGAGTGTGCAGAACGTCGGAGGAAGTGTGCAGGACCCCAGTGGGAGTGTGCAGGACCCAAATGGAATTGTGCAAAACTTCATGGAAAGTGTGCAGGACCCCAGTGGGAGTGTCCAAAACGTCGTAGAAAGTGTGCAGCATCCCAGTGGGAGTATGCGGGACCCAAATGGGAGTGTGCAGAACGTCAGAAAAAATGTGCAGGATCCCAGAGGGAGTGTGCATGACCCAAATGGAAGTGTGCAGAATGTCATAGAAAGTGTGCAGAACGTCGGAGGAAGTGTACAGGACCCCAGTGAGAGTGTGCAGGACCCAAATGGTAGTGTGCAGGACGTCATACGAAGTCTGCAGGACTCCAGTGTGAGTGTGCATGACCCAAATGGGAGTGTGCAGAATGCCATAGAAAAAGTGCAGAACGTCAGAGAAAATGTGCAGGACCACAGTGGGAGTTTGCATGACCCAAATGGGAGTGTGCAGAATGTCATATAAAGTGTGCAGAACGTCGGAGGAAGTGTGCAGGATCCCAGCGGGAGTGTGCAGGACCCGAATGGAGGCGTGCAGGACATCATAGAAAGTGCGCAGGTTCCCAGTGAGAATGTGCAGGACGTCATGGAATGGGTGCAGTACCCCAGTAGGTGCGTGCAGGACGTCGTGAAATGTGTTAAGGACCCAGGTGGGAATGTGCAGGACGTCATAGAGAGTTAGCAGGGCCGCAGTGGAAAAGTGCAGGACGTCATGAAGAAAGTAGAATTGAATCAGCGAGATTTTCTCAATTTTTCATGCGAAATCTTAGCCTTTGTGTAGCGAAGAAAACAGATGGAAATCATGTATCTTGAGAAAAGTGCAACGCGTTTTGAGGAGTACGCGAAACTTTGGAGACACTTCCTCGCCAGTCTGACGAAACAACCAGCAGCTCCACTTCCGCATCATCTCTGTTCGTCACTCAATACAACCGCTCAGTCATTTTGATTCACTAACTTCGATAAACCAGTTTTATATATGTTGAACGTCTGCGCTTATCAAAATCTGCTTCACAAAAACGTAAACATCAACGGACATATTTCATTTATTGAGAACAAAGGCATGGTGTTGGTCAACAAGGGAAACCACATCTAAAATGCGAGTGCTTGCAGCTCTCGGATATACGGAAGGCAGTCAACACCGTTTCGTCAGAATAATCTGCCTCAGGAAGCTAGCGGACGTGAAAATTTTTTTGAGCGAAAACTTCGCTAGGTCTCGCTAGTAGAAAATGATTGCTCAATTCCCCAATGTCGAGCTCGCAATTTCGACAAAGGGGTGTGGTAAAGAAAATTTTTTGATGTGATCGCGTAAGAGTGGATTCTTCCTATATCTCGCCTAATCGGACGAATTAAGAGCTCTCACTTGGTCGGTGATATACACGGTGGGACTGCTCCACAATTTGGTGGGAATCTCAGATCTCGTCCCTGAGGTTGGACTGTATCTTAAAAGGCAGTATCCACGTTAAAGTTTGTCTTGTTGTTTTCGTCGAAAATCGAAGGGCCGGTGGCTCATTGCAACACTAGCGAGGTGAAAACAAACAAAACGGGTTCAGAAGAGCCCTACACGGTTCTCATTGCAGAAGGTATTTTCGCTAGCGAAGGGCCTTGCGCGAAGGGAATTACAGCCGTATAGGGCCCTTCTGGTTCTGGTTCCGTTTTCATTTGTTTTTTTTTCGACGCTACTATTACAATGAGCTACTGCCCTTCGACTTTTAACAAAAATAAGAAGGGGAATTTCTTCGTGGCCACAGCCTTTAACTTTTAAGAGACCGCGCGGCCCACAGCTAATCTGCGTATCCGCCCACGCGCTCCATGGCCACTCAATTCAGTGGGTTTATAACCGGGATTTTCGTAACAAATAAGCCCGCACAAACGGCCAATACGAGGTTGGCAATGAGGGTAGGTTCTCACCGCTGTCCACAAAGTTGACTCCCTTCGCTGTAGACCGTGGCGAAAGTTCCCTGCCGAGAGCCGCCACGACCGTGCCCCCTAGGCGCTTTTCATCAATTTTCGAGAGTTTCGGAACGCACCTAAATGAAACCTGGACAAGTTTTGAATAGGTTTTAGACCGCCTATGCATGGATTTCGAACCTACCGGGGATGGGAAGTTCACGGTTGAGAATTTTGGCCCGCACACCGGTTACCGTCGATAAGCTGATCGGAGACTCCGCCCAATCGCCGCTGGTGCGCGGGCCGTCCCACCGAGTGCTGAGCTGGAGCTGTGAGATCGCTGAATCTCGAATTTCACGAGTTCCGGCTGTGGTGGAGAATAAGAAATCAGGAAAGCGTTTCGTATTTTTTGAGGGAAGGGGGGTGAATTTGTAAGCTGCCGTTCGACTCATGGGAATTCCAGTACCTCGATCAGACCCTCTTCAAGAAATCACACTTCGAATGATCCACAGTCGGAAGGACAATGACTGCGATTCTCAATACTTCTTTTTCAGAAGCATCTGAATTTGGCTGCTGCCAGAAGATACCGTCTGGCACCCACTGGACACCCACGTGCTCACGAAAGTGCTCAGCCGAAAAATCGCAGCGGTCTGTCCAATCAGAACACAGCATTAAAATGTCTGCGGATCGGCCAAGTATCCGGATTTGGCTGTCATGGGTTATTCTGTTTCTAACTGCGGAATTAGCTTCAGGTACATATGATTTTCTTGAGATTGTTAGCCAACTCTAGCAGAACCCGCCACTTACAGCCTCTACATTCGATCGATTTTGTATGAAGCCTTTTAGTCACGGAAAGGGCGAGATGAAAGTTAGTTCTTACTAGAAAATCTGTTTTAGTCTTACTGCCTATTAATCGCCAGACTAAAGCGATCAGATAAGCTTGTTGTTTTCTTCTGACGCACATGCTATTCGGGATGGAATATCACATTGTTCGAATGTTTCGGCTTCCTTGTCACTTTCAGGCATGTGGGCCTTGTGTAGAGAAATTATCACGGACTCATGCTGTAGTTGCGACTCTGGAGGCCCTACGTATGCCTTCTGTGTAGTGATATGGCCTTCATTCCTTCGCAGTGCTCTCGAAAATCTGAACTCCGTCCGCGGTGCGAACATCGAAGACCAGACAGTTGATGGCATTTGTTATGAAAAGAAAAAGGTCAACGGCTTGGGTGCAGAGACTTTCATCAAGTGTCAGGAAAAACCAGCGTCCGGGGTATTTTTTGGGTCTTATGCTGCCCCTGAAGAACGCTTTTCTTCGCTTCTTGAATGACTATCACCTCCGGTGAAGGGTCATAGAGTCGGCTACCGCGGACGATTCATAATAATCTTCGAGTCGTGTACGCGCCCTTCGTAGATTAGCAATCGGGGATGGTCTTACACTATCAACACTAAAACAGCATTGTCTTCCTGTGGTATCTGCTGCCTCGTCCATAAGCCGTCCGGGTCGGCCGTGATCCTACCCGATCGGTGTGTGAATGAGGTACGCGAAACAGGGACAGAAAACTATATCCCTATGTGTTGAACGTTCGTCTGTAGCACGCACGAGGTGGTAAGATGATTATCCCTATCAACCGTCGTCTGTCATCCGTAGTCCCACTTAGTCTGGGCGAGCTATGACTGCATTCATTGGGCTATCGACCAGCTATGACGGGGCCGTAGCAACACTCACAGCATTGGAATGGTTGTGTATTGTTCTTCAACAGTTTACCAGCTGTAAGGCGAGGTCCGCTTTTCTGACGCAGTGGAGCCATTTCTCCCTGTCTTCCACAAAGTCCATGATCAAGATCAGGTCAGCACTGCCTGAGACGCCACCCGGATTTCTTTCAGACGCGTTAAGATTAAAACCATTCCCGCATGCAGTATCATTTCCAGCTCGAAGAGCTTGTCCATGCCTCCGCAACAAGCCTCCATCAACTTTGTCGAAAAATTGAGAAACTCCGGGAAGCTGCCGGACGTCTTAGTTTGTGATGTGTAACAGGAGGCTGACACCAGCTGCCTAACGCAGCACACCATTCCTATGGCGGCGACTGTGTCCTTGGTCTCCTTGGTTTCTGTGACCGTAACGTCTGCATATGTAGATCCTAGAGATACTTCGCGTTTCCCACTGATGGCTGGCGCAAACTCGGTGCACGTATGTTATAGCATTTGACTCCGAGTTTGGGCCAAACTTCAGTAGGAAACGCTAAGTATCACTAAGATCTATGCCGACTGTAATAGTGCAACCCAGAAAGGCCTCTGAGAAAGTTCAATGACCGCAAGCAAGGTTTCGATTATGAACATTACTGAGAAGACGGCGGCTAAGCAGAGAAGGCTCTCGGCCGCTTAGAGATGAGACAGTGGGTGAATGGGAAACTTCCTCATCACCTGGGGTCGTATTCGCCAACAACCCACCGAGGGAGGTCGAGGGGAAGCGGAAGGGATGATACCGAGCGCGGCAGAGGAGCAGATCAACCCATTTTACACCATGTAAGGTGGAAGTGCAAACTGTGTTACGTATCGACATCACTGCGAAAAGATAAAGATTCCATCGCGAAGCGGCCATTCTTCAGCAATGCGATTCGAAAAATTCCGGCGGTCGCGAGGGAAGCCAAGGGAGGCGAGAGGTGGCCGTGGAGCGCGCATTTTGTACTGAAGTTTCACCTCATCTACCCTTCGACTCCCCGGCGGGTTGATGGCGAATACGACCCCTGGATCGAAGGAATTCATGGCTTTCTGTGAAGTCGATGCCACATGGCAGAAAATGATCAATATCAAAGCCGCGCCCGCTCTTCGCTTCCATCCGTACCATTGAAGGATTTAACGACATTCCCGCCAAAACTTTTGATAGAAGAGCTGAGAGACTCAATCTAGTTTTGCTGTCAGCGGGCTCCTCTTTGAACCGGGGGGGGGGGGGGGGCACATAGTTGGCTGCCGGTGGTCGTGAGTGGTAAGGTGTTACACCCCTTCCCACTCCCGAATTTCCTTTTCACCGCCACAGGTCAGTACTCTGCAGTATACAACGAGAAGGGTCGACAACCGCTCGATATAACTATATAACTATGACCCAGGGGACCAGCATCTTCCTGTCGCATAGTACCCAAATCGTCAAACACGACTAGAAGAAAGCTGTGGTAAACTCGAGAGCCAATCTAACTGGCTAAGTTGAATCCGACTGCAGTCTTTCGTCTATCGAGCTCCAAAATGAGCCTGCCGGTTGCTCCGGACTTGGTCCTGACATTCAAATTCAAGTTACTAGCAGATGCGAACATCATGTCAGCAGCAGGAAAACCATACTACGTTGTCGGCTTCGGCAGGCCTCCTGTGACGATGAATTAGTTTGCTTCCCACACCATCAAAATCTTCAGAGATGAAAACTGTGTATTTTTGACCTCATAAAGGTGCCCATGGACGATGTCGCTAGGTCCGTTCACAACAGTGCCTCGAGTCATGTTCAGACCTTTGAAAATGGCGAGGTAGCCAAACCGTCCAACGTCAGTTCAATATTCAACCTTGAACAGCTTGTCTGAAGGAAGCGAACATTTTCTTCTTGATTATTGATGATGGCTTCTCAGGACAAGCTATGCAAAATAACCTATCCAATCAAAACCAAATCGAAGGAGAAAGCGCAGCATTTCTGTGAAGAGGTTTCGCCATTCGACGTTGTGAAATCAGCGTCTGGTCCTAAAACTATTTGCTCATATGGTATGCTGTTGTAAACCTTGGCTCACACCAAGTAGTTCTCTGGCTCTTCGTGATACTTTGTGAGATCATTGTCTATTCAGCAAGACCAGACTTCTACTGTGACAACGAAAATGAGGAACAGATTGAAGACCGATGCTACCAAATCAGGGGAGGATATTCACACTTCGATGACCATCAACGAGTTTGCGGGCCTCGTTATACCCTCCACAAAATTGAGAGTATGGCCGCCATGGCTTGGGTTTCAAGTTAGCCAATTGATCATTTAATGAGCGGCCAATTTTTTCTCTTAGATTTAATTTTAAGGACTTCTTGGAAATCGTGCAGTTGAAGTCTGGGTTTCAAACAGCGGCGAAAGTAAAAAACAACTCCAGCCGATAGCGAAGACGAATGAAGGTACGCTTGAAACGAAGAGCAGCTACCTACATCTGACTGCAATATCGTTGCATAGACTTTGATACGTATTGCTAGATTTAATAGCGTAGCAAAGCCGTGCACTGGCCAATGAGCGCTATGGTCGGCCATCTGAGCTTTGATCTACGCCCGGATTTCAGGTGACGATTTCGAAGCCAAAGACGACTATCCCGTCAAAATCCGCCTTCGAAGGTGTTGTGGCGACCAATTGGATGTCGGAGCGGTCATTGTCACCCGACCGAACGAGAAATTCCCATTTCTCTGCTCAAGACCAGCTGGAGTCTTTGCAAGAGGTATATTATTAGCCTTCAAAGTTGCTTCCTCTTATCAACTCTACAGTGAAATTAGCGTTACACTCAGCCAGTAGCCGCTCATCTCCAAGATAGAAAAATTTTCATCGGATCAGAGAAGTGATGATACTCACTCTGGTAACAAAACGTCCTATTGAATTTGTGACGCAGACTAACGCATTGCATCCAGGCATGAGCCTAGCTTCTACACCGATGCTACCTGGCCGTAGCATTGAAATGGGTCTCGCGTCGCGACCCCGTCATAAGATCAGTAATTAATTAAAAGGGCAGAATTCTATGCGATGACAATGTTGACTAGTTCTTTGCGACTAGTATTTAACTGTATCTCAGCTTACGAATTGAACTGACGATATCATCTGTTTCACACCAGATCTCTCATTTACGTGTGAACGGGTTGGCACGGTCCGTACATAAAAAACTTCCTTCATCGATCCCAAAAAATGCTTCAACCAGTCAAGTTTCTGCGACAGTTAGAGCAATTTCAAACTTGTTCCAATTTCTTTGAATTCTAAACTCGCTTCGATTTCCGAAACTTCGGTTTGTCATTCCGCTTACCCGTGATTTCATCACGGGATGTGCGTTTTCTCTCACGCCCACGAAAGTGATTGTACTACGTTCGTGAAGAAGATCCTCCATTTCGTGGTTGGAACACCCACGACTGCAGCTCTTGCCAACCAAACTCAGAGACTTGGACGGCCCGACGCTCGACTTCATGATCACCAGAACAGCCTTCATTCGTCTCTTTCGTTCGCAACCAAAGATGTAGCTGTGAATGGCTTCGTGTTGCCATACGACTACAAGCATTGGGCTTGAGAACCTAGGTTTGCTGCCTTTGGAGCTGATTAGCAGTTTTAACGAACACCTTGAAGTATCTGAAGCGAGGCACTCTCTGAGGCGGAAGCACCCTGCCAAAATCCCTTCCTGGGAGCGGTGCCGCCCTGGGTCTGCACGTCCGAGTCTCCTTCAGAAGAGAGGGTAAATCACTGTGAACGATCTACAATGATCTCGACGTATACACAGTGTCGGTCTACGCGAAGTTGAGAGTCCAGAAGCTGTCCATGCTACTCTCCATTTTCTGCCGAGTTCTTTCTACAAGTAATAGTCCGTATTCAATGACCGCCCAAGGTACAAATACGAGTTAGCTTCTGTCTTACTCCAATTCATTCGCAGTTCAATTCTTCACACTACTCCGTTCATTTCTAAGAGCATCGCCTGAGCCTCCTTGGTATCACACGACAAGATGACGACGTCATCTATGTTCCGCAAATATCTTTTTTCAACTTGAATGACCTCATCACCTACTGTGATGACTTGACTTAATCGACTCGATTCCGCCTGAAGCGATCAGTCCGCATCTTCGCCTAGATGTGTCGTTTTGGTAGTCAGCCTTGTCCATTTGTTACGGTCTTTAGCCATAATTTGAACACAATCCAACCATTGGTCCGTATTCCACTTCCTGCGAAGTCAAACACTGCAGAGTTATGACTAATCCTCCTTCACCACATCCGTACAGAACATACGCCTACGTCCAGGCAGCCGTTTCCAGACAAGACTTGGAAGCAACCTCAGAGCGTTTTGAATAAAGACAATCTGGACGTGCCGCTTGAATTGGTGTTCGGAACTGTTGCCCCCCTCCCTCGTGTCAAGCGCTAATGTAGTGCGTGAATTTCGATTTGAAGATCTTCGTTACGGCACATCCGCGGCCAGAAATATCTAAGCAAACGTCTACACAGCTTCTCTCCGTGCAGTCCAACCTCTTCATCTGCTGCATCGGTGCTGCCCACGTCTCCAAACCGCACAACATGATAGGGCGAATAGCGGAAAGGTAGACGCGCAATTCGACTAACCTCGAAATGTGGGTAGATCACAAACACTTGGTTCGATAACTGATTGCAGGAGTAGGTTTTGCACATCGCTGTTGTACATATATCCGCTGCACAACTACCACCCACTGAGATACGTCAGTTAACTCAGCTTGAGCGACGAGTGACGTTACCATATTGATTGGAAAATATCTAATTGTTCAGGAATTCAAAGCATGGTTGAGAGATACAGAAAGTTTGGCTACACTGTGGAGGTCGGTCGAGATCGACGCGGTGATAGACGTGCATTTACCGTACTTCATTCCATACACGCAGTTACGAAATCGGGATCTGACCCTGACTTCACTAATTTCCACAAGATTTGCAGTGTAAGTTCACTAGTGCTCTATTTGATGCACAAATCAAGAGCAACTGAATGCGTGCTCTACATTCCTAATCTTAGGTGTTCCCAAATGGATACGTGGCGTCACGCTTCGACTTCCTGAACGCTAGCGAATATCGAAGAGTTCTTTCGAAGGTTCAAGTTATTTTCAATTCGGAAATCGTGTCTTTCGTAGGACAGCTTTTTCCCAGTATTTTTTTTTGTTTTGGAATAAAAGTCCTGTGTGTGCTACAGTTCCCGAACACAATGATCCGCACAGCAGTTGGACGGCGTGCCAAGGTGCTAGAGCCCGGTCTCGGTCAATGCACCCAAGACACGTTCACTGAGGCCATCGAGAAGCAGTGGTTTTACCACGATGTGGAGAATACTTTAGTGGTCAGAATCTCTTCACAAAATCGCCAAACTAATCTCCTCAACTAAATTTTCCAGAGGGTTCCCCAATCTCACTGGTCTACGCCACATCCGCATAGAGCATGCACTCTTAACACGCAATTATCGACTGCAGTTATGACTCCGGACGGATATGTGGATATGCCAGCCCAGAGCCGCTTTCCTGTTATGTGTACCTTCGGTATGTCTCCCAGCTCCAATATGATAGGTGACTATGAAGATAGTAAAATCGGCAATTTTAGGAAGCCCACAGCATCTTCGTGTTCGCAAGGTTAACGACGTTGATTGCGATAGAGCTGCAGTTTCCGATAAGAAAACTCATCAGTGTCGCTGTATCAATCAGAAGAGCGACATCAGAGTTCTGGATCCACGAGGCCATGGGCACTTTCTCCCGGTACGTGAAAGACGACCACTTTGAGGTACAGAACTCCTTCTTGCATTCAACTTACCTCAGCAGCGTAGAGGCTAGCAAATGGCTATATATGTAGCCCTCTCCTATAAATATTTGACCACCCCCGTGACGCCATTGACGTTCTAGCGGAGATTATGGCAAAGCGAGTTAAAGCGTGCCCTAACCTTGCCGAGGAAGCAAAATCCGCACATGAATGCATCATCATGGTAGCAGAGGATATGCAGTACTGCAAATAGTTATTATGAAGTGGGCTGCGATTGAAAACGGATCAACCGCGAAAATGATGAAACCGTTGTTAAGGCGCGGCATGGCGAAGCGCGGGTCGCGCGCGCTTAGGCCACTCACGCTCAAAGTCACGCGCATGACGCGCTGGCGTTGAGGAGTATGAATAGCGCTTCAAAGAGTCTTCATAGCAGAAAATGCGCTGTTGCTCCCAGCGACTAACGGTGGCGGGTGATGCAATATAGGTTACGTTCGGCGACATGAGCTACCAGCTGGTTGTGAAGAGCGACGAGAGGGAATCGCTGGGTGTTTTGAGGCCGCGTCGCTGACAGCGAGTGACGCGGCGACGATAATTTCCGGAAAGAATTCTGTCGCCGAGTCAAGACTGACGCTCGGCAACCACTCGCCGGTTGCTGCAACTCTGTAGACCCTAAACTCGCGAAGGAAGTCGATACACCTCCTGTTCAATTCGCATCTGCTCTTCAAGGAGACGTTTAGGGTTCCACCGCAGGGCGACGCGATTGCATCTTCTCATTGAGTTTTTCTAAAGCTTTGTCGTGGAGCGGCACGATAAAATGCTTTCTATAAAGAGTCTACAGAGTTGAATAGACCGGCGAGTGGTCGCCGAGTGTGAGTGTCAGCCTTGACGGGGCAACAAAAATGTTTTCGAGCGTTATTGTCGCCGCGTCAGTTGCCGTTCGCTGGCTGTGACGCAAGGCTGTTGCGGCGCGCAAGCTCTCTGCGGTGCACCCTCCATGCACTTCACGCCGCGTCTGTCGCCCCCCTCGCGGAACGTGATCGATATTCCATCACCCAGCGCTGTGTGTGGCTCCGAGCAACACCGCGACTTGAACTCTGCAGAGCACTAGAGGCTTCAAGAGATACCGCACCGTGCGTCGATTCGTATGTAAATTACGACATCACGTAAAGGCTATAAAACGGCGAAATTCACTTGGTTCCTACGCGTGCTGGTGCGGAGCGGAGGTTAGAGACAGTGAGAGAACGTAGGGCACTCGGAGGCCCTGGTGTAGGGCGCGCCACTCGCGCCTCGAATGATGTGAATTACGGCTTTTTATAGAGGGTACGTAGCAACTGACCTAATCGTTGCTCTTTATACACATACAACAGTGACTGCCAACAACTACAAGGTAATTATTTTTTGAGGAAGACCTCTTCAGGGTATCGCCTGCATCTCCTGTGGTTCCTACGCTAAGAAGAGGTCGATTGTATTCATCATAAACAACGGGCCGCGTACGAATAAGTACGGCTGGAAAAGGGTGAGTGTGGCAAATCGGTGATTATTTGCCCCGGTTCCGACATCATAATGACGTCAGTCCCGAGGAATCTAGCCAAGTGACTCCCTACGGATGACATGAATGGGCTATACTAATTACCCCAGTAAACCGCACACTCTGATAAAAACATAGTTAAGATAATACCACATACGTGCCATTGAGACCCGGTGCCACATACTTGAACTTCTCTGTGCTAATCAATACGCAACCCGACTGTCGTGTCGATATAACGAAATACGTGAGAACCTCTTGCATTCACGACAGAACAAGAATAGTTCAGAATTGTTTATACTACAAATGTTAAATGGGGAGCATTTCGAGGATAAGAGAATAGGAGAGGGGAATAAATATTATAGAAGAAGGAAGCGGCACTGAATTACATATCACGATCGATAATCGGGGAAATGGCGGCAGACCTGTTCACCGAGATTGCTCGGCGCGAGCCAACTGTACTACAGGTTCAGCAGTAATGTTCTAAAGACCAGAGGCCCCAAAACGAAGCACAGCACATCATGGGCAAGAGAAAAACGCAGAAACAGGATGAGCGGCCTCACTGGGTAGAGGTAGGGGCGATGACTGATGACTCAGATCGCACCGCCCATGACCAGTATGCTTCCGGCTTTCGCTGTGGGACCGACCGCGCCCACGCCCTCGTGTAGCAAAGCACCGTGCTTTTGCGACAGTAATCAATTATAGAGGAAGCCTCAAAAAAGAGGAAACACTTCTGCAACATTCCCGCAGAATTTAATTTATCTATACCTCTGCGGAGACAGGTCAATCGGACATAGGAAAGTAGCAAGAAGACCCGCCTAAACCATTAATTGACAGAGGCCCTTTTTTGGAACCCTCACAACTTTCTAAAGGGATAGATGACCAACCAGGGACTCCGCCTTTTCAGACCCAAGAACTATCTAATTTTATTTCCTTTATGTCTAAAACACATCTTTCCGAAATTGTCATGTATTGTTCAGTACATTTTCACCATTTCAGCAACTCACATTTGTTGCTGATTTTCTCAGTCGAGTAGAGAACGTTCGAGCGGCTGTGGTCGTACTTAGCTGTCCTTCCTACGTTGATCTACCCATGAACACTCATTCGCCAAAGGCTTTACGGTAATCTTACGATATATTCTGATAGCATAGCACTACTTACCCAACTTTGGCATCGAATACGTGTCGAAAAAAGCAACCGAACCGAATATTCACACGGATTGAAAGACACTATCGCAGGGGCACGTGCTCTAAACAGCAGCAAACGCTGTGAAATTTCATCGCACGTGCATGTGCTTCTAGCGCAGTAGGGCATGCTGGAAGTGATTCGAATTTTGGCAGCCGGAAGCACGCTTTCGCATGATCGCACAATTCTGTCGCACAAAGTAAAAGACGAATCAACAGCTGGACCACCGCTATTGCATGAGCACGTGCTCCCGCATTTTGTAGTCGGAATTCATCGGTCGAGATTACATCCTATGCACGCATCCAATGTCATATTTGTTGGGGCGCGTGTTGCATTTTCAAGCACAATGAGATGCGTCGAGTCTGCATTCAACTCAAAACCCAGACGTTTTTGAGCACAATGGGGGGACGTGCTGCAGGATGAGCACTTACTGCCGTTGTGCTCCAACTAATGAAGTTCGACCAGGGATTTTGGAGCATGTGCTCCTACAACAAGAGGGAGGGGATGAGGTCCACACGCAAAATTCTCAGTCATTTGCAGGATGTTCTACTGCATTCAAGGTATACGCTGCAACGGCAGCGCCGAACTGATTTGCAGCACGTGCTCCTGCAATAACACTTTTGAATGCGAATGGTTACTCTAGTTGACTGCACATGTTCGACGCGCGCGTGCGTGCATGCGCACTGAATCAGCCGAGATTTAGTCCAATTTTGTATCACTTGGTGTTCTAGTGAATGGGCCAGCGAAAAATCTTACACCAAATCCTTGGCGGATACTGACGGAGCTTATCGCCTTGCACAGACGCTTCTGAAGGTGAGAAATTCCAGCATGACCGCAGCTTTGTGACTCGAATGCATAGAAAGGGAGAAGCCTCGGGCCCAGTTCTCCTGGCCAAATGCGACGCGTGCGCGCGCCTCAACAATATGAACGCGACGACATTTCGCCGCGTTCACTTTACTGTAGCGCCGCATTTAGACAGTCGAGCTGAGCCTGAGACCCCTCCCCTTTTGTGCGTTCAATCAACAAGCAGCTTCACCTTGCTGACGCATGCATTCTGAGAAGTTACATGTTTAGACTGACGACTCAGCTTCCAAAATGCTTGTCATAATAGCAGATGGAAGGACCACTGACTGTGTCGACGGACGGGATGATCCGGAACCCTACAGAAATCGTGAGAGGACATACGCACAGAATGTCAATTTTCGAATAACTTCTATCTTTTCCACTTTTTTTCAGAATTTTCCCAACACTTTACTGTGCTTATCTGGGCCAAATTCCGGTCCGCAATTGCATCTCGACACGCCTTGCGGCCGCACGCGCTCGAGTCAGTCGGGTTTACAGCGCCAAAGCCGACTCGATGTGGCTTTTATATATAATTTTCTCTAATTTTTCTCAGTTTCCAGTTTCCGAAACCCACCTAGAGTCAGCAGATCGGCGGCTGCGGCGCTGGAAGCTCTTCCGACTCGGTAGCGTGCGGCCGCAAAGCGTGCCGAGACGCAATTGCGGACCGGAATTTGGCCGAGATAAGCACAGTAGTTGTTTATTTGCGCTTGGAGATTGACTTAATACGCGTCGTTTCAGATGCGAGAAAATGGCGTCCGGATCACCTACATTTCTGTGAATGTTGTCGACATCGATAGCACGATTCATGTCGCAAACGGTGTGCATAACATGATCCCGTTGCTGGACTACGCTGTGAGTTCTAGCACCGAAAAATTAGCGCCATAATCCGACCCCGTCTGCTGATACATATAGAGTGTCCGAATGAGACTGTATGCCCACGCGGTCTGCGTGCGTGTCGAGCGGCCGTCGCGGAAGCAGTTTTCGAGCAAGCCTTTCTACGGTTGCAATTAGCTGACTCAAATATCATTCATTATTCGTCTGAAGTTCCTGTTAATCGCATCACAAGTTCAAGAAGTGCCTTCAGCGACGGCCGCCCGACACACGCACGCCGACTGCGTGGGCGGACAATTTAAATAGGGCGCACTCCGAACGTGATGGTAGACAGGTTCTAAAAACGCCCGTTATAATATATCAGAGGTTGCTGCACAATACATAAAAGAGGCAAGTTATGACAAGAGGAAGTTCACACCCTCACCGTTTGTGGAGCGAGTAGTATGTGTCATAACAGTCCCGATAGCGCAAAGGTTAGCGTTTCGCTTCACATTACGACGACCCAGGTTCAAACCCCGGAACGTGCAATTCGTTTGCCTGTCCTGTGCTAACTCAGGATACTCATGTTTTTGCCTTTTTCTGAAATTTTAGAGAGTTTTATGTATAACTGATTTGGATTGTTCTACTTTCTACATATATGTATACTCGTACGAAAAGCGGAAAAAATTGTAGGATACAGACCAGACGATAGTGAAGTAGTACTGCACCGGAGTGAGAATTCAGAATTCGAGTCTTCTTCTAGCTATTCTGCAGGCCATAGAACGAAAAAATCACAGCCGAAGTGGTCTAAGTGCTCAAACTGAACGCTGCGAGGATTCGAATCGAAACTCCCCTGTAAAAGTCATTTGTGGTGCTAATCAATAACCTGTGTTCCGTTGTCGATTTCCATTAGATTACGATATGTTACGGTGGGTATACGGATTGCAGTCTCAAATCCAGCTCAGAACAATTCTAGAGGGTTGCCGAATACCACCGCTAGATGACATTATACCGGGTTGTTCAATAAGTTTTGTCGTTCGATAAGAGAGGGCGTTGCTACTAACCCAAAATTTTTTTGTTTTGTTGGTACACTCTTCATATGAACCTATGTGAAGTTTCAATTTAATATGTCAATTCATTCTTTGTTTACAAGTCATTTAGTGTCGCCGTGCCACAGCAATGAAAAAAAATTGAATATCGTGCAGTGGTAAAATTCTTATTTTTGCAAGGTGTAGCACCAAAAGAAATTCACGAACGAATGCTAAAAATGTATAATGATTGTTCACCTACAATTAGAACAGTAGAAAGATGGGTTGCTGGAGTTAAACGTGGTCGTACAAGCCTTGAAGACGATCCACGTGAAGGACGTCCAAAACGCGCATCAACACCAGAAATCATAGCCAAAATACTGGATATGGTTTTGGAAGATCGTCGATTGACTGAGAGATATTCAGTAGAGGCTCTACACCTCCACACATCTCATTAGGCAGTGTGAGCCATATTTTAAGTAAAATTTTGGGTTTTAGAAAGCTGTGTGCACAAAGGGGGCCGCATTCGCTAACAATGGAACATAAACACATTCAAATGCTACTTTCTCAGCAACATTTGGAGCGTTTTAAAAAGGATAAAGTGGATTTTGTGCGTCGACTCATCACTAGGATGAGACATGGGTCTATCACCATGATCCTGAATCGAAACAAGAGGCTAGAGAGTGGTGTGAACCTGGTTGTTCGGCTTCGAAACGAGTTCGTGTCCGGAAATGGGCCAAGAAGGTTTTTTGGGGTCCGAGACTTAGTGCACCCAAAAGGGCTCGCCGCCGTTACCCGCGGACAGGCTGCCAGCTGTCATTACAGTATCCCAGCCCCGCCCTCCGCTGGCTGCGGCCGCGCCTCCAGATCGCGTCGCCGCGCCCGCGGTGAGAGCTGCGGCAGCCACGACCGACCGTCATGAGCCTCCAATATGGAGATTCATTGATATTAAAGAAGCTGAATTTGTGCGTGGAGATTCATTGGCCTCAGGCTTCGGATCTTGGAAGCTTAAACGAACATCGAATTTTCGAAATGTTACTTTCACATTTGATTTTTTTTTTCAAGATTCGCCAAATGCGCCTGAAATGACAAATCGTTTTGAAATTGATGGAATTGGAAAATTTCAAATGCGATCTACAAGTTTTAATTTCTGTAAAATCCACTTAAAATTCCCAGATTTTCACATCAGTCAGGTTCGAATGCAACTGGATGGCTGCTGTGCTCCGATTTGGGATTGCTCAATTTAAAAAAGTTAAATGTGATCTACAAATTCAAAATTTTGAATTTTCAGAAAATGCACCTGAAAGTGTCAGATTTTTACAGCAGTGAGGATCGGTTGCAACAGGGAAGCTGCTGTGCTCCGCATCGGGATCGCTCAATTCAAAAAAAAATTAAATCTGATTTACAGAATGGAATTTTCGTGTCACCAAACACAACAGCCTGTAAAAACGGTGCAAATTTATAAAAAATTATTAGTCATCAATGAGTTCTGTGCATAGCGTGTTCTCCTGCTGGCTGCCATACTCCAGTTTCGTGACCTCACACCGGGATCTTCTCTTTCCCTGAGGGTACGTCTCGGAATACCAGCGTTGCCTGCAGGACAACGCGCCATTCAGCATGCCATCAATAAATACATCTGTTAAATATGTATAACTATATATTTCTATATTTCTCTACATATGTATATTTCTCTGTATAAGTGATGCTATGAGCTATACAGATGAAGTGCAGTGCGAAATTTGGATAGACAAAAGAGAACAAACCTTAAAGGCATCGTACGCGCTAAAAACCACTCATCGTTTTTTGAATTTGGATCATTCGCTGGGCCCGCCTGAGCATGTGAGTAGAGTTTTTCGGGTCACCGACGCATCATTGGCAAGGTATGGGAGTTCGAATGCCTCGATTTCCACCAAAAGAGGCCGGCCTTCCGACAGCCATGTGGCCTCAAATGAGAAAAGCAGGTAGCTTATCAACAAATGATACATCAACTTCCACTCATTTACGCGATATCGCTTGTTGAAAACCTTCTTTCTTTTTCTTTTTATGCCACATGGCTGTCAGAAGGCCGGTCTCTTTTGGTGGAATTCGATCACCCATATATTCCCAATGATGCGTCGGTGACCCGAGAAACTCTACCCACGTTCTCAGGCGGGCCAAACCAACGATTCAAACTCAAAAAACGGTGAGTGGTTTTCAGCGCGTACGATGCCTTTAATGAGCAGTGTAATAATATAGGTTTAATCATGGAAGGTTGTTACCGCATCAAGAAGAAATAGTTTCACCTCAGAAATTTTAAGACTAGGCTTCTCCCCTGTTTGCTGCGAAAATTCTTGTGCTACTGAGTTTTGTTTTCAAATGCCAAATACAAAAGTATGTGTCCTGGAACTGAGTTATTTACGTACTCAGACAGTAGGTGCGGGCGGATCGCTGGCATTTGGCGGGCGGATCGACATCCCCCCCCGCCATCCGCCCGCCAGTAGCCAGCGATCCGCCTGGCAGTAGTCAGCGACCCGCTCGGCAGTAGCCAGCGATCCGCCCGCCAGTAGCCAGCGATCTGCCCTCGATGCCTCATATAGGTTATTCCGATGTTTCCCACCACGGTCTCCGTGTGCAGGACCACCCCCCCCTCTAGCCGTGGGGACCATCCTCTCAGCTGCCAAAAATTATTCTCCGGCCTCTAAGTGATCCTTAAAAGGTGACTTGAAATCACCTTTCAGGATCGGCCTCGAAATGCCGACTGAGCATTCAGTGCGATGGAGCGCCTTTTATACCCTTCGGTTTACTTACTCTGCGCATGATACTGATACCAGAAAAGAACTCGTCAATGATTGACAAGTTTCAGCTTGTAAAATTTCAGCGGGCGGATCGCTGGCTATCAAGGCAGTGGTGGGCGGATCGCTGACTACCAAAGCTCTGGCGGGCGGTCCGCTGGCAGGTTACGGGCGGATCGCTGCATCTCATAGCTCAGCGGGCAGATCGCTGGCTACCAAAGCCCTTGCGGGCGGATCGCTGGCAGGTTGCGGGCGGATCGCCGCTTTAAAGCTTGCCGGCGATCCGCCTGCTAGCGTGATCAAGTTTTCCAGGTGCCGCGATCCGCCCGCAAGGGCTGTGATAGCCAGCGATCCGCCCGCCGAGGCCACGATGAGCAGCGATCCGCCCGCAACTTGCCGGCGTGCCGCCCGGAGAGGCTTTTATTGCCAGCGGTCAGTCCGCACCCGTTGTCTGAGTGAATTGTGTGCTTGTCCCTGTGTTGACTTTCGGGATGAGCCTATAGCGTTTCGAGGCAGTTTATAAATGCAGATCCAACTAAACTAAATGAGTCGCTCTGGTACGTGGCGCGGCATCCTACGGCAATATCCCGTTATGATGGCTGTGGAAAGTTCTTCGCCTTGCTCGATTCAAGTTTTTCTGCGTTGAAACAACCTCGTGATTATTTGCTCGAATTAGCATGATATATGTTACGACCCATGTGTCCTCACAGCTCATGTCGCTGTGTTTGCCCTGGAATCCGCTAGACGCAAATGTGTCCACAGGTAACGACTCAGGATCGTAAACTAGCCTCTAGGGGTAGGAGAAGAACGGGTCAGGTCAATGTGGTACAGTCGTCGACTACGACTATCAAGTAAATGTAGCCGAGCAAACCATAATATATGAAAAGACACATATGCAGTACTGGAGAAAGGCAATTTGTAAGAAACCCGCAGCATAAACTCGGATTCCCTAAAAATCAGGACCATAGAAATTCCCCACCCTTAACAGCTATTGTTGATTATAAGACTTTGAAACAAATTGAGTTCAAATTTCAAAAATACACGGATTCAAGCACCAGAACAGGCTTAACGAAACTTTTTAGAGGCAATTTTTTCGCTCCGAGCAAATTGAATCAAAAATGGCTTCCACCGTATTTTCAGTATCTAATGACTATCTGTCACCAAATTTACTGTTCACAGCTTCCTATTCTATGATAGTTTTTTCGTCAACAGTCGATCTTTTTCAAAAGTCAAAAAATGTGTCAATCGATTTTTTTTTGGAAAATGTACGATATATGGCACATGATTAGCATTGGAAAAATAGCGAATTTAGACACATTAATAAAATTTCGTAAACTCATTTCAGACAAACATTGAATTTAACTGTCAAGGTACCTTAACGTTTCAGAGAAGTAGAAAGAAATAATAGGTCAAATATCGTTCGTTGCAGTTGAAAAACTATCTGCAGTGAGACTACAAATTCGGAAAACCGCAAATATAGACAGGAAAATGAGAACTCTGCACCCGGTTCAATTGGTATAGTTGCATATTGAGGAAGTCACCATACAGATTCACGGCGCAGTATGACTGACTAGCATTAGAGCACTTTATATATATATATATATATATATATACATATATATATATATATATATATATATATATATATATATATATATATATATATATATATATATATATATATATATATATATATATATATATATATATATATATATATATATATATATATATATATATATATATATATATATATATATATATATATATATATATATATATATATATATATATATATATATATATATATATATATATATATATATATATATAACTTACTTTGTTAACAAGTTCCTTGTTACAGTACAAGACCATCTCACTTGTCCATAAGACATTTTGCACCTCATATCGTCAGCTGAGGTCGACGAAAGGGCGAAATTATCTTCACACGCGGATCGCAAGAGTGCTGGAGGCATTTCTCTGTTGAGAGACCTCCTCATAGTAAGAGACACGAGATCGTGCAGATCGATGGTCTAGCATTCCGGGTGTCTCCTTCTGGAAATTTATAATCCATTTCCAGTACCGAGTTTTAAGTGCGTTTTCTGTAAATTTGAATTTGTAGATCACATTTAGTTTTTTTTTGAAATTGAGTTCTCCCAATACGGAGCACAGCAGCTACCCAGTTGCAACCGATCCTCACTGCTGTAAAAATCTGGGACTTTTAGGTGCATTTTCTGAAAATTTAAAAATTTGAATCTGTAGATCACATATAAAATTTCCAATTCCATCAATTTTAAAACGATTTGTCATTTCAGGTGCATTTGGCGAATCTTGAAAACATTAAAGTCTGAAAGTAACATTTTGAAAATTCGATGTTTTTTTAAGCTTCCAAGATCCGAAGCCTGTGGCCAATGAATCTCCACGCACAAATTCAGCTTCTTTAATATCTAGGAAGCCCAGTATTGGAGGCTCATGGCGGTCGGTCGCGGCTGCCGCAGCTCTCACCGCGGGCGCGGCGACGCGACCTGGAGGCGCGGCCGCAGCCAGCCGGGGGGCTGGGATACTGTAGTGACAGCTGGCAGCCTGTCCGCGGGTAACGGCGGCGAGCCCTTTTGGGTGCACTAAGTCCGTACCCCGGTTTTTTGGGATGGGAAAGGAATTTTGTTTGTGGATTACTTGCAAACTGGTAAAACAATTCATTCTGAATATTACTGCAATCATTTGAACAAGTTGAAGGAAAAAAATTCGTAACAAAAGGCTTGGTTTGCAGAAGAAAAAATCCTTTTTCATCAGGACAATGCACCGTGTCACAAGAGCATTTTGACAATGGCTGAAATCCATGAATCAAAGTTCGAATTGTTGGAGCATCCACCGTATTCAACAGATTTGGCCCCCAGCTACTTCCATTTGTTTCCAGAACTCAAAAAATTCATGCGTGGCAAACTTTTTTCATCAAATGAAGAGGTCATAACGGCTGTTGAAGCGTATTTTACGGACCTTCCGCATTCTTTTTCAGGGATGGGATCCACAGATTGAAGGATCGTTGGAGCAAGTGTATTAATGTTCAGGGAGATTAAACTGAATAATAAACTGTAATTTGAACCATAAAGTTGTGTTTTTCTTAGCGAACTACAAAACCTATTGAACAACCTGGTATGTACCGTAGCCTATAGTAATGCTCAGAATATCGAGGAACTGGCCCCACAGGAACTAACTGTTCCGGAATACCGAAATAGAGTATGTCAACGATTATTCGGAAAACGAATATTCGGCCGAACAAACGAATAATCGAATATTCAAATTATTCGATTATTCGGAAGTCAATTTTTCGAATTATTCGTTTATTCGAATAATCGAGAGAGTCAATTTTTCGAATTATTCGTTTATTTGAATATTCGAAAATTTTTATTCGTTTCATCTACTCTATACCGAATCGCCCCAGAGGAGAGCTTCCGGTTAGATGGTAAATGTTGCTTCTAGACACCCTAAAAATTGTTTGAGACCCTTATCTTCTCGCCCAACAGAGGAAAGCTGACGCAGCCTGGTTCGAAGATTTCTTTGGCAGCTACAAACTTGAATTTGAATATACTCCCGAAAGTACATCTAATTTGAATATCTTTCGTTGCAAAGGGATGGGTGATCCAAAAAAGCATCCCTAGTTAGTCCGAAGTTAACCAATTATTTTCCAGAGTCTTGGCAACATAACAGCACATCAATTGATGAAGAGGTTCTGCAGAAGCGCTAAGGAGTTTTAGCAACAGAGATCTTTTTTCTATATGTGTTACATTGTAATTCTAAAGTCCCAGTTAATCAGTCGCATAGACATAAACTTTGTGATGGTACCGATACACTATACTGGTTGAAACAGTTTTGTTTGTTTTTTACTATTTGTTCAAATAGCTGTATTTTTTCTCGCCATGAACATGTTCCTGAGAATCAAGTAAAGGTTATGAAAGGCCAGGGAATCAACTCTCTGGGATCAGTGGCTTTGATTCGCCCTCAACACGGTCAATCAAACCCATGCGCGAATGCGGGTCAGTGCATGGCGTCACTTTGGCCAAAAAAAACTGACAGATTCCCTTTTTCAACGTATCCTTGATTGTGACAGCGCGACTTTTGCCGCCCGACTATGCTGTGGCCATTAGGCTTGTTTACCCTTCTGCAGCCGAGCGGCAAGGCACAGTGCATTTATGTGATACAGATCACGCGGTGAAGCACCGTCGATATTACAGGATTGAACTTCGCCGACCCTCTCAATGGCGGAAGTGTAAACGACGCCTCAGACCTAGTGCTTCTTGCGACGTGCGACAGTATATGTCAGCCGTATCGATTTTCGGTCGATTCATAAGACAAGCACTATGTGCGTCACGCGTAACGCAGAGTACGTACCAGACCTCACATCGGGATCATTCCTATGGCGACGAGCGATACGACGAAATGCTACCAATCAATACCGACACAAAATCGATACTCCTGACATGCACTGTCGCTGTGGCGCACCGCGGGAAGCGTGCATTAAGCCTTAACGCTCCATGCATCAGGCGAGTCCTAACATATCTTCTATTTCGGAGCCAAATGTGACGGACGGAGCATACCCGCAGACACGCACGCGATAGAAGGAATTGAATTTCACTCCGAAATGAAGGATACGTACCCGGCGACACAACTGTCACATCATGATCGCGTCCTCGCGCATCCCTGAGGCGTCGTTTATAGTTACGCCACCGCGGTGAGAAGACTGAAATGCAATGACACCAGTAATGCCGCGCTGCATGATCGACATTTTAGAACTTCACGGCGCTGCGGCGGAGCAACATACGATGCCTAATACAGTGCGTTGCAAAATTACACGACATACCTAAAATTCTTTGATTCTGGAATTTGTGAGGATTTAGCGAACAAACGGTGAATGCCAATCGACGCAGCATACTCATAAACCCCTAGGTACGTGTTTCCATAAAATCAGATGACCTGCCACGAAACTGAAGATGAAAAACGCCGAGAATGGCCGTTGCAAAATTATACGACATAGGGGAAAGAAATCGGAAATCCGTCAAATTTCTCTCGATTTTTCTAACAAAATTTACCGTTTCACACAAGTTATAAAGGACCCACCTGGTCTGTGGTCCACCTACAATATGCCACGTGGAGTACGCCTCTCTGAAATGGAACGGTACCCCGGATAGAGCTCATGAGCCAGATTGGTCTGAGAGTACGCGCTATGAGCCTGAGGATCGGTCGCACTCGGGACTGTATCACGCGTTATCTGCAATATCCGAGCGCCTACGTGCGGGAGATGAAAGCTGGAAGACCCAGAATGCTGAATGGACGCAAGCAGCGAGCGATTTTGAAGGCGGCATCCAACTCCATGAAGTCCACGAATGAGATCAAGGAAGAGTTGGGGCTTGGAGTCCACAAGACCACTGTCTTGCGGGCTATTCATCGGTCCGGGCACATTGTCTGGGAGCAGCTGAAGAAGGCTCCTCGTCTGAAACAAGACCACAGGAAGAAACGGCTCGAGTTCACTCGAAACAACATGAAGACGGATTGGGAAAAGGTAGGTTGCTTTTGCGGTTTTGCGCTAGACGATATTGAAGTAGAATTTACTATTTAGATAGTCTTTTCGAACGAGAAGAAATTCAATTTGGATGGACCAGATGGTTTCAACTCGTACTGGAGGGACCTACGCAAGGATCCGCGACAATGCGTCCGTTCATGTGAGCAAGTAGACGCGGGTCTAGTTTCAGGCCAATGGTGTTGATCTGGCTGAATGGCCCGCTTGTTCCCCGGGCCTCAACTCTATAGGAAATCTGTGGGGCATTCTAGCACGTCGAGTATATGCTCAAGGAAGATAATTCGAGACCATAGCTCAGACCAAAACAGCCGTACGAGCCGAATGCGCCCAGATTGAAAACGATATTCTCAAAAAGTTGGTCAGCAAAATGCCACATCGCCTTTTCGACGTGGTCGTGAATAGCGGAAGTGCTGCAGACTACTAGAATTTTCGATCGTAAATAAGTTTGTTAAGAACTGATGAAACGGAAGAAATCAGAAGCATGCTCGCCTATGTCGTATAATTTTGCAAAGGCCATTTTCGGCGTTTTTAATCTTCAGTTTCGTGGCAGCTCATCCGATTTTATGAAAACACGTACCTGGGGGTTTTCGAGTAAGCTGCTTCGATTGGCATTCACCGTTTGCTCGCTAAATCTGTACGAAATCCAGAATCAAAGAATATTAGGTGTGTGGTAGAATTTTGCAACGCACTGTATCAATCGAGCCGCTTGACCCATATTATAAGATCGCACTATGCACAGCCGCTCCGCAGCGGGAGTAAAAACGACGCTAAATTGGCATGATTCGATCGCAGCGACTTAAGTACGAATCGAGCTCAACCCGTGGCCACTACTCCTTTCTATGCGTGAATCGTGCGTGGACAACCGCATCCTTCTGGAAAGTTTTTGAAATGACCTGCGCAGAGAAATCAGCTGGTGGCATCAAACGATTCGTGCGTGCGCATTGGCTCGCCAGGTTTTGCGCTGCGCAGATGTATGTTCCCGACAATACGCATGCTTAAATGCCTGCGTCGCGTCGCGGGAGTACTCGACTTTACTTCAGAAAAAAAGCACTGTAAGAAAAGGAAAATCTTGAGAGCAAGATATAATATAAGAACTTCAACAGTCAACCCAAAATGAAGCCAATCTCAGGTAACATTGGCGTGGATCCGGAAGAGACCTTGCGTTCCCCAGCGGAGGTTGGCGCAAACTCGGTGCCACATGCTATAACATAGGTGCACCGAATTTGCGCCAACCTTCAACAATGAACGTAAAGTCTCTTCCGGATCCACGCCGACGTTATGTACTCCATCGCAACGACAAACGCATCGCAAGAGAACTTTTTGTTCTGTTCGACCACAAACGAACTTACCGATCGTAGCATTCAGCATAAGCGTAGCCTAAAACAGGGAAGCACTGCACAAGCAACGCATACGCACCGCGACACACCGCCTACCTCCCCCCCCCCCGCACGCCCGGATTTGTGAAATTGTTTTTTTTTTCAATTTTTTTCCTATCCATAAGAGAGAAACACTTATAAAGCCAGATGCCAGCCCTAAGAGGCCAATTAGGACAACCGCCAACATTTTGTACAAAGTTTATTATGCAGAAAAATCAACGATATGACGTCACGGTGTAGTCAGACTTCTAACCTAAGTGACAAACTCAAATAATACACGAGTAAAAGAGCTAAATTAATTCAAATCGCGCCAAAGAGTGACCTATACAATAACCGTAAGCTACTTACCTACTAATTCTCAACTATACTTCGCTTCGATTGAAATCGCTCGCTTTCGCAGGCGACAAGGAAAATGTCAGAGATCAGCTTAAACCACAAGAATTTAGAGAAGATGAAAGCTGCACGGTCACAACATAACTAATACAACAAACTACATATTAAACAATATGATATACATTAAAGAGAAACATGTCATTGGAAATAGTCTACGAATAGCACATATTATTACAACCACACTCTAATCTGTGATACGAAGGGGGCTAGTCCGAGAATCACGAAGAAGTACGATCTCCCGGATGGATCAGCGCTCTGGCCATGGTCACACCAAGGTTCGCTGGGGAGTCTGTCACAAACGCTCCGGCAGCTTTCAGCGCCTCGATTTTATCCTTCGCCAGACCTGAAATAATCATAATAAGCGATATTCTAGCCTAGAATAGGAGCGATTTACTGAAAAATCAGAACAAACTAACAGAATTAACAGTGCGTGATAACAGTACATTTTCGTCAGAGGCGGATGAAGGGGTGGAAGCCACTGGAAATACCTCCAACTGTCCTGTTTTCAGTGAATGGCGGACCGACCTACGGCCTATCCGCCGATCGCTGGCGCTTAAAGGCAGGGTTCGCGAGAAAAACGACTTGTGAGCTCTCTTCATAAGAATGTAGATTTGGTCATCACAAGAGTAAAAATAAGTGGAAAAACCCGGAAACTCGCGGGCAGAACGCTCAAAAACAAAGTGTAACGGCTGATTACCGGTGTCGGCCGGCCCCCTAATTAACGCGATTTCCATTAATGCTTGCTTATCCGACATTTATTTTGTTGGTAAAGTAATCAGTAGTCTCCAAAAATGTTCAGAAATTACTTTAGCAGCAAAAAAAAGTTGACAAAACAGGCTTTTACCCAAATCTCGATAACTGGGGGCGGGAGGACACCAAGCCATAACTTTCTCCTGAGCGTTTTTTCTCTAGTTTTTTCGCTTATTTTCACTTTTGTGATGGCCAGATCTACCATTCTGCGGTGATAGCACAACAACCGATTTTATCGATAACCCTGCCTTTAAAGGCAGCAGACGCGCTCAAAAATGGTATCGATTTTATGACATAAATCAAAGGTCTGGAGCTGGTTGTAGTTGGAACTGACGAAAAAACGAACGAAAACTGTGAGCAGATAGAGGAATAACGGTTA
The DNA here is from genome assembly GCA_029168955.1 of Aplectana chamaeleonis. Taxonomy (NCBI): domain Eukaryota; kingdom Metazoa; phylum Nematoda; class Chromadorea; order Rhabditida; family Cosmocercidae; genus Aplectana; species Aplectana chamaeleonis. The sequence continues at coordinate 1,284,853 of JAPDOI010000056.1, read as the reverse complement.
TTTTGTTATCAGGTGAAGTGGACGAGTTTTACGACGCACGGTTGAAACAGCGAATATTAGCAACAAAACGGTTGAGATAGAGAAGCCGATATACTCTTACAGTCTGTACTGGAACGTTAACCTCGTTGGAAGCATCAAAAACCAGCCAAAGTGACCGTATTAGTACTATCAATCTGGACGAGTTTGTATTTTGGGGCGGGGTTGCAGAAATTTTTCGAGTTGCATTGCTGAAATTTCGTAGTTTTGACTCGTTTTTGACGCTTTCAACGGAGTGAGCAGTCTACTAGAAACCATGCGACTTCAGAAACGTAGTTATCTCAACAACTTTTTTGAGCGTGTCTGCTGCCTTTAACGGGCAAATCGCTGTCAACGGTTGACCTCGGACAAGTTGAGCAAATCCAGAATTTTTTAATTCCTTCTCACGAAAAAAACGCCTCCGAGTCCTGAAGGAAATTAGAATTGCCACTATGAGTGGTCGAGAATCAAACTAAAAGGCAGCGTTCACGATGATCATCCTCGTTGACTCTCCACAGTGAAATGATAGGCGAGAACGATCCAAGGCTCCCAGTGTCGAAAGAATGGTAGAAAACGAGCCAGAAGCGGCGAAATAACGTCTGCAAACAAGCGTTTTGGTGCCCCAGACACGCCTGGTGCCCCAGATCCGCCCCTCGGAAAGAACAAATGAAGACTCAGATTACAGGAATGATCAAGTGAAGGAAGTGCTGATAAGTGAGCTGTTAGCTTCATTGCACTGATAGGTATCATCCTTCTAGCGGTCAATTCCTCCACGCTCATGAATCAACGTAAACAAGGGAGGGCCTATTTTGGCTCAAAAACGCGTCTTTCGTGTCCTTTTTAAGCATGCCTTGCTATATAGGGCACCAGACCTTTCGTAAACCGTGGAGATATCGGAAGTGGAATTTATCGTGAACACTGCCTTTAAGCAGACTTCGGGTTTCTTGACTTGCCGGTTTTTGATGGCTTTTTGACCTTACGATTTTCGAAAAATGTCGCAAAAAGAACCCGCTCATTCCTACTGGGGGGAGGGGGAAGCACAAGATTGCCACTACCCACAAAAAAACTTTTTCGACTCGCAAAATATTATAAAAACGAATTGGATGAACCATACTCATGGTACGGCACCAGGTGTGGACAAGGTCAATCTTGCTCAGACCCCACCCCCTCCAGGAGAAAATTTTAGGCGATTGTCTCAGATCCCTCTCCTGAAGCGTAATTTGGTGAACTTTTTTGGCGAAAATTTCATGTAAACTAGATATTATAATCGAATTCTTTGTTAAAACTGATTCTAAACGGTGTAAACCCCCATTCAGAATGGGCCACTTGGTGTCCCTGTGGAGATCAGACCCCTTCCACCACCGCGTAGCTCAGGGATACCGGTTGATATCCACACCTCGTGCCGTACCCATGACCTTACTTAAAAGAAGACCAAGTGAAAAAGAACCACAAGATAATAAAAATCATCAGAATTGAATCGACAAAATGTCTAAATTTGGCTGGATATAATAACCATTTCTGCTAGCCAGATCATACGCGTTACCGGTTGATGAATGTTGTGCCTACCCCCTATTACGGGACCAAGTTTACTCGGATCCCTCGCTTGCGTGTGCGCGCGTATACTACGTTTTCTGCGATCCAGCTTCGAGTTTTCTCCGACTCTTGGAGTTAGAGTTCAACTCAGCTACCAGAGGATATTAATAAGCACAGTAACAGACTAGATATTATTGTTCAATCGATCTATCAAATCCCAGAGAAGAAAATCAATCGTCTGGTGCGCGAACTCACCATAAACCTGAAGGCCCCACTTGGGGCTATACAGTGCGTTTCATTGTTTATGAACACCTCAGTTTTTAACGATACCGCTATCCGGTGTAACGCTTCGAGGTTTTCGCCTTTACCAGCGTATTCAGGGTGTTGAAAAACCTACATATCCATAGTTTTAGGATTTCATCTTTCCCAGAGCTTTTTTTATACCACTTTTTACAATTTTCGACCGTTTCGTTTATGAACATTTTGAAAAAACGCCGACTAAAACACTTTCCCTTATTTGTCAAACCACAAGCTTGGGTCGGGAATGTCAAATACGTCCCGTCTCAATATGGTTCATGGCTCCTACCTGTTGAGGGTGAAAAAAGCTTAGAAAACCATCATAACGCCATACGAACATCCAGAGAGCACGGCTGTAGGTTCCTTGCTAATCATGAACAATTTTTCTCCATTCGGCTGACAAAATAGCCTGGGGTACCACTTAATGTTTCATCAGTTCCGTTTCACCGCCCACGTGTTGCTTGTTACGCGTCAATAGGATGTAATAAATTAAATTAAATTAACCTGGGAATCGCACTAATGCCCAAGCCAAAAACGGAGACCGCAACTTCGACGGAGCCCGGCGCCCGACCCAACAACAAAAAGGTGGTAGCCGCTAAGAGTCTAGGTCGTACAACGGAGAAAAAAGTAGAGTTTTGAGGGTACTCTGGCAAAATAGACCTCGGAAGGGGGGGGGGGGTGATTTACCAAAAGCGTGATCAGAACGAGTCACCTTAAATTGACCGAAATGCAAAAAGGGCGAGAGGGGGGACGGGGAGGAGCACCACGCCGCTGTTGGGGACACTTCGGATAACCACAGCCCACTCCCGCGCCATAGATGGTATAGTAAGACATGCGATTTTGTGCACATGTGCGTCGGTGCGGCAGACTTCGACCGCACCAGTAAAGAAGAGTGATTTCGGCGACGTAGAGAGTGGATCGCCACCGGCCGAAGTGTGCCCCACTCACAGCCCTTTGCTACTTCCTGCACCGCCGCCGTTACCCCCGCCCTTTCGCGGTTTAGTCACCTTAAGAGCAGTACCCGGTCAGAATCTGAGGAAAGCGAAAGAATTTTAGAGCAGAATCACTGAGAATACATTCGAAAAACTGGAGAATCGCTGATATTGATAAATCTAAGGCTAATCAAAGAACCCAGACAGATCGAATTCCGAAAATTCACCTTTTCCTCCATCAATAATCGCGCCGGCATGTCCCATTCGTCTGCCAGGTGGAGCCGTGACTCCAGCGATGAACGACACAACCGGCTTCGCCCTGCCAGCCTTCGCGTTGTCAGCGATAAATTCCGCAGCTCGTTCTTCCGCCGTACCACCAATCTCTCCAATCATGATTATACCTGAATCAAAATATGCACAATTAGGTGCGAGGCTTGCTTTCTCAAGAAGAAACAGTGAAATCCCACCCGCGGCTGGCACGGGGGGTTCAAATCCCACCGGCGGCTGGCGGCATGGTAAGCTCGTCAGCTGCGCTCTTCTATCGTCCTGAATCGATTATCGAACCGGCACACGCGACCACCGCGCCAGCAGAGGGTGAGATTTAAATGTTTTTTCTTGATGAGGCAAGCCAACCGGAAAACACTGCAATCAACACGAACCTCTTGTATTTTCATCTGCTAGGAACACCTCCAGACAATCGATGAAATTTGTGCCGTTGAACGGATCGCCACCAATTCCAACACACAGCGTTTGACCAAGACCAACTGTTGTCGTCTGGTGCACCGCCTCATATGTTAGGGTTCCAGATCGAGAAACAATACCTGAAAAAAATTCTAACTATTTTCATCTTTTATCGACATGTATCAACTCACTAACACCATTTTTTGTATCTTAGGTTTAAACACACTCCGCCGCAGCGACTCACGAAAAAAACGAATGTGCTGTGTTTCTTGGAGAAAAATCTACCGGAGCGAGCTGCTCTTGTCGCGGCAATTAAGTATGTTCCCAACTGCGGAGAGATTTTTCGGTGCAGCGTACCCTACGATTACAAAACATTGAGGTTCTTTGAACAACGCAAACGAGGCGAGTTACACTCTAAAAACCGCTGCGGTGACAACTGCGGCAGAGCATATTTCTGACTCCGAACCGGGAACACACCTCATCGAAGCGGGCAACGCGGCGTATATAGGTCATGGCCTTCAAGACATTGCGGAAGCACCAATCTCGATAGCGCAAGAAAACACAAGATAATTGAGCGCTGCGTCTTCTACGGCGGTGAAGTACTTTTCCAGCATCGCACAAGGCTAAAATTCGCCGCATCGGCAAACGCAACGCCGACACATAGAGAGTGGCTTATGTGACACACTGCGGTGATGTGTGTTTCTGGCCACCGATTACGTTTGAACCTGGTAGCGGTGGTAATCGCAGCGAGCACAGAACTCAGATTCCAAAAAAAATCAAACCAAACGAATTCTCGGAATCTCATGAAAACCCCAGATTTTCCCGCGCTGCGTTTTCCACAGCTGAGAAGAATGGTTCTTGTAACAAATCAGGTTGAGACTTCACCGCAGCGATAAGCACAACGCGCATATAAAAAAGCGTTGCTTTTGGGTCAATGCAGAAAATTGGCAATTTGAGAAAAACTTTATGTCTGTACTCGTTGCGCACAGTTCGGCGAGGACTGTGGAGCTCCACAAAAGGGAGCCTGAGCTGCCGAGGGTTGGAGGGGAATCTAAACTCCACCGAAGGACCAAGTGAACCATTCTGAATAGAGGTATACACTGCTCAGGACTTCAAGTACCCCTTCAAGAAAACCCTCGACCGTGATCTAGTTCCCTGTTAATGTTTTTTTTTCACAAATTGTTCCTATTCTTTGAATTTTACAAATCAACGACCGAATCTCACTCCTGGGGGGTCTGATTGTGAGAGAGTCCCTGAAAGTTTGACCAAATCAAGCTCCTCGGGTGCGGGGGGGTCTGAATAAAATTGATCTCTTCCCCACCTCATGCAGCACCCTGTCGTCGCGTTTGTCGCTGCGGCAATGAATGTTTCTGACTACGAACTACGCTCACACCTGGACGCTGTAGTAATCGCAGCGCGCACAGACTTTAGACTCCGGGAAAATCCAAACAGAACGAGTTTTGAAATCTTATTCAAAATTTAGGTCTCTGCTCGCTGCGTTTTCTACAGCCGCGGTGTATACTTCTAGCTAAAAATCAGCCTGGCTTATTCCTCGTCGCAACGGCTAGCACGTCGCGCAAAGAGCTTCAACTCCGGGACAATCCGGATGTATCGAACGTCAAACTACCATAGAAACAGAAAGCCTGTGCGCGCTGCGTTTTCCACCGCGGCAGAAAATGCTTCTGGCATCAAATCAGCAAAAATTCCGCCGCAGCGATAGACAAAACGCAAATACAAAAAGTATGGCTACTGGAACAATGCAGTAAAGTGGTAATCTTTTAACAAAAAACATGATATCTTAGCTCGCTGCGTTTACCGCTGCGGCAGTGTATGCTCCTGGCTACAAACTGCGCTAACATCTGGCCACGGCGGTAATCGCAGTGCGCACAGAAATCACATTCCGGAAGTGTTTTCTCCTGCAGCGATGGGTACTTCTGGCTCGAAACCAGCCTGACTGACGCTTTGTCGGAACGGCAAACGCATCGAGCATAAAGCTTAGACTTCGGGACAAACCGAATATCCAGAATGTCTTAATATCATAGAAATAAAAAACTTGCGCGCGCTGCGTCTTCCTTTGCGGTAGAGAATGCTACTGGCATCGAATCAGGTTGACATAAAGCAAAACGCGCATATAAAGAGCGCGGCTTCAGGGACAATGCAGAAAACTCGTAATCTTTGAAAAACATGATATCCTTGCTCGCTGCACTTGTCGCTGCGGCGATGTATGTTTCTGGCTAGAAACAACGTTGAAATCTTGTCGTCAAAGAAAACGCAGAGCGTATGCAGCTGTGATTCCAGGACAATTCAAATTCGACGAATGGCTGAATCTGACAGAAACAGAAGATCTGCGCGCGCTGGTTTTTTTTTTGCTGAGGCGGTGCACATTTCTGGCTTGTAATAATCCTGACAGACACCTCGTCGCAACAGCGAACGCATCGCGCATACAGCTCACCCCAAATGGCACGATTATCTACATCTAACAGAAACAGAACCTGCACGAGCTGCGTTTGCCGTTGCGGCGGAGTATATTTCTCACCTTAGCTCAGACAGGCAACATATCGCAGCTTCGAACGACAGGAGCCGGAATTCCCAGCAAAAAACCGACAGGTTAAAGGTAAGTTTTACCCAGTTTCTCTAGCTCCCCAACGCTTAACACCATTTTCTCCAATCGTGGTCAGCCCTAACCCAGAGATTCATCGTCGACGAATCCGGCAAAGGGCAAAGGAGTTTGGCGCTTTTAGAAGTTGAGAGCTTGGGGGATCCCATGTTTTTTTTGTTGAAAAAATCCGGCTCCCGTCGTCAGAAGCTGCAAAAAGTTTATCTGAGGTGAGAAATATACCCGCCGCTACGGCAAACGCAGCAAGCGCAGGTCTTCCGTTTCTGTGAGATGTGGACATTTCTATGAGTGTTGCCGTTCGGACGGTTCTGAAATCATAGCTCAACGGACAATTAGTTTGCTGTTGCGATCAGGTGTCAATCACAGTGATTAGAAGCCAGAAATATGCAACGCCCAAGCAAAAAAAGCAGCGCGCGCAGACCTTCTGTTTCTATAAGATGAAGATGAATGCCAAATTTGAATTGTTCTGAAATCTTAGCTACATACGCGCTGCACTCTCCGTGACGACGAGATGCCAGCCTGGTTTAAAGCCAGAAACATACATCGCCGCAGCGACAAACGCAGCGAGCAAAGATATGTTTTTTTCTAGTACCCAGAAGCCAGTGTACACGATCTGCAAGCCAAAGTTCAGTTCCGCTAAATTGCAAACTCGGTGCAGCCGGCACGGATCGTACTGATACTTTGCATTCCTTATTTTGTGTTGGCGCAAACTCGCTGCACGATAAAATCAGAAACAGGAAAACCTCAAAATCTGAAGTCTCACCTATGCATCCCTTCTTGTGGATATGTCCGGGCATAATACCAATCTTGCATTGCTCAGACGCAATGAGTCCCGGGCAGTTCGGACCAACCAAACGACACTTGTCTGCAATTACACTCTGTACACCTCAAACTCGAGAAACACGAAAAAACCTAACAACCAGGCCCACTCTGTTTGACGAGTTTACTCTTCGCGTAGACCATATCCTGCTGAGGAATCCCTTCGGTGATGCAAACTATGAGTCCAATCTTAAACGATTTTACACCATTTTTCAAATTTACTTCAAAAGTTTCATTTCAAAAATAAAACCTCAGCCTCTATCGCATCTTCGATGGCTTTTCCGGCCACCTGAGGCGGGACAAAAATAATCGTCGCATCGCATCCCGTCTTATCCTTCGCCTCAGCAACTGACTTAAACACCGGCAATCCAAGATGCTCTGTTCCAGCCTAAGAAAGATATATTTTTGACATACTGGATAGCAATGTTTGGGATATCTGAATCCAAGTCTAACCTTATTCGGAGATACACCTCCAACAATCTTCGTTCCATATTCTAACATCTGCTTAGAATGAAACGTTCCCTGCTTCCCTGTGAAGCCCTGAGAATAATTGTTAAATGAAAACAATTAAATGAATTGAATTTCGCCGCAATTGCAAACGGAACATACAGTCGACTCCAATCTTTGCGATACTATTATACTTTGCGTCTCTTGTTGTTCGTTGGCAAAGGCTCAGTGCGCATACTCTATAACATACGTGCACAGAGTTTGCGCCAACTCGCAACAAGGAACGCAAAGTATCAGCAGGATCTGCGTCGACTTCACGCACATGTCCTCCCACCAAAAGAACAGATCACGGACCCCCTAATTCTCAATGAAAATACGGTCGTCCTGGATGCAGCGATTCCCGCTACAACAAAATAAACAATTCTGGTATAGCAACAAATCAGGATTTTTTCATCGACTTCCGTTTGACAGTACCCAAAAACCGTTTTCTTTCTTGAAAAGATTGCGAATATACAAGCTGGCGACATAGGATTGTTCTCATAAGATCCCCAAACTCGTTTTCAGGACTTCCAACGGCGTTGGCGTTGTGATAGGAGCCACACGCATCTAACGTCGGCATGAATCCTAATGAGACCTGCCTTTACTATTGAAGGTTGGCTCAAACTCGGTGCCGTATGCTATAACATAGGTGCGCCGTGTTTGCGCCAAACTCCAATGGGGACCGCAAAGTCTCATTTAGATCCATGCCGATGTTGTTTACGCTTTTATCTCACTCATGTTTGGTGAAGCACATCTCATTTAATTACCACAAGTGTGGTAATTAAATACAAAACCAAGTCAATTCTATACCAACCAAGAGTGAACGCGCTCACTTTCCACACCTGGCGACAGCATCAGCTTGACGTGAGCAGGGATGAGACATGTGTGAACGCTTACGATAAGGACAGCGAGCCGTCCCGCGCCGAATCGCCGGGCCAGGGAGCGATCAGAAGTACGTGCCTTTCCAAGTGCGTAAGCGTGCGCAACCTAATCTACGCACAGTGGAATTGCCGCCTGAAGGCATTTTTTGCCACAATCGCGTTTAAAATTTTCCTTTTTGTTTTTCCTTGACAACCCAATGAGATGTGCTCCTTTCCTTCTTTTGCCGTGATAGTTCGAAATAAGCTGGACGGAGAGTTCGCCGTCCGCAGTGAGGTTGCGTACGATTAAGTGCCATTTACGGTATGTGCTTCAGGCAGTGTCGAGCAGGGTTGCGCTGATCGCAACGAGGAGTCGTAAGAACTTCGGGAATTTTTCGAAAAAAAATTTAAATTCTGGAGAGGGTTCGTTTTTTTATTGGGATTGATCTTCGAACCAGTCGGAATGGTTGAGTGAGGTAGGAGTAATAAGGCTTGTATTGATTTTGAACTGTATAAATGAAGAACGCGCAGTGTATTGCATCGGGACCACTTCTTCATCACAAGGGGGGTGTTTTTTGCGTTGCCGGAGAACTGGTCCGCGCCTAATTTCTGAGGCACCAACAATTTTCGCACCAACTTGGGGTTTCCCTCACCTTCCAAAATCGGGAGAGTCGACGGGCCTAAGGAAGTAAATCTTCCACACAGAATTAGATTTTCAATTTGAGTTCAGTCCCAAGTTTCAGGGCCTAGGGAATTGCGGCGCGGACCAGTTCTCACGTAATCGAAACCAAATTCTGGTCACCGGGGGGGTCGTGACATTTTGGTCACCGGTCGCAATGGTCTGCTCAACCCTGGCTTCAGGTCGCCCCTGGCCCAACGCTTCGCGCGTAGAACGCGGGCGGCTCGTTGCCTTCCTTGTAAGCGCGTTCATGCATGCCACCCAGGACGAGGAAATGAGAGACATTAACTTGACCTAAGACGGGCAAAACGTGTACACCTAGGTGGATCACAACGGGTTGTGGTCTCAATGTAGAAACATGGAGGAGATGTGCTGTATTTTCGACTGGATTTCCACTCGGGACCGATTCGCTCGAATGAAATAGCCTGATGTCTCGAATTGCAGGGGATGTGTGAACTCCTCCAATTTTGGGCATCGAAACCACAATCGCTCACAATGTCGAACAAGAAAAAATACTATTACTCTGACCATGACTTGTATTCTGGGCCCATATGCATGAATGGCCTACTCGCGAGGTAATTGTAAATGTTACTCGGAATCTCTACGTTTCCCGTGCTCTATGCGTCTGTCTCGCTTCCCCGCGGAAACGCGAGACAGACGCATAGAGCACAGAAAATGCAGAGATTCCGAGTAACATTTACCCTTACCTCGCGAGTAAGTAGTTCATGCATACGGCCCCTGATGTCACATTTTCCATTGTTTCCCGCAGTGGATAGGAATCAACAGACTGGCAACTAGGATATGCTCGAATAGGGTCTTCCGGGGTTTCCAACGGTGCTCGCGCTCAGCTATAAACCCCCCCCCCATTTACGCTGCTACACATATCAAGCATGTTTACGAGTGTATTTGCTACCATTTGAACGAGAAACAAACTTTTTTTCGAAACTCAAAGTAGATATCTAGTCTTACACGATTTTTCTATATTTTGAGCCAAACTGCAGTTTAATGTCGCAGTGCAAGTTAAGGTATGTTTACACAACATGCTTAGTTGATCGCAGAGCTTGGCCCCGGGCCAGACTGAACCAGCATATTCCATTTCCGAGGAAGCGCCTTATCGCACTGCACAAGAGAAGTCCCAGCGCCGCTCTCACTCAGCAGCTCTGCAAATCATCACCGAAGCTATCATCCCTCACCCGCAGAACGGGAACCAATCCATATCTAATGTCTTCGGCAGAATTCAATACGTTCTAAACTCATCTCACCACCCATCAGTCAGCCCGCTGATTTATCATGTGCCGCAGCCGTGAAATCTGTCATTTTGTATTTCCAACAAGAAAACATAGCATTGCCGCGAATCGATGTATTCATCACACTTTTCAGTCACGTAGCGAAAAAACGCGGGATAAACAACCACATGAACGAGGTCGATAGTACAATCTAAAGCAGTACTTTAACGGTTTTCATGTGACAATAGTTCTGATTGTGAACCCTACTCTTTAAATGAACGTTACGAACATAATTGCAGTAAATTTGTGGTAAGAGTGACGGAGCAGGCCACATCTTCACACAGGAAACTTTGATGATGCTACGCCCCCCCCCTTGGTGGCCAATTTTTCTTTGAAAATTTTGAAATTTTAATGTCCTTTCTCGAGGTTTTTTTCAACCGAAACGAGAATGAAATTTTTCAAAAAAAAAAGAAACTTGCTCCAATTATAACTTTATTTGGTAAATACCCCCTATACTAATACATACTCCTCACCCTATAGAGGTGCTCTGGAAAGTTTTTTTTTTCATTTTTGGCCCAACGTTTCAACTCTTACCCACCGGACTTTCGCTTTTTTCTTAGACTTTCACGTCCCCCCCCTCGTTTTCACAACCAATCACGTATATGGGTTGTAATTTAGGGCAAGTACATGGCGCGATCCTGACCTAGAAGCATTTTCATGTCCTTATTCGTCACTTATTAGGGACTGATCCCAGCACAAACCGTAGTTTTGAAAAACAGTCTGTTGAGTGATGTGTGGAAGGTAAGAAGAAGCGATTCAAAGTTTGATAAGTTTCCTCGAAGGCACAAGACACCCAGAAAATTATTTTTCAGTTATTATGCTTATCTTGGAGTGAGTCACACGCTGATCACAGTGGTATCTCTGAAATCGTCCAACACCCACTATGAACAGAGCTATGGTCCCTCGAAGATGCCTATATTTTGTAGGTGAAAAATTGGTGGATGAGTTGTCCCAGGTCTGCACTTCTTTTCATTCGCAATCGTTGCGCCATAGCGAGCTAGGATAAGAAGACAGGTCGGCACTGGACTCGTTGAGAATTCATTCATCTATCTAGCCGCTATCGGGTTCGGGAATCTGGTAAGAGGTGTGGCCCGTGGTAGGTGAGAGAAGGAGGTCGAGCCTGCGGTGGTCGCTTATATCTCGCTTATTTGGAGGAATTGAGATCTCGCACTTGGCGCATGTTATACAGGAGGGGTCTACTACACAATCAAATAAAAATCACAAAAATCATATCTGAAGGAGTACTGTGCCCTTAACCCATTCACGACCACGCCTAATTTTGGGTGGCTGCACGTTCGGACCGCGTTCAATATTGCGTCACCGGATAACGTGTCCCGCCGGTGGGACACGCTGGCTTGAATAGAGTCCCACGGCTAATTGCTTTAAGATTTTTGTGTCTATATTGTAGCTAGGTGATCGAACAGTATCAGAGTTTGAGCTTTCGAGACGCTTTCGTTATCGAGAAACAATTGCTGAAGACCAAAACGGGGTCAACTGAGCTGCAATGCTTTCAGAAAGTAAACGAGTTTTAAAAGATAAGTTTCTACTGAGCAACTCAAAAGCTAGCAATTTAAGGAAAAAGAAATGATAAGATGCTTCTAAAGTTACTTTACAGCCGTTTTTCCCTCTACTTCAGCCCACCTGATTTTAGAAAAGTTTGAATATGTTGTTGCATTTGACCTAATGATAGACCGCGAGGTTTTTATTCAATTCTTAGGTAGTTCAATACATTGATCACATGTAGGTTCGAAAGTAGTTTCTTGCGCCAGAGAAATCGTTTTTTGAAAAAGGTGTCCCACCGGTGGGACACGCGGTCGTGAACGAGATAAAGGCATTTTGTTCCCGAGTTTTCCACTCAAAACAATGCATCGGCCTCCAAGTGTTACCAAAATTACGAAGAAACGGCGAGAATCGCTTAAAACGTCGTTTTTCAGTGACAGTTTTCTATAACACGGACTAGTTGTCCGGTTGGATTAACATGTTCATTGTGATTGTAACCGCAGGAAAATTGGGTCAAGCGAAAATTGAAGAATATTTAATGCAAGCAGGATTAGTTAGGACCCTAAAGAAAGAACGGAGCGACAGAGAGAAGAGAATTGCAAAGGACGGGTCAACAAAAGATTTCATTGTCACAACAAACACTTCCAGTGATACTTAAGAGGCAGGGTGATACTTAAAGGCATCGTCCACGATGAAAACCGAATTTGGGTTTATGCGTTCATTCGGACTAGTGGGCCATGACAATGTCACTCAGAAAGTTTGGAGTTACAAAACCGTCTCTGAGTGAAGATTCGCTTACCTCAAAATGGCTTCCTGGGTTTGGGGGGCCGGCCTTGGGGTCGATCCGTTGTTACAAGGAACAAAGCTCCTGGGTTGCTGACGGCGGGCGTGCCTTGACGCGTCGTAGGGCGCAATACACACGCCAGTCAATTTCGAATTCGGCATCGATCGAAAGCAGCCGGCAGCACTGGACGCAGCAGGTGGGTAGCCCATTTTTATTTCGCTGAAGTCGTAGTTGAGCGGCATCCTCGATGAATTGCTTCCAACGCTGCGCCAAGGAACGAAGCGTAAAACTGTTCCTTGCATTCTCTGCGCAACTATCACAAGTTGATGCCGGCGCGAAATTCAAATTTGCCATGAACTTTCTAAAAATGGGTTTTTCTCAAAAAGTTGACGTTTTTGAGGGGACGTTTTGCTACCGTTAGTCACTATAGGGATAGTACAACACGAAAACATCAAAAACCCGAATATGGTTTTCATCGTGTACGATGCCTTTAAGGATTTCGTGTACTTCTGGTGCGTTTTTCTCAATTTCTACGTCAATTTAATTCTGCCCGGGGGCCACTTAATCAATATAACGAATAATCTCAAAATTGGAGATTATCGTGAGCACTGCCTTCAATGCCCCTGGGTAGGATTTTAAACTTTAAAAAAATATTTGCAGCCCAAAACCTGTCTAGTAGGGGGGGGGGGCGTTTGGAGCACTGAACACGAATATAAGGTCCGTTTGCAGTTTCGCGGAAGTTTACTGTAAGTTACGGTAGGAAAGTATCATTTATCTACAAGAGCCTACCTTCACCTTCCGGAATACTGAAAATAGACCTTATATTCGTGTTCAGTGCCCCATCCCAAAGACCCCCCCCCCGAACAACGTTTGGGCCGAAAATGTTCAAATTTCAAAAATCCAAAAAAATTGTCGTTTTTAACCTACCCAGGTGCACAAAGCAAATTGTTCAATCCTTATATTGTTTTTTTACATCCCCCAACAATGCTTGAAACGGCAGTCTTACCTCCCGTTTAACCACTCATTGGTCAATCGAAATCTGCAATTCATACTTTGATACGGCATTTATCTAGGAAATGGTGTGCGAAATCAAGAAAAAGTCGACTGTCACGTCGAGTGCTAATCGCTTTCACACTCTTTTTCCTTAATCTACGTCAACAGTGGCAGATGTTTGTATAGACGACTCCTCCAGGGTGTCACCTAGCGCAATATCCTGCATTGATCTCAGAGTGGTTAACGGAATGATATTCTTTCCTATCACAGAATACCACACAAAAACTACCATTTTTTGGATTCCATTCATTTTGCTAAGATTGCAGAACTACTTCTCCTTTTTTCAGATTATGGTTGCACCTTAATCGATCAAAGTACAAGACCAAACAGCAAAGAATTTCCAAAAAAGCAAGATAGAAACAAACGAAAACTGTTGTATATTGCTCCAAAAAAGAGGTTCCAAGGGTGCTGAAAACAATCAGGCTAGTATCTGTTTCTTCCTTTTTTGAAAACTACGGTGAGTTACTGTAAGTAAACCACAGTTGGTCGAAGCTTCAAATTTCGCTGAAAATTTGCCCACAAGGGTTCACTGTGGCGTCCATCGCAAAGACACGAAATTTTCCCGGATTCTTAAAGGTTCTTGCTAAGTTACGGCAAATTTGATCTCGTTTGGCTACCGTACGCTACCGCAACCTATCGAAAACCGGTAAATGGATTTGTGTTTAGCAACCCGATGATCCTAACTAACTAAACATTCACCCGGCGACTAACTAAACCACCGTATACCTACCGTAGTCTTCGAAAAAAGACAAAACGAACTCCACACCCGTGCCAAATATTCAAAATAAACTCCGCTCCTTAAATAGACTTGAGAGAAGATCTTTTCAACCACTGGAGTCCGAAAAAAGGAAGTGTCCGGCCTTCGTCCTAGTCGGTCAATCGGCTGTAGCCAGCCCGTTCGATACGCATCTACATCATGCAAATCGAGCGTAGAAAACCCACACGTTGTGGCCGGACTGAGCACGCTTGAGCCGTCCGTTGCTATCCCGGTCGATAGGTGTATGATATATTGCTCACTGAGGTGAAAAATCCCCCCGTTGTGGCCGGATTGAGCCGGCCACAGTGTGTTTGAGTATGCAATGGTGCGATGAAGGAGACGCGGTTGAATGCATTATCAATCGGCATACACCCGATCAGAAGAGATGGCTCAGGACGGCGTAGGATCACTAGGAACGGCTCATGACGGCTCAGTCCGGCGTCTGGACGTCTATGAATAGGGCCTTCGATGCCAATTCATTGTTCTCCAAGGACGTTCGCCTAACCCCGGGCAGCGAGATCAGGGTGAAAATCCCACCACAAACTGAAATTTTGAAAAATGGTCTGTTGTGTGTTATTGGGAAGGTAAAAATACACTATCTGACCGAGACTTCCTAAATGCACATGGGTAGATCAAAAAGCGCAAAAAAATGCTATTTCTTGGATTTGAAAAGTTTGAACATTTCAGCACAATCTTTGTCCAGGGGGCTATAGTTCTGGTAACCAGGAAAAAGCTAGCTGCGGACAACTCAGCAGACTGCGCTGCGTCGAGAAATGTGGTGAACGATTGGCGCACGCGACAGGCGCGCGGCCTACTGAGTCGTCCTCAGCTATCCCTTTTGCGGATACACCCACCATATTTGAGGCGCTGAACCTAAAAGTAAGGTCCTTTTGCAGTTTCTCAGAATATTATTGTAAGCAACGGTAGGAAAGTATTCGTCTACAGTACCTTACCGTAGTAATGTTCTGGAAAAAAACTTGGAAAGGACCTTAAATCTGGGTTCAGCGCCCAAAATTACATCTCTGAACAAAGTTTGGGTTGGATGTGTGCAAATTTCTGAAATTGACAAAAAAATGTTTTTGTCGTTTTTGATCTACTGGCGGCGATCACGATCGGACAGGACTGTTCATCTCACTCAGATACTGCAAGCTGTCGAGCCCCTTCAGAAATCAAGAAACAAGCATCAGGTTCACGATAAGCACACAAAAAAGTCCCTCTGTTCAAAGTTGCGGCCGATTTCGTGAGTTTTGCAGAACTACCGTCTACCTACCGTATCCCCACAACCCAAAACGGGCCCCTTTTCGGGCTCCGACCACTTGGACACGTATCAACAAGAATGAAAAAAAAGAAAATTCGAATAAAAAAAAACATCAATAACAAACGAATTACAAACCAACCTGAACAATAACCTTCGTATCCTTGGTGACCATAAGATTCTTTCTCGTCTCATTATAAATCGATCTGACGAATGGTCGTGTAAATTTAGCAATCGATGGTAATGACATTCCGCCTGGAAATGACAACTGATAGGAACCACAGATAAAATCAGGGAAAAAAAACGACAGCGAAACTCTAATACAAGGTAACTCCACTATGAGACTTATAACAAATCCTAAAATAGAGCAGATTGTTCAGCAGAAGCTATACAACAACCACCCACCTCACAAAGCGAAACACTTAAAATATGAAAATCACCACGAAAATCCCACAACGGCAAATCACATAAGGCTTCAAAGAACTCTCAACTGATAAGCTCACAATATTCAAATGAAAACAATCCGCGAATTGCTAAAATAAACTTTCAAAAAAGGAACGGTGCTATGTGGGAAGGGGGGGGGCACTGTTGTATCGCACTTGGCCACGCCCATTTTTCCGCGCCGCAATGACTCTCCTGATTTTGGCAGGGGAGGGAAACCCCGGGTAGGTGCTCAAATTTAGTGTGGCACAGTAAAATGGACGTGGCCAAGTCCATCGCGCCGTAGTGCCCCCCCCCCCCTTCCCACATAACATAGGCATGGATTCTGAAGAGACTTTGCGTTCCCCATTGGAGATTGGCGCAACCTCGGTGCACCTCTGCTATAGCATATGGCACCGAGTTTGCGCCACCCTTCAACAGTGAACCCGAAGTCTCTTCCGGAATCACGCTGCCGTTAGCACCAAAGGAACTAGCTGTCACATTGAAAAATGCCAATTCAAATTTGAAATGCGGCCAAGTCAAAATTACGGCGTCAAATATGATCACGACTACGCAAATGCACATAAATTGATAGACCACCGTAGTCGAATAATGCGTGATCCACAGGGCAGGAGGCTGAAAGTCTTTTCCGAATAATAATTAATTGGGTGCTGCTATCGGTGCGAGGGGGGGGGGCACTTAGATATCGCACTTTGCCACGACCATTTTCCCGTGCCGCAACGACTCTCCCGACTTTGGAAGGGTAGGAAACCCCGGGTTGGTGTTCTGATTGCGCGGCGGCACCGAAAAATTAGCGTGGCCTAGTACCCCCCCCTCCCCCTGCTGCAATAGCAACATTTTTAATTTTTCGCTTGCTCGAAAATCTGAATAAATTAGATGGTCAAATTTTCAAACTACACATTTCGGATATTCGGCTACTCGGAAGATCAAAGCAACCGATATCATGGATATTGACAGGTGGCAGGGTTTGTAATCTCTGTAAAATACCGAAATTCTCATCACTAAGGTGTCTTTTACACTCCACCCGCCGAGCGGCACGGCAAAGTTCAATCCTATAATATTAAATGTGCCGCGCCGCGTGATGCACTTCGCCTAAAGCCATTGATGGTAGGACTTCGGCGTATTTTGGCTACCGTAATCCGGCAATCGCTTTAGGACCAAAAGCCCGATTTTCCTTCCGCCCTTTAGATTGTCTATTTCGCTCTCCACCTTTCGTTATATCGATTAGCTTTTCTAACCCCTCAGTCACCACTAAAGCAGGAGGATTTTGAAGAATTTCTTCGGAGAATATGGACAGCATTCTGAAATGGGCTGGAAGAATTTTTAGATGAAGAGCTTTACTATTCCAATATTCCTTGGAGAAGCTTTATTTATTTCAAGTTTTTGAAACTGCAGTCAACACTAGAATGCTCTTCGATTTATTTGAATACGATTTTTCGATATTTGAGAATGAAATAATCTTTTTTGTATTAAGCATTTTCTTGCTTTCTCGCGAACGCTTGATTTTCCGTAATTCTGAGCCCAGGGTTTTCTTAGCCGAATGAGTGAAATCAGGCAGTAGAGACAGAAGAATAAATTGGCAAAGGCATGTGAATCACGCCTAAATAGTGACGCTCCGTAGTTTGAATACTTTTAGTTGATTTGGTGGAAAAATTTCCGTGCACCTTATAAGTAGAGCAGGCACTCAAAAAAATATTCATTTGGAAAAATTCTTCGCGAAAACAGAAATCATGGGAATTCTTGTTTGTTAGGATCCCACTTATGGCTCCACTCAGGGAGCATTTGCGAAGTAGTTCATTGCATAAACTTCTGCAACGAACGATTTCTGTGTATACACCGTGGTTTTCCACACTCCGCAAGGTTCTCACCAACCCGGGGTTTCCCTTCCCTTGCAAAACCATGAGAGTCAGGAGGCCTATGAAGTCAATAATGAACACAATGTAAGATTTTCAGTTTGAGTGCCACTTTCTAAGCTATTCGAGGACAATAGGCTTGAAAGTTTGAAAACATCGCTGCGCTGACAAGTTCTGATGTGATCCAACCTCTACATGGATGACCTAGCACGCTCCAGAGCGAAATTGTACCGGAAACGCCCGTGATTGAACTGAATGAAGCCGCGAAGCGGTTCCAATGCCGAGGGAAATCGGGCTTTGGGTCCTGAAGCGATTGCCGGATTACGGTAGCCAAAATACGCCGAAGTCCTACCATCAATGGCTTTACACTTCGCCGCGCCGCTCGGCGATGGGAGTATATACGATCCCTCACGGCGCGTGCGATGCTGCAGCCTGCCCCGCCCCATCGCGGTCTCTAACCTCGGCTCCGCACCACTTCGCGTATAAACCACGAGAATTTTGTGTTTCTGAAGCCAACATGAAATGCAGAATACTTCCCAAATCTCAATCGAGAGTTATTGGAGAACCCGAGCAATTTTTTCCTGACGATTTCTTAATAATTTTCGCGCAAATAAATATCCGAATAGATCGAATCGAAAACAGGTTTTCAAATTTGTCATCTGGTCTGAAAAAATCTGAGTGCATCCGCAAAGATGGGTGGGACGAGTTGCGCCGCCACATGGTTGTTGCTTACTCAGCTTGACCTTTTGGCTCCTGGTCGTGGCGGGACCAACTGCGGCGCGGGGCGCCTGTTTTATCGCTACCGATTAAGGATACTATTATGAGATTGAATTTGAAGGCGAGTATCTCAGCTAATCATGCCTGAGAGGTGTTTAAGGACATATTTTGTGGAAGCATTTCGCCACAATGTCAACAGCCTAGACACTGATGCGCAATTCTTCACTAACTTCTCAAGCCCTCAGAAAACTTCATGTTTAAAACTCACAGCTTCACTAGGGTAATTGTGCAACTTCCGCTCAGAATTGACGAATTAACATACTTAGATATGTGTCATTTATATCAAATCTAACCTCAATTATCAGCCCTCAACAAGTCGCGATAACCGTTTGAATACCGTCATAAAATATCCAGAATTCAGAAATAGGCGACATAGTGACGGGATAAACTTTGAAACCATGCATAAATCTCAAAAAAGTGGTAATCCGCCTTGATTTTCTTTATTGTAGAGCTAGTTATCTACCTTCTTAGCTCTGAATCACAGAAAGAATCAATAGCGAAGGTATTGAGCGAATCTGCTGCACGGTAAAGGTTGAAGGTGCGTCGCCCCCGCGCCGCAGTTGGTCCCGCCACGACCGGGAGCCAAAAGGTCAAGCTCCGTAAGCAACAACCGCCACATGCCAAATACCTGATTCGTCGCGTGCGGCCGCGTGGGGGCAGTTAATGACTAACGGCTACTGAAGTGCAGTGTAGGCGAGTAGGTCAACGACTGCAGCAACGCGGTCCCTTTTTTACATTCGAGACCACTCACCATTGGATTCGATAGAAGAAATAGGAAAAAACAAGAAAGGAGAAATAAGGCAGGAAATGTGTTAAAAAAAACGGCAAAAATAGAAAATAAAAGACTTGAAAAGAATTCGAAATTGGAGGAAAAAACATATAGGTAGTGCATTTGAAAAAGCCAACGTGAAACGAAATTGAATGAAAATAACAAAACAAAATAATTTAAAGTCCACGAAAGAAATACAGCGATGAATCAACACTTCAGAATGTTCCAATCACTACAAACTCCATCGATGGCGTGTGTAACAGCAGCAAACGCGACATTTATTCAGAAAAATGTCACATTAGAAACATAAAAAATCAAAACGTGATGTTTAGGTCGCTCTGAAAGCATTCCGAACGCAATACTGCCGACGAGCAGCTATTCGATTGCACTTGCGCACTGAAAGCCACCCGCGGATGAGAAGACTTCAGAAAGAAATTCCATCAATACTCGGCGCTAAGAAATGCACCACTGCTAAGTTTTGCATTAGATAATGGAGGCATTGACCACCAGAGATTACCTGCATCGAATAATGCTAACCAGACACCCACTTGGCGCGACGTGATTATGGACCCCGCACACAATCTCACGCCTAGTGGCATTTTCGGCAGTGGGCGAGGTGGTAATGCAGTTTTCGTCGTTGCGAAGGATTTGAGGGTTATTCTTGTTAATCTGGGAAGAAGATTTTAAAATATAAGAATTGGAGACACTCGAATTGACAAAAACATTCACGTTTATATACTTTTTTCTATTCCTACTATTGCATCATTTTATTTGGCCTCTTTTTTACTAAGTTATGGTTTCTAAACGGTGCGTAGGATCCATATACTAAAATCTGGTTATTTTTGTTCTTTTTTTTCCAAAATCTTTTTTTGTTGAGACTCACAAGGGAGATGTTTAAAGTGGTAAAAGCATCTGCCAAAACGTCTATCGTTAGTATCTCTAATGGCCCAATAGTTAAACTGCACAGTATCCCGCACCGAGCTGCAGTTTCCAAGAAGTTACAAGCCTAAAAAGGTACTTTTTAGGCTTGTAACTGTAACTTTTTTGTGCTTTTTGAACCCTCCAAAAAGGGCATTATTCTCTCAGAAATTCGGAAACGGACCTCATAAAAATTTTCAGCGACCAAAACTACCCCCCTGAGCGAAATTTGGGTGAAGGCGCACTTTCATCCTTTGTCCAGACTGACAGCGCACTTTTAACGATTAGAGAGCTCTGGAAGCGTTTTAGAAAAATGTTTCAGATCTGACCTAAAACTCACCCAGAGAGGTTTCTTGGGGCGATGATCACGAATCTGTGGTTAACTAGTCGATTTTCCAAAGTTTTCAGCTAATTTCGTTCGAAGCTTCCCAACCGGGGAAAACTTCGAGGGAAAAACGTCACTTTCGAGATTTTCGGAGTGCTACGGTAGATATTGCTCAAATTGTTCCTCTGTAGGTATTTGGAGTTCTAAACACGAACCTGGAGTCCGTTTATCGATTTTCGGCAAATTAAGGTAGATTGCGGTGGGTATACGGTAGTTTGGTGAAATCCTGAGATTTTACTCAAAATTTGAATACGGTGGTCATTCGGGGTGGAGTATACGAATTTAACGTCCGTTTGTCGATTTTCAATATACTAAGGTGGCTTTTGCCCCTAAATGAAATGTTACCTACCGTAACCTACTGTAAACCTCGAAACTTCGACAAGTGGACTCCAGATTCTTGTTCACCACCCTAGATTACCCCTACATACAACTTTTGAGCTAAATCCGAGATTTTTTGAAACTTCCAAAAAAAATGCCTGATGGGTACCCTTGCCTTTTCGCGAAGCTTGAAAAATGCTCATAACTTTTTCGAACCTGCAGCTCAGGGCGGGAAACTGCGCATTCTTACTATTGAGCCAAAAGAGATTCATTTTCATTCATATATCTGTGCTGTAGAACATAGATCAGCACATAATTGCATTCGAACTGAGTCTATTTTCTTTTTCTTTAAAAGCAGTGTTCACGATAAATCATGGATGTTCAGTTTTTTGTTGATTATGATAGGTTAAGTGCTTACTGTAGCAGTAGCGTCAGGAAGAACTGCAGAAAGTGACAAGAAAGCACTGTTTTCCGCTTAAGCAGGACCTCTTGTGTGACGTCATATTGTTGAGATTGTAAGGATTGACCGGTGTGAAGGAATGAAGTCTTTTCAGGTGATAACGTGATACACCTTATCCACTTCTACTTATCGAAGCCATTACCATTCCTGGCCGGCTGTTTACGTGTTCAAGCTTCTTCAGAATGGATTAGTTTAGGAGGCGGGGTGGCCCAATGGGTTGACTGGCCCACGCGATTTTCACCCACTTCCCGAGAGTTTTTCGAGAATCTCTTTTCACTGTTTTCATCGGTAGGACCCAAAGCTCACGTTTCTGTGAAAAAACCAGAGATTTTTTCATCGCGAACACTGCCTTTAAGATACTATTGATACTAGTCGTTTTCGCGGGTGCATTTACCACTCCAAACACTTCCCAATTCAGTTCTTTACTTTCTTATGTAGGAAACGTAATCCATCGTTCATTTGGCTTATTTTCGTAAACTGTTAATGATGTGTGTGCTACTATTCGCCCAGCTCGTAGAGAAACCATCAATAAATTTGCAATAGTAGGAATAGAAAAAAGTATATAAACGTGAATGTTTTTGTCAATTCGAGTGTATCCATTTCTTATATTTTGAAATCTTCTTCCCAGATTGGGAAGAATAACCCTACAATCCTTAGCAACGACGAAAACTGCATTACCACCTCGCCCACTGACGAAAATACCACTAGGCGTGAGATTGTGTGCGGGGTCCGTAATCACGTCGCGACAAGTGGGTGTCTGGTTAGCGTTATTCACCTGCATCTCTGACAAGTCCGCACAACATGAGCTTGTGTAAATATGTTCCAAGTGATACGAGAATGTCCCAAATGCCCCAGAAAAAAAATCGCTCTCACACTCCTGATTCACCTATACGCCACCAGACAGTCAAAAAAACCGTAAATTGCACTGGAACGGCAGAAGTCGAACGAACTATTCTCTTCTAGCTCGGGGTTAGTTTGGTGTGTGCGATTGCGGACCGCGCTCATAGCTCCGTTGGGTGGAGCCATGTACTCCATCAACCTTCACCCTTGGGCAGGTAAAGTGGGGAACCTTCAACATTGGGAAAACGGGTGACACCCGGTGAAACCCTCCGAAAAAAGAATGAAAGTGACCCAACACTCATGCAAGTCAGTTTCAAAATTGGGTGGGTGTCATTGCCGGTTTTTTGTCCATAACTTTTTTACGCTCGGAGACAGACCTTTGGAGAATCTCCGTAAAATTCTGCATCAAATAGCGTTTTCGTTGTCAAAAAATACGTTCCCTATCTTCCATCCGATTTCGGCTTATAAAGTGCTTTTTTTTTCGCCTGAAATTAGCGGTTTTTCGTCCATAACTTTTTTGTGCTTGAAGATAGACCTTTGACAGAAGTTGTTTTTGAAATCCTCATGGAATTTCGCATCGACTAGTTTTTCCAGGTCGGAAAAATATTTTCTCGATCCTTCAGCCTAATTCGTTTTAGGAAACATCGGTTTTTTGCTTATAACTCTTCAATTGTTTCAGAGAAGGTTGTTTTTGAAATCTACGTAAAATTCTGCGTCGAATGACATATCGGGTTCCTAACTTTGCTTGCTCCATAAGCCAGCCAGGTCGGTGGAGCCGAGCCCCGTTTTTGGCCCCAGCAGAACTCTGCGTCTCTCATTTAAACCATAGAGGCGAGAGCACCCTATGGAGATAACTGTGGAGCTCGGCTCCACCGACCTGGCTGGTTTATGGAGCAAGCAAAGTAAGGAACCCGATGTATCGTTCGATGCAGAATTTTACGTAGATTTCAGAAAACAACCTTCACCAAGACCCTCTCTTTAACGGTTGAAGAGTTATAGGCGAAGAACTGGTGTTTCGTTGAACGATTTAGGCTGAAGGATCGAGAAAATATTTTTCTAACCTCGAAACACTAGTCGACGCAGAATTCCATGAGTATTCCGAAAACAACCTTCACCAATGGTCTATCTCTAAGCGAAAAAAAACTATAATCGAAAATTCCAATACTTTCAGGCGAAAAAAAGCACTTTATAAACCGAAAGCGGCTGGAAGAAGGGGAATCTACTTGCAGAAACTAAAAACGCTATTCCATGCAGAATTTCATGAGGATTCCGGAAACAACCTTCACCAGAGGGCTATCTTTTAGGGTAAGAAAGTTATGAACGAAAAACTGATTGCTTTTGGTAAAGGAAACGTTATTTCATAAATTGAAATCGGCTGAGAGATTAGAAACGTTTTTTTTCTCAAATTGAAAACATTAATCGACGCAAAATTTTATGAAGATTTCGGAAACAGCTCCGTCAAAAGATCCATCTCAAAGGGCAAAAATGTTATGCGCGAAGAACAGGTCGTTTTTCAAAAATCGCTTGGAGAAATTTTCAAAAATTTTTGACTCCAAGACAGTTCAAAAGAACTTTTTTATGGCCTAGGCAGATCATTTCATTAAGATTAGTGAACTTCAGGTCATCACGTTGGCAGAAATCTAACGAAAAAATGCTGCAAAACTAATGATTTAAAATAAAAATATATTGAATGCAAGAAAAAGAGGATTAAGAAAACGTCAAATTCCGAATTTGCAAATCTATTGGGAACCTTGACCATTCCCCACTCAGGTATCCTGAACAAACTTCACCTCTCGGACCACTGTCTTCACCCCAACGAACCTATGCTCGCGCTGCGAGCACGCGACGCAACGGTTTCGTACGAGCTTCCACGTCCGCCCTCATCAGCTGATCATGTGGGGTTTTCTTGATTTTTCATGTTTTCCCTTATTTCTTACGTTTTCGTTCAAGAGAATTAGGTCTTTAGGTCACACGTTTGCAATATAATGACCGTTTGCCAAAGTTTAAATCTCAGGAATAGCAAGAATAGTCGGCAACGAATAGGAAACACCAATTTTCGACGTGTTTTATTTTTAAATTTCGTAGTGTTACCGAATTATGACCTATATTTGGTGTTCGTTACTTACTTTTCACTTTTCTAACAAGATTTTCATTGATCGTAAATCTTCTCAGAATTTTTGTTCTTTTTTGGGCTGGCTCGTCTCTCGGACGAAAAATCCTTGATGAGATTTTTTTTTCAATTTGAATCTTTTCATTTGTTAGAAACTGCTTTTATGATGTGTTCTTTTGTTGTTTTACTTCTCCAAAACTTTTTTCCCGAGTATGAGTCATGCTCGATTTTTTTTGTTGACGATTCCGACGTGCTTATCTTCCCCGCTTATCCTGAAATTAATACTTCAGGAAGCGGTCGCTATATACCAAACCTAACATATAGCATAAGTTCAAAAACTGATGAACAAATGACGTGGTAGATAGGAAAAACTCAAGAAAATGCGAAAAACACACTAAATCAGCTGATGAGGGCGGGCGCGGAAGCTCGTTCGAAACCGATGCGTCGCGTGTTCGCAATTGCACACATTAAATGTAAACCCGAACCAAAGGAAACTCAAAGTTTGTCCGAGTCAGACTGTCCGGCCATGCGGTGCGCGCTTCGAGCGGTCGTCGCGAAGTCTTATTTCGGACCGATAGGCAGGAGTATTAGACGAATAATTAAAATTATCTCAGTCAGCCATTTGCAGCTGTGGGAAGGCTCCATGTTAATTGCTACGCGACGACACGCACGCCGACCGCGTGGGCGGACAGTCTCATTCGGGCAGAGCGACCGAATGGGGAAACCAGATGCACCAACGACCATAGTTCGTCTGGGTGTTGACAGCTGTCCGAGAGATGAAGATTGTTTAGGGTGCTAGAGTGCAAATAGAAGAAGGTTCCTTTCGGGCGATTTCAAAAATAAACGTTTTCTACACTTTTTTGAGACCATTTAATATCTTGAAAAATGATTATTTTTTTGAAAAAAAAAACATTACTGATTTTTTTCGAGAGGTAGGTGCCGTTTGAGATCCGCTATTCCCTTTCAGAGTGATCTGCCTCAGTCATCCAAAAATTTTCTGAGATGCTGAATTCATAAGTTTTGCTTAAATTGAATTTCAATATGAACTTAAAAATAAGCAAATTCACCAAGTAACTTTTTAATAGATTACAAGTTCTATAAGTTAGTGTTTTGCCACCGCGGTTAACTACTCGGATTCCAACACGTTCACTGTTTTTCGCATGTTTTTGACACGTTTGTTGAGTTCTACCCGCAGATAACTGCTGTAAAATGTTGTACAAAAGTGCCAAAACAGGAAGTCTGGTGCAAATGTTTTAAAACACTGGTAAATCTCGGCGGTGGCACAACACTAACCTTAAAAAACTAAGAAGTCAGTTAACGTTCTTTTTTTTGACTTGGAAGACAGACATCTGGCCAAAGTTGTTCTCAGAATCCCCACAAAATTCTGCGACGAAAAGTGCTTACAGGTCGGAGAAAAACGTTCCATTTGATATCATTTTCTGAAATCCCAGTTTTTTTTTGCTTATATTCTTTAGCCTTTGAAGATAAGTAATAGGCTTAGGTTATTTTGGGAATCTCCGTATAATTCTGCTTCGAATGGTATATTGGGTTCCCACCTCTACTTGCTCCATAAGCCAGTCAGGTCGATTGAACTAAGCCTCATACTAGAATCCATCAATCTCTACGTCTCTCGATTCATTATGAGGCGAGAGCACCCGATGGAGCTCAATATCCTCAAGGGTGAAAAAGCTGAAGACCAGTCAAGGCACCCATGTCATTCTGAAAATTATTTGTACGAACGTCGAACCTTCCTTAATGCTATTTTTTTCGGGGATTTGACCCAGACTTGGTGGGGTAAGGTCTGTCCAAATGAAACTGACCGCCCACGCGGTCGGCGCGCGTGTCAAGCAGCCGCTACAAAGAAAACTTCCGGACGAGCTTTCCTAACACTGATATATAGCTGAGTGGAAGATTATTCACTAATCGCATGATATTTGTGTTAATCGATTCACAGGTCCGAAGAATGTCTCGGCGAGGTCGATCAACACGCCCTCCGACCGCGTGGGCGGACAGCATCATTCAAACCGACTTTACGTATCCCACCAAACAAAGCTATGGCAACGATGCAGCGCGCACGCTCTCCTACGCGCACGCCTTTTCTCGCTGCGCAACGCGCACTGTGTCTGTTCACCGAAATTCTAAGCACCTTTATCAGTTAATTGAGACCACAAGAAGCTACACGGTCATGAGAGTGAGGATCCCCCAAAGGTATGTTTACACATAGCCGTGACACTACACATGTGAAATAGTGCCCGCAAGGAAGACTATTTTTCAAACTTAAGTGTTCCGCATGCCATAAGAGAGCAATCGAAAGCTTCTCGAGATTACCGAAAGGGTAGAGCAAGATAACTGAAGAGAGCCCAAGATGTATCAGAGACGCAACGCGCACGCTCGCGTCCGGGACAGATACAGTGCAGACCACTAAACTTTGGCATTAATTCTACTGTAGGTGTCCTCCATGAATCCAAATTCAAAGTGAAATTCGCTGACTATGGAGTATAGGTAACAAATAAAAGTAAAGATGCCGTCCACACAATATGGTGAGATAGTGCAATGATTAGCGAGCGTCGTGTAAGATCACACATCATATCTGACCTCACAGGTCGCACCTCATCCAACATGTCTGCAGGTAAGAATCTTAGATACGGGGCAGATTTGGGGTGCTAACGCTGAGAATCGGCTGACCTGTTGGGTCAGCGCTCGAATGATAACAGCTTTGGACATAAACCCTATCTCGCTCATATGAGTCCGGGCGGAGCAAGCAGTCGAGAGGTCGGTCAGTCGAGAGGCATAATATGCCAATGGGAAGGAGATTTTGACAGGATAAGCCCAATACGTCCAACTTCGAGCAGCCCAAAGTCAGGGAGAAAGGCTGTAAATGCATCAAGAAAAACCAATGAATCAACAAGGGAATGACCACACCTGGTTGCCAGAACTATCCATAAAACCAAGTTTTTCTGATCGACTACCTCCCGAATAGTCATAAAAACCCTATCCTATCTGCCCCAGTAATAGTAAAAGAAAAAGTTATGAGCGTAGAAGTTATGAGCTCTGTAGGTGAATTAAAATTTATCTGCCGTAAACTGTCTTTATCGATCAAATTATTGAATATAGGTCCAATATTCGTGTTCATTGCATCAAATAACCCCTCTGGAAGAA
This sequence comes from Aplectana chamaeleonis, assembly GCA_029168955.1. Lineage (NCBI taxonomy): Eukaryota > Metazoa > Nematoda > Chromadorea > Rhabditida > Cosmocercidae > Aplectana > Aplectana chamaeleonis. Next base: position 1,257,269 of record JAPDOI010000056.1, on the reverse strand, counting down.
GTTTTAACGTTTTTTTTTTGAATTTAAAAAAAAATTTTCAAAATTATTTCTTGGGCAGCTAAAATATGGTTTTTTTAAGTACACGGAAAGTGGTCGATCAGAAAAACATTGCTCCATGCGTAGTTCTGGCAACAAACTCTGGCCACTCCCTAGTAATACATAACAGAATTTCCGGAAAGGGCCACTGTATCCAATGTGTGACCATAAATGGCCCAGATGCATTAAAATTTTTCTGAAAAAAACGATTATTATAACATGTGTAATAAATGTAATTTTACTTGATTTTTCATTGTTTTTCACGCATTTTTCTCATTTTACTTTCGTTTTTTCATTTTTTTTAAAATTTTCCTTTCGATTTTCAAATTGTTCCTTGATTTTATTTAATTTATTGTGACATTTAAGACCGCCATACGAAAGATAAATTTTATAATACAGGAGAAGCAGAGAACATAAACAACACTCTCAAGCAGAGAAATAAGTAAATGTAATTTCATTTTGATTTTCTGCTCTCTTCGATACTCTTCACATTATATTTTTTGAAAATATATTTTTTATTTCATTCAACTTGAATGACTCTGGTAAATTCGAAGTTTAGAGAATTCAGGAAGAAGTGAAATAAAAAAAATAGCGAAATAGGAAACATTGTGGAGAAAACTGATAAAATCATGGTGTTCTGCGTACTGCGGACAAAAGGTCAAACCAAACGTCGCAAATGGTTTTGAGCTTCGAAATTCTTAGGTAAATGACTTTGTTTTCGGTTTCGTGTACCAAAAACTCCTATATAAAAAGATCGTTGAATGCCCATGTTTGGATCTTGGATTTTATTCCGGAATGAAAAGTAGTCGAAGGTGCGGCACTGTTCCTTCGATAAAACGAACGATGAACAACTGTTATATGACGTGGGCGGGTGATCCAATGGGTTTGCTGATCCACGAGGTTTACATCCATTACCCGGCGATTTTTCGCCGTAATTCCATCTTTACTGTTCTTAGAGGGACCCAAAAAAACTTACGTTCCTGCAAAAAAAACTGGCAATTATTTCATCGTGAACACTGTCTTAAAATAAAATATGACAAAAATAACACTGGGAAAACGAAGCCATTCAAAAAAATCACAGATAATGCGACACATAGGTTCTACTCGCGGAGATATGAGTTTTACACGCATAATTTAGTGATCAGAGGGGGGAGCTGACAGCAAACCAATACAAATGTGAAAACAGTGCAGTCTAGAAACGTCCAAACAACCGCATCAAAGAACCCTCAGACGCCCGTGTGAGAAAACAACCAGATTTCCCCCTGCCCACGTGGTGTTTATTTAAAACTTTACGTTTTTTTAACATTATCGGATTTCTCTCTCACACGCAGCAAAAAAAAACTTTCATCGACATAAACGTTGCCCTAACATGTGCTCGGTCATGTGTAGGGAGGGAAAAGGGCAGAACCATCACAAAGGAAGACTTGCCATAAGCTCACGCGTTGGTATGGTTTTCAATGAGAGTCCATAGGGACTCGAGCACAGGGTAAATAAAGCTCGTTGCGGTGGAAGTGGAATAGACAGTCTGTCTCCCTTTGACGTCACCAGGGAGAGGCAGACTATGGGGAGACCCTAGAGACGGGACTAGGATGTCATCATCGTTGCCGGTTCAATAACCCAAGTTTGCGCTACTTGACCCGCCCAGGGGCTGGAGACCTCGTCCAACCGCTGGCAGCCCCAGATGGTGCCCAGCGAGTTGGCCGCGTCGCGTAACGGTGTGCTGCTACGATAACGCTGGGCTTTCTTGCAGCACGTGCTCCTGCTATGAACTTTCGCAGCACGTGCTCCTACGATAAAATTTTGCAGCACGTGCTGCTGTCCGGGACACGTGCGCCCGCAAAAAAGCCTTTTGATGGGTTTCGTCACTCGAGTTGAATGCGTATTCGACACGCATTGAATGCGGTGGTTTTCTGAGATACACCGCCTTACGCCGGTAAGATCATTCTCTGGTAAGAGAACAGACCTCTAGGCATGACCATGACCAGAGTGTCAGTGCAGAAAGGTCAGATGATATTCTACACAGAAGATGATTCGTCAATAAATCCAAGGACGAAGGATCCAGCGTATGATGACCATGAGACTTCTGCCGACATTTATGATGACCCTGGCACCTACAATTAAGAAAGAAAGGAAGGAAGGAGATGGCGAACACTATGGAAAAACAGTGAAGCGAAATGTTGTCGATGATTCACCAACACATTCTCTGCGCCGAATAGTCAGAGGCAACATTCTAAAAACCACTGCATCGTCATCAAATCCAAGCATAAATTTCTGCATAAGACGGACTCGAATTTTCGAGTCTGAGCCACATATTCAGCTGGCTGATGTCAGAAAAAAAAACCAAGAATCCCGCATCTGCATACCATATGGACTGCATTTCCCTGAGAAAAAGAAGTGTCTGATTAACTCATATGCAGTCGGGCTCACTTTTTTTCAGATTGGTGATGGAACTGCAGAGTTAACAGGTATTTATTGCGAGAAACCGTCCACCATGCCACGTCTAAGGGGGCGTGGCAAAGTGGCTTCTTGCTAAGGACGCGCCATGGTGGCTTCTTCCCATATCTTGCTTCTTTGAAGGAATTGAAAGCTCGCACTTGACGGGTATGACACACGGTGGGTCTACTTCACAATTATGGGGAAATCTAACATTTCGTCCCTAAGGTTGGACTGTGCCTTAAAGGCAGCGTTCACGATGATCATCCTCGTTGACTTTCCACAGTGAATGATGGGCGAAAAGGATCCTGGGCTCCCGCTCTGACTTTGACCGAGAAACAGCCGCGAAATGCGTGCTCGCCGCGTAATAGCCGCTAAATAGCCGCCAAATAATGCTCGCCGCGAAATAGCCGCGAAATAACCGAGAAACAAAGCTCTCCAGGTAGATATACGGAGCATTCCAGAGGCATGATTCAGATGGCAGCACCTCCGTCGGTTGAATTACCCAAGTTTGAGGTACTTGGACCTCGTTCAGCCTCTGGTGATCCCGCCCAACCGCTGGCGGACCCAGATGGTGGCTCGGCGAGCCGGCGACGGTTGCGTCTCAGTTAATTTTGTTTACCCCTAAATATTTCTCGGGTATATCTCAATTGAATCTCGGTTACTTCATTTCCGTTCCGTGAAAAGCCGAGAAATAGCCGGGAAATAGCCCACCAGGAGCCGCTGCGGAGCCTGGTGGGCTATTTCCCGGCTATTTCGCGGCCAAAACTCTCAGAGCAAATTCGAAAGAACGGTAGAAAACGAGCCAGGAGCGGCAAAATAACGGCTGCAAACAAGCGTTTAGGCGCCCCAGACACGCCTGGTGCTCCAGATCCGCCCCCTCGAAATGGACAAATTAAGATTCAGATTACAGGAATGATCAAGTGAAGGAAGTGCTGATAAGTGAGCTGATCGCTTCATTGCACTGATAGGCACCATCCTTCTAGCGGTCAATTCCTCCACGCTCAAAAATCAACGTAAACAAGGCAGGGCCTATTTTGGCTCAAAAACGCGTCTTTCGTGTCCTTTTTGAGCATGCCTTGCTATACATATACAGGACCAGACCTTTCGTAAATCGTGAAGATATCGGAAGTGAAATTCATCGTGAACACTGCCTTTAAATCACTCTAGAACCGTGAATGCTATGATCAGCGATGAATCACCGAGCAACCCTTACCTGGTCATGGCACTAGTGGTGTAGAGGTTAGGCCCTCCGTCCATGTCACGATGACCCAGGTTCGATTCACGACCTGTCCACATATTTTGCATTTCGGGGATTCACCCTGGAAATAACATTGAGGGTTACAGTTTGTAATAATCAAAGGATAGGATACATCAAATTTAACTCAAGTTTCTTTCTCAAACCTTCCGCATTTATTGTTAATGTTTTCAGTAATTTTATTTTTTCGTGTATTTTTCTATTTATTTAATTTTACCTAATTCATTTTTTGTTTTTTTTTAAATCCAAATACTTTTAAATGATACAAGTTCATGGAATATCTGTACATTTGCAGAAAAAACCCGCTTTAGAATGATTTGAACCCTTTCAAGAGCATTATTTGACTCTAGATAGTGGAAATAAACCCAATTTCTGTTTTGGGACCAACTTCGACTTTTTTCAAAGTCACGAAGGGAACCGATATATCGGATCTGACAACCATTGGATCAAACAGTATCAGCAGAGACTCACTAAACCCTAATTTTTGCTCCCTTGCACAGTAAATAAGAAAAATGTACGCGCTAATTCTGGTAATATCAGCACTCCACTCCTCTACAGTCTTATAGACAGTTGGTGAATGCGATAAAAATAATAGCGGTGGCTTAATGGGTACGCTACCAGGAGAAGAGTCTATATTAAGGCATTGAGCCCAAAAAATACCACTGTATGAACTAAATACCCAAAAAAATGCTGAAAATGAGAGATCCAAAATGAAAAGATTTTGCCCTGAGGCTAAGTCCAGTTGTTGGGAAATCATAGACAAAAAGAGCGAGGAGGCAAATTTTCTCAATTTTTTTTCACAGTTCTAGGGATCAAAAAACAGACGAAAATGAATAGTTGGCCAGAGGATAGAGGTAATCTCCACAATTCCAACGGATGCAGGACGTAAAAGGCGATCTGAAAAGTGTTCCAAGGGCAGTGGAGTGGGCCGCAGCAATTCCTTCTTGCAGCTCGCCAATCAATGTGTAGAAGGGGCCAGCGCAGAGCTATGGAAACGAGAAAAACAGGCCAGAAAAAGCTCACCGCAAGGACATCTGGTCAGTGACGAGGTTTACATACGCGAAATATCGTTATGGAGAGAAATTTGCGATGAAATTTCTATTTTCAGTCGAAAAACATAAGTATTGTTTCCATTCCAGAAAAATTCTTCGAAAGTTCTAAAAAAACAGAAATATTCTGTTGACAAGATTCTCGGCACATTTTCAAAAGAAGGTATGTAGATTTGATGAAGCCATCCAGAATAAGATAGGTTGAAGAGGCGCGATGGCAGTTGCGGTCGCTTTAATATCGTTGAGAATGTGCTTTTGGGCAGAATACATGACAAAATACGGAAGAAAATCTGCAGCGATGCCCAACAATATGTAGCGCACGGAGAACGAGCAACGGTAAGATGGGGTTGAAGTCTAACGGCGTTCCTAATGTTTTTGTGAGAAAGCAGAGATTAGAACCTGGCACAATTCCAAGAGAATTCCATTTACTAGGGAAGCCCCCGACTAATAAGTGGTGCTTCAAAAAACGATTCGTTGAGGGTCAAGGGTTGGACAAAAAGAAACGATTTCGGGTGTTGAAATGTCCCTTGTTATCAGTGTTCACGATGAAAACAGGTTTCGAATTCTCACCAGAAATCAAGTGTACCGGGGTCTATTGCAACAATATTGGCGATATAACTACTGAAAACGGGCCACAGATAGCTCTTTACGGCCCTCGAACTTGGTTATGCTAAGCCCGCCACGCCCCCTATCTCAACGGCCAACAAGGAGATTGGCGGGTAGGGCATAGCGCATAAAAGTTTGAGGATCGTTTAGGGCTATTTGTGGCTCGTTTTCGACCGTTCTTTCGCCATTATTGTTGCAATCAATCCCGGCACATTCGCCTTCCGATGGAAACTCGAAGACGGCTTTTATCGTGAGCACAGCCTTCAATGCACTTGGGTACGTCAAAGGCAGAGAGTGTGAATTTTGAAGTTCAAAAAACTGAAATATGCATGAATTTTCTGCCAAAACGTAGTTCGTGAAATCACATTAGGTCCGTTTTTAGTTTTCAAAAAGGTTAAAAGGTTACGGTAAGAAAAGTATCATTTTTCTCAGTAACCAGAAATTCGCAGGGTTTACGGATCGCCTTCATGAAAAAAGAGGAATTTCATCAAGGCGGAGCCGGACGCTGGCTAAAAGCTATGTATAAGTCGTCGCCAAATTCCAATACACACCAATTCTAATGAGATAAATTGCACCATGCTCGCTGAAAAAAAGCTTCAAAAAATTACCAAAAAATTAAACTCACTCGCAAACCTAATAATGCGCCAATTTTCTCTCTCTCTAGAACTATAGAGAACTACAGGAATTGTAACACGTAATGATGACCAAATGATGAATGGTTAGACTCTCACAGTGGATCTACTTTCGGTGAGCCTGGACATTAAAATACACTCTCCTAGAATCATTGCTCCTTCAGTTTGGATTGGGTTTCCCTCGCGACGTGGGGTCGAGCATTTTTGTGAAGGAGGTGTACCGTAGCTCGTCTCGGTCGCTTCTTTCGCAGAGCGATGGCCAATGCCTCCAACTGACGTAAGTACATGGCAGCGCTGACCGTCTTCCCTTGAGGGAGCAACTCGTAATAGAGCATCCCGCGCTTGTCCCAGAAGCAGCACAGCAGTTTGTCTGTTTGCCTTCCAAGTCTTTATCTCCGTCCTTGAAGCGGGAGATCCAACAGGCCACCGTGCGGTAGGAAACGCTGTTCTCGCCCATTGCAGCGTTGATGTTGGTGACGGCTTCGGACGCCGAGGAGCTGCGACGCCACTCGTAGAAGATAAGTAGTCGAAGGTGAGGTTGGGTGAGATCCATTGTAGTTACCGTCCCAAACGAGCTCGCGCCCTTATATACCCCTACCATGGAAGCTTCCAGAATGTTCTCGGTGTTGCACCTGTGTACCAGCAACAACCCCACTTTTCACCATTTTTCTTGGTATAAGTTTGTTTTGCTGCCAAGACTTTTCGATCAGCCTAATTCATTTCATTCGGTATGGCCAAGCTGACTAAAAGTAGTTTTTTTTGTCACTCATAAAAATCATTCTCTCGAATGACGAGAACGATGACCTAATCCTAAGAACGACTGAATCCAGTGCGGGATAACTTCCTGGCATGCGGAAAGTTGCCGTTTTACGAGTAAACTAAAGAGGATGTGATTTTCGCAGTATACATCGCATCTAACCGCAAAAAAAACGTGCCGCAGTGTCTATCAATAAATCGCGCTCGGCATTCATTCATTAATGCGGAGAACGATAATTGATAGAACGGACTTCTCTCTATTCTCAGGGCTTTATTGAGGCCCGTGAAAATTAAAGCCGAACAACTTAGAAGTTCTTCCTTTTTAAACACGAAGAGGATGGCCAACTGACTATAATAGTGCAACTTGAGAAGACATAAGATTTCAGTCAGGTGATTTAGGCACTTGTTTAGAGAACCTACTCTGACTTCACGAAAAACTATACGACGTCCAAGAGAAACTTCAGGAAAAATTTACCTCATGTCCTTCATTGTCCATCTTAAAGACACGACACCCAAAAATTATTTTTTTGAGTTTTATCCTTATTTTAAAGAAGGTCAAACTCTTATCACAATGGTATTCCTGAAATCGTCCAAGACGCCCTAAAAAAAGTTATGGCTCCTTGAAAATGTCTGTACTTTGAAGGCAAAAGTTTGGTGGACGAGTTATCTCAGGGCTGTATTTCCCTTGATTCGCAGTCGCGGCACGAGAGCAAAACAGGACAAGGAGGGAAGAACGACGATACAGTTGAAAATCATCCATCCATCTAGCCATTATTGAAATCGAAAATCAGAAAGGGGGCCGGGCCTTTGGTGGTGGCTGGAGGGGGTCGGGCCTGTGGTGGTCGCTAATATCTAGCTTATTTGGTGGAACTGAGATCTCGAATTCGGCACATTTTATACATGAGAGGTCCTCTACACAATTACACGAAAATCTCAAAATTCATATCTGAGGGTGTACTGTGCCTTTAATGTATATTCTTATACATATGAACGTCACATACGTTTTAGTATAAATTATGTAGCGCTATCATGCCTTTGGTGTCACATATGAGGCTATTCGAGTAAGGTTCTGCCCATAACTACAGTCGGTCCAAATGAGACTGTCCGCCCACGCGGTCAGCGTGCGTGTCAAGAGGGTGCCGAAAAGGCAGTTTTCAACTTGTGAATCGACTAGTAGGAATATTAAACAAATACGGATTGATATGCCAGTCAACTAAGAGCAACCGCAAAAAAGTTCGTCTGAAAAATGATTTTGCGAAGGCGGCTCGGCACGCACACCGACTGCGAGGGCCAATTCTCCATAGCTGATGATCCACAACAGCGTCTTTATATCAGGAAATTCGTTCCCGTTAAAGATCTACGCTTAGAGATCGTCAAAAATCGCTCTGCGGAAGTTTTTTTTTTTTTTGAAAATTTCGTAAGTGTGGACCTGGCTCATTTTTTACCCTCTATCGACTAGTGTTGAAGCGAATAATTTCGATTTTCCGATTGATTCGATTATTTCCTCAGAGCCGTTAAGGTTTTAACTGTCCTTGGTTTCAAACATTACGTGAAGGGCAAGGTTACTATAGTTGATAAAAAAGTAAAATTCTATCCAATTACAGAAGCGCTATTACAATTTATTCGATTATTCGAATAAATAACTGACTTAATTAAACTTGGCATTATAATTAATGGACGGAATCTTAATTTTTCTATGAAATATGAGGACCTTCCACTCACCGTAACGTATGAGAATGAAAGCTACTGAAACCATTCCATAGATGAAGAAAAAAATAGATTTATTCGAAAAAATCGATATTATTCGTTCCAACACTCTACTATCGACCCGAAAAATACGCAAAAAATTGTGTTCTAACCTATTTGGATTGCAAGGAAAAAGGCCCCATATGTATGAACTAGCAGCCACCAGATTCATATAGAAGAGAATAAAGATCAAAACCGAAAGAATGAATGACTTGGTTCTTACTGCACAGGCAGCTGCAGCCGCTTTATTGGCTTCAGCGAGCATGAAGCTTTCCGCAGTATACATATGTAGCAAAAAAAAACTCGATAAAGCGAACAGCAGCGCCAATAAATCAATCCTGTACAGAAGGCATTCCTGAACGCAACATTCGGAGAACGACCAATCACAGAAGCAGCTGAAGTCCCGTTGCAATCTCGTCAGAGTACAAAGATTTCCAGGCCGAAGAGGAGCCTTGCAAGGTGTTTTCTCAGATTCGAAAGGTGTTTAAATCCCTTCTGGTCGACTCTGGCACGCTGCCTCCGAATCTGACACCAAAATTTGCAGAGTACTATAGTTGTACACGAACGAAATTTTCGAAAGATTTTTCGAATTTTTTTTCGTTCGTTTTCGTTCGTTCGAAAATTCGTCGAACGAGATTTTTTCAGATTCTGTACGTTAGAAATTTTTTTCGAGAGAAATTTTTTCATTTTTCGTTCGTTCGAAAATGTTTCGAACGAAAAATTTCGATTTTCGTTCGTTCGAAATTTTTCGAAATTGTACAACTATACTGAGTACACCTCTAAACAAAGTTGGTTGCATTTTCGGAAATTTGCGGAAGGTGAATTGAGCGGCGAGAGCATGGTGGACTAGTTGTCCGAGGGTTCTCATTTCCGTCATTCGCAACCGGTGCATGCGAGCGGACCCGAATGAAGAGAGAGGCTAAGAATGAAGGGAGGAACGAGGCGATTGACCGACCGATTTCACCATCGTTGAGCTTGAGAGGTTGTCAAAGAGGGCGTGTCACTCTGCTGTGGCCGCGATAGAGTGCCGTCTTCCTATATCTTGCTTATTCGGAGGAATTGAGAGCTCGCACTTGACAAGTGTTATAGAGGGTGCATAAAACTTCACAAATACGTGGGAACCTTGAATTTCGCCCAAGAAATCGGATTGTGCCTTTAAAGGCACAGTCTAACCTCAGGGGTAAAATTTGATATAACAGTCCACCCACCGTTTATAACAACCCTGCCAAGTGCAAGATTTCAATTCGATCAAATAAGTGAGAAAAAGCTGGGAAAAAGTCGGCCACGCCCCCTTGAAAGAAACATGGGTAACGGCCACCGCCAGGTTTCCGACCTCAATAGGGTAGAGACGCGCGAATGATTTCATTCAAAACCTGTGTTCTTCGATTTGTTTTCGGTCTGGCTTTATATTGTGGCCTGCTTCAGAATGATGGCTGCGAATAAAAAGAAAATACATGCTCGAGACAACTCGTCCGAGAACTTCTATCCTCTCAGGATTGAAAATTTTGAGGAGCCGAAACTCCGTTCGTAGTGAGTTCTGAGCGATTCTGGAGACACCATTGTGATCAGCGTGAAATTTTCTCCAAAATAGGAATACAAGCGAAAAATCGATTTTGAGATTGAACTGTGTCTTTAACGCGTCCTAGTAAAGGCTTATTTATAGCAGGTCGATTCGACTAGTCGCGACACTGCTAACGTTTACAAAACCCTTCGCGCCAACAGATCTTGTACTGGGTCGCGACGGTTTGGAACAGTTTGCAGTTTCAATCCCGATCGCCGAGCAACTGGGGTATTTCATAGCTGGTCGAAGCGACCTGCTTGATTTTGTCAGGTCGCTTCGACTAATCGCATCGCTTTCATGATGGAAGCGATTCGTCTAGTCGAAGCGACTAGTCCGCAATCTTTCGTCAAAACTTTGCGTATGTGGCGCGAAATTGCAGACGTCACAGTTTACTCGCATAATATACGGCATGTGAAAGAGAAAAACGAGTATTTATCATACATTTACGATGAGAGAAATGAGAAAATGTAACCAGGCTACTGAAAAATTACATTTCATGCCGGCTTCGAGCAACTAGTTGCTTTAGCTTTAGTTTCATGTTGCTGTTCAAGCAAATTTCACCCCATCTCTGGCATTCAGAGCGGGGCAGCCGCGCAAAATTTGGGTGCATTCGGTGCATTGACCCCTGCGCGCGCCTACCCGCGCCAGGATTTGTGGGCGGAGTTCATTTCGGAGGATCCGCGGGACCAAAAGGCGCGTCGCTTGGCTGGAATCCAATTGAACGTACTCTTCGACTTTGCTGTGAATATTGTACTGCCTTTCATTCTCATCTTTATTTTCTCCACTTCGCCCATCGTGTTTCACGTTTTGTGCTCAATGGAGTTTGCCAAACACCAATTCAGAAATTCCTCTGGTGTGATCTTCATACATACATATCTATATGTATTTACTTACACAGGTTAGTTATTCTTCGTCGCTCTTTTTATGGAACTGTTAGTTCCGTATGCGGATGTAAAATGAGGTTCTCTTTGCCCTAGAGTGAATTTCAAAGTTAGAAGTCGTTAGCAAGTTTTCCACTCTGGGCTGAAGAAAATAGGTGATGCTGTCGATCTTAGCAGCGAAGCTAATGTTGGACATAAACCGCTTCACTTTATCTTACTTTCACGTTCTCCAAAGGTCGTTTGTTGACCTTCAACTTGTGCATCGAGTAGCTGTATTACCTGTTAATTATCCTCCAGACATTTGCCAATGGGAAGGAAGGCTATTTGGCAAGGGGGACCACTTATCGCTAGATTTGCCCCAGAAACAAGAGGGTCATGAAACAGAGGCCGGCACCGCAACCTACCATTTGATGCATCTTCACGTAAAAAGGTGTTTGAATCGGAAAGTTTATTTCTTGAATGATGAAAAAAGCAGGAGCGCAACATTGATTTTCCCGCATAATTTCTCAAATAAATCCCCTTTTCGAAAATACTATTGTGCAGATACTTGTTTTCCAGGAAGGAGCGAGAAGGGCTCGACTGGGTCTTGCCACAATGATCAGAAAGTTCGCTGAATAGCTCTACATGTGGGTATAAACTCTTACTACAGTATTGTCAACCTTCGATACTCGGTTACGAACAGGTATTTATATTACAGAGTCGAGCCAAAAAGCTTTGTTTGAACGTTTGGACAGTGAAGGCGACTACATCACTCATGTCGAATGCACGGTGAGCTTGTATGGATTTCTTCACCAATTCATTGACTGCTTTCCTGAATTTTGAAACTTCGTCATTCTAGGCAAGATGTGCGCTTGTAAACGTACGAGGTGAGGACTAGACCACTCGGCTGGATCCCTTCAGATGTAAGATCAATTTTTGTTCCGCGATTGCGTACTCCAAAGAATTTGGTTTAATTGTAATGCTTGCCTTCTTTCCAGCGTGGAGCCAAAATGCCCCGTTTGGGTGACGGTGAGAAGCATGTGAACGAGGAAGGACTGTAGACACAGATTTGGGGACAGCGACGATTTTCCCTTTGTAATTCATTTAATACGTGATTCTGTTTTTGATTTCCATTTTCATTTCTTGATTGTGCCTTCTAAATATTTGCGATTGTGAATGCATTCTACGTGTCGGTAATTGCGTCTCAGGCTATAAATTAATACGTGGTTTGCATTGATTCGCTGAGAATATCCAATATTGCCAAATTTCTCTTTGAATTCTTATGGGGTTCTGTACAAGATGTCGTTGTTCTTGGGGTTTCTCCGTTGTGTACATGAGCAGTACCTTTGTAGATGACAGTGGATATATAAGTATTTGAATGGATATATTATAGATTATAGTGACTGTACAAATATTTTTTGTGACTGTTTCCTGCCTTTTCCAAGTATTTTGTGTCTTGTCCTCACTACTGCATCATGTCGCTTTACCTATTTCATTCAAGCCTAATGTGACAGTAGCGATCAGTGATGACATTGGTAGCTGTATAATTTCTATATGTAATAATAGTGAAATGGTGATCAAAATATTGAATAAATTCGAATTGGTTTTGAATTCCAACTGAAATGGTGTGAAGAATCGTCTGTAAATAAAGCTTTTTTGGACACTTCCTGTCTTCACAGCAGCATAGGGATGTGAAAACTGGATGGAGACGTTTCATTTTTTTAGTGGTACAAGAACAAGCAATTCACAACCACCTTTGTTAATCTATTAGTGTAAAAAGGAAGGAAGCCTGCAGCTGCTTTTAATCAAATCGGGTCACCCGCGAGAGGAAGCGATGCGTGCGGCTCGCAACGCGTACCCGCCGATCGGACACCCCGCGCTACCATAATGGGGACCACCCCGGCCGTAGAGTTACGGATGTACCCGCAATTGGTCCCGCGGAGTATGCCGACAAAATGCCAGAGATCCTCTTTTGGAACCATTTTTTTGTTTGAAAACTGTGCAAAACTCCTTTATCTAGAAAGTAAGGGCAGCAATGTCAAAAAAAAACTAGGAACGCCAAGAAAAAAGTTTTTTTTTTCATTCCCATTGTTTGGTCCGCAATTCTCGGTCTATTTCACGCGAAATTACGTCCGCCCGAGCGTTTTGGAATCGCTGGACAAACTATTTTAAGTCGCGGCACGGAGCGATTTCAAATCGCAGCAGTTTTGTTGGTCGCTTCAGCCCCATTCATAGCTGGTCGCTTGAAGTCGAAGCGACCAACGATACTGCCGCGATCTGAAATCGCTCCGTGCCGCGACTTGAAATAGTTTCGTCCAGCGATTTAAAAACGCTCGGGTGGACGTAATTTCGCCTGAAAAAGACGGACAATTGCGGACCAAGCCGCGGGAATGAAAAAAGCTTTTTTTCTCGGCATTCCCACTTTTTTGACATTGTTGCCCTTACTTTCTAGATAAAAGAGTTTTGCACAGTTTTTCAAACAAAAAAATGGCTCCAAAAGAGGATGGGAACAGCAACATAAAACTAAAGCTAAAGTTACTAGCTGCTCGAAGCCGGCATAAAATGTGATTTTTCCGTAGCCTCATTACATTTTCTCATCTCTCTCATCGTGAAAGTATGAAAAAATACTCGTTTTTCCCCATGTTACGTGAAGACACCTCTAGTCGCCGTCGCGCGGCGCGGCTAGGGCCACATCACGATGCGACTAACCGTGGATGTGTACCGTGAAGAGCGCGCTCCACCGCACCGCGACGTCCCAGCCACGCCGCGCGACGGCGACTAGAGGCGTCTTTACGTAAGGGACAGGGGCCGTCTACACACCGAGGGAGGAGTTGTCCAGTTTTTGCAGTTTGAATTGGCACGCCACTTAATACGAGCAAAGTAATCCCGAGTGGAATTAGAGCCGCAAAAGGCGAGACAACTCCTTCCTCGGTGTGTAGAGAGCCCCTGTCCCTTTACGTAACATTGTTTTTCCCTTCCACATGTCGTATTTTATGCGAGTGAGCTATGACGCCTGCAATTTTGCGCCACATACGCAAGGTTGTGACGAAAGATTGCGAACTACTCAGAAAAATGAAAACAAGTTACTTGTAATATAAGAGGCCGAAAACAAGTTACTTGTAACATATCTGAGCCGGTGTAAGTTACTTGCGACTTATCTCAGGTCATTTAAGTTACATGTAACATATCGGCGGGATGCTGCGTAGGGTGCGCCTCCGATATGTTACATGTAACTTAAATGACTTGAGATTAGTCGCAAGTAACTTACATCAGCTTAGATATGTTACAAGTAACTTGTTTTCGATTTCTGAGAAGACACTGCGTGAAGTGCGCCTCCGATATATTACATGTAACTTAAATGACAAAGTATAAGTCGCAAGTAACTTGAATCGGCCTAGAAGATATTTACCAAGGGGATGTACGACGCAGTCGCGGGGTCAGGCTTAAGACTGGCGTTCCTGTTGGTTCAATTACCCAAGTTTAAGGTACTTGACCCCCCACCAGCAGGGAAGGCCGTGCACAGCATTTTGTTGCGTAGTGTGTTGTCTGGGACGCGCCCTCTGTGTCGCGTGTCGTCTGCGTCACGTGATGGCCACCCATAGTGAAAATTCGACTGTAACTTACATGTAACATAAGTGTAACTTACATGTAATATAAATTTAAGTTACATGTAATATAAATGTATGTTACATGTAATATAAATGTAAGTTACTTGAGACATTCAAGTAAGTTACATTTATATTACAAGTAACTTGTTTTGATTTTTCTGTGTAGTCGCTTGGACTAGACGAATCGCTTCCATCATGGAAGCGACGCGATTAGTCGAAGCGACCTAACAAAATCGAACAGGTCGCTCCGACCAGCTATGAAATACCCCAGTCGCTCGGCGATCGCGACTGAAACTGCAAACTGTTCCAAACCGTCGCGATTCAGTGCAAGATCTGTTGGCGCGATGGGTTTTGAAACTGTTGGCCGTGCCGCGACTAGTCGAAGCGACCAGCTAAGCCTTGAAGACACAGTCCAACCTCAGAGGTAATTTTCGATATTATGGTCCGGTCGCCGCCTACAGCAACCCTGCCAAGCGCAAAATCTCAATTCGCTCGAATAAGCGAGAAAAAGCTAGGAAAAACTCGGCCACGCCCCTTGAAAGAAAAAATGGGTAACGCCAACTGCCAGGTTTCCGACCTCAATAGGGCGGAGACGCGCGAATGATTTTATTCAAAACCTATGTTCTTCAATTTGTTTTCGGTCTGGCTTTATATTGTGACCTTGTTAAAAATGATGGCTGCGAAGAACGAGAAAATACAGGCTCGAGACAACTCGTCCGCGAAATTCTAGCCGTTCAAAATTGAAATTTTTGAGAAGCCGTAACTCCGTTCGTAGCGAGCTCTGAGCGATTCTGGAGACACCTTTGTGATCAGCGTGAAATTTTCTCCAAGATAGGCAGAAAAACGAAAAAGCGATTCTTAAGTTGGACTGTGTCTTTAAGGATTTTCAGGATGTGTGCCCAGCCCTGGATCAAGCTTGAAAGTCGGATGTGACTCAAGACTGGACCAGTACCAACGAGTCTAATCCTGTACTTACATATCAAACACCTGAAAAATACTGTTTTGACTTGTCAGGGTCGGCCAGAATTCCGAAAAAAACGCCATTTTTTCATTCTGCCATATTTCTTCTTTTGCGTACTTTCCATTATTTATTTATTTATTTTACGCAATCTCATTCCAGAAAAAAGTCGTGGGCTGATCAGAGAGAGGGGGCGCAGCCACGGGAGCCAGTATGGGGGGGGGAGGGCGCAGGTTTACCATAAATACCCAACAAAAGCTCGTGTAAATAAATATGTAGACCAAATTGAGTTCGAAAACAAACTTCTAAATCAGTTGGAAGAAACTGTCCACTTAAACATCACATTTAGGGTAATTTTCATCTGCGGGTCACAATAACGACCCACCTGGGACCGCAGAAAATTCTGAGGTGGAGGAGGGGCCGCAGAAAGTTTTGAGCCGGAGGGAGGAGGCCGCACCTTCAATTAACCGTTCACCAGGGTAAAACATGGCGCTGTGATCGGTCCTTGTGGGATGCGGCCCCCTTCCCTGCAGCTCAGGAATTGGTGCGGCCCCCCCTACGCATTGGAACTTTTTGCGAACCTCTCTGCCAAGTGAAATTTGTGCGCTTCCTTGAGTGTGAACTTCTACTCATTGAAAAATATTATTAAACTTTGCTCATTTTATTAATAAGAAATTAGTATTTATATATTTTGAGTCGTGTGCTTTCCAAACGTGATTTTGTTTTATTTGTTTTTACAATTTTCTGTGCCGCTCAATACCAGCCGTTCTTCTATGGCATCCGGCGAGGCTGCGGCCCTCTCCCTTCTCAGTGCCCACAGCTGCGGCCCCCACAGCTTGAGCCTAACCCTGCCGTACACAGCGCCACGCTTTACCCTGCTCAAAACTAACTCCACTAAAATAGAACCGCGATTACCAGACACTTTGTAAATTTTCACAATCTCAGCCTTCTTTGATCCTTCTTCGAGAAATTTTAGAAGTGGAATTTTTCTATAACTGCAACAAACAAAATAATGAACTCCGCGATTCGTAGAACTTCTATCACCGTCAATAAATGTGCAAATCTGCGCTGTTGCCAAAACCCAGAAAAAAATGCTCAGGTCGTCTTTTTCATCAAATTTTGTATTCTCTCGAGCATGGGCAAAATCGAAAAAAAAATTGCAGAAATCGATTTCCTGCCGTCGAATTTGTCCCCATCCGATAGTGACAAAACAATTATATTTTCGGTTTGAAGTAGTGTCCTTATCGAAGCGGAATTCCGGTCCCAACCGCTGTTGCAGCGAGCAGTTAAAAGATAGTCGTCTCAAGACCACGTGGTCCTAGCACGATTTTCAGTGGCGCGCGTGTCGCTACAGCGGTTCTAGCTGCTGCAGACCGGTATCTGACTTGGATAAGGACAGTAAAGTCTAATCAAAACAAAATTCTCGTGTTTCCTTCGCGGCTTATCCTCTGGTTCCGGGTCAGATTTACTCTGTACCCTCGCGCGCTTGGGCGAAGCGTACGCAGCGTACGCGCGCCGACGCACGCGAAGAACGGAAATAAATCACACTCGGAAACAGAGGATAAGTTCAGCGGAGTGGCGGAGTGAGACCAAGAGAGCAGCAACGCTCGAGCAAGCGCGCACAATAGGTGATAGGAATATCGTTTTGACACGGCTGCATATCTCTTCGAACTGTCCAACTGTAAATTGATTGTTATTGAGAATATCGCCTCGCCGAAGTATAATTCATGCCTCAGATAGATGCCTGTGACAAAGATAATTAAAGTGCCGGATGCTTGCGAAGGTATATATGAGGATTTGGGCCTACTACTAAGTGCCTTTGAAAAGAAACCGAGTTGCAGGTGAGACTATCTCTCTTTTTTATATGTAGAGTCTGTTAGAATGAGACTAATCGCACACGCGGTCTGCGTGCGTGTCAAGCAGCCATCGCGGGACAAGCCTTCTCACGGCTACAAACAGCTGACCTGGATGCTATTCACTATTCGTCCAATAATTCTGCTCATCGATTTTCAACACCGAAAAACGCCTCCGCGACGTCAGCCTGACACGCACGCCCACCGCGTGCGCGGGCAGCCTTACTCGGACAAACTTTGCGTCCTTAATATAACGTGTACTGTGCTTATCTTAGCCAAAATCTGGTCCGCAATTGCGTCTCGACACGCTTTGCGGCCGCACGCGCTCGAGTCGGTCGAGTTCCCAGCGCCAAAGCCGACTCGATGGGGCTTTTTTACACAATTTTCTTCAGTTTTTCTTAGTTTCCAGTTTCCAAAACCCACCTAGAGTCAACAGATCGACTGCTGCGGCGCTGGAAACTCTTCAGACTCGGGAGCGTGCGGCCGCCAAGCGTGTCGAGACGCAATTGCGGACCTGAATTTAGCCCAGAGAAGCACAGTATGTACGGAATTAGCATGGTCGAAAATCTTGATTTTTTTATGGATTTTATAGTTCTCGGTGGCGTAAAAACTGCTTTAGCACGACTAGTTCTGTCGCTGTAGCCTCCACGACGCGACTGCCCGCGCCAAAACATGGTATCCGCAGCCGAGCAACATGGCACGAAAGAGCTGTGGAAGTTGGTGCTGCCTTCCCTGGCCCGAAAATCGCGATCTTCACACTTTGCGTCTACCATTCAGACTCGTTAAAATAGAGGTTTCCAGGCTAGTGACTTTCTACGAAGTGGCTGCAGAGTATAACCTGGACAATGTGTACGCTGGTCGCTGCAATTTGGCCGAATATATTGAAGTGAGGTGTTTTTCTCTGGATCCTTCCATAGTGAACTCAGACAATTACTGGTGTTGAGCCGCAAAGTTATGCCCCCCCGCAACAGGATGGTAGCTGCAGTTAGCAATTAAGCTGGAGCTGCATCTGTGTTGCTACAGCTACATCAAAGGCTACTCCATTGCTATTGTGGTGACAGAATAGCAAATTCAGTAGCATATAGATCATTGGACAATTGGGGCGGAACTGTTGCCTGGCTCCCACTACTGTTGTGGTCGGCTCGAATCCAATCATTGTCTGAGTAGTACTTCGAAATTTCAGCCTATATCTATATTTATAGGTAGCTAACTTGATTTTTACTTCAATTTAGTTCGCCCAGTGCTATCTTCGCTCTGCGTTCGTCTTCGCCGGACCTGGAAAGCCAAAAATGCCAAGATCTATCAAGGTAAGGCCTGTACAAGAGTCAACTAGTGTTTTTCCTAGGCGAGGGTTCGACCTCACAAAGCAAAATTGACAGTGTTCAATGGAACTTGAAGGCTCCTATCGGTCCTTTCCGCCCAGACTCTGAGGCTGCGATTTCATCAAAGTATTAAAAGATTGCAAAGCATCGAAAACGATTGAAATGGAGGTGGGCCGAGCACGCTCTGATTTCACGCGGACAGTCGCCAGGGTCATATCGCGACACAACGTGTGACAGGGAAGACGTCAGAATTTCGTAATAACAGCGAAGGCTGTTGAGGTATATAATATCGTTCTCGGACTCAGATTCCGGTCCGCTATTGCGGACTACGGCTTTTGTATCATGCGACACGTGACAATCGTGCTGGGAGAAAGGAAAATCATTTCAGGACCAAGTGGTTCCAGCACGATTATCACGTCTCGCATAATGCAATAGCCGTAGCCCGCAAATGGGGACCGGAATTCGTCCCCCAGAACGACAGTAAGTCGTTAAACTTTGGGGATTTTTCTTCTGCCGCGTTACGATAGCTAAGCCGGGGTATGACGACTCAGAAAAATGAAAACAAGTTACTTGTAACATATTTAGGCCGATGTAATTACTTCCGAAATATCTCAAGTCATTTAAGTTACATGCAACACATCCACGGGATACCACGTGCAGTGCGCCTCCATTATGTTACATCAAACTTAAGTGGCACAAAATAAGTCGCGCGTAACTTGAATCGGCCAACTAGAGTTTTCCAAGAGAGTAAACTACGCTTCCCGTGTCAAGCTTAGAACAGGCATTGCTACTGGTTCAATTACCCAAGTTTGAGGTGCTTGACCTCACACTAATAGTGAAGGCCTAACGCAACGTTTTCCGTGCACGCAGAGAGCGCGTCTGCGACATTTTCGGACGCGTCCCTGCGTCGCGTGTCGCGTGCGCAGCGTGATGGCCACCCATGGTGAATACATGAATATAAGTTACTGTGACTGTAACTTACATAACATCGGCATGGATCGTGAAGAGACTTCGCGTTGACTGTTGAAGGTTGGGGCAAACTGGGTGCAGCTATGTTATAGCATATGACACCGAGTTTGAGCCAACCTTCGACACTGAACGCGAAGTCTCTTCACAATCCATGCCGACGTTATATTATAGATTCAAGTTATATGTGATATAAATGTATGTTACATGTAATATAAATTAAGCTACTTGAGATATTCAAGTAAGTTACATTCATTATACAAGTAGCTTGTTTTAATTTTTCTGAGTACTCAAGAATTTCTGATAAATTTACACGCGAATAAACTGATAAATTGACACGCGAATAAAGGACACTAAACATGTTACACGCCACGTATCTTCACGACTTTAAATTACATGTCACCTTCGACATAGTAAGACTGTTGCACGATGCGCGATGACTTACACGCTCAAAAATGGTATCGATTTTATGACATAAATCAAAGGTTTGGAGCTGGTTGTATTGGGAACTGACGAAAAAACGGACGAAAACTGTGTGCAAATAGAGGAATAACGGTTATTTTGTCTTATTAGGTGAGAGTGGACGAGTTTTACGGCGCGCGGTTGAATCAGCGAATATTAGCAACAAAACGGTTGAGATAGAGAAGCCGATATACTCTCACAGCCTGTACTGAAACGTTAACCTCGCTGGAAGCATCAAAAACCAGCCAAAGGGACCGTATTACTAATATCAATCTGGACGAGTTTGTATTTTAGGGCGGGGTTGCAGAAATTTTTCGATTTTCATTGCTGAAATTTAGTAGTTTTGACTCGTTTTTGACGCTTCCAAAGGCGTGAGCAGCCTACTAGGAGCCATGCGGCTTTAGAAAAGTAGTTATCTCAACAACTTTTCCGAGCGTGTCTGCTGCCTTCAAATGTGTTATTTTATCGCAAATGTAACTTATGTACGCGGCGGGCCGTTTTTAAGGGATGTATACAACGCATTCCCGAGGTGGGACATAGATGTCGGCAGCATCGCCGGTTCAATTACTCAAGTTTGAGGTATTCGGGCCTGCTTATCGGCTAGAGACCCCGCCTAACCGATGACGACCCCAGTCGGGCTCAACGAGCAGACCGCCCGCTTGCCGGTAAGCTGGCCACGTCGCGTGTACAGGTGGCAAGTAACATGTAGCAACAGTGCAAGTTACTCGAGATGTTGTGTATTATTATCGCAATTTACACGACTCCTAAATAAAAAATCTTGTCAAGTTAAACGTAATATCGCTTCAAGTTACTTGTCAACTTAAGGTAAGTTGCGCAAAGCCATCACGCAACTTGCGTTGAAGTCTCAAGTAACTTGTTCAAAAATTTCTGAGTAGGGTCCTCAAGAATATCCCGTCGATATTTGCATGTAACTTAAATGGCTGAAGATGGACGGCAATTAACATGCATCGGCTCAGATATGCTTTGAGTACCTTGTTTTCTGTCTTTTGTGTTGCAAGTAACTTGTTTTCATTTTTCTGAACTGGCTTTTGAAAAAGTTCATATTTATAAGTTTATAAGATTATTACGAATGCGTAAGGCAAACGTGAGAGAAAGACAAACAAACAAACACTAATTACGCAAACCACTATACAACGATTTAAACTTATACATATACTTATAATAGTTCATATTTTTACCTTTCGTCAATTGTGGTGCGCGCGAAGCGCGCACCAGATTTGGTTTTGAATCGGCCCCGCGCGCAACCCCTTTTTCGAAATCTCAGTTGAGAGTGAACGTAGAAATTAGAACTAAATTGCATTAAAAAGAGCGCAAAAAGTTGGTATTTGTATTCAAAAATGGTTTGTAATGGTTCTCTGATTTTAGAGAGAAAAGTGAAAAATCACGCGTTTTTGTTGCTAATTTCCTTTTCTTTTTTCAGACGGCGTACACGATCTTGTTGGTACACTAAAAATTGAGCTAGGGAGCTCATTTTTGGATAGGAGGCTGGAAATGGATGCAGGTCGCTCCTATTCCAACTTGAACTTGATACTTTAACTTTGAAGGGTACCTCAAAATCGTGGGTTTATATATACTAAACTAGCCGTGGAGCACGAAAACTGCTTTTTTCTGCTACGGCTGTGGAGACCGGGGTGTGTGGGTGAATCTGCAGCCAATCAACACAGGTCGTCGAAGATAAGTACTGAACTTGTTCGAATCCGTACTCATGATACGTCATCGATCAATAATCAATATTATCGATTTTCGCGCTTTTTGCACAAAATGCGGCTAGGAGTGGTGATTGCTGATGGGACTGGTTTTCTTGGTTGGAGAATTTTGCTCATCAGTCATTGTCGATAAATATCGATCAATAATATTGATTTTTTCGCCTTTCGCACAAAATGCCGCAAGGATTTTCGATTGTTGATGGCTCTAAGTCACTTGTTTGGGAAATTCTTCTCATCATGCAAAACCGATCATTATCGATCAATCATATCGATTTTTCCCATGTTGCACAAAATGCGGCTCTGAAAATTTAGCTCTCTGGCAAAAGTAACGATTTGGTAATGATTAAAAAAATTTTAAAATGTCTTGAAATATCTTTAAAAAAGTGATTTGGCGTAAAATAGCCTGGAAAAATAAAAAAGCTCGGATATGAAGAGAAATAACCAAAAATGTGATTTGGTGGTCGATCATTTCACAAGCTTCTCCGTTAAACTTATCAAAACGAAATCAAGCGCGCAACGGAGACATTAAGCCATTTTCGAAACTGTAATAAGGGAATCAGCATAGCTAGGTGAACACAAGGCTCCATTCCATATAGTGCTTGATTTCGTTTTGATAAGTTCAACGGAGAAGCTTGTGAAATGATCGACCACCAAATCACATTTTTGGTTATTTCACTTCATTTCCGAGCTTTTATTTTCTGGCTATTTACGCCAAATCATTACAAAGATATTTCAAGATCCATTTCTTGCTACGAGTGTTTTTTTTTGTCGAACTAGGCTGCCCGAATCCCTCTGATGGAAGTGATAAGACACTACACATTTCCACGATCCCAAAAATTGCCGTGTTTCGATAAATTTTCGAGCACCTGTTCTCTGTGACCGGCCGTAATTTCTTTTCTGTTTCCATTTTCCTTTTCGAGGTGAGAAACTTTTTTTATTCAATCCTCATGAGGTCTGAGCCTCTTAATCCGCGCTTGCCGGTGTCAGTCTTTAATATCAGGTTCGCCTTTTCGGCATTTACGTCACCTATGTGTTGTACTACGCGCAGGCGACCGATTATCAGGTCAAAGTAGGTCATTAATTTATTTTGGCTACAAAATCTGCAACTAGAATGCCTCTTTAATTTAGATTCACTGCACGTCAACCGATCTAAAATCTCTTCTCGACTTCGTGAAGTCAACGCTAATACCCCAACGTCATTTGGACGCCGTTGGTTGCATTCATAAATTGCTGTCTGACGATGCCTTCTCAATTGTGCCACACTATAATGACGTGAGATTTGTGCCACCGAAGTGGATCAATTTCGAAAACAGATCATGATTCGTGCATTTCAGTTTGACCCCTCAACACAGAAAAGAACGGATTTCAACCAGGAATCAGATAATGATGATGACGATGATAATGATGATGAGCCTAAGAATGATGAGACATCTTACATACCACTTCAGCTGACCAGATCCCTTATAGAAGACCCTGTTTTCAAGGTACATAAGCTGCCGGGAACCATAAAAACGACTATGGACAGATTTCGACATTTTTTTCCAGACCATCTCTCGCGTGCAGAAACAAATCCAGAAGCTGGGACAAGTCTGTGGTTTTGGCAATCTGAAAATAGCCGAGAAAAGCGAAAGTATAATTACAAGAACCGAAGAGTGAGTGCCACATCCGCCTTATAAATACTCGGGCGATTCTCGGCCCCGAGCCGCATTTAACAGGAATCGAAGCCGTCTGACAGTTCGCCTCGGTCTCTCAATCTCCGGGTCGCTGTTGTTGCTGTCTGGGTGAACTGGAGGAGCCCGGAGAGCGACAGAAGCGGACCCGCAGATTAGGAGAACGAGCTGAACTGCCAGGCCGCTCGGAGCCGATGATTGCCGACGTAGGGTGACCAATGTTGGAATATTCAGCATCATCACTCAACTTAAAGCAGAAATGGCAAGGATTGACTCGGAGAAGACTCCCAGCGACTTCGTGGGTTCATATACACTCCATGTCAAAGCGAAATTTACCAGGTCCACCTGGGCGGAGCGACAGGAATAGATAGTGATGGGGCATGAGGATGATGGAGACGGTAGCGAATATGCTATAGCTGTGCTCCGGACGAAAGGACCGAAAATCGAATGAATTTGAATGACACCCTTTTTGATATTTGAATATTAAATAAAATTCAAATGGCACCATTTTCGAGGACCGAATATCGAATAGTATTCGAACGGTGCGAATTTAGAATTCCCGAATTCGAAAAGGTATTCGAATAATTCGATTCGAAACTATTCGCATGGCACAGCTATAGTACGCGAGCACAAGTACGCGATGCGCCCAAGTGAATTTTGCTCCGAAATAGAGTTTATACAAGCAGTAAAATGCGTGGGATTGGCAGGGCTGTAAACTTGGATCCGCCAGCGCGAGCAGTCGCGGCGCAGCGTCATAGATTAGTGTTTCAGGAAGAGTGAGTACGATCAGCTTATTTTTTCGCGGAATTCTTCCATTTTTCAAATGTTTTTAATCGGCAACCTTCACTATTTGATTATTGCACTTCATTCAAAAAGTTCTTTGCACATAAAGATGACGACGAAAAGTTTGATGGACATTTTTTTCGAATATTCGCTTTTTCGAATGATTCGGAAATTTGAAGTAATCGAATATTCGGTTTTTGGAATAATTCGGGATTTTGAACTTTTCGAAAGTTCGGTTTTTCGAATAATTCGGGATTTTAAACTTTTCGAATATTCGTTAGGTTTTGAACTTTTCGAATAATCGGTTCTTCGAATATTTCGGGATTTTAAACTTTTCGAATATTCGACTTTTCAAATAATTCGAAGTACACTTTTTTCAGTCGAGGCGTAAGGCCGGGATCATACTCCTCGCGGCCAACGACAGCGACAAAACATATCGGGCATATCAATTTTTGGTCGATATTGATGGTAAACATTGCGTCGCGTCTCTCGTCGCTGGAGGTATGATCTCGGCCCAGGGCGGCGCTCAGAGTTTGTTCGTGGGGCAACGCTATGCTTCAATCAACCTAGGTATCGCGCAGCCACGTAACGCCGCGTCATCACTAGGTATTCAGCGTGAAGGGACGCGACACATTTAGAATTACGCGCTATTCGCCTTCGCACGAAGTAAATCGCATTGTCTTCCAATGGAGTGCGACGCGATAAATATCGCGCGGCGGCAAGCTCCTTGCTGATTTTTTCTTATTGTTTTCCTATCAACACAGGTACAGGCCATAAAACGGCCAATGTCTCACCGTCGACTGCGTACCACGCGCGTGCGGTCGCGCAGCGCGTGGTACGCAGTCGACGGTGAGACATTGGCCGTTTTATGGCCTGTAGATTTGAGATTCAAAGTAATAAAATGAACATAATCGGACGATTTGCGCGTGATTCACCACGAAGAAAACTGTTGCGACTGCCTGCGCGACGCGATTTTCGTGTCGCTCTTGCATATGCCATCGCGTCACGCCCAGGGTAAGGCACGGCGCTGTGATCGGTCCGTGAGAGGTGCGGCCCCAAAGGTGAGTCGTCAGTGGGATCCTCCGAATCAATGAAAAATTTAGCAAAATTTGATGATTTTGTGAATAAACTGCTATTATTTTCACATTTGAAACCAACGTTTAATGGGTTTTCCCAATATTGTTCCATTCTATCATCATTTTTGTACTGCTGAATAGCAACTGTTTTTGCATGGTAGCCGACGTGGGCTGCGGTCCCCTACCGTCCTGACGCCTGAAGCTGCGGCCCCTCTCCGTGATCATCACGGCGTGAGCATAACCCTGGTACGCCGCGGAATCTGAGAACGCCGCCTGAGGGGTCGCTTACACTTTCGCCGCCGAGCGGCGCAGCACAGTGCGATTCTGTAATATTGATTATACGACGCGGCACGATCAATATTATAGAATCGCACTACGCCGCGCCGCTAGGCGGCGGAAGTGTAAGGGGTCGTTTATACTCCCGCTGCCGAGCGGCGTGACACAGTGCATTTCTGTAATATTGATCAAGCGGCGCGGAACGATCGATATTGTAGGATTGCACTTCGCCGCACCGTCCAGCGGCGGAAGTATAAACGACCCCTAAACGAATCCTCAGTGGCGCCACTTCGTGCATGCCTCAACTCAGCGCCGCCCGGCTTTCTCATTCCGTGAACATATTACGCTACAAAGGGCCAGATCAACCGAAAGCGCTTCCCTAATGAGCCCCGTCCTTCTCACCACGAATTGAGCTTTCTTTAAAAATTGTTATTGTAGATAAAATCGGAACCAATCGTCAAACCCGAGCCGAAGGACGATCATGGGGCGCCAAAGCGGTCAAGATCGTCAATTAGAGAGAGAGCCTTCCAAACATCTGTAACGTCTCGGAGAGGCCGCAGAAATGCCCACCTCAATTCAGGTGAGTCCGGAAGTCCCACTGTCCAACAACAGATCGCAATAGAACCTTATTATAGATGGTTTAACGGTAGTGAAATCGGAGACTATCGAGTCCCAACTCGCCACGGAGACTGATCTGTTCCACTCCATAAAAGATGAAGTGAGCGAGAATGACTGTACAGAACAAGTGGGCTTGAAAAAAGGATCGGGAAAAAAGAAGAAGAGAGGAATGAAGAAAACAACAACCGGGTAAGCCTATGTCTCCAAAAAATATTTAGATAGAAAAAAGAAAATTGCAACTGTATATTGATGTATGTATGATGACAAAATTACATGTATAGAATTTTACAGGCCAGTGAGGAAACGCCTACCGCGAGCCAATTCGAAAAAGGTAAAATGGTTAATTACTTCTTTTGAGAATGGCTGTCTATCGCCGCCACGCTTACGCGCCGCTCCACGGTGCTAAACCTTTGAGACATCGGGCTCAGCGATTCTGCTATTCAACAAAAGTCGGCATTACTTCAGGTCCTGGAAACTACCGTCGTGGACTACAAACCGATCAAGAACTCTCCTCCACATGGTAGAAAGGACATAAAATATTACTTAAAGGCAGTGTTAATGATAAAAACGGTTTTCCGGTCTTCACCAAAAATTGAAAGTTCCAAGGTCTATTGCAACAATTATGTCAGAACAACGGCCGAAAATGAGCCGTAAATAGCCCTATAACGGCTGCAAACCTCAGATTAACTATGCCCGCCCCACATAATTCTTCGGTGGCAAAAGAGGTGGGCCGGGTGGGCATAGCACATCCAACCTTTGCGGCCTTATTGGGTAATTTATGGCTCCCTTTTATACGTTTTTTTCGACATTATCGTTGCGATGGACCCCCAAACTTTCGAATTAGATGAAAACTCGAAAATTGTTTCTAACGTAAACACTGCCTCCAAGAAATATTGAAATACAAACAACATTTCCCCCT
Organism: Aplectana chamaeleonis; assembly: GCA_029168955.1. Classification (NCBI taxonomy): domain Eukaryota; kingdom Metazoa; phylum Nematoda; class Chromadorea; order Rhabditida; family Cosmocercidae; genus Aplectana; species Aplectana chamaeleonis. The sequence continues at coordinate 1,230,094 of JAPDOI010000056.1, read as the reverse complement.
TCAGAAGGTGATTCCGATGGAGACAACGGACTTTCCACAGCGCTTCTCGAGCTGAACGTCAACTACAACATGTGAGCTCTTAACCAAATTAGATTTTTTCAGTTTCGGTCGAATAGTCACCGTCAAGAACATGCTCGAAGCGTGCTGCATACTTCAACACGCCACTTAATCGGGCCGGTCGCTGCGCTTTTCCCACTTAACGCAGCGAGTGACGCGGCACGTTGTTTACAATACATATGGATCGAAAATCGATATGCGCTATACGCACTATTGCAATCCTATGAGACGTCGTTTAGACTTTCGCTGGCGAACGGCGACGCATAGTGCATTTCTGTAATATTGATCACGCGGCACGGAACGGCCGATATTATAGAATACCACTGTGCCGCGTCGCTCGGGGGCGGGAGTATAAACGACACTAGTAGCTATCGTACCGCGCCGCGTAATCAATATCACAGAAATGCATTGTGCCGCGCCGCTCGGAAGCGGGATGTCATCTGAACGACCCCTTAGGCCTCTTCCACACTCCCACTGAGAATCGCTGCGGTAGCACTCTTTGAGTGCGATCGATAAGACGCCGCGTCGGCACGCTTCAAGTGAAGCGCAGCACAATAATGGTCGAAAATAATTTTGTCGCAGGGGACAATGCTGGCGCTCGGCGTCAATGGGCGATCGCTCCAACTCGGCAGACTCCTTAGGTCTTTCTTAGATCCCGATCGCGTGGTGCAGTGTCACGATTGGTATCTGAATCAACGCGTGGTGACATATCCGCTGGAATTTCAAAGATAGCATACACAATGGGGCCAATCAAGGTCCCGCCGCTGAAAGGCGCGGCAGCATGCAATGGAGAAATACCGAACATGCGGCGCCGTATTCATCCATTGCATGCTGCCGCGCCTTCCAGCGGCAAAACTCTAATCGGGCCGTGAGGCGTCGTTTACACTCCCACCGCCGAGTGGCGCGGCACGCTGCATTTCTGTTGCATTGATTACGCGGCGCAGCATCGTTTACGCTTTCGCTGCGCCGCTCGGCAGAGAAAGTGAAAACGACGCGCAAAGGTTCTGCAGTTGTAGGGAACAGCGAGTGGTCGCCGAGCGTCAGCCTTTAAGCGGCAACCAAAATTTTATCGAACATTATCGTCGCGGCGTCGGTCGCCGCTCGCTGGAAGCAACGTGGAGCCGTAGCGGCGTCAAAACGCTCTGCGGCCCTCTGTCGCTTTTCACTAAACGCCGATGGCCGCCGTCGCCTAATGTAATCGATATTACATCCTCAACTTTGCTAATCGCCGCAAATAATGGCACGACTTAAACTCTCACTTAGACCCCAATAAAATCGCGCCTGACCTGAATAGCGGCCGTGCAGCACGCGGAGAGCATGTTCAGAGAATATGGTCATTTTCCAGCATTAGTTCACGAAAATTATTTCAGCTGCCCACCTGAACCAGAGCACAAAGCTGTAAAGGATTACGACGGTAATTTTACATAATCCAAGAGAATTCTGGAGATTTTCTAAGACTTCTCTTTTCAGCCACCCTGGACAGTATCGAAGCGAGTCTCAATGAGCCATACGAACGACGGATCACGGACCTTCGTCTGCTCTAGATATATGAGGCACTGGTGCCTTAAAGGTGCCCAAATGATCGCCCAAATTGGATGAAAAGGTACAATACCGGTCATAATTTTAGTGTTTTGGGGGAAAGAGACGCAAAAAACGAGTTTTGTACCCTTTCTCACAGATCTTCAAAGTAATCTATTTGAGAATCTGAAGAGTTATTTGCAATCAGCATTCAGAGCTCTTTCTTTTGAGCTCTCACATGCCTTACTCTGCACCAAAGCATATAGGCGTGACACAATCAATCGAGGGCGCAAAACGCAAATTTCATGCAAAATCCATTCAGAATGTCTCACTAGAATATTCGCAATGGTGATATAAACACATTCAATCCTCCGACCCTAGCTCTGCCTTCGCGTTGCGCGCAATCGATATATTGTGTCATACCTATATGCTTTGTTGCGGTCTCAAAAGGTCTCATATGAGATCTCAAAAGAAAGAGCCCTCAATGCTGATTCCAAATACCTCTTCAGATTCTCAAATAGACCACTTCGAACAGACTTATGAGAAAAAAGCACAAAAACGCGTTTTTGCGTCTATGTCGCCCGAAAGGCAAAAATTATGACTAATATTGTACATTTCAATTCGTTTCAACTGCCAATTAGAACACAACTTGATAAAGCTCCAGGAGCTTTCACCAATTTTTGAATTCGTTTTGTAGAAATAAATCTCCGAAATACCTATAAAACCATGAAGCTGCCAGATTCTGAGGTCTTGAAACCTGCATTTTCCGTAAAAAATCGATAACATTGACTTCAGGAACTTTATTCTGACTTAGCCCTCAGTTTTCATCACGTTTGCAACTTGACAATATGAGAAATAGAATATATTATATACACTCTAGCAAAACTACACCCATCCGTCACTGCAGACTACCACAGTTGCCGCTGCTTTCAATCAATACTCACAGCTCAGCGCGTCGCGTGTCGCAACTGCGGCCGTACCTAACAGCATGACGAACATAACAGTGCAGTTTAGTACAAAGTACGCAACACTACAACGAATTGGCAAATACATTACTAAGCGACATTTTTATCAGTATTATACTAGTATTCAGATCTATGTTAATAATACCAGCCTACTACAACTCCACATGGTTCCAGACCACAAGAAATGCACAGTTACCACATTAAAGCTCGGCCTCAGCATGACAGACAAGGAAACGGCACTGGTTTAGAGAACCTATCAGGGCTACGCGACGTCGCGCCGGCTGTTCTCCATATAGTGGCAGGTTCTCTAGGCCAATGCCTGCAATAAAGCACTCACACTCTACCACACGAGCCATAAATCAGATGGCAAATCACAATATGTACAATAGCATTACTAGGTATGGCTTGAAGGTGTGTTCAGACTGGACCGACTGCTTAGAATTCATGTCATGTACCAGATGAGAATGGTCTAACTCCGTCATTTGGCACGACCGCTTCCTGTGACAGTTGTCCGGCTCTGAGCACATCAGTACCCTTGGCAACGACTTACACAAGTCAGTATCTACTCGCAGAAAGAATCGGTAGCCTATCAACTATAGACTACTGTAACAGCTCGAACTCGTCATCAAACGAATCAGGAGGACCCCATCGCCGTCGATTTGGCGCCGGCGCCAGTTCAGGGACAGGCACCTCTGGCGCGGGGCCGGCATCCTTCAATTCCTCTCCCTTCTGACGCTTCCGCCTTGTAGCTGCAGGCTTCCTTGGCGCACTCAGATCAAACTCTTCATCGCTGGATTCAGACGCGTGGATGGTGGGAAACGCAAGGCCACGATGGAAGTCGTGCTCCTCTTCTGAAAAGGAAATCAAAGTAAGGCCTTAGAATCGTGAAAAATTCATCCTTGGATCAAACTTTCTGGGTTTCTGCTGAGTGATGTTATTTGAGAAGTGAAATCCGAATTTCACATTCAATTTGAACCGCAATGTTGAAATGAATGCGAAACCTCAAAATTTAACACTTTCCTATACTTTTGACGCGCGCTGTAGAATGCGGCTTCTACGAGTACCTGATCATTTATACCCCTACGCCAAGCGGCGCGACACAAAGTATTTCTATGATATTGATTACGCGGCGAGGCATTATCGATGTTAGGCGTTGTTAGTAGTTCCACCGCAGAGCGGCGCTCCGTAAGACCAGATAGAGAAATACACTCCACAGCGCCTCAGCGGTGGAGTATGCTCCATCTCTGTCAGGCGTCGTTTATATTTTCGTCACCGATATTTCTGTGCTACTGATCACGCCGCGCGGCACAAACAATATTATAGGATAGCACTTCTTCGCGACGCTCAGCGCCAGAAGTGTGAACGAAGCCTTAGGCAAACAACTGCAGCGTTTTTTTTACATCATTTCTGTCAGTCAGATTACTTTTTTCTTGGAAAAAATAGGAAAACATTAAACACACCATCGAGAGGAGACGGCGGCTCGATGTCGCCAAGCGAGTCTTCGCCTTCGCTTCCAGGAGTTACGGCGACGCCTGCGATCACTTCTTCTATTTCATCGGTAATCTCATCGGGTAGCATGCCTTCCAGTTCGACATCACTGTCATCTGGAATCATATTATGTACCACATGGGAATAAATGATCAACTCTATCGAACCCACCACAAAATGGACTCTTCTCAGGTATATTCTTCACAATCGTATCACACACCGGACCAAGAAAATAGATGAGAATCGCCGTCTCGATGATCTTATATCGCTGGTAGATATAATCCACAACGGGCTGAAAGGTCAATAAATCAGTAGAACAAATAAAGACAAAAAATCAAAAAAAAACAGCCAATAGCCAGTAAACTGTACCAACCGCCCAAAATATAGCCATCCCGTGAAAACTGATCAACAATTCAACGCCCAAAGGCATACAATAAAATCCCATCGATTTTTTTCTTGTCTACGCATAAACTTTCATCGATACTACTTTTACGTCCGTTTTAGAAAAGCAATCGAACCCTCGAAAAAATCTACCTGCAACAATGTTCGATACAATAATTGGGCTAGCTCACGTCCAACGTCAACTACCAGCACGCAAATCGGCCACAGAACGGAATCACTGAAACACTCTTAATTATACAGCTTCGTACGATTCTACCTCTTTGTTTTATAACAAACTAGTTTCTTTTTTTGAATTTTTTTCGATCCCGAGATCCCTAATCTCCGCCAGGATTTTTCAACCCTTTTTTGAATACTTTTGATGTCCTCGGATTTTCTGAATATATCAAAGTGAATTTTGACATGAAGTACTCCGCCAATAGCGAAATAGACAAACATCCTGGCTACTATGTTGAGGATTAAGTGATTGCGCTGTTTTTTAAATGGATAACGCGCATCGAAGGAAGATTATTTGCCCCTCACGACGTAGTAGTCGTCCTTTTTACCAAATATCAATTTAAACGGTTATTGAATCGATAAAATAAAGAGTAAAAATGACTTCAATTTATTGACCCAAAAATCAACGAAAATGGATTTTAGTGAAGAATCTGATCTCATTATCATATAGCTATCCAATAAATTGGTAAAGAGGTGCAAGCAGGTTTCAAAAACAACGGAAAATAATTCAATTAAACAAACTGTTACCACAAAAGCTGCTTTTGTGAGTAAATGTCAAATTCGAAAAACACGAGGGCTCATTTATTTTGTCAGAAGTAGAGGAAAGATGCCTGCGCTCTCCTTTAGATTGCACACCGAATTTTGATAATTTTGACCCTATGTTATAGATCGTTCGAAAGAATAGTTTCCTGTAATATAGTAAGAATTTTCGAAAGAGATTAGTTTTCATTGATTTTAGGATCGATAAACAGAAGCCATTTTCCACCCTCATTTTCGATCAGAAAATCGATAAAAGCAGATTTTTCGCAAAAGCCGACCTCGCTATCTTTTCGATCAAATATTTTCTTTTCGGAAACTCTAGAACGTGTCGCCAGAACTTACTAAACTACCACAAGTAGAAAAAATCGCGCAACGATCTATTCCCCAAATTAATATATAAGTGCGAACCAGTTACAAAAATATAATATATAAAATCAATAAAAAAATACATGCGCCTCCCGCTTACTATAACATGCCACAACCGGAAATGTCGATTTCGATAGGTATCAACCCCCACTAAATTATAGGGGGGAAGTAGGGGTAAGCGTTACCAGCTACCGGATATCTCTCGAAACGGGTGACGAAGGCTGACACACGTCATGCACACAATCGGTTCTTCTACTACCACTTACTATCACTGTTATCTTTCGCTGCGAAATCAGCAAGAACTCAGGGATTACTCATAAGAAATTACTCATGCACTACAGACCCTTACAATCACCGGCCCAGTGAAGCACACCAAGCCACTCAGTGTTCAAGATGATTTTCGTCCCCGATTTTTTCACATAAAACAATACGTTGACCTCGAAGTGTTACCATAATATGTATATGTTTATTACAGATCTAGCCTGCTTAGTTAATTTACACAGAAAAGACCAGCGAGGCCAGCGAGTCTATCTGTAGCTTCTTGCTCCTATCAATGCTGCAGGGCATTTGACTATAATTGAGTCCGTTGACCCTCATCATCACCTTGCGTGTGAAGCTGTTTTGAAGTTTCTCCAGCGCAACAAGGGTCGAAACCTTGCGAAGGTTGGAGATCACAGTTCCATACTCAAGGTGAGGTCTTACATACGTTTTATAAGCTTTGAAGGCAGCATACACGCTCGTAAACGTGATTGAGATAACTACGGAAATAGAATGGTATGGCCCAGATAACAACGCCTACGCATTTTGAAGTGTCAAAAACGACCCACGATTCCGCTACATGAGATAGAAGTTGGCCCCGCCCTGTATTTTCACGCCCCCTGTATTTGCCCTTGCCCTGCAACGCAAGGTTGCTGGGTCATACTCACCGTCGGTACTGTTGGTAGATTGCCTAACAATTGAACCACACACGTCACTGACGGCGAAGATGGCCCAGCAACCCTGCGTTGGAGGAAAAGGGCAAATACAGGAGGCGTGAAATTACAGGGCGGGGCAAACTTCTAACTGATGTAGCGGCATTGTTGATCGTTTTTGACACTTCAAAATGCGAGGGCGCTGTAATCTGAGCCATACCATTCTATTTCCGTAGTTATCTCAATCACGTTTACGAGCGTGTATGCTGCCTTTAAGTAGCACCTTTTCGTTGTTACTGGATAGAGCTCTGAACATGCTATACATAACCTTAGTTGCTCTAGACACGGCTTTCGCACAGTGAGCATCAAAAGTGAGATCACTACGTAAAAAGTTACCAAAATTACGAACAAACGGCGAAAAACGCTCAAAAATTTCGTATTTCAGTGACCTAGTTCTATAACATGGACTAGTTGTCCGGTTAGACGAACATGTTCATGGTGGTTGTAACCGAGGGAAAATTGGGTAGATCGAAAATAGAAACATCTTTTATGCAAAGCAGGATTAGTGAAGGCCCTAAGGAAAGAACGGAGCAATAGAGAGTCGAGAATTGCAAAGGACGGGCCCACAAAAGATTTCATTGTCACAACAAACACTTCCTGTGATACTCAAGAGGCGGGGTGATACTTGAGGATTTCGTGTACTCCTGGTGTGTTTTTCTCAATTTCTGCGTCATTTTAGTTCTACCCGGAGGCCACTTAAAAGCAGCGTTCACGATAAAAAAAATGTGTTTCGGTTTCCACTAGGAATGGGTAGTGAAGGGGCACACTGTAACGGTGACGTCGAAAGAACGCATGAAAACGAGCCAGGAAAAGCTCCAAAAGAGTCCGAAGTTGCCACTTCGAGCGCAAGGCAAACCCCAAAAGCGCAACACACGCCCACCGACGTGAATAAATGAATGCTCGAGATCGTGAGATGAGCGATGATTTCCAATCATTAGCCTCGTTCTTCCCTTCATTCTCAACTTCTCTCTTTACTCAGGTCAGCTCGCATACATCGGCTGCAAAATACGGAAGTTACAAGCCTCGGACAACTCGTCCACCATGTTTCCTTAGCTCAATTTTTAGGGCCCATAACTCCGTTCCCAGAAGGTCTTGTACGATTTCAGAGACATCATTGGAATTAGCATGGGGCCGTTTTCAAGATAGGCGAGGAAACAGAAAAACGATTTTTATCGTGAACACTGCCTTTAAAGGCAAAGTCCAACCTCAGAATCGATTTTTCGTTTTTCTGCCTATCTTGGAGGAAATTTCATGTTGATCACAATGGTGTCTCCAGAATCGCTGGGAACTCACTATGAACGGAGATACGGCTCCTCAAAAATTTCAATTCTGAACGGCTGGAAGTTTGCGGACGAGTTGTCTCGAACCTGTATTTTCTCGTTATTCGCAGCCATCGTTCTGAAGCAGGCCACAATTTAAAGCGAGATCAACAACAAATCGAAGATCATAGGTTTTGTTAAAATCATTCTCGCGTCTCTTCCCTATTGAGGTCGGAAACCTTACGGTGGGCGTTACCCATTTTTTCTTTCAAGGGAGCGTGGTCGACTTTTTCCTAGCTTTTTCTCCCTTATTTGAGCAAATTGAGATTTCGCGCTTGGCAGGGTTGCTATACACGGCGACCGGACCATGATATCAAAAATTACCTCTGAGGTTGGACTGTGCCTTTGATCAATACAGCGAATTATCTCAAAATTGATGATTATCGTGAACACTGCCTTTAACATAAAATTCCACCGTTTCAAGCCAGAAAAAACACCAAATTTCGAAAATTTTAAATAATTTTTCCAAAGTCTAAACGGGCCAAATCGAAGTTCAATTTTTTTCCAGAAAAAAATGCAATGCACTTTAGACTTACCGTCGGCACGGATAGCACTAATACTTAGCGTTCGCCGTTATGCGTTGGCTCAAACTCAGTGCACGTAGGTTATAACATAAAGTTCACCTCCGAAGTGCCGTCCAGTCCGCAAAGTGCACGCTGATTGCGAAAGCGTGCTGCGGCGCAGTTGCAAGTATTCTCAGACAGGGGTGTGGGATCACCCGGGCGGTTTTTGCCTTTGGTGCCCGGGTGATCCCACATCCCTGTCTGAAGATCCCCGCACCCGCTACGCAACACACTTTCGCAATCAGCGTGCACTTTGCGGACTGAACGGCACTGCGAAGGTGAACTTTAAGCGCACCGCGTTTGCGCCAATGCGCAATAAAGAACGCAAAGTATCAGCCCGATCCGTGCCGACTGTATGTCTCTCTTTCTTTACTAATTTGAAAAAAAATAATCTTTACCGTATAGCCACCGCAAGCCGATGCAGACATCGACGTAGCCAACTCCGAAACTCATCGAACTTCTTCCTTAGATAGCTGCAATACTTCAACTTTACATTCAAACTTATCAGAGAGGATACCTCAGTCTTACACGATTTTTGGATGGTTTTTGCCGTAACTGCAGTTCAACGTCGCAGTGCACGTTATGGTATGTTTACACAAGGTGCTTCGGTGAAGATTTACCGAGCAGTTGAGTGAGAGCGGCGCTGGGGCTACGGTGGTGCAGTGCGATAAGGCGCTCCCCCGGAAAGGGAATATGCTGGTTCAATCTCGCCCGGAGCCAAGCGTTTTGCGATCAACTCAGCACCTTGTGTAAAAAAAAGGATACCTCAGTGTTCACAATCCCAAACACTTTCAAACACTCGTAGTTGTGTTCCACTACGCCGCTGTTGTTTGTGCTTGTATCGTGGCAAATGCCATGTGTTTCGGGTGAAACAGTGTTTCAGAGAAAACCAAGAGTTAGAGGAAACGCCAATGAGCGATGTCTCGGGATAAACGGCCGACATTTCGAGGCAACGAAATCGGCCTTCATACGGCAGCAGCCTGACGGAAAACAACAACTAGTGCCCGAGCTCATGATTGTGGAAAGGAGGCAGCTTCCGACGAAACCAGACGTTTAAGCAATTGCGAATGAGAGACGACTCGGGAAAACGGCAGACGTTTCGGAACCACAGAGCTTTGTCCCGCGCTGACCAGAACAAAAAATTGCGGGCGACCCGCGCACTTATAAATGGGGGAGTGGTCAGATTTCTGACGAGCCGTCTACCCCTAGACTGTTGCGCGCCACCCGCATGACGAAATCCTGCCACCCGCTGCAGTAAGTTCTCACTCAGAACCTTGGTACGCGCAGTGCGCCTCATGATCCAAAGTCGCGGGCGACCCGCGACGCGACTTCGGGCAGCCCGCACGAGCAGCAGCGCATACCCAGGTTTTGAGTAGTTCTCAAACGACAATGGTCCAGCAGACCACAACCATGAGTGTGCAAAATTTGTACGAGTGCCAAACTGAACGCGAAAAATTTCCTTACTTTTTGGTCGGTATGACAACAGTCCTATACAAATAGCTTCCCAATCGCCGCAGCTGCGCCATTGTGAAGTCCTTAAATCGTCGAAGCCACATGCCAAGCCATGCCCTCAACGGAGGGATCCAATGACCGCAAAACACATACACCAGACCATAGCAGAAATAGTTGAACAGTCGTCGAAGTGGTTCGCCAATCTGGAAAGAACAACTCTAAAAGTTTTTTTCAAATTCATATATCGATCTGCATAGGGAAAAACACTTCCCTTCCCCCAAAATCGCATAACTTTAAGCACGCTGCGAACATCTTGATCCAGCGCGAGCGATCATGATGCGGCACTCGCCATCGGTTAAGGATTGCCGCAACGCGACCGCCCGCGCCATTTCAGGGCGTACCCGGACAGACGGCGTAAGGGATTTTTTAAATGTCCACAATATCTCGCATTTTCTTGGACGCTTGAGGTGCAAGAATAATTTTAAAAAATTTTAATCATACAAAACTCCAAATTTTTTTTATCAAAATCTAAATCTATATAATACCTTCACTTTAATCCACATCTTTAAATCCGGCCACCAATGGGCGCATAACCAGTATCGCAACCAACGACCAACCGCGTACACAAAATTTTTCGTTGGCTCAATGATACTCATAGAGATCCTGAAAATATTATATGGGGCTGCCCTCATAAGAAACGAGACAGATTTGAAGACAAAAAAAATTTGCCGTTTTCAAATTAATATCGCTAGAGCACCCCAAAAAACTCAAGTGCTCGTTTCTAGAATTTGCATAAAACTTTTTCAGAAAACTTTTTAAAGATGTTATGAATTTCCAAAGTTAGGCATTTTTTGATCATTCCTTCGGCTAGATCCTCAATTGAAACAAATTTCTCTGATAAAATTTTTTTGGTATACGTTATCAACTATAGGGAATCGATTGGCGTTATCTGAATTATGAAAATCGCGCTCAGTGAAAATTTTTTCTAATTTCTCTGAGCCCAAATTCTGCGGACAGAGACTATGCTCAAAAGATGCGCCGTAGTGGCTTTGGTTTTGAAAAAACATGAAATCGAAAAACGAAAGATGAAAACAAATTCTTTTTTTATCAAATGACGCACACAGTCGAAAACTTGAAGAGCTGCTACGCAGCGCACTCTAGTTGTGCCCTAGCTTCACAAGAAAATCTACTCTAACAGTAACGATGGGCAAGTTGAGAATGCTCATAGCCTGCCCGGGCGAATCGCGGCTGCAGTGAGCCTGTCGGTTAGAACTGGGCAGAGACAAGCGCACCGGGGCGCCGACCGCGGACAACACTCCAAAAGCCGGGCGGACTGCTCAGATATTGGGGGGGGGGTCCGGTTCGGCCACGATAGGCTTTCTAATCGGATACATAGTCGAGTTGAAAGGAACTTTCGCAGCAGCACGTGCTGCTCCGAGAAGCACGTGGCCTGTTTGATAGGACTATGTGGCGCAGAGAGACAAAACCCTTGCAGCGGCCTCGTTTTCCACACGGCAGCACGTGGTCTGTTCGATAGGACTACGTAGCGCTGGGTCCCACCCCTCCGATGGGAGCGGGTCTCCCCCAACAAGGATACGGTCCAAGTCGCGGCCCGCAGCAGAGGGTCATCCTCACAGCAGTCTGCGACAGGGACATCACCCTCGCCACGGTCGACGGAAGGCAGCTCCCCTCGCTGAGGGCCGCGGGGGACCCCTCAGCGGTCAGAAATCGTCCACAAAGTGACTTGTAGTCACCTTCCAGGGGCGGCCCCGAAAAGCCGACTGAGCTCTCTATGGGATCGGGCCCTTATACAGTGCGTTCGGAAATGATAGGGACACCTCTAAAAAATGAGATTTTCAAAAAATTTCTGGGAATGGTGATGAATACTGTTCATCAATGAATTCAGCGTGATAAAAAACCTCTGTTCGCAACTTTCTTGAAAGCGTGCCTAATTTCATAAGATTTTTCCTTTACATTTAGAAAAATTTCACCGTTCGGAAATGACAGGGACACCTTGCAAAAATGGAATTTTTCAATTCGAACAAAATTTCCCGTTACAAGTTCACTATATGAACGCAACACGAGGACACCAACATCTTTATTCCAATCATGGGCCGTGGTACATCGCTTACTGTTTCGAACAAGCCCAAATACGTGCCCTCAACGCTGCCGGGCTGAGCCAACGTCTAATTGGGCCTCCCAGCTCGGACGTTCCCCCAAATGCATCAGCCAGTTCCTACGAGATCCAGACTCCTACGGCTTGGCGAAGAGTCCTGGTCCGCAAGAAAGGTCACGGCAGGGATGCACGGAGGATAAGCCGACTCTGCTCAAACAGTAGTCTGTCTCTCAACCAAGTGAGGGCTCAGTTGCCGATCAATGTGTCGAAGACTACTGTTTGGAGCGTCGTAAACGCAGACAAAAACATCGTCCGCCAAGTGATGAAGAAGGCTCCATCACTCTCAGAAGCCCATAAAGTAGCTCGACTCCGGTTTGCAAAGAACAACATGGCAACAGACTGGTCAGAGGTATGGGATTCTCTGAACCCGATAAAATTTAAAAAGATAAAGGCGACATGTTCCAGGTAATTTTCTCCGAGGAAAAGAAGTATAACCTTGATGGACCTGACGGTGCCTCTAATGCTACTGAGATCTTCACAAGAATCCGATGGTATTTAGTCGAAGAGATTTCGGAGGCGGTTCGCTGATGTGTTGGGAGCATTCTGCAGCGAAGGTGTTTTTGGAAATCGCCTTCACTTCGTGTCGGATTTGATGACTGAGAGCACTGGTGAAATATTGCGTGCACATCTTCTGCCGTTCTTCACTGAAAACAGGCGTCAACGCTACATTTTCCAGCAAGATAACGCTGCGGTCCATGTCTCCAGATCCACAAAGGCGTGGCTTCAACAAAACCGAGTTCGCGTGATGGAATGGCCCGCGTGTAGTCCTGACTGCAACCCGATAGAGAATATCTGGGGCATAATTGTGCGCCAGATTTACGCGAATAACAAGCAGTATGGGACCGTTTACGAGCTAGAGGCCGCTGTACTCGGAGCCTGGAGAAATTTGGATAAAAATGTGATATCCAATATGATCACTTCTATGCCGAAGGGAATTTTTGAATTGATTTCCAACTCTGGAGGTGCGATATCGTATTAGATTTCATGTATGTGTTGATCCTTGTTTGATAATTTTTGTTTTTTGATAGTGTCCCTATCATTTCCGAACGACGAATAATGTGATAATTTAAAATAAAATGTTACATTATTATGCTATTGTTATAGAAACAAGTGATCATAGGTTATTTACCTTGCTGAATTCATTTATGAGAATTACCGAACGCCGCACGCAATTTAAACATAAAGACTGTGGTTTTCAGGGGTGTCCCTATCATTTCCGAACGCACTGTATACGTGCTGTGCGCCTTATACGCGCCTGTTCAGTTGTGGAATGATCGATCAACGTGTTCAATCATGGACATCGTGGCTTGTTCGTCGTCCGAACTGCATCGTAGTCGAATCGAAAGCGTATCGTGGCTGAATCGGACCCCCGGCTCTTTGAGTGAGGTCACTGGAAGCCTCTATGGGTGAATGACAGGAACATGACGGAAGGACAGCGGTCCACGGAGGGCTCGCAAAGCGGGAAGCGAAATTCGTACCGGGATGATCTCGGTTATTATTTGAAATAGAGGAATCTCACGGTGCGCAAGACACCTCGCAACAGAACGCGTCAAGTTAACGATATCAGGCCGATCCCAGATGAATGGCGGTCAGTTACGGGATTAGTAATCGGTCCGCCCGGCGTTATTGAGTATTTTCATCTTGAAACTATTTCATTTAATTTTTCTTCAGTAAAGCCATGTCTGTATCAGGGACTTTTTCACTATTTTCACTCTTAATCTGGTACAGCACACTTACCATTCTCTTACACGCCTGATAAGATCCTTGAAATACTCGTAGGTCCCAACGATCGAGTCTTTGATTCCTCTTAGGACGCTACCAACGCCTCCTCTAATGCAGGTGGCTACTCGTCTGAAGAATGACTTCACAGCATTCCATAGCGCTAGAAACAACATATAGTTAGAAAAACTTCATCAAAGTTAGAGAATACACTTGCACCACTCATCCAGGATTTTTGAAAAAAAAAACTTTGTAGAAGTTCACAAAAATATACGAAAATGTTTCGGTGCACACCAAATACAATTTTCCCCTGGGGTTTCCCAGACATTCTTTTGAGAAATCCGGAGAAGAAATTGATAAGGGGACCAAACATGTAACACACAAGTCACGATGGGACCCTTCCGAGACCGTTTAAGGCGCGGAGATATATAGAACAGAGGAGACAATTAGCCGGAACCGACAACTAGTAATACTGCATATGGTACAGCAATATATGTTCACCATGGTTAAAACGAAAAAAAAACTGTCTGCGTGGATTGTTTCACCCGCTAATACGAGCCAATTACTACCTCCGCATACAGAACCGTCGAAATGGTCAGAAAACACCCACTCTCCGACCGGATTTCGCAGAGACGAGGGGAGGGGGGCTAAACAAGACAGTAGTCTATAGGAGATCGGCCTTGAGAGCAGGTAGACAGAGTGAATTTTATGAGCGATTCCTAGGACGTTCAACATGAAACCGGATTATGGGAGTGAACTTCCTGTCCGGTCTCTATAGTTCGAACCGGGAAAAAACAGATTCGAGAAGACTAAATCCCACGGATGGCTTGTTAAACTACAAATGAAGGAATGGATGGAAGAAAGTAAACCTCGCAGATGGTAAATGAGGTATATATAGGTGTAGACTTCATGGATGGTCAAATTCCGAATTCACGTTGTTTGAGAGCAGTAAGCTTCATGGATGATCCCTAACAAGGGAAGTATACAAAGCGCAGGTCGGATCTACCAAAACTACTAGTATCGTTAGTACCTCTTGTGGCCTAATAGTAAAAATGCGCAGTATCCCGCCCCGAGCTGCAGGCTCCAAGAAGTTACAAACTTAAAAAGGTCGTTTTTGTGCTCTTTGTACTTTCAGAAAAGCGCATGTCTTCGGAAAATCCGGAAACGGACCTCATAGATGTGTTCAGCGCTCAAAACTACCCCTCTGAGCAGAGTTTGGGTGAAGGCACGTTTTCTATACTTTGTCCAGACTGAGAGCGTTTTGGACTTGTACGGATTTTCGGTTGGGCGTTTATTTCTACCGAGTAGAGGGCTTTGGAAGCTTTCTAGAAAAATGCTCAAGATTTGACTTAAAATTCTCCCAGGGTAGTTCTCTGGGGCGCTGATTACGAAACTGTGGTTAATTAATCGAGTTTCCAAAGTTTTTGGCTAATTTCGTTCAAAGCTTCCCAACCGGGGAAAATTTCGATAGAAAAACGCCACTTTCGAGATTTCCGGTTTTCTACGATAGATATGTCTCAAAATCATTTGCTGAGGGTTATTTGGAGTGCTGAACACGAATCTGGAGTCCGTTTATCGATTTTTTGCAGATTACGGTACATTACGGTGGGTATAGGGTAGTTTGGACATAGTCTCAGATTTTACTCAAAATTTGTAAACGGGGGTTATTCGGGGTGGAGAATACGAATTTAACGTCCGTTTGTCGATTTTCCAAACACTAAGATGGGTTTGAGCCCCTAAATGACATGTTATCTACCTTAACCTACAGTAAACCTGAAAATTTCGGCAAATGAACTCCAGATTCGTGCTCACCACCCTAAATTATCTCTACATACAACTTTTGAGCTAAATCGGAGAAAATTTTTCAAAACTCCGAAAAAATTGCCTGATGCCTTTTCGCGAAGCTTCAAAAATGCTTACAACTTTGTTGAACCTGCAGCTCGGGGCGGTATACTGCGCATTTTCACTATTGAGCCACAAGAGACACTAACGATACTAGTCGTTTTGGCAGATCCGACCTACGCTTTGTATACTTCCCTTGTAAGATATGTGATAAGGGAAAGTAGAGAATAGTACACCTTTTGGGCTTTTCTAAAGCATCAACTCCATAAATGAGTTGAAAAAGGGTGAGAATCATGAGTGAATAAAAAAAATGTTACTAGAATAACACATTTGGAGAAGAAACGGTGGTGAAACTTCGCAGGTGGTCCTCAAAATGCGAACTACAGGGACGGTTAGAGAATACTAAATTCCGCGGAAGCAAAATATAGGCACCTTAAAAAAGCCACAACTCTGTTCGTTAGGGGTCCTGGACGATTTCAGAGATACCACTGTGATCAGCGTGTGACTCCCTCCGAAATCAACATAAAAAAGGAAACATAATTTTCTGGGCGTTCTGTGCCTTTGATAGTTCGAAAATCGGCAAATGGACATCAAAGTCGTATTCACCATCCCGGATAACCCCCGCATACAAATCTTGAGCCAAATCTGAGACTTCGATCAAACTACAGTATACCCACCGTAATCTATCGTAATCTGTAGAAAACCGGCAAACGGACCTCAGGTTCGTGTTCAGAACATCAAATTACCCTCAAAGAATGATTTTGCCACGGCTATCCGATCTAAGAAATGTTTGGAGAGGACTAAGCTTCATAGAAAATCCGAATGAAATCATCCACCCGAACGAGCCAAAGAAACGCAAACTTCATGGGTAGTTTCGAGTTTTAAACAGCACACCTCAACTCGAAAGGAAACCTGCACTTAAATAATAGAAGACGAAAATCTCACTAAATAGGCTCTGGTCGATACGGCAGTAGAGAACCCCCCGCTAAAATCCCGAACACTACGTCCGCCCCTTACATATGAACAAACAGTGGCCACGGAGCTTTTTTTGCAGAGAATCGACATTGTTTCACTCTGTCTTCATATTGCACGCACCTGCACATACTAGAAAAAAATTCTCATGCAGAATTTTCTTTCCATTTTCATGGACCTTTTTTTGAAAGGAATGTATGAATAACTCACGCGGAATAAACTGCAACAATACCACATACTTCACTGCGTGATAAATCCATTGTACAGGATGTACGACGACCACCTACAGTAAAGACAAATTTTCGCTCAGAACACACCAAAATCTCACTTTTACCGTACACTTACCGTAGTAGCATCAGCCACTTTCCGTCCGCAATACTTTGTTCCGTTAATTATCTTCCTGTTCATTTCATAGTAATTCCACACTGGATTCACCAGAATACAACCCACTGTAGATGATTCGAAATATATCCAATCATTAATGGGATCTAGCACACCTAGCTACCTGTGCCGTATGCAGCGATGCAAGCAGTCTCCAATTCCTGTTGCTTTAGCTGATGAGAACTGTACAAGCAACCGCAGACCGATAACGTCTATAAGGAGAAACTACATTAACACAGACGTAAATTCTCAAAAAAAATACACTCCAACAGTTTCACAAAGTTTCAGTGGCGAAAATGGATCTCACGCCGCAATTACTGGAATCCCACCCTAGTAAGTGCTCCTCAGAAGACAGAACATAGACAATCTTATCATTCATATAGCCACTCATACAGTAAAGTCAGACGGGCCTAGGGCGCTAAAAAGTTCTCCGAGCTGACTGTGGGCGTTTGAGGGCGGATCAAAGCTAACAAAAAGGTTGCCGGGTTGATCGCTGGCTGGCGTTAACTCGCGGTTTAGCTAAAGGGCAACCAAGAGCGGCATGCATGAACGCTAATAAGGACTGGAAGCTCTGCGAGCGAAACGTCGAGCCAAAGGTGAGCCGTAGAATATGGCACCCCTTACGTTGGGACGCAACCTCGCTACCGACAGCAACCCCCTCTCTATGGTTCGGCACACCGTGTATGATGTGTGACACATCACATCGGTGGGTCTCAGCAGATCACCGGGACAATGACGAGTTCAAACTGCTTCCAGACTGCGGTGTCAAACAAAGCGAAGGCGCTCACGTCCTCCCTATATGATCGCATGTACATGAAGTGCCGAAAACCAAGAAGCTGCCAAGCTGGTTAAGGGTAGCGGATACCTCCTATCCGATACACTCAGCAAAGATCGCACTGATCCTTCGCGTCCCTTGCGATGCATTGGAGCCAACTCGGTGCGCATGTGTTACACCATATATGCACCGAAGCTGTGCCAACTCACACCAAGGAACGCAAAGTGTTAATGCTGTCTGTGCCGACTGCACACAACTACCTCATGCTGCCATTCAGGCCCAAGTCATAATTGGTGCATGCCGAAATGAGCCGTCCTCATCCGTGTCTAGTGATCCTGATTCGTCCTGCGCCGCCTCTAGTGTGTCATCTACATGCCAATCAGGGATCTGCGGCATTTGTCATTTGCCGGTCGTTTTTGGGAAATCTTGTCGACTGTCCTTTTTCCTCCCCAATTTTCGACAGAATAAAAAAAATCTCTGAACGAAGTGTTTTTTTTTATTTTGCCGTTCGCAAACTCTGCGGATTGTGGCTTCCCGACCTTTTTTGAACGAACTTTGTCGGTTTCCGTTTGCCGATGTTTCAACACCATCTGCCGCACATCCTTGAACCCAGTCGATAATGCAGGACTGTACGCCCACTCGAGCGCACTGCGGCCGGCTCAGTCCAGCCACGACGGGGGATTGCCCACCTCAGTATACAGAACGTTGCCTACGTTTTTACCGCGACGACCACATCTGGGTCCGGACGGGCGAGGCGTACTGAGTCCGGCGACATCGCACGGATTTTTCGACCTGAGTGAGCACTGTATTGCATACGTATTGACTGGGAAGGCCACGGATGGCACAGGCGTGCTCAGTCCGGCCCGATTTGCATGATATAGATGTTTGTCGATCGGGCTGGCTACAGCCGATCGGCCGACTATGACGGGGCTCAGAAGAGAGGAGAGTCATCGACTGTCCTCGAAAAGTCTCCACGTCGTATTAATGGCGGTTGGAAAACGAATTGGGCGTTGATCGGCTCACCACTGTGCCGGATTAAGATCTGTCACGCACTTACTACGAGCCGATTACGAGCCGAAGCCGATCGGATCGCGACATAGGTGTTCTTCTGCCCGCCACTGGTCCTGTGCCCGCTCGGCGCTATCGCCTGGGCCCCGACTTACCCGCCATATAGACTGCACTGGCCACAACGCTACATGAGTAGCAATACTTCGCTCATGAGTAGGTGACAGCAGAATATCCCATCCAACCACTCCTGCAGCCAGCGACAGCAGAATTCGAAGCTGTACAAGCTCATCGCAGTACAGGGCGGCGGACCTGGAAGAATAATATCTGCTCCTAAAAGCCAAAAAAACACTAAAATTTGAAACAACCGGACCAGAATGCCATATTGACGAACATAAGATACGGCGCAGAGGCGGGGCTTCGCCATTCGACCACGCCCCGCCAAAACTCGTGCACCGCCGAGGAGAAGCTGCGAATCGACTCCATCTAAAACGAAAATAATCAGAAACAGGATGTACACTTAAACTTATACAAACACTTAAACATTCAAACTGAACTATGAACACAATGGAGAGAACATTATGAAATTGATCATTCGTTCATAAGAGAAAGCAGAAATCTATTGGAAAAACTTCGCACCACAAATCAGAAAAACATTGAAGCCCTTGGTTATTCTAGAGAACATTCCAAGACTCCCCAAATATATCGATTAGGGCTTGCTGTTGCAAAGCGGAACCAGAGTTTTCAGAACCACCCAAATTTCGAGACCCAAATTTTAAGTTGATTGTAAAACCCTTTCTTTCGGGAATATCCGAGTCCAGAAATTTAAGTGATCGGAATTTGCTCGATATTAGATTTCGAACAAATGAAAAACATGTCGAACACTGTTTTGATCGACACAGATTCAATGTACCCCCTGTTGCAGCAGCTGCTTGAAGATAATCGTGCTAGGACCTGGGGCGATTGCCCATTGACTCAGCACGATTATCTTCGAGATGCGTCTCGCAACAAAGACTGTTCGGAACTCCGGACCAAAATTGTGTTCCGATTATACTTGTTCCAAAACAAATTTATTTCGAATGACCGAGTATCGGATTTTGAGCTTTTGCGAATATCCGGCTTTTCGACTATGCTCGGATATAGCACATTTTCGAATACTCGACTTTCCACTATCGGATATCCGACTTTTCGACTATATCCGGATATTGCACATTTCGAATATCCGGCAATAGTCGGACATTAAACTTTTTCGAACAATCGACTTTTCGACTGTGGTCGGATTTTGAGCTTTTATGAATATCCGCACTTTCGACTACAGTCGGATATAGCACTTTTTCGTATATCCGGCTTTCCGAATATAAAGAAACTTTCGTCTATAGTCGAATATAGCACTTTTTCGAAGATCCGACTTTCCGAATATACAGACGGATTTTAGACTTTTCGAATATCCGACTTTTGGACAGTTCCGGATTTTGCACTTTGTCGAATATCTGACCTTCCGGCTATGGCCGGATTTTGGACTTTTCCGAATATCCGGCTTTTCGACTGTAGTCAGATGTTGCATTTTTTCGAATATCCAACAATAGTAGGATATTACACTTTTTCGTATATCCGACTTTTCGACTGTATCACATTTTGAGCTTTCATGAATATCAGATTATTCGACTATCGTCGGTTGTATCACTTTTTCGAATACCCGACTTTCCACTATCGAATATCCGACTTTTCGATTATAATCGGATATTGCACTTTTCGAATATCCGGCAATAGTCGAACATTAAACTTTTTCAAATAGACGACTTTTCGACTGTGATCGGATACTGTTTTTTTTTCAAATATCCGACTTTCCGAATATAGTCGCATTTCGGACTTTTTCGAATATCCGACATTTCGACAATAGTCGGATTCTGGTAGTGCCATTGTGGATATTTTCGAATATCCTGGTATAGTGGGATGTAGCACTTTTCAGGACATCCGACTTTTCGACTTCCGACAATAGTAGTATATTACTCTTTTTCGATTACCCTATTTTTCGACTATAGTCCGAAATTTCACTATTTCGAACATCCGACTTTTCAGGTGAAGCCGGTCTTCGAACATTTCAAATATCCGACTTCTCGGCTATAGTCGGATATAGTACCTTTTCGAATATCCGACTTCTCGACTTTAGTCGACTATAGCACTTTTTGAAATAACATCCGACAACAGTCGGATATTACTCTTTTTCGAATATCCGACTTTTCGAGTATAGTCAGAAATAGCACTTCTTTAGATTATTCGACTTTTCGAACAGAAGACGACTTTTTCATCCCACACAAACAGGTGGATGCTCATCTGATAATTCTACTCGAACAAGTACCAGGTTGCCCAATAATTCTTGTCCAAAAATTTCACTATTTTTAATTTTTTTCAACTTTATTGAAAAACAAGTCTAATCAACAGTACAATCACCACAGTTATCCACAACAGTGGTCCATCGATTGGGCAGGTCGCCGATGCCCTTCGCACAGAACTCCGGGGGCTGCGACTCGAAGAAGTCCGCGATGTCGGATTTGAGGTTGTCGTAGTTGGTGAAATTTTTTCCGGTCAAATGGTGCTTCAACGGGTGGAACAAGTGGTAGTCGGAGGGGGCGAGGTCCGGGGAATACGGCGGATGGGCAACCGTCTCCCAGCCGAGCGTCGCCAACTTCTGCTGGGTCTCCTTCGCCACGTGGGGGCGCGCGCAGCAGGTTGACCGAGGCCCGTCGGGGACGCTTTTCTCGGATGGCGGCGGCTAGTTTTTCGAGCTGATCGGTGTACATGGAGGCGGTGACCGTCCTGCCTTGCGTGAGCAGCTCGAAGTGCAGCATGCCCTTGGTGTCCCATTAGCAGCAAAGCATGATCTTCAGCGGGTGCAGGTCGGCTTTCGGCGTCGTCGGCGGCTCTTATCCGCGCGGGATGCAGACGGCACGGCGGGCGACGTTGTCGTAGAGGACCCAGCTCTCATCCCCAGTGACCAGGTCCTCAAGAAACTCCTTGCGATGCGGACGAAGGAGGGACTGGCAGACGGCCACGCGGCTCTGCCTGTTGGGGTCCGTCAGACGGTGGAAGATCCAACGGGCCACAACTTTGTGGTAGCCGAGTAAGTTGAGTCGACTGTGGATGGTGGACTTGCTGCAGCCGAGTGTCGTCGCCAGTTCACGGGTGGTGGCTTCCGGCTTTTCCTTGATACAGCGACGGACTTCGTCATCATCCACCGTAGAAAGCCTCCCGCTGTGCTCCCTGTCCTCGAGGCTCGTGTCGCCGCTCTCGAAACGATTGAACCAGCGGCTGACTGTGCGTTGAGACACTGCATCCTCCTTGCACGCTCTGCAGATGTTGGCGACCGCGGTGCCCGTGTCGTTGCCCAGCAGCCACTCGTAGTACACGAACGTACGAATTCGACCTTGGTCCATTTTAGCTTATAATGGTAGCTAGACGCGGCGACTGCGCCTTATATACCCCTAGCGTAGAACTTTGGAGAACCTTCTAGAAGGTTCTTACACTTGCCTGATATTATAACACTTCTAAGAAAAATTATAGAATTTTGAAAATTTTCGGACAGGAATTATTGGACGGCCTGGTATATTCCCTATAAAGACAGTAGACTTCACAAACTATTCGTACACTACCCATTCGACAATCGATTCTTAACCGCAATAGCCAATCATAAAATGAATGCTATACAACATAACCATGAACTTCAAGGAAATGACAAGAGCTGCTTGGTGTTTTGTTGAACATTCAATAAATTCATCCAGACGCCCTCTCAGGACAACAGACTGGGTTTCTCCGCCAAGTACAAAAATTACAACAACTTGCACCTCCAACCAGTTCTTGTTCCTCCGAGTGTATCATGGCAAAGCAGAATGGTCTCACAAGAGCACGAGGGTCATTAGAAATCTAGTCCAAAACTGAAACTCTGTGAAGACAGCTTAACTTTCTGACGAGGGTGAAACTTTTAGAGGGAAGTTTGGAAGGTGATTTACTCTTTTGGCAGCGAAGTTTTTATACTTACTTTCCTTATCGAAGCGAAAGTGCGCTCCGCAAGAGCAGTAGTCCACAATTTTTCCCAAAACGGGATTTAAAACAATATTTACATTTTCAGGATAAGGAAGTTGGAACAAGATTCACAGCAAAACTCGTATTTAAATAAAAACGGATATCGGAACAAAACTCGAAATTCACGAAACGAAAATCGGAACATTATTCAGAATTTCAGAAATCGGAATTAGGAGCAAGAATGAGAACACAAACTTTGGAAGATAGGGACATGCTGCAAAACAAGGTTCACATTTTTCAGAAATCAGAGCACACAATTATGGTTCAGTCCGTGGCTTGCTCCCTCAAGAACAAACCTACGAATCTCGACCGCGGCCGGCGCGGCGGTCGCGTGCGCCGGCTCGCTAAGGCCTCTTTCAGAGCTCGATCGCCGCGCGAAGCGATGGGATGATAAGCGTGAGCATCGATCGAAATCGCGTCGCACGTCGATTCGTATTCAAAACATGCCACCGCGGCGATCGGCAATGGAAGTGTGAAATATGCCTAAACGATTCAGGCCGAGAGAAGAGCGCAGCTGATCAGCTTATCATACCACCAGCGAGATTTAAACCGCCCGTTCCAGCCGCGGGTGCGATTTAAATGTTTTTTCTTAAGGATACAAGCCACGGACCTGTTTGTAGGCCTAGACGTGAGCATGATTTTAGGAACACCACAGATACGTTCCTAAATATGGTGAAGTGCTTCGGTAACCACATGCAAATCATCCATAAAAACAAACGCGGCTCCGGGACAGAGCTCGGTGTGTGCTGTGCAGCTCCACACGGGTGTCTGAGTTGCCGAGGGGTGGAGGGGGGTCTGAACTCGGCCATGGAACCACGTGGGCCATTCTGAATGGGGGGTATGCACTGTATATCGTTTCTTTTTCTACGAGGACTTCGACTACCTTCCAATTTCGATTTCTTTCAAATTTTACAAGAAAAAAAAGCAGACGAAGTCACGCTCCTGGGGGATCTCGTACTTGGATATTCGAACAGGGTCAAGCGGGGCGCTGCGTAATTTTTCGAAACCCCACCATCAAACTTTTTTTTCAAAAATCCAACCTTTTTGCGACCCCTTCATCATCTTTTTTAAAATCCAACATTTTTGCGATCTCCCACCAACCCGAGGCGCAATTTCTGGCCGCTGATATTCAATCACTAAAACTGTCAGAAGCCGAAAAATCGTTCAACAGTTGGGCTAAAGCGTCTAAAATCTGAGCAATGCTACGATTCTTCCCTTTGGTGACCAAACATAACGAGAATTTCTAGGATACCTTCACCAAATTTTCTTTTTTGGTCCGAATTTTTTGCGAGATTTCACGGGCCTTCATGATTTTATTCATTCTCACATGACTTTTCTGTATGTTCCTGGGTTGTTCCTCTCATTATCTCATCCTGGACACTTATTTCAATAACTCTTGTATGTTCTCGTGCCGTTGTACCGCTTGATATTTACAGAAAGAGTAATATGGTATTAAAAATCGAGCACCATTTTATATGTAGTGATAGGATCGTTGCCGTCGACAACCAGTTTGGCTAAGGATTATGAAACATAAAGAAATAGTCATGTGAGAATCAATAAACACACGGAATGTCATGAAATCTCGCGAGCTTGTGGCAAGCGCGCTCCAGTGATGGGGTAATCAGATAAAAAATTCCGCCGCGCGCATAGCGTCAACAATGAATCTCGTCCGTGCTCGTCCCTCCGTGTGTAAAGAGCCCCTGACCCGGCTCCCTCCGCTAAGAAAAGGGGACAGAGAGAGACAGACAGATACAGTGAGGGGGGGGGGGACACAATACGTAAGCAACTTTTCAAGGCTATGCACTTCTATGGCCTCAAGGCATAAAAAACGACTCAGCCATAGACTTACTAGTTGGCCTTTTGGTCGCATAACAAAAGTATCGAATACATCGAGCACCTCCCCACTGGTCGTCGTAAGTCATCTCCACACGGAGGGGGGGGGAGGGTCGGACCAAACTCGACCTGTATCACACTGTGTGCCATAGCCTGATCCTTACTACTCGAATCTCGAATGCACACGTCCTATCGCATGCTAGAAGGATGAACATTAAGGAGGAAAAGACATAAAATTGAATTCGCAATTTTCTCAGTTTCCGTTCCCAAAACTCCGGCAATTGGAGACCAAGAATCCATTCTTGCCCGATACTGACGCTCTTCAATTTTCGGTTCTGAATAACTTAAATTTTCAATTAGCCGAAAATTTGGAGATCTCGAACATAACCTTAATGTATTTTCATTATATAAGAATATAACACAACAACCTAGTCTCAGTGTGGAGTCCTACGGAGCCTGAAATGTAGGCCCGCATGACCCATTATTACCAAAAAACATGAGGAATGGAGAAAAAAGATTACCTCCTCTATGGTACAATGTAATTCAGGACAAAGTGGAACATATTTGCAACATTCTCCTTGTTAAGACCTATGGAATCAGGTATTTTTTTACCGAGCCAGAATTCAATAATGCCGATTCAGAACGGAAACTCGAATGAGAAAGCCAGAAGGAGCGTTTTCGCCAGGATAAAAAACCAACATCGCCTATTACGAATGCAAGCGGCGCTCAAAATGAAAAGAGTGAAAGTACACAAACCCTGAACCACTGCTCCTGCGCTCCCTCCAAATGATTCACAATTTCCTCGCTTTTGACAGCTTAATTTTCCTTCACAACATCCTCAATCTACCCACTAATACTCGCAAAGAGACGATTTTGCCTATCATAACGAACCCAATCGGTCATTCAATTGCTCGAGAACGGCTTCGAACGCTCTCGCAAACACACACCACCATATGGTGGAATCTGACGCATTCACGTCCAGGATGACGATTGCAGGATTACTCACACAAAAACAAACACACAGATGAATAGATAAAAATTGTTCACCACTGCACAAAATTGAAAACCAATCAATAATCACAACGAGGACACAACGATCTTCATCTGTGAAAAATAGCGTATGCTAGGGTCAAGCTGGTTGTTGTATAGGACCTCAGTGGAGCTACAACCCCCTCACCAACAGGACCTTTGTTTTGGAAAATTGCATGATCTCCTCCAGAAATCTTTATTTGGAGGCCGGAATTCTAACAATCTGCACCCGTAATCTCATTTTTGAGCAAGAATATCTACGATCTTCCTCACGACCTGTTCAAAAATTACACAGCCGCGCTTGACCTTGGTTTCAGGGATCGGCAGAGGTACTTGACAGCGGAAAAAACTTTTTAGAAAATTTAATATTTCCTCTTCATTTTCTTCTTCTTTGCAGCCACGTCGAAGGTCCCAGACAATGGGGCGGACTTATCGCGCACAAAAATTGTCGAATAGTACTTACCGCGCTCAGGAACCGTTTCTACCGCGAGCGCAAATCCAAATAGAACTGATCGCGGACAAGTTGAGCTTGCGCGATGTCGTCGCGCTGTGTGTCCGACAGAAGTGCGGACTTATCGCGCGCAGCTACTGGTAAGTACAGGCCATAAAACGGCCAATGTCTCGCCGTCGGCTGCGTACCACGCGCTGCGCGACCGCACGTGCGTCGGAAGCAGACGAGTTTTGGCCGCCGCGCGACGAGTTTCGGCCGCCGCGCGGTGGCCGAAACGTCGCGCGGCGGCCAAAACTCGTCACGCGGCGGCCAAAACCCGTCTGCTTCCGACGCGCGCGCGGTCGCGCAGCGCGTGGTACGCAGTCGACGGTGAGACATTGGCCGTTTTATGGCCTGTAGAACTTACCGCGATCATAAATAGTTTCTATCGCGTACAACAATGTAATTAGGACTGCTCGCGAACGACGTGCATCGTATTCCTGCTGATCGCGAGCAACCGCACATATCGGACTGACCGCGACGGACCCCGCCTCGACTACGTTGCACTGTTCTGTGTGGTAAAACGAGATCGTCGCCGGTTCAATTACCCAAGTTTGAGGTACATCTATAGTATCTCCTTGGTGGCACTAGCGGGAGTACACTCTGTCCCTACGAGATAGAGGAAGTAACGCCCGAAGGTCCTTAACTTTGGTCCTAGGCTCCGCCTAGTTGTATTACAATTAAAAGCTTAATTATACAGATTTTTGCGGTCTCTCCTTTTTTTAACCAGGCGTACTGATCGCGAGCCCATTTAGAGCCGACCGCGCGCAAAAGCAGCGGGCTGATCGACGTTGACCACGCGTTCGTTCCTATTCGGCGTCGCGATAAGTCCGCCCCGCTGTCTGAGGTACTGTCATAGGAACTGGGCGACCAATAATGGATTCGTATTTAATATTTGAAATACGTAATTTCCAAGGAACCATTAAATAAATGAGTAATTACTGTTGTTCTCGGAGCCAAATTTCGGTCCGCAATTGCGTATTCGACGCTTTGAGGCCGCATGCGTCTCGAATCGGACGAGTTTCCAACACCGCAGGGGGCCGAACAGCTGATGGTTTTAGCTGCTGCTTTGTTTTTACATGTTCTTTTCTAGTTTTATATGTAATACGATGTTAGGTGTTGATGATAGGGTGTTTTTCCTTCCCAGATGCCCGTGAAGCGGATAAAATCCGCGATGGTGAGTATTATTGCTATGTCTCAGTTAAATTCAAAGATTTAGTCTCAGTGGCAGTCGTAATCCATTCAAAAGCTTCGCTTTATAGCGGCATTGGATACTCGTCTGATTCTAGACGCGTGCGGCCGCGAAGCGTCGAATGCGCAATTGCGGACCGGAACTTGACCATGATAACGATAACACATATCTCACTTCGATGTGAATGGAAAAAGTGCGAAATTCAAATCTCAGGTGAATATTGTGAAAGTCTTTCAAGCACATGTTTTGAATTTCGAAAAAAAAAACGTCCCATTTTCTTCAATTTTCGGGGTTAAATCTATATTTTTACAGTGTCATATGACGGTCTTGAATGTCTTCTGGCGCCAAACAGGTGGTACCCGTTCAGAATACTCGTGCTCATGTTCTGTGGGAATAGCTCTAAGTTCGGTTAACCCAATGACGACCACTTCGGACCGTGTCACCCACCGGTGGTTTTCGAAATGCGGTTTGTGACGCCCTGTGGCGATTCGCATAAGAATATTCATTTTCAACCAAAATCTCAAGGGAATGTAAACCAGAAATTCAAAAGTAAAATTATGTGGGTGATTGAAGGTTTAAGATGTTCGGGAATCAAAGGAATGCTCGAAAATAATTCTCGTCAACACAAAATACTGCCAACTACGGAGGATTGAGGCTAATGTTACTTGATCGATATGGGAACAGAAAAGAGGCGCCGGAAAATAGCCATGATGGGCACAACAAACCCCACTTTCCGTACTGTCAGGGTAGAAAAATGTGATATTTCAAGACCTCGAAAAAAGGCCCTCAAGTTTTTCAACAATGGCGACCACATTTGGAAGGTGGTCGTAGCTCCACCAGAGTCCGGGTCAACGCATCATAACAGGGTCAAGCAGACTGATGTCCAGCGCCGCATCCAAAGAGTTACGCCCCTCTACCCTTGGGGAGGAAAAACTCCAATAAATGTTTGAATCTTCAAGCCCTCCCCTAGGTGAAAGTTGTTGACAACAATGGTGGTTGAGACCCGCAAGAAAAGGATTGAAGTTTTTAACTTCATTAATTTTTTTGTAATTGAACCTACGCTTCTAATTAAAAAGCCTCGGGAATTTTTAATTTAGCATCTATTAGAAGCATCCTCCGCAGATTTCAACCCAACATGTTCACCCCCACCAAATTTCTTTTTTTTCTGAACATTTTTTGGTCCGGACGGCAGTAGTACCGCGGGTGAGTAGGAGCTTGATCCCCCTCAAGTTTTGGCGCAGGGTCTGGAGCAGGGGTGTGCGGAAAATTATGTATTCTGATTTCTGTTTGCTTGCCGTTCTAGCCATTCTACTTCTGTTTTCTGAAAAGTTAGCGAAAATCAGAAAAAAATCAACGAAAACCAGCTCTGTGGAGCAGTGCAGATTATTTAAAAGTTCATGAAGCTTTGCACCTATTTGTGCTCAATTTTGAGATTGCTGCTAAAGGCGCGGTTCGCCATGAAGAGGGTTGTTGTGATATCCTCATGAGAAGGTAGCTCTGATGATCAAAAAAATGAATATAGGTGAAAGGTCGGAGGAAAAACTCTCAGGAACAAAAAATTGGTGGTTGTCAGCCCGCCCACAATTGACTATACTTTTAGAAATGCTTGTTTTGCCGTCTTTCGTCTTGTTCCTACACTCTATTCATTGTTTTGTGAACCGGCAAGTGTCGCGGATAATCAGTAAAAAATTACAAATCACGTGTCTGGAAACGGCACCAGACATTTGATTTCTCATTTTTCTAATGATTTCCCGCGGCATTTACCGCATCCGAAAAAGCATGAATAGGGCGTTAAGCGGAAAATTCAGCATTTATTAGTTTCTTGCTAGCTGGGGGCGGGCGAAAACCCACCAATTAGCCGTTTAACTTGTTTTGGTGCGTTTTTCCTGCCACTTTTTTTCCTCGTTTTTGTGATGGCCAGATCGGCATTCTCATGAAGAGATCTCAGGAATCGATTCTATCGCGAGCCTGCTCACGTACTCGTACAGTAGTACTTCGGCACAATCCTGGTTGCATCGCTGGGCAGACGTCGAATTCAACCATCCGCTGTCAGCAGCAGCAGCGCAGGGCAGCGGTATATGACTCTAACGAATGCTGGGAATGAATCCCTAGATATTGGCAGCAGCTGCTGCTGACAACGAGGGGTCGATTCTGGGAAACAACCCCTATTGTGCTGACCTACTGGCGGGCTCTGAGAGTTTCACCCGAACAATAGTCAATAAATAGCCAGGAAATGCCTGCTTTCTGCGTTATAGCCGGGAAATGGTCGGATACTTGCTGGTCGCCGCGAAATGACATAGAAATAGCCGCCAAATAATGCTCGCCGCGTAATGGCCGCCAAAAAATGCTCTCTAAGGGTGTATATGTACAAGACGCATTCCTGAGGCATGCTTTAGATGTCAATACCGCAGTCGGTTCAACTACCCAAGTTTGCGATACTTGGATCCTGCCTAGCACCAGAAGGCCTCGCCCAAACGCTGGATGCCCTGGTACCTGCTCGGCGAGCCGGTGAAGGCCGCGTCGCGTGTCAATGTGCCTGTCATGTCTTGATTATTTCTTGGTCATTGCGCTGCTACTTCTAGGCTATCTCGTAAACAACATCATCTCTGCTGCGTAATATACGAGAAACAACCTAGAAGTACCCAAGAAAAAGCACACCTGGAACCCACGTAGAGCCTGGTGGGCTATTTCTCGGCTAAAACTCAGAGTGAGTGTCTTTAATGATGACCTAGCCGTCATTAACGTATCATTGCAACTATCAATGTCTTATTGGTCATTTTTTCCGTCTCGTAGATATTGTATTACAGGTATAATAAAGGCGTTCAGAATTACATTCTCTTTCATTTGAAAAAAGTTCAAACGCGATCAATATTTTTTCTGAAAACTCTTTTGTTTCTGTTTTGTTTTTCTGGCCGTTTTGGCCTTTCTGTTTTCCGAAAAATTTTCAAAGGTTCACCCCGCACACCCCTGGTCTGGAGCTCCACAGGTACGTGCTGAGCAAAGGGGGGAGGTCTCTGCTCCACCGGCAGGCCAAGTGGGCTATTCTGAATGGGAGTATACACTATCTAGAATCAGTTTTTTTCTGTGAGAAAATCGCCAAAAGCCAGACCACGCTCCTTAAAGGCAATGTTCATGATAATCTTCGATTTTGAGATTAATAGCTAAATCGATTGTTTGGCCCCCAACTAGAACTGAAATGACAAAGAAATTGAGAGAAACGCGCCAGAAGGTCACGAAACCCTTTACTCTCACCCCGCCTCTTTACTCTCACAGGAACTGTTCGTTGTGTTTTTTTTGTGAACCCGTCCTCTGCAATTTTCTAATCTATGCTACTCCGTTCTTTCCTACGGACGGCGAATAATAATGTTTTGCTTGAAATATTCTTCCACCTTCGAGCAGCCCCATTTTTCACCAAAGACACACACCGTGAACATGTTCATCCAACCGGACAAGTAGTCTGAGCCAGAGAATAATGTCACCGAAGCAAGACGTTCAAGTGCGTTTCTCGTCGTTTCTTCGTAATTTTGGCAGCACTTGGTGGCCAACGGATTGTTTTCAGTGGAAAACTGGGGAACGAAAATCATTGTGAACACTGTCATTAAGGGAGGAGGGGGGGGTCTGAGTAAAATTGGCCCTCTCTATACCTCATGCAGTCCCCTGAACTTGCTTGACAAAGTCCACATCCTGTATTTGGGGAGAGCTTCTGAAAAATGGTATCACCTCGCTGCTCTTTTTCAAGCCTTTGGCAGTATCAATGAAACTACGGGAGCCTTCCGGGAAGATTTTTATAACCGACCGATATATGCGGCGGGCGGACTTTGGACACTCCTGAAATGCTCCCATTGTTTCATGGATACGGCCACAGGTTACGTGGCGGAAAATGTAGAGGAATTTTCGGGAGAAAATATCGATTCAGAGGGTCGTGATTTTCCGAACTCTTGTCACTTACAAGGGAAGTGTTTAGAGTGTCAAACGCAAACGCATCTGCGAAAACGACTAGTATCGTTAGCATCTCTTCTGGCTCAATAGTTGAAATTCGCAATATACCGCCCCGAGCAGCAGGTTCAAAAGAGTTAAGAGCATTTTTCAATCCTCCGAAAAGGCTTTTTTGGAGACTCAGAACGTTTTCTCGGATTTAGCTCAAAACATGTATGTACGGGTAAGCTAGGATGGTGAACACGAATCTGGAGTCCATCTGTCGAAACTTTGAGGTTTACTGTAGGTTACGGTAAGCAACATATCATTTAGGGAACAAAACCCACCTTAGTATTTTGAAAATAGACAAACGGACGTTAAATTCAAATTCTCCACCCCGAATAACCCCCGAATGTTGACCGAATTACCGTATACCCACCGTAATCACTCCCGAATTTTGACCGAATTACCATATACCCACCGTAATCTGTGAAAAATCAATAAACGAACTCCAGATTCGGGTTTAGCACTCCAAATAACCCCCAGAGAATAATTTTGAGACATATCTATCGTAGAAATCCGGAAATCTCAAAAGGGGCGTTTTCCCTCGAAATTTTCCCCGGTTGGGAAGCTTTGCACGAAATTAGCCGGAAAAATTGGAAAATCGACAAATAAACCACAGATTCGTGATCAGCTTCCCAACCCTTCCCCCGGGGAAATCTTAAGTCAAAGCTAGAACATTTTTCTAAAACGCTTCCAGAGGCCCTCTAATCGGTATAAATAAACGCCCAACCGAAAATCCGTACAAGTCCGAAACGCTGTTAGTCTGCGCAACGTTTGGGAAATGTGCCTTCACCCT
Organism: Aplectana chamaeleonis; assembly: GCA_029168955.1. NCBI lineage: Eukaryota > Metazoa > Nematoda > Chromadorea > Rhabditida > Cosmocercidae > Aplectana > Aplectana chamaeleonis. The sequence continues at coordinate 1,197,972 of JAPDOI010000056.1, read as the reverse complement.
AACTTTGCTCAGGGTGTAGTTTTGGGCGCTGAACACATTTATCAGGTCCATTTCCGGATTTTCCGAAGAATAATGCGCTTTACGGAAGGTACAAAAAGCATTTAAAAAAAAACGATCTTTTTAAGCTTTCAACTTCCCGGAACCTGCAGCTCGGGGCGGGATACTGCGCAGTTTTACTATTGAGCCACAAGAGATACTACCGATACTAGTCGTTTTCGCAGATGCGCTTGACACTCTAAAGACTTCCCTTATTAGTAGGAGGGGTAGAAGTGCTCCAGGGCTTCGACACAATCAGGGTCAAGCACGGTTGCGACCAGGCGCAACGGGTGGTCGTATGAATTCTGGAAAATTTCTGTGAAAAAAATCAAAATTGAGGGGGGCCATCATAATTTTGGAGAAAACATGATTTTCTTCAAACATGGTAAGCCAAAATCGGGTAGAAATATTCGCCGCCCTCTGATAGTAGGATTGCAGCGCGAGAACAGCTGTATCTGCGGAGATCGTCATGAAATTTGCGTGGAAATCGGGACATTTCACTCTTCGCCTCGATAAATAATTTAAGGTGTTGTTAAAGCTTTTGTGATAGTCAAGTACCTATGAAATGAAACTTTTTTCCTAACTAGAGTGTTCCGGGGAAATTCTATTGAGCTTTTGGTTTTCAATCTGGGGGAGGGGGTCGGAGCTCCGCCGAAACGGCCTGCTCAATCCTGGACACAACGACTCACTAAACATTGGGGAAGGGAGATTTTAACCGTCCACCGACGCCCGCGAATGCATGTAGAGACATACTAATCTGAGCAAAAAACTTCCAATTTATTGATTAGGAATGGTGGAAGTGGTTAAACGGAAAACCAGAAATCTGAGAATCTTCACAAATCAACGTGAAAATGGAGCGTAAAAAGAGAAAAAAATACCAAAGTAAAATCGAAAATGCAAATAGCATGAGATCTGATGAATCCAACTCCGCCACCCGGCTGCGATCGAATTCGATCCAATCGGGCCGCGGAGAAACGATCGCATCATCTTACCTTTTTCTATTCCATAATAGGCGTCTTCACCACAAAAGCAGTTCGACTGGGATAACCAGACCAGCCCAGCACTTTTCACATCAAACCACGGGTTGCAAACTATACGCTTCTGAAACTAGAACCATTAATCAAGGGGATTGGGAAAACGGCATTGGCGAATCCGGCGGAACATGTCATCTGGTACATTTGCAGAAAACACACGCGACGCGGTTAGTTGAGTTTTTGCACACCCTATCCGCAAAAAAAGAAGTCCAGGCAGAGCTGGGAAGAGAAGAACGCGAGCAACCGCCCTGAGTGTCTCAGACAGGCCACAAACGAATTTTACTACTCTTGCCGACGACTTCTTAGATTCTACATATTAAGAGTATTAATTACTAACCGAAGTGATAGCTAAACTGTTGCATTCAATTGATAAAAGCAAGTCGCTGACTAGAATAGGAAGTCCACAAATCTCCCTTGAAGGCAGCATACACGCTCGTAAACGTGATTGAGATAACCACGGAAATAGAATGGTATGGCTCAGAACACAACGCCTACGCATTTTGAAGCGTCAAAAACGGCCCAAAATGCCGCTACACGAGTGAGAAGTTGGCCACGCCCCTGTATCTGCCCGCCCCCTGTATTTGCTGCTGTACTTCAAAACAGGGGTGCTGGGCCACTTCCACCGTCGTCGATGTATGTGGTTTAGCAAATCAACCTACTCTACCACCCACTAACGTCGCCGACGGTGGGAATGGTCAGCACCTCTGTTTTCGAAGAGGACGTCAAATACAGGGGGCGGAGAAATCCAGGACGGAGCCACCTACTTACTTGTGTAGGGGGTCGTTCATACTCCCGCCGCCGAGCGGCGCGACACAGTGCGTTTCTATATTATTGATCACGCGACGCCGCACGATCAATATTATGGGATTGCATTTCGCCGCGCCGCTCGGCAGCGGATATATAAACGACGCCTAGCGGAATTGTGGGTGGTTTTTGATTTACGAGCGTGTAAGGTGCTTTTAAACGAAGGAATCTACCTAACATGATGAGCGAGGCCACCTGAAAAGAGAAGAAAGATGTAAAGAAATAAGAAGTTTGTACCTGAGTTCACCTCTACCTAGCTCCGTCTAAACTCCTTTCACGGAAAAGGCTGGTCTCGGGACAAGAACCGGCTACCAGAATACGGGCCCTACATTAAACAAACACATAAATGCACACAAATCGCGCTCCCGACCTGTACGATGGTGCAGAGAGCATGATTTTTGGCCTACAATTCCATTTACACCTCAGAGCAAATTTTTGAGAATATTAGCCTAATATTGTCCGTATCAAACACAGGGGAGATAGAGTTTCACTACTCCAGATTCGGCGACATAACAAGTAGAAACCGGAGGCCCCGCCCACGGACGAATCCGCATGGATGTCAACTCGTACGTGAGCGGAGCTCGCGGTTTCCCCTTGTTTCCAACCTTCTTGGGGAAGCTAAAATTTTGCTTTTGTCTTTACTGATACAGAATGCGTCATGATGGCACTGAAAATCACCCGAAGCTTGACACCGAAATATTTTCTGTTCGAAGCTAGTTTTTTGAGTTTTTCTTTCACACTTTTCGAGAGAAGGATGTCCTCTTGACCCTGTTCACGACTTTTAAAACATCCCACCCATAGAAAAAGGCAAATTTTCAGTAAAACAAATTTATGAAAAATCGTGTAAAGCCTCAAATAAACTTCATAACATATTATTTGAAGACCATTCCATAGGATAACATCGAAATTTCGAGTTTGCAAAGAGGAAAAAAATGCAAAAAAATATTTTTAGTATGACTAAGGCCAGAAACCATCTCAAAAACCAAAAAGCAATCAACAACTTCGAACCAGTAATGACGTCATCGTCTAAAAATGCTTTCGAAATTGCACAAAACCGGTTGCCGCAGCTGGATTCCCGTACAATCAGTTGAACAGGCAACATCAACATCTCACGGATCAATGTGATCAACAAAAATCACCAGGAAATTGAATATTCATGGAACGGACCACCAACTGTGAATCTCGGCAATGCGGGGGGCGCGGCCGCTTACACCTCTCTCGTTTCTCTGGTGACACTCCTCGAGTTCGCATACTCTCTCGCGCCGGACATCAATAAAAGCCTGTTCGATGCGGTGGGTTTTTTCACCCAAGGGTTACTCGCAAACTGAAAGTGCACTCGAGAATTTTTGGAACCCTTCCAGTAATCCTTCCGACAGCATTGCACTAAGAGGTGGGATTTTTTTCCAAAACGGGGCAATTTTGTGTGGTTACACCCAACCTTCTGCAACTCACGCCACTAACTTTGTTTTGTCCCAGATGAGTTCATTGTCCTTATCGGAGTAAAATTCACATCCGCAGTAGCAGTCAACCGCAGTTGCAGCAAGCATTGCTTACATTGCGCATTTCAGCAGCGATTGTCTGCGATTGCGGGCCCTACGACATGGAAGTATATGACAAAAGATTCGATTTCATAACATTTTTGAATGTCATTCAGAAAGATTACATCTCAGATGTTCCAAATTTGGGTCACACGGGCTGTTGAGAAAATGGGAGGCCACTTTTCGGAATCCAATGATGTAGAGAAAAAATTCAAAATTATATGGGCCGTGTCAGTTCTCAAGTAAACCGCGACGCAGCTACAGGCTATAAAACGGCGAAATTCACATGGTTCCTACGCGTGCTGGTGTGGAGCGGAGGTTAGAGACAGTGAGAGAGCGGAGGGCAGACGGAGGCCCAGGCGTCGCGCGCGCGCCGCTCGTGTCTCGAGTGATGTGAATTACGCCGTTTTATAGAGGGTACGTGACGCGAAACATTCGATAGATAGTTACCTCCTTTCCACGTGTGCCACGTAGCTGCGTCGCGGCTTCTCGAGACAAAAAATAATAGGCGGCACTTACTAGACTTACTCGAATATTCGAGTATTCAAATACCTGATCCATACAGAAACTCTGAAAATTCGGTTTATTCGAAAACAAAGAAGAAGTGTTCGATTTCGAATGACCAACCAACCTCAGGTCCTTATATTCAAATGCTCAATCACAAAAATAATCGTTAGTTCGTTTTCGATAAATTCGCAGTGTCTTATAAAGTATCATTTCATTCGCAGCAGATTGGATCTAAACGTTCTATTGAAGACTTTTCATCCGAAATTTCCAAAAGGCTTGAAAAAATAAGTCATTCGGGAATTTCGGGAGGACTCATTCAAAAAGAAAAACATTAATTCGGATATTCTTAAAAGGCCATGTTTCAAAATTTCGTCCGCGTAAAAATTACAAGCAGTGTTATTCGAAAAAAATCATTTACTCGAAAATTTTTGAAAGGTCATATTAGAAAAATTCATTGAAAAGCCGTTCATTCGAAAATCTTCAGAAGTTCATGCTTGAAAAAAAATCATTGAAAAGAAATTCATTCAGAAATCTTAAAAGGTTATTTAAAAAAAATCGTCTGTCTAAAAATTTTCGGAAGCCTTATTCAATGAAAAAAGTCAATCCTCCGAAAATTTTCAAAAGAGTACAGTTCAGAAAAATCATTCTTCGAATGTTCAAAAAAAACATTCATAGAAAACTTTTTCGGGAAGCATATTGGAAGAATTCATCGGAACTAAGTTTTCTAAAAAATCGAAATTCAAGGAAAATCATTAATTCGGAAGGTATAGAGAATCATATTAGGAAATTCATTCAATTAGGGTTGGAAAAACTTATTCGAGGAAAATAATTAATTCTGGAGTTTCGAAGGACCTCATTCAAAAAAATCATAAAATCGGAAATTTTCAAAGACCTCATTTGAAAAAATCATTGATTCGAAAAATCTTAAAAGGCCATAATTTATAAATTCATCCGTTTGAAATTTTCAAAAAGTTCTATGTGGGAGAAAATGTCATTCATTCGGAAGTCTTCAAAAGTTGATACTCGAAAAATCAATGGAAAGTAATTCAATCGAGAATCTTTGAAAGGTCATTTTCCGAAAATTACTCTGCCAATAACTTTTAAAAAGCCTTATTTGGTGAAAAAGCCATCGAAATTTTGAAACAAAATTATGGCCGAAAAAATCATTCTTTTGAATTTCCGAAAATAATTCACTCATGGAGAATTTTTAGAACGGAATATTCAAAGAAATCATCAATTCTCTATTTTTAAAAGGCTTAAGTCCAAAAAAGTTATTGATTCGGAATTTATAAAAAAGTCATATTCAGAATTTTATTCAATCAGATTTTCTGAAAAACCTGATTAAAAATCGTTAATTTAAAATTTTCAGAAGGCCACAATCGAAAAATTATTCATTCGAGTATTTTCAAAATCAGGTTTCAAAAAAAAACATTCATTCGTGTTCTCTGGGAAGAGGCGATTTGAAAAAGTCATCGATTCGGAAATCCTGGAATTTCCGATTCCATGACTTTCAGAAACTACTAATACATAAACAACTATTAATACATAAATACATAATGTATTAGATAAACATGTATATGTATAGATAGATAAACACAGACAAAAAATTTAAAAAAAATTATTCATGCAAAAAAAAACGGCGAAAGAAAAACGCGCTTTCGCAACCACCTAATAATACACCACCTAACAACTATTAATACATAAACTGCGCTACCTAAGTCCGAAAATTGAAGAAGTGTCAATAGGGCCTTTCAGAGTGGCGTCGCAGAAAAATTCGCTGTCGCGGCGACGTGGTGAGAGATGTGGGGTGCTACGCAGCGCAAACCGTGCCGCGCGACGGGAGCGAACGCCGCGCTTTCAAAGTGGGAGCGACGGCGCGAGCTGGGAGCGACGTTCTGCGACGTGTTGCGACGTTTTGCGAGGCAAATGGTCTCGACCATTTTTGTCGCTGTCGCTATTCGTCGCTGTAGTTTCTTCATATTAGTCAGTGTTCCTTCGTTACTATCTCGTATTAGTTAGTGTTCCTTCGTTACTATCTGCCCATTAACTCTCTGTAGAACCATTTTTTGCCTATTTCACTAGATGTTTGCCATCCAGGATAAATTTCGTCATGGTATTTAATTGTTTATCCAGGATTTATCTCCTCATGTCACTTGATTTGTCATCCAGGATTTATTTCGTCATGGCGTTTAATATTTTTTTGTTGTGGACACCATTACTATAATGCAAATCTTATCAGTTGAAGGTGATTCTACTGGTGGTAGTGTCTCTAGTATATTATTCGGAAATCTATAACTCGTTTTTGCCGATCGATTCCAGAATGTCTGAGATTGCAGAACACGCGAGGATGGCACGCCAATATGTTTTATGCGCTCTGATCAAACTTAAGGGCAGCGAAGAAATAAGAGACGCTGAAAAGAAATATGACGCGGCGGCAATCGATAGGCCACGCCTTTTCACTCGCTCTGAGGAGCGATGCCGCGAACTTCGCAGCGACGCCACTCTGAAAGGCCCTAATGAAAAAGTCAAGTGGTTCGGACACTCGCAGCAATGAGCTTGCGAGTTTGCAGATGAGAGCCGTACTCAGGACTGAAATAACTGGTCCTAGTCATCACTTTCTTCCGAGTTTCTACACATTTGTGAATACAAACTGTACAGAAAATCGGAAAAATCGAGTTTTCAACTAGTTAGACCTTTTCAGCAGACTATATTCGAATATTAGACTGCGAAAAATCGCCTAATCGATTTCGACAATTATCAAAGGAATCGGGTTTCTTGAGAAATTGAATGAACGACTATACACATAACCAAATGTTTCGTAGATTGTAGAAAAGTTTTTTTTCAGATATATTCATTTATTCATCCGAAACCGGTGGGACACGAAAAATCGTTAAGAAATCCAGTAACTTAAATATTCGTCCATTAGAAAACCTAGAACCTGTCGTTCGAATCAATCATTCGTTCAATCCTTTCGAGAATGCGATATTCGAGATAAATCATTTATCCTAAAACTATCGCGTTGAGTCTAAGCGTCTAATTTGCACCAAACGCACATGATATTCCGTTTTTTTTTGAAAAAATGCAAATTTCAATATTTCGCGATTTTTAATTTCCAACATTTTTCGAATATTGTATTTCACAAGTCCGGAAAGAATGAACTCGACAACTGCCCTCGCAAATTGATACAAATGCAAACCACCCACCCGAACAGTCCAATTACAGTTAGGTTCGTGGCTTGCTTCCTCAAAAAAAAAACATTTAAATCTTAGGCGTAATTCATGGTCCTCACCGCAAGCGCGGCACGCGCGGGAAGCCACTATGAAATCTCCGGCGGCACCGCCATGGCGGTGCGGGTGAAAGTCGGGCCTTCACTGTGCCATGCATGGCAATTCCTGGCTTGCATTTGCGTATGCGGCAGCGCAGGATAGTCCCAGAACCATTTACGTTGAAGTGGACTCAAATCGAAAAGCAAGTATTGATTGAAACGGTAAAATCGCCACGGCGGTTTGGGCGGAGCCGCCATGGCGGCGCTGATGGACTATGAAAGTTCCTACCGCGCGTTCCGCGCGCAAAAAAGGTTTCCTAGTCCACCGCTCGTCCCGTGCGTGCGGTGAGGACTATGAATGACGCCTTAACCGCGGCTGACGCGGACGGTTTGAATCTCACCGGCGGCTGGCGGTTTGGTAGGTAATCCGATCAGCTGCGCTTTTCTCTCGACCTGAATCAATTAGCAGGCCGACGCACGCGACCGCCACGTCAGCCGCGGGTGAGATTTGGATGTTTTTCCTTGAAGAAGCAAGCCGCGATCCTAACTATACAAACATTTCTCCAGTGAACCAAATAACCGGAAAAACCGAAAATCCCAAAATTCTGAACGAGCCGAATATTCGAAAAACCGAAATATCTAATATCCCGAACGAATCAGATTTACTATCCCAATCACGAATCTGACGACACTTTTTATACACTCGGTTGACACCGCTGACACTATGAGCCTTGTTCGAAGGTTATACATGGTTGTGCTCAAAGAAAGGGCCTCCAATGCTGATTCTAGGGCCACTGCACAAAGTTGTGACAGAATGGCGCTTGGTGGGGTGCAAACAGCGCCGAAAACGCCGTTTCTTCAAGAGTATCAGGATCACTGTATCCTCTGTTAGAAGCGAAACTTATTTCCGTTCATCGCGTGCGTCGGCGCGCGTATGACGCGTCCCTTCCTCCCCACACTTTCTCGCTGCCTCTACTCTCGCTTCGCTCAAGCGCTCGAAGTAACAGAATAAGTTTGTGTCCGAACTAGAAGATGTGTTGTCCCAAAAAATCGCACACACCAGAAGTTGGAATTTTCGAATACTATTCGAATCGGTAAGATCTTTCCTACTTGTAAGAACAGAATCGCGCATTGACCCTGACGACACCCGCTTGCTGATTGAATACACAGAAATGGAGAAGCCCAGGGCCAATTCAAGGACGCGCGCGACGTTCCACCGACGACGTAAGGCGTCGCTTAGGGCCGATAGACTGCCGCTGCTGAAAGGCGAGGCAGCATGCAATGGAGGGGGATCGATCGCACGGCACCGCAAGATCGATACTCCTTCATTGCCTGCTGCCGCGCCTTTTAGCGGCGGGACTCTAATCGTCCCCTTGAAGTCGTTTATACTCCCGCCTCCGAGCGGCGCGACCAGTGCATTTCTGTACTATTGATCACGCGGCGCGGAACGATCGATAATGCAGGACTGCACTTCGCCGTGCAGCTCGGCGGCGGAAGGACTAACGACGCCTAACACTTTCATCGCTGGGCGGTGCGGCCAAGTATAATATTGATCGTGCCGCATCACATGGTCAATATTAAAAAAATACACTGCGCCGCACCGCTCGTAGGCCGGAGTTTAAGCGATCTCTAAGGGCTCGATTAGAGTCTCGCCGCTGGAAGGCGCGATATCGGCGCAGCACGATCAATTCTCCTCTATTGCATGCCGCCGCGCCTTTCAGCGGCGGAACTCTAATTAGGCCCTAACTTTAGAGGCTTTAGACCCTGCGCGTCGCTTCTAGCCAACGAAGCTGGTCCTAGGCTCCTCCCTTTCTGTGTACTCGATCAACGGCCGACCCGACAATTTCAAGCTAAAAATGCCGCATAACAACAACGACACCGATCTGCGACCGCCACGCGATCTAATACCTACCGCGCGACGTCGTGGTAGATCCTCCAAACCAGGTCCTTCACCAACAAAATAAGGCCATTGCTAACTTCAGTAATCAATCAGAACATTCCACTGATCTCAACTATCACTCTTTTTGAGGAAATACGAAGTCTTTATTGTAGAAACAATATTCTCGAGCGAGAGATGTAGTTTTTATGTGTTACTGAGACTGACGCTAATCACTTTTTGAACACATTAATCACAATTCTAATAACAATTTTGGTCGCTAGTACATTACACACGACTAAATTCGAATAATCATATGAGCATATCGCAGGAAATTTCGGGGGGGGGGTGTGGATGAGGATGAACGCTGTTAAATCTGGGGTAGAAAGGACATTTCGAGAACTTTTTGGACCCTAAAACTTCCATTTGCAATCCCATGCAAGGGTCCAGTAGGACGTCTGTAAAAACGGACGCTAGGTGTTGACTAGAACAAGAACAGATGTCCGACTACCCGCTCGTCATACAAGGGTTTTGAACGATCGAAGGGGTTAGGAGGAAGTTTCTAAAACCTGTACACAAAAAATATCACCAGGCTAGGCTGAAATGTTGTCAAAGGACAAACAAAAATGAGAAAACAGAAAGAAACACAAATATAATTTTGACACATGTAGCGCTTTCGATTCCGGGTTGCAGTGAGACACGTACTTGAGAGGGTCAGCGTGAGATACCGTATAAGACACAGTAAGACAGACTACAAACAACAACAACAAAAAGGAATACCAGAAAGAGTATGGCTGGTCTCGTCGCAGCGCCATTTTCCAACAACTCTGTTCTGTGTCACGGATGGGTTAACGAACCCACAGCATATAGTATACTCTAACCTTATGCCGCATGGCTAACTAATCTTGGCCCATTTCATAAATCGTGTCATCGTTCGACACGGTATACGCTCAGTCATCGCCTTCATGTTCAGCACTCGATCCTCGGTCAGCAGGACCACATTGCGATAGATATTCGGCATGTCTCGGCCTTGTGACAGCTTCAGATCACCAAACAATGTCTCCAGTGCCGGCTCTTGTTTGGTGAAGTTCACACAAGATCGCAGAATACGGTCATCATTCACCTGAGAAAGAAACTCATGTAGAAACACATAAACACGCCCACTTATTCGTCTTAGAAAATCACAACACCAGAGCCTGATTGGCTCCTCCCGGTCCTGCCCTCAGCAACAAGACAGCAACTCCTGTGACCAATCAAACTAGAAATGCGTTTGTGTTGGTGCGGTTGAAACATTTCGAATATTCGACTTTTCGAATGATTCGGAAATCGACGCTTTTCGAAAATTCAGTTTTTCGAATTATTGAAAATGGGCACTTTTCGAGTATTCGACTTTCTGAAATATTCGAAGTCGACTTTTTTAGTCGAATGAATGTGAAAATGTGAAAGTATAGCAAATACAGCCTATCGACTGTTTCAGTATACTTGAACATTCACTTGGCTGCATTCACCCACCATACTTGCACTTTTCGAGATTTTTTCGAATATTCGACTTTTAGAATGATTCGGAAATAGGCGCTTCTCGAACATTCGACTTTTCGAATGATTCGGACATTGGCACTTTTCGAGTATGCGGTTTTTTCGAATTAATCAGAAATACGCACTTTTCGCATATTCGACTTTTCGAATAACTCGGAAATTGTCAATCTTCAACTATCCGACTCTTCGAATGATTCAGGAATTGACACATTTCGAATATTCGGTTTTTCGAGTTATTCGGAAATCGGCACTTTCCGAATATTCGACTTTTCGATTTAATCGAAGTCGACATCTTCTGTATATAGAAAGAGTATTCCAACCATTCGATTAGGTAAGAATATAGTATTCAGTAGACTCAGGACTGGATCGAATAATATTAGAATATTCAAAAAATTGGAAATATTCGACTTCCTCGAAGTTTCAATTTCTAATTTTTTCCGAGTATTCGATTCATTCGGGAATCACAGATATTTGGAAAACTGAAATACTTGATTTTTCCGAAGTTCAGCGAACTTTGGGTCAAGGCATTCGAATATTCAGCCACTGAAGGAAAATTTTCGTGAATAGTTATGAATTATTCGGAAATAACTCGGAAATTCAAAATTCTACTTGAATAATCGGATAAACGTTCGGAAATATTCGTACGAATCGAATAGAAAACAATTGTTTTAATGTCATCCATTCATTCGAACAAATTTGAAATGCCTGATTCGAATTTATTCATTCATTCGAAAATCTTAGCAAACATGAACATGAAAGGTTCATTGATTCGGAGATTTTTAGATGCCTTTTTCGAACTCATTCATTCCTTCGGTGATTTCGAAAACGCTATATCCAAGAAATTTTCCATTTTTTCATTTCATATTTATTAATCGAACTCGGAAATTTTCAAAAATTAATTCGAAATTTTTCAAAGCACCAATCATTTTAGGTGTTTAAAAATGCGATATTCGAATTACTCATTCATTCGAAACAGCGTCAAATGCCCATATACACCACTAAAAAATTTCCAGTTTTTTTTATTTTGCAGAAAGCTAAGCTTTAGGCCCTTCTAGGGAAGATTAGGCAGAAAGCTCGAAGAAACACAGACAGAAACTAGGTGAAAATCGCCAGGACCAGCCCAGCTATAGGATCAGCCCGCCCAGAATAAAGTCGAGTTGTCCATCCATAGGAACAGTTGTCGATTTGAAGAATGCTCTCTGTCCTGCGAGATCCTAACACCAACTATGCACATTGAAACCTTTCTATATTCGAAGAATTTTGACAAGAAAAAAACAAAAGAAACTCCCCTACCCATGGAGTTTCGAGCGCAAAACCATTCCCCACAATCGGTGGCTCCTAGTCGAACAGAAAAGGAGCGCAATGACAACAGCAGTTGCCATCCTGTTGCTGGTGAGCGACTTGGACAAACCGCTACGATTCGGAGCAGTTAACTTCATCAGTATGATAATTTGCATGAAATTTGGTCACAAAACAGACGTAAATGATCTAGACTTGAAAATTGATTGACTCACTGGACCACTATAGAATTTTTAGAAAGAAAATTGATAAAAAAACAGCGCTTACCATCTCGCCGTCACACCCAACTTCTTCGCGAACCACCGTAATGGGCAGGCGCTTTCCGCGCATAGTCAACGTGAATAGACGCGCAGACTTTTGCCGCGTCTGCTCGCGTAGCCATGCGACTGCTTGTCGTGCTCCTTCCGTAGTTGCGTGCAGACGTGAACTGTTCAATTCGCCATGCTGCAGATCCATTAGCTCTTCCATAACTGTGAATCTTGACCTATCAGAAAAAAGTGCTTGCATACGCAGTCTTAACTCGAACCCACCCGTAGTTGGAATCAGGATTCGAAAACGTTCGCACTGCAAAATCCTCTGTATAGCACTCAACTGGTCGATGAATGCATTCGTGTCGATCACCAAGTTCACTGGTTTCACCTGAGACATGGACACGCTGCATCTCATGAATACTTACTTCACTTGGAAAAAGTGGGCGTTCCAAAAAATGCAAATTTTCAGGCTCAATTTTTGACGAAAATTTCGAATTTGACCTTTATAGCTGCGCTCCGATTCTTTGAACGGAGTTACAGCCGCTATTTAGGTGGCGTTATCAACCATAGTAGTCCGAAAATGGATAGATGGACCTCAAATTCGTGTCCCCTCCATCAACCCCCAAGAAGGAGCTTTGGTATCGTCCGTGTCATTCAATTAGGGAGCCGCACTCGGCGCTTGGGCACAAAATCTTTCAATCAATCGCCATATTCTCTTACCTTTCCCGCCTGCTAATTTTCCTGCCAAGCAGCGTCGCGATTTCCTTCTTGAAGGCACAGTCCAACCTGAGGGATTTAATTCGATCTTATTATCCACCCACCGTGAATAGCAACCCTGCCAAGCGCGAAATCTCAGTTCGCTCAAATAAGTGAGAAACTACCGGGAAAAAGTCGGCCCCGCCCACAATACCCCAAAAGCCTAAACGCGCACACTGCTCCAAAAACGGAACCAAGACCTCTGCTATTGTACATTTTGCCTTTGAGCATCGCCACGCAAATCAATTTTTACATTTGCAAAGATTTTTGTCTCCTAATCAGAGCGAAACACTTGATTATGTTTCTAGGGTACTGGGGGCGGGGCCGACGTTTTCCCTTTAGTTTCTCACTTATTTGATCGAATTGAGATCTCGTTCTTGGCATGGTTGCTATTTACTGTGAGTAGAACATAATATCGAATTTTACCCCTCAGGTTGGACTGTGCCTTTAAATCACACAAACCATAAAGTCCGTCCAAAGGATACTCTCCGCCCACGCGGTCGGCGTGCGTATCGCGCTGCCGTCACGGTGGCATTTTTTGGACGAGCCTTACCGCGTCTGCAAACAGCTGACTGAGATATTGATCACTACTAGCCTGGCGTTCCTGCTAATCAATTCTTAAAGGCACAGTCCAAGCTCACGGACGAAATATGAGATTTCCACATAATTGTGAAGTGGGCCAACATTTTATAGCCCTTGCCAAATGCGAGCTCTCAATTCCTCCGAATAAGCGAGATATAGGAGGAAGCCACCCTGGGGCACCCATGCCAGGAAACCACTTTGGCACGCCCCCTTTACGATCTTTCGAGCTCAACAGCGGCGATATGAGGGATGGTTTCCGACCAGTAGCCCCGTTCCTCCCTTCATTCTCACCCTTTCTCTTTATTCAGGTCAGTTCGCATACGTCGGTTGCAAATGACAGAAGTTACGAGCCTCGGACAACTCGTCCACCATGCTTCCGTATCATAACTTTTGAGGGGGTATAGCTTCGTTCCTAGGGGGTCTTGTATGATTCCAGAGACATCATTGGAATCAGAATGAGACCGCTCTCAAGATAGGCAGAAATACAGAAAAGCTATTCTGAGGTTGGACTGTGCTTTAAGTCCAGAAATTACCTTCGCCACGGCCGCCCCACACGCACACCGGCCGCTTGGGCGGAACAGTGTCATTCGGATGCACTTTATCAAACCTGACTTTGACCGAAATGCAGGACCCTAGCCTTCCGTAATCCATCGAAAATCAATAAGCGGGCCTCGGTAGAAAGCTCTTAACCAAACAAGAGGACCTCAAATCCGTGTTCAAGACCTCGATCAGCCCCAGAATAGTTTTGAGCTAAATCCAAAACAATTTTTTCTGAGCACCCTGAAAGATCCCCGCGCCCCCGCCAGAAACATGGAAAACTGGGTGCAGAAAATGCACCTGAAGGGTCCGTCTGCCTTCGTCAATTTGATCGAAAGACCACGAGACGAACAAGGGGAAATTCGCTGATCAACACTTGGCGAAAGACGTTCCGCAAAGTCTGCCTCAATGAGACTGTCCGCCGACGCGGTCGGCGAGCGTTTTCAAAGGCATTTGCGGATGCATTTTTGGAACAAACCTTTCAACGACTGCAGACAGCTGGCAGGGACATTTTTCGGTATGCGCCTTAGATCCATACCAATTGATTTACAGATCTGAGAAAAGCCTTCGCGACAACCGCTCGACACGCACGCCGACCGCGTGGGCGGACAGTCTCATTCGAACGAATTTTAACAACCTAGTGGATAATCAATCCCCACTTACCACCAACAACTGTTCATGCTTGCGTAGTTCTCGTTCAAGCAACTGCTCTCTAGTCAGTAATGTGGCAACCCTCGGCAGCTCCTTAATTACAGAACATTACTTTTGTCTTCGTCAAACTGGCCAGTAGCCGGTGCTCTCACCTCATCCAGCTTGGCAGACGATGTTTTCAAATGCTGTCTGATGTCACCCTCCACATGTTCACTCCTCCTGAATCGTCCCGATTTCTCACAGAAGAAGAAACACGACAGTTCAGATCCGTCAAGATATTCCGCAGCCAGCAGCAATTGTGCCAATCGTATTTGCAAAGGAATAAGCTGTAAGGAAACCATTTCAGTATATTTTCTCTACCTCTTCTCAACCGAATCCCTCCATTTCACGGCAATCCATTAGTTCCCCTTCATGTGTGAGCGCACCGCCGCTGCACAAACACGTTCATGTTTGCTTTCACTGATAATCAAATCGAAATATAATTCTATTCAGTGGAACTCGAATGCATAGTTGCCAGCTATTGATGAGCTGGCAATTGGTGACATCGTTCCAATCGGTTCAAGTTCAACATAAGCCTTTGAAATAGAACCGAAACTTCAGATGGCCACCAGCAAAATGTCAAAACAGCGAGTAACACTTGAAGCTAACTCTGCTTCCCACTTGAAATATGCTGTGATACATGAACGAGTGTGAGTCCCACAGCTGAGTTTGTTGGAGAAACTTCAAAAGTTAACAGCGCATCACCGCTAGATTTGGTTTAGCGTTACCTGCAAAGTGCTAGTTTAGGCTTACAAGGGGAAAGTTTAGAGTAATAAACGCATCTGCGGAAACGACCAGTATCGTTAGCACCTCCTCTGGCCCAATAGTCAAAATGCGCAGTATCCCGCCCCGAGCTGCAGGTTCGAACAAGTTATGAGCATTTTTCAAGCCTCGCGAAAAGGCGAGGGTACCCATCAGGCATTTTTTTGCGAGTTTCAAAAAATTTTCTCGGCTTTAGCCCAAAACTTATATGTAGAGGTAATCTAGGAAGGCGAACACGAATCTGGAGTCCATTTGTCGAAGTTCCGAGCTTTACTGTAGGTTCGGTAGGTAACATGTCATTAAGGGGGCAAAAGCCACCTTATTATTTTGAAAATCGACAAACGGACGTTAAATTCGTATTCTCCACCCCGAATAACCCCCGTATACAATTTTTGAGTAAAATCTGAGATTTTGACCAAACTACCGTATACCCACCGTAATCTACCGTAATTAGCAAAAAATCGATAAACAGACTCCAGATTCTTGTTCAGCACACCAAATAACCCCCACAGGCACAATTTGAGCAATATCTACCGTAGCACTCCAAAAATCTCGAAAGTGGCGTTTTTCCCTCGAAATTTTCCCCGGTTGGGAAGCTTTGAACGAAATTAGCCGAAAACTTTGGAAAATCGAATAATAAACTACAGATTGGTAATCAGCGCCCCCAAAAGAAGAATTTCAAGTCAAATCTGGAACATTTTTCTAAAACGCTTCCAGAGCCCTCTAATCGGTATAAATGTTCGCCCAACCGAAAATCCGTAAAAGTCCAAAACGCTGTCAGTCTGGACAAAGTATGGAAAATGCGCCTTCACCCAAATTTTGCTCAGGGGGGGGGTAGTTTTGGGCGCTGAACACATTTATGGGGTCCGTTTCCGGATTTTCGAAAAATTAATGCCCTTTTTGGAGGGTAAAAAAGCACAAAAAAACGACCTTTTATGCTTGTAACTTCTTGGAACCTACAGCTCGGGGCTGGATACTGCGCAGTTTTACTATTGAGCCACTAGAGATACTAACCATACTAGTCGTTTTGGCAGATGCGTTTACCACTCTAAACACTTCCCTCGTTACTTAATGAGAGGGTTCGCAATAAAAACGACTGTTGCGTTGACCTCATCAGAAGGTAGATCTGACCATCACAAAGGTGAAAGGGTGTCTTACCAACCTCAAATAACGAGGTTTTCGCTAATGCTTGTGCTGCCGTCTTTCATTTTGCTCTTGAAGTAATTAGTAGTCTCTTAAAGCAGCTCCAACTCCAACAATTGAGCACTTATATAAATCTCGTTAAAGGCAGGGTTCGCGATAAAAACGCTTTTTGATTTCTCTTCATGAGAATATAGATTTTGTCGTCATAAAAGAAAAAATAAGTTGAAAAACCTAGAAATTTGCGGGAAAACGCTCAAAAACAAGGTACAACGGCTACAGGTGTCGGCCGGCCCCCTACTTAACGCGATTTTCATTACTGTTAATTTATCCGGCTTTTATTATGGTCTTAAATGGTCTTAAAGTAGTCAGTAGTCTCCAAAAGTGCTCGAAAACTCCTTCAGAAGCAAAAGAAAAGTTGACAAAACAGGCATTCATAGAGATCTCGATAGTTGGGGGCGGGAGGACACCAAGCGATTAACTTGTTCCTAAGCGTTTTTTCCCCAAATTTTTACTTATTTGCACTTTTGTGATGGCCAGATCTACCTTTCCATGAGGATAGCACAACAACCGTTTTCATCGCGAAACCTGACCTTAAGTGTGATGACGTTTCGTACGACTTAGGCAATAAAGGCTCGACAACGCAACGTCAGCACTGCTCCCGCAGCGAAATTTTAAATGACGCAGTTCCTAGAACAATCGCGCGCGGCGCCTTCGCGACGTTGCGCAAGTCAGGTCGGTGTCCCCCTGCCAGTCTCGTCTCCTGCCCGCCTCCGAGAGTGGTCGTCGATCAACCGTCTCCGTTGTGGATATAGCGTCACTCCACCGAAGTATTTTGCTGCGCGAAGCACATTGATTATCGGCCGGTCAAAGCATTGATTGAAACCGTGGGAGGCGGAATCGAAAGTTGTGCGATCTAAACTGTGGCACTGTAAACCCCACATGTAGGTATGGCGTCACTGCACCATAGTTGTTGATAGAGGCTGTGGGGCCATCGCACCTCAGGTTATCTTATACCCGCCTAGGTTAGGTTAGGTATTCTCAACCGTGTGGCGGTCTTCGGCGAGCTGAGGAACGTGTGCGCAAGTCCTCTGATAATACCCTGAGCGCGGCCCCGGGACCCAGACCCCTTGTCCACCGATGTGACTAGGCCGTAGTCTTGGGCGAGGGTCCTGCGTCGCAACAAAAAGGAAACTCGAGCCTCGTGGTACCCTGCGTAGTCCATACCTATTCGAACTAAGGGATGAAGCATTTCGACTTGTAAATATTTTGCCAAAAACCCAGCAGAGACCCGAACTCGTTCATTAACCCCAGTCTAGAAGTAACATACAGAGGGCAGCCGAGGTAACGCAGAAAAAAATCAACTCACAGGTTGCACTGTGCCGGTTGACGGGACAGTGTATCGCAACACACGCGGAGACGACGGAAAAACGCTCGAGAACGACGACAAATACGCTAATTCGGGAAGAATACAGGAGTTTTTCGAATCTACAAAGGTGATGATGAGAGAAAAACCAAGCGTGAGACTATTGACGAGGACCAAATAGTTCGCCTGACCTATGTTGGGCACAGATTTGTTATTGAGTTCACTTATTCTATCCCAGTCTCAGCGTTTCCCAGTGCGACTACGACACTTTTTCCCCTGCCCAATATTAGAAACTGGTCAATCGAAACAACAAAACAACAATAGATGAGGCGAACGGATCATGTAGAGGAAATCCTAGTCTTCACTCACCCGCGTGGTTTTCGATCTTCACCAATTCACCTCCATCCTGCAGTCGAGCCAGTTCATTAGCAATCTTGGCCAGCAGAAGCCAGGTGTCAATGTCAACTATAGACAACGACAAGGCTTCAACCGACGGCATTGTTCGATAGATCGCCGATGCCAGTGGACATGAAAACCATTCGCAAAGCACACAAACTGCTGGCAAAACACGGGCCACCTGGAACACTTTTGGATGGAAGCAGGATCAACAACCTTGGAGGTTATGCAAGACATACCACACGCGGGACATCGGATGGTCCCCCTTTGATCCACGACTCCACTTGGTCAATTCGCATTGCAATTGGTCGTAAGAAGGCACCAAACACGCTAACAAGTGCACGAACCGCCTCCTGTTGCTGAACGCTGCACACATCTTCGTCCCCTTCAACAATAGAATCGATGAACCCTTCCTCTGTTCCTCTGAACTATCCCAGAAAGCCGCTCACCACCGATTCCATTGCAATGCACCGCATATATGAACACAGCAGCTATTTGTACCAGTTGCCCAGCCGTTACGGGTGACAGATCCTGTTCTACAAGAGCAGCCAGCTGACCAATAGCTCGTTCGGAAACGCTACAAAAATACAATCACTAACATCTCATCGAATACATCGTTAATCTCCAAGAAAAGCTACCTTGGGAACGTTTCCATTCCTATCTTTGTTACCAGCAGTCCAACTGTGTTAATCACATAGGAAACAGCCCTTCGATGCAACTGAAAGCATGAGTAACAACCTCCCCAAAGGCTGAAGAACACTAGTAGAATACCTCTACTCACCTTGCTAGGTTGTTGATCGAGGAAAGACTGGAAGACGTTCACATCATTATCTGTATCTATGTTCGATCCATCTGTATCAAGCCACACTTCATACGGCCTATCAGCGCTGGCTGCCAGTTCTGCATCTTCTCGCACTTCCCCACATTCGGCATCCAGGAGCGGCTCGTACTTGTCAACCTATAGGAAATTTATCTTTATTGATCTAGCAGCACCTAATACATAAGGCACGGACCAAAAATGGTCCCATCAGTTTATGATAAAACTCATCGGTCACCCCTCCAAGGTAGTCGACAACGTCGAAAGATATGTCGACGAAAAACTTCGCTGGTCTCGTCTCAGTCGCGCCTCATGCAACGTAAGGGCAACTGCTCTGGCCAAAAAAAAAACTATTCAGAAAACCGCCGCATCCAATGCGTGTCGAATATGCATTCAACTCGAAAAGCCACCCCGTCAAATGACTCTATCGCAGAGGAACGTGCTGCGGAATTGAAACGCAAGAGCAAGTACCCGCGAAGTAGCCCATCGCTACCGTAGCAGCACGCCGACACGCTACGCGGTCGGCACACCGACTTACGACGCGGCCTGCTCACCGAGCACCATCTGGGGCCGCCAGCGGTCGGAAGAGGCCTCCAGCGGCTGGGCGACCAAGCACCGAAAACTTGGGTACTTAAACCGTTGACGCTGCCGACATCTGAGACCCTCCTCAGGGGTGACCTTATGCTTTCCCTTGTTTTTTTTTTTTGGAAAACCGTTTTGTCATCCAGTTGAACGTGTATTATGCACGCAGTAAACGTCTTATTTGTTGGGGCACGTGCAGTGATTTGAACCACAATAGGAGCACGTACTCCCCTAGCAGCACGTTCTCTGACTGTGCTCGAAACCACCCACTTCAAGTTGGCTGCATATTCGACACGCACCTAATGCGGTGATTTTCTTAGTAGATCCGCACTCAAAATGCAATGGCTGAGCGCCTTTTTATTCTGTTGCCACATCAGCAACAGCCTTTCTCGAGATCTAAGCCAAGATGGTCACGATTGTTGTATTACGTAAGTATAGCAACAAGCCTATCGCAAATGCCAAGCCCTAATCCGCAGTATATTCGATACATGACTTGGTGTATCGCGGTAATGCCACAGGTTCTATACGTCTTAGCGCATATTCTCAGGTCGTGCTGGCGGTGGAGATCTCGCTGTAGATGCAGTTTTCCTGATGACAGCTAGATCATGATTGCTATTAAGAGGAGAGGGCAGAAATGATGAACGCGGTTTTCCCTTACATTCCCAACAGTCAACAACAGCAACAATAAAATCGGCATTTGGAACTTCGGCCTGAGGTCTACTAAGCTAATGTCGGTGAAAGTGGCCAAATACTCGGAACCTGAGAGATCATATAAAATGCTGCCCTGCGTCCAGCACACTGCGCCTTTCAGCACGATTTCACCAAAAGACGTTTTTCTAGAATTAGGAGTCGCCGTTTCACAAGTTCTCACCTGCCTTCGTCAGCGTCGGTGAACCTTGCAACGTTCCTTCTTCTTCTTCTTCTGCAGTTTCAAAGTAGTTTTTGTCATAGGTTGAGGAACTGGGCGGCCTTCACAGGATTCGTCCAAAGGTCCATTGTGGTTAAGGAGGTAGGTCTCTTCGGGCACATGAACAAGTGCGCCGTGTCGTGTCCGGCAGCACCACAGTCCGGGCATGCGTCTGGTCGGCCGCTGTCGATCTTGTTGACATAAGACGAGCAGAATAGAGTGACCACAGCGCAGCGATGCAAGAGCACACCTGGCTCGTCTGCCGAGTTGAGACTCGGACTCGCAAACCCGAGGCGGCACCGTTCCCAAGATAGGGTTCACAGCCGCCTTCGCTAGATATCCTCGAACAAACTGGGTGTGCTCCTCACGCAGAAGACGAAGCCTTTCCATGTTGGAGTCGGCCCATCTCTGTACATAAACTTTAAGAGGAGCATCGGCGAACGGCGTCCTAATCGACCTCTCTCTTATGGGCTTCCTGATTCTCTTTGACGGATGATTCGGCTGTCTCAGAACATTAATATACATCTGCTGTGCCTGGAGTTCACAATGCTCCTTGACCGGCAATATGCAGGCCTCCGCGTGAAGATGCTCCACCGGGGAGCTCCTTGCACAACCGGTAGCAATTCTAAGCGCAGCAATCTGTACACGCTACAGCTTATTCCAGGAGCTGTCAGACACCAGGTGCTGCCACACTGGTGCCGCATATTCCAGAGCCGGCTGAAGTATTGCTCTGTAGGTTCTCAATATAGTCTCTCGGCTGCTTCCCCATGATGTTCCTCCGAAAGCTCTCAAGATATTAAGCCTAGCCTTGACGACTGTTTGTTTCTGTTCCGCGTTTTTGTGGAACTTCAGTGACGGATCAAGAATAAGGCCAAGCAGCTTGGGGAACTTCGCTGCTGGCAACAGGTCACCATCCCATTTGACATCTGGATGACGTCTGGAAATGGGCCGGATCCTGCTTAGCTCTCCTTTTGAGTTGCCCTCACCAAGAAGTCGGCGGAGGCTTATCGTATCGCGATCGTGAACAAACACCCCTCGTTTACTATGAAAAAGATCAGCAGCTTGTGGCTGTCCGCGACCTTACGTTACGGCTCAGCACGGTGAAGGCAGTGTGCTCTCCCTGAGTAGTACGATCTACGCGCAAAGCTTTCTTCAAGATGCGCGCCACTGGGTTCTGCGACGACAACGTCCATGTGCGAACGAATCAGAACGAGCTGGAATGCAGAGTCTGCGCGCATACACATTGGCAAACACTCGCTCTAATTATTCTGTGCTTGACAAAGCCAAAGCGTGCGTCCTGCTCTCATCAGGCATGATGGTGGAGGAGAGGCTTGGTCTAGCCCTAGTCCTCACCCTCTGTGGAACCAGATGCTCATTCCGTCATCAGGTAACCCGGGGCCCTCTGGCCGACCTCTACAAGCTTTAGTCATCACGCGTTGACTGACTACGATCTGCAGGTTGGAGTCTCCTCCCTATACCTACCTTACTGAGCCCTGTAGCTAGCTTCTTGAGCGAAATCCGGAGCTTGACGGGGCTGTGATTGGTAGCTGGTAAGAGTGGTCTAAAAACTGTGGCCATGGCGGAGAACTTATGCCTTACTCAGCATGACCCATTTTACCACACAAGGGCGGGAAGGGAAACTACAAACCTCCCAGTGTTTTAAACTTTGGGTTCGCATATGACCGCTCTCGTGACAAAAGGTGCCGCAGCATGACTGAACAGTCCGAGCATGGAGTTCAGCATCTGCTACAACCAAAGCCTGACCACCCAATTCTTAAACTACCTGTTTTTGAGACACCCCGATGACATGTCAGATCATCCACAACGCCAAACCCACCTTTCTCTTCATTGCCGCCAGTCGAGCATACAGACGATCCCGAGCAGCCTCAAACGGGTGACCAGCTGATAGTGCACGAGTACAGAAGAAGATCTCATCCAGTGCATGACCCTGAAAGACGATCTGGCTCGAAACCGTTAGCAAAGCGTCACACCGTTCCACCGTACAATCCGTAATTCTAAAAATGACTGAAATGTTAAAAGACGTGTTCAGTGACCTAGTGCTCACATGCGTGGTATTAGCTTCAAACAAATGGGTTTTTCTAATTCAACTCTGCTCAATGAAGAAATGTATAGGGAACACCCCAAAAATCCAAAAAGTATCAATAGATTCAAGGAACTGTTTTCGTCAGTATACGTGCACTGTCTTCAAACTTATAGATAATAAAAGGACAATTTTCATGGAAAATACATATGAGTAAAGTCTGTCGTGTGCGAATTGCAGTCTGTAAAACGTGAACGCGTCCGGCAGCTGCGAAGCGGCCATACAAGGTTCACCTCTTACTAACTGTTCGGCCAAATCAGACTCTAAATGTTAGTCTCACACCGATCCCATTTTAAATAAAACAAAAGAAAAATTAAGGGAAAGACGGTGAATGAATGAATGGACAGATGGATGGATGAGAGAATCAGGACCTGTCTTTTGTTGGAGAGTATCTCGAGCGGTGTGTTGCGAGCGCGCCGTCTGCTTCGGTAGAGCATCTAGAACACGGCTTTATTGCAATTCGCAATTAGTTATCTATTTATATTAAAATGTTTCGTCTGTATATTCAATTAGTAGAACTCAGAATCTCGACAGTAATTCATCCTAAACCCGCTAAAGCACAACAAACACGCCTCCGCCAATTACAAGCAATGTCAAGAACATTAAAAAAGTGAAATATTGTTATTAGCCCCGTCCGTTCATACCAACAAAAAGAAGTGGTACACAATTAGGGCCCGTGCGCACCTTAAAGAAGGTAAGTATACAATCCCTGATAGAAAAACGCCCGCAACAACAATTAAAATTGAAAAGTGGAAGACATGGCTAGTGCACAGTGATACCATCTTGGAAACGACGGACTTTCTACTGGCTAGGCCACTGACTTTGGAAAAACGCACACCGAAAATGACGATCATCTACTGCATCTTCTGCGATTTCTGGCATGGCATTCTCTTGCGGAATCGCTCTGACTAACGACGTAAGCTGCTCGACGCGTACTATTGGGGTAGAACTCGAGCTGACCGCGCCAAGCTCGAGCTGATCGTACAATGCGCAAAATTTTTGCCGCGCTCCCTTCCTTTCTTTAAGAGCACACCGCCGTATTAAGGGGTCTGCAGAGTTCAAGTCGCGGCGTAGCTCGAAGCCACGAGCAGCGCCAAAAGATGCAATATCGATTACATTCGGCGACGGGTTCCACCGACGTGGCGTGTAGGGCGACAAGGGCATCACAGAATGCTGCGAAGCCGCGGCTGCCCTGCGTCACTGCCAACGAATGGCAGCCGACGCGGCGACGATAAGGTTCACACACATCTTGCCTGCCGCGAAAAGGCTGACGCTTGGCGACCACTCGCTAGTGGCCGCTACTCTACAGCCCCTTTGAACGAGAGCGCGCTGATGTTGGAAAGGCCCAACGACGGGTGATCCCCCATCCAGGACCGGCCCTGAAAAACCAAAAGCGCTCAGCATGAGATGGGGTATAAATTGATGTGATCTTGATTAGCATGTGATTATTCACAAGACAATAGAACGACGTGTTTTAGGAGGAAACGTAGCCTATCGTCATCGGAAAGTTGTGTGCTCCAGCTGAACGCACTGAGTGCTACAGCACGTGCCGTTATTTGACGGACAATAGAGCGACGTGCTTTAGGAGAACGCATGCAGCCCTCGTGCCTTCAAACGATCTTGAGGTAGACTTCAACTTGTGCTTGCGCTCTAAGCGATGACAGCCTGATAGAGGAACACAAGCACGTACAAAGATGTGTTCGGGTACCTGCGCCATCCAGCCACAGGAGAACGCTAGCATATCAAGAATGTCGACCTTGTCACGGTCCTCATCAGGGGCATCACCTCCCCTGTCTGGTGGAGCGGGAAGCTTGCTTGGCTGCGGAGCATGAGATCTACATATTCAGTATTCGAGATCATCCTTCATTAATAGTGCGATCCTTGAAAAAATTTGTCGAGTTAACCGACCTACTCCAAAGATGTGGCGTTCTCTACAAGACCTCGGAGGCATACGATACAAACTGGAGGCCGCATTGAAAACAGGCTGCACCTTGAGTTCAGTTGATCGAGTCAATTCTGCACTTGTGTACTCGGCGCACTCTAGTTGAACGCTCATCACTAATTCCCTGGGAGGCTATGTGCTAAGCCACATATCAACAAAGCAGTGATGAAACTACCCAAATTGGTTCGATTAGCCGAGCTCACAATGCAGTATGTTTCCAATGCAGCCTCTAGTTTGCGTCATATGCTCCCGAGGTCTTATAGGGAACGTCACATCTCTGAAGTAGGTCGGTGAACTCGACCCATTTGGTCGAGGATTCCACAAATAATGAGGATGATCTTGAGTACTGAATAGATTTCATGTTCCGCAGCGAGGCAAGCTACCCCGCCCACTAGAAGGCAGCAAGATGATGCCCCTGTTGAGAACCGTGACGATGTTGACATTCTTGGTGAGCTAACGTGAAACGACGTCAGCTCACGCTCCTGTGACAGCATGGCACTGGTTTCCGAACACATCCTTTGCACGTACCTGTGATCCTCTCTACCGCTCAGAAAGTGAGAACAAGTTGAGGTCACTTCTAGCACAAGACGGTTTGGAAGGCATGAGGGCCACATGGTTCTCGTAGGGCACGTCGTTCTATTGTCCGCTAAACAACGGTACCTCAACGTGCATCGAGGAAGGGGTTGACGTCCTAGAAAATGTTGTCACAATTTCGTTTCAGACCAAGCAGAGTCGCCGAGAAGGCCGCCACGAACACCCAGCCTTCGAAGACGATGTTTTCCTAACTTCACCCCGAGGGAAGATGCAGACGGTAGCCAGCTTTGCGCAGCAAATCACGAATGGCGGAAACGAGCGTCAGTCACCCAGCGCCGCTGAGCCTTTCAAGAGATGTCTTGCCTCATAGACTGCGTGGACGTCCCTTCGCGGTCGGTCCTGCACGATCGGAAACAGTCGGCAGCAATGGAGGACTTCAGTCCACTTGAAGAACGTCAGGCTGCAGCAACACATCACCGCACTGAGCGCGCTCCGATGCGTGTGTTTGTATGATGGTTACCGTCAATGTTGGTGTCGCCAGAATTGACGATCTGTGTATAATTATTTGTCTGTCGTTGATAGCTGAGACGCACAATGCCATAGGCCTGACATGATTTGAATGTGCCGGACCTTGTCATACGCTGCTGCTCTTGGCAGCGTTATAGAGGCCCGGCCAGTGCATGTACATAGCGCATATAAACCTATATACTCGCATAGTTAACCCACTTATAATATGATAAGGAAGGATAATCTTTTTCTGTGAAGCACATTGTTTTGCGTCATAAGACACATCGTAAATATTGTTTACGACTCGTGGGAGTCGATCATAGTCCCTATGACGTCTGCACGCCACTCTCTCGTCACCCTCGTCATCTGGGCACTCGCCGGCACACAAAATCTCGTCGACGCTGCCTGCGAATCTGACTTCACGTTCCCGCCCACACCACGATCCAGAACGGCCATTCGAGTCTCGTCTGTCACAGGAGCCTGTCGCACCGGCTCGGCTTCAGTCTGTGCTCAGGCCAGGATCTCGGCACTGCTAGGTGAGCCATTTTCACCTCTTGGGCCTGCGCAAGGGCATCATAGACCATTAGGCGGACGGGGCCCATTATGGTGGGATACAGGAGAAATAACATGATCCTCCAAATCTGTAGCTGTGCCCAGAGATCGCGACTCAGATTCTGAAGGTTGAATCAGCGTGAAGCTGCTCATTCAAACGTTGATGCCTCAGAAATCGCACAAGATGCCTCCTTCTCTACAATGCTCAACCTGGCTAAGACTCCGTCCATAGCGAGATACGAGTGTCAGCAGACGCAAGCGTTCCTCATCTTCACTATTGGTTTCTGATTCCGTCCCAGAGCAGTGAACGCTGGAGTTAGCGGCATGCAGCTGTAGCTAGCGTCCGCTGCAGCCCATCGCCAGTGCCGCGGTTGATCAGCACATCTTGATGAACCCCACACTGGCCTAATAGTAAGGCACGAGCAGTGCAGCAGGAATTCAACAGCGTCGGGCCGCTCGCAGCACCTAGATAGCCATGAACGGAGCCTAGCGGCCTACCCTGTACTAATCGACAAAGGACGTAATAACTGAAGCTGTGCATGCGAAAGTAACTTGGAAAATAAAAATACACATACGGATAACACTAAATCCCGCCTAAAAACATTGGAATGCATTACAGAAAACCCATTCTCTACCCAAAAATGCATGCAAAATCGAACTTTGTCCAATACAAGCTTCAGCACAGAACTCACCGAAAAGTATGCCACCACAGCCAGCTGGTTATAGCAATGTCCAGATGACGGCCACAGTTGCGCTGACCGCAGATAGACGCTAAAAGCCTAATTTTTGAGAAAATTGCCCAACAAATTCCCTTCAACCCACCCTCGTGATCCACTATAATCCTCACTACCCTCAATCAGTGTACGATACCGTCTCAGATCACCCAACGAGATCAGATGCCGAGAACAGGACTTCAAAGCTGTCTGAAAGCATAGATTTTACTGAACTCTTTCAGCAAATGCTGGTTACACACGGAAGCTTAAGTACCTTCCGCTTACTGGGCTCAGCATCAATCACATTTGGCGCTAAAGACACACTCCAGAAGTCATTATCACGATCAAATTGGAAGGTCACTGCCTTACTGAGGTCCACATCTAGTTCCCTTTCATACGACGCCAGAAGCCCGTCGTAGAATTTGATACCCTAAACACAAAAAAACATCAGAAAGCCCAGCAAGGGTGTATTAAAGCACAATGTATTTCGAAAATTGTAGATTAGCCTCTGTAAAAAAA
Source organism: Aplectana chamaeleonis (assembly GCA_029168955.1). NCBI lineage: Eukaryota > Metazoa > Nematoda > Chromadorea > Rhabditida > Cosmocercidae > Aplectana > Aplectana chamaeleonis. The sequence goes on along the minus strand of JAPDOI010000056.1, from coordinate 1,170,423 downwards.
GGAATACGAAATTATTGGCTCTCCAAGTAATATAGATTGCACTTTCATTAAATTTCGTAGTGAACGGCAGAAACCGCCACTTCCTCCTTTGGAGGTGGAGTTTGTGACGCGTTATTACATCTGATGGTCTGGCACTCAGTTTAAGGAGACAGTACACAAAAAAACAGTCACGGACGAGTTGGCCGCCGAAACGCTACAGGTGCGGCGAGGATCCGCTGCGTTCAAGTGGCTTTTCTTAAACGCCTAGAGTAAAATGGCTCATAACTATGCCGTTAACAGAAAAAAACTCATACGCGACTCCTCCCTATTTTTTCTTTTGTTAGGTCAAGCCAATTCAACCATTCCACACCTTATTCTTCTGCAGCCTCGACGTGGGTTTGTCATAAGTTAAGGAACCGGGCGACCATTACAGGATTCTTCCAAAGGTCCCTTGTCGTTAGAGCAGTAGATCTCTTCCGGCACTCGAATAAATGCGCCGTGTCGTGCCCGGAACTACCGCAGTCCGGGCATACGTCAGGTCGGCTGCTGTCGATTAAGTTGACGTAGGGCATAAGCTATGCAGAGCGACCACAGCGCAGCGAGGCAAGAGTACATCTGGCTCACCTGCCAAGTTGAGACTCACACTCGCAAACCCGAGGCGGCACGGTTCCTAAGATAGGGTTCACAGGCGCCTCCTCCAGATATCCTCGAACGAACTGGGTATGCTCCTCGCGCAGTAGACGGAGCCTTTCCATGCTGGAATCTGCCCATCTCTGTACATCAGCTTTACAGGAGCGTAGGCGGACGGCGTCCTAATCAACCTCGCTCTAATGGGCTTCATAATTCTCTCTGTCGGATGATTCGGCTGTCTGAGAACATTAATATACATCTGCTGAGTCTGGGGTTCTCAAGGCTCCTTGACTGGCAATATGGAGGTCCCAGCGTGAAGATGTTCTATTGGGGAGCTTCTTCTTCTTCTTCTTTGCAGCCACGTCGATGGTACTGTCATAGGTTGAGGAACTGGGCGACCAATATTGGATTCGTCCATAGGTCCATTGTGGTCAGCGTGGTTGGTTTCTCCGGACAATTAAACAAATGTGCCGTATCGTGGCCGTGGCATCCACAGTCTGGGCAAACGTCCGATTTGCTGCTGTCAATCTTGTTAACGTAGGCCATAAGCAAAGTAGAGTGACCACAGCGCAGCGATGCCAGGGTGCATCTGGCCCTCCTTACGAGTTGAGACTGGGATGTGCAGTCCCGGGGCGGCACCACTCCTAGGATGGGATTTACCGCCGCCTTTCCCAGATGACGCCGTACGAATCGTGTGTGCTCCTCGCGTAACAGACGGAGTCGTTCTTGCTGTGAATCTTGCCATCTTTGCAGATTGACTTTGCTTGGAGCATCGGCAAATGGCTTTCTGATGCCTCTCTCCCTGACGGGGTTGGGAGCTCCTTGCACAGTCAGTAGGAATTCTAAGCGCAGCATTCTGTACACGCTGCAGCTTATTCCAGGAGCTGTCTGACACCAGAAGCTGCCCTACTGGTGCCGCATATTCCATTCTTCATTCCATGCCTACAGAGGCCGGATTCTTCAATCATTATACCCCAGGTAGGACGAACCAAGAAATAATCTTCCGCAATCCCTATGGAAGTGCGGATAATTATACCCTGTCGCGCCTTTATACCCGGGGTGAAAACTTTGGAGAGCCCGGCCTCAGGGCTCGTGATGTAATCTTCATTATGTTTTTATTTCTCCTTCATGTAGAATGATCTCTTTGTTTTTCTCTAACTTCCGGTAGTGCATGATTCTTGCGCAATCGATGACCGTTCAGTCGTTCACGTGATTTCGAGACTCCCGTGCGTGAGAAATGGGTGGGGCCAGCCAATCACGGTGGAGCACTCGTACCCATATAGAAACACCCCCGATCACTGTGCAAAGACAGTTTGAAGGAATATGCACCTCGTCATTGTGAACCACCAAAGGCCGGGACCGGACAGAACTTCAGAAGGCGAAGACTAGTCTGAAACCAACGCATTTCACAGACTTCGGTGGCGTTTCGCACTTTAGTTAGTACATGCGATAGCCCCCTTTCGAGGTCCAGAACGCAGCTCGCGCGCCTAATTGGTAAACCCATAGCGCCGAGGTAGTTTTAAGGCTGAACGTTAAACCCTGATCTCTTTAGTTTCTCGGGGTAACTCTATTAAACGGTAATCCCTGATCTCTTTAGTTTCTCGGGGTAACTCTATTAAACGGTAATCCCTGATCTCTTAGGTTTCTCGGGGTAACTAAACTATCTCAAACTGCTCAAACAGTATCTCATCCATCATTTTGAAGTTATTTTACAAGTAAATAATCTATACAAATATAAAACCTGCATCCTATGAAACTACCGGTTTGAGTACCGTGGATACCTTGCGAACATTGTTTGTGTTGGTTTCATTTTAATCCGTATTTTCAAGTGAGGAAAAGAAACTCGGAGACCGAGTTACTACAGTGCAGGTAAAACTCTCCCGCTAGACTATTTTGTCAGGGTTTCTTGTGAGATCACAGACGGGAATTTGAGTCGGAATCCTTCAGGGTCACATCCTCCTCATCCCAGTATATTGCGTTTTCACGCCGTTGTATCGTCAATAAAACCTTTATAATATTTGGGCGGCTAGTATGGGTATTTTTGGAGTACCCGGAAGAAAATGGGTAAAAAACCATTGTTGTACGGGTAGTTGGGACAACCAACTCTCGCAATCTCCCTATGAGACGACAAAATAAACTTCAGTGAAACTCACCCTGTTCAGCAACAACAACAGGTGGGCCCTGAACGTCCTCGAACTATCCTTTGGCGAATTCACCACCGATTTGAACACTTCAATCGGCTTGTAAAACGCCTGCTTCCAAAGATGTTGCTCGAGATTCATGGAGAAGGTGAACACAATATCGCGCAGTAACACACTATTGTAGATCTCACACAGGTCGCTACTAAACACGGTACGTTTAAATTTTAGCGAGTGAGCGTGATTGCTCCTAAAGCAGCCCACCTCAACTGTACAACCTTCTCAGCAGCCTGCAAATCCCTCTGTTGCACCTTCGCCAATAACGCCGTTATAGAGTCGTTTATCTGAAATATCAAATTTCAATGACATGAAATAACAAGAAAATGGCGAAAAGCGCTCCAAAATAGAGATGGGTGAAATATATAGTTTAATAAAGCCAAAATACGGGAAACGCAAGGCGGCGCTCAGTGTGCCCTGTTTGAGCAAGATAACATTTTACTCATATTTCTGAATCGGATTTTGAAAATTTCAATAATAGGCAAATCCTGAGATAACCGTTCTGGGATTGTATTGATCAAGGGTAAACATAACGTGTGGTCAACAACGAGATTAGAGTTGGACCTTCAAATGAGGTAAATGATAATGCGACAAATTTCATGGGTGTTTTCCTCCTCCCCAATTGTCACCCACGAGAGCGTGCTGAAGAGAACCAATCTCATAGGTGGTCTGTAGGGTATAAACTATGTACAAAGTGAAGAAAACCAAAGTAGGCCCCCCCAAGCGCTTGAGATGTAAATCTCATAGGTAGTCTCTAAAAAATCAACTACACGAACGGGCTGAAAAAGAAAATTTTATGAGTGTACAGAAACACACCACGATGCGCTGAAGGGGACTAAATCCAATGCGTGGTCTGCAGGGCATCAACTACAACAAAATGCTAAAAGCGTCAATCTACATGGCTGGTACCCGTCATAACAGCTATGGAACGGGTTGGAGAATAGGAAACTTCGATTGTAGTCTCTAAAGAGGGGAGGAATCAACTTCATGGGTGCGCATTGAAAGGTCACCCTCGAAAACGTTCTAAGAAGGATTAACTTTCATTTGTGGTTTCGAATGTATCAACTACCTACTGAAACTGGCGAGACTAAACTTCGTGTGATTCCGAGGATATCAATCAAAACAAGAACTAAACCTCACTGGTGGTCTGCAGGATATCAACTAACAAGTGAAGTATACAAAGCGTAGGTCGGATATGCCAAAACGAGTAGTATCGTTAGTATCTCTTGTGGCTCAATAGTAGAACTGCGCAGTATCCCGCCCCGAGCTGCAGGTTCCGGGAAGTTGAAAGCTTAAAAGATCTTTTTTTTAATGCTTTTTGTACCTTCCAAAAAGCGCACTAGTCTTTGGAAAATCCGGAAACGGACCTCAAAAATGTGTTCAGCGACAAAAACTACCCCCTGAGCAAAGTTTGGGTGAAAGCACATTTTTCATACTTTGCACAGACTGGCAGCGTTTTGGACTTGTACGGATTCTTGGTTGGGCGATTATTTATACCGATTATTACAGGACTTCGGGAGCGTTTCCAAAAAATGTTCAGGTTTGACTTGAAATTCTCCCAGGGGAGTTTTTTGGGGTGCTGATTACGGATCTGTGGTTTATTAGCCGATTTTCCGGAGTTTCCGGTTAATTTCGCTCAAAGCTTCCCAACTGGAAAAAAATTCGAGGGAAAAACGCCACTTTTGAGATTTCCGGATTTCTACGATAGATATGTCTCAAAATCATGGTCTGAGGGTTACTTGGAGTGAATCTGGAGTCCGTTTGTCGATTGTTTGTAGATTACGGTGGGTATACGGTAGTTTGGTCAAAATCTCAGATTTTAATCAAAATTTGTATACGGGGGTTATTCGGGGTGGAGAATACGAATTTAAAGGCAGTGTTCACGATGGAAATCGTTTTTCTGTTTTCCGCCTATCTTGAACGCGGTCCCATACTGATTCCAACGATGTCTCTGTAATCGTACAAGACCTTCTGGAAATGGAGTTATGGTCCCTCAAAGATTGAGCAAAGGAAACATGGTGGACGAGTTGTCCGAGGCTTGTAACTTCCGTCTTTTGCAGCCGATGTATGCGAGCTGACCTGAGTAAAGAGAGAAGTTGAGAATGAAGGGAAACGGGGCTATTGATCAGAAACCGTCGCTCATCTCACAATCTCGAGCATTCATTTATTCACGTCGGTGGGCGTGGAAAGTGCATCTGGGTGTGACGAGCTGACGTGTGTCCAACTTTGGGGCCGTGGGGGATCGTCCCGAGCTCATTTTTATTAGTTTTTTCAACGTTAGGGTTGCGCTAGGCCCCGCAGCTGCCGATCTCCACCAAAAAATCAGACATGGTTTTTATCGTGGACACTGCCTTTAACGTCCGTTTGTCGATTTTCGAAATACTAAAGGGGGTTTTGGCCCCTAAATGACATATTACCTACCGTAACCTACAGTAAACCTCGAATTTTCGACAAATGGACTCCAGATTCGTGTTCAACACCCAAGACTACCCCTACATACAACTTTTGAGCTAAATCAGAGGAAATTTTATTGAAACTCCAAAATGCCTGATGGGTGCCCTTGCCTTTTCGCGAGGCTTGAAAAATGCTTATAACTACTTTGAACCTGCAGCTCGGGGCGGGATACTGCGCAATTTTACTATTGAGCCAGAAGAGATACGAACGATACTAGTCGTTTTGGCAAATCCGACCCACTTCGCCGTTGAAAAAAAAACACCCTTCATTTGATTTGGCATGGAGCGTAAAAGGTGATATTCGGTTGGCGCAAGGTCAGGAAAATACGGTGGATGCTGGAGAACCTCCCATTCGAGCTCATGGAGTGCGGCTTCGACGACTTGTGCCACATGGGGTCTGGCGTTGTCGTAGAGCAAGTTTAAAAAAAATTTCGGTGCATGATATATGTATATAACCTCTCACAATCAATGTTTCCTCTTTTATACTGTCTAACTCACTTGTTGTAGTCAGATTCACTATTAAAGGTAGTGTTCACGATAAATTTCACTTCCGATATCTCTACGGTTTATGAAAGGCCCTATGTACCAAGGCATGCTTGAAAAGGACACGAAAGACGCGCTTTTGAGCCAAAATAGGCTCTCTCTTGTTTACGTTGATTTTTGAGCGTGGAGGAATTGACCGCTAGAAGGATGACACCTATCAGTGTATTGAAGCGATCAGCTCACTTATCAGCACTTCCTTTACTTGATCATTCCTATCATCTGAGTCTTCATTTGTTCATTCCGAGGGGCGAATCTGGGGCACCAGGCGTGTCTGGGGCACCAAAACTCTTGCTTGCAGCCGTTATTTTGCCGCTCCTGGCTCGTTTTCTACCATTCTTTTGACACTGGGAGCCCAGGATCCTTCTCGCCCATCATTTCGCTGTGGAAAGTCAACGAGGATGATCATCGTGAACGCTGCCTTTTAGTGAAGCTACCCACCTTCCTGAGGAGTTTCGGGGTAGTTCCACTTACATTTTGAAATATCTTAACATTTCTTCCAACTTACTAACATTAATTTATATGTAGGTCGTCTACACTGGTCTAAGGGTAGGAACGAAACCAATGCAAACTCGATACTTTCAAATCCTAGAAACCCTGATTGATTATATAACAATATTGACTGACTAGTTTTTGGAAAAATTTTTATTTCACTTATTGGTCTTGTCAATCAGGTCTTTTCAGTCGTATAGCCTCAATTACGCGGCGCAGTTGGGCAATGCAGAGCTCAGCCTTCACTGCTGCGTTCCTTTCAAGCATTTCCCAGTGTATCAGGCCTTTCCAGTCCCACCAAACGCTGATCATGGTCTTTTCTGGGTGGTTTTGTTTGACTCTCGGCTTCGGCTTGTCTTCTAGAGCCACCCACTTCTTTCGTTGTTTTATATTGACGCACAGTCACCATTTCTCATCTCCCGTGACCATTCGGTACAAGAAGCGCTGTTTGTGACCACGCGTTGCTCGATGGCACGCGAGGTGTTGAGCAGCGATTGGAAGGGTATTCCATTTCCAAGCCAAAAGCGTAGGAAAAATAAAATTATGCGAAGAAACAACTAACATAGCTTTGTAGAGCAGGAAAAGCTCTTTCTAGTGAATACAAACACTTTAGTAAACGAACTAACAAGTCACTCAAATAAAGCTCTGAAAAAAAACCAACGAATTTATTCCCCAACCTAATGCCTTGTTTTCGAGCATTTTTCCCGCGAATTTCCGGGGTTTCTTTCATTATTTTCTACTTTTGAGATGTCCAAATCTACATTCTCATGAAGAGAGCTCAAAAGTCGTTCTTATCACGAGCCCTGTCTTTGAAGGCACAGTCCAACCTTAGAATCGTTTTTCAGTTTTTGTGCCTTTCTTGAAGACGGTCACACACTGATTCCAATGATGTCTCTGAAATCGAACAAGGTCCCCTGCGAACGGAGTTATGGTCCCTCAAAAATTGAGTTGCGGAAGCTTTGTGGACGAGTCGTCCGAAGCTTGTAACTTCCATCATTTGCAACCGATGTATGCAAGGCGACTTGAATTAGGAGAGGCTGAAAATTGAGGAAAGAACGGGGCTGTTGAGTGGAAAACATCGCTCATCTCGTCACAGTTGAGCTCGAAAGATCGTAAAAGGGGCGTGCCAAAGTGGCTTCCTGTTGTGGGCGATCCAGGATGGCTTCTCCCTATATCTCGCTCATTCGGCGGAATTGTGAGCTCGCACTCGGCGGGTGTTATAAGGGGTGGGTCTACTTCACAATAATATGGAAATCTAAGATTTTCGCCCCTGAGCTTGGACTATGCCTTTAAAGGCATCGTACGCGCTGAAAACAATTAACCGTTTTATGAGTTTGAATCGTTATTTGGGCCCGCCTGAGAACGTGGGTAGAGTTTCTCAGGTCACCGACGGGTGATATATGAGTGATCAAATGCCTCGAATCCCACCAAAAGAGGCCGGCCTTCTGACAGCCATGTGGCATGAATGAAAAAGAAAGGTTTTCAACAAGCTATATCGCGTAAATGAGGATAAGCTGATGTATCTTTCGTTGATAAGCTACCTTCTTTTCTCATTTGAGGCAACATGGCTGTCGGAGGGCCGGCCTCTTTTGGTGGAATTCGAGGCATTCGATCTCCCATATCTTCCTATGATGCATCGGTGACCCAACGAACTCTACCCACGTTCTCAGGCGGGCCCAGCCAATGATTCAAACTCAAAAAACGGTGAGTGGTTTTCAGCGAGTACGATGCCTTTAATGGTCGGTACCCAGGACACCCGTCTACCTTAAAAGGTTAGAGCAGAGTTAACTTTATGGGTAATGTCCCCTTGCATATCACTCAGGAGAACGTGCCGAAGAGGACTGCCTGCAGGGTATCAACAGTGGACTTGGATCAAAGAGGAAAATTGTTTTCTCAGACCAAAGCCCTCCAGCTGTTTCCAGACGGCTCCCTTTTTGCCAGCCAGCTTTAGAAGACAGATTTTATGTGGAAGACGGGTGTACCCTTCGTAAGTCGCTTTTCCGTTCTATGCGCCCATTTACCGTCGACTCCGGTATAATGCAGGTTTCGACTCCATTTACAAAATTGAAAATGTGACTCTTATTGGGATGATCTACCACCATGTCGCAAAGTCACCGTGTCAAGCCACTTCACGTAGCGGTAGATTCTCTGTATCAATGCTCGCTTTGTCCGATTAGGCATAAAGAAACACACGAAAAATCTCGGTTCACACACCCTCTGCATCCTCGGACCCTCGTTGCTGGCGATTTCGCGGTACACTGGAAAATCGGACATTTGCCTGGGCTGACCGGCCGGTGCTGCTGTGGATGACGATGCCGGCATCTCCTCGCTGAAATGTGTAAAGAAACTCGCTGCATATTATAGTAGTGATGGGTGAGCAAGGCTTGAGTCAGGGAAAAAATCTCGCAAGAATGATGTCATGCTAGATGGAAACAGACGGCAAAAAAAACATGGTCAAGCGCGGTTGTGTAATTTCTTAACAGATTCTGAAAGGGATTGTACGAATTTCGGCCTAGAACGAAATTATGAGGGAGGTGGTCATTAGTTATCAAAAATTTTGGTGACCAACGGGAGGGGATAGTAGCTCTGCTCAAACTACTCATCGGGTCGGTGGATACTGATCAAAACAAAACTTTAATCTGGCATAATCTCCCTAGGTCTGACCTACTCTTGTAAAAGTACCAGTTACTTCTAAATCAGTTATTTTACACACCAAGTTTTCAAAAAATAAATTAAGTTTTTCAATTACTCTTAGAAATTTGTCCGTAACCGCTGAATATTTTTGGGGATGAATTAATCGGATATTCTCACCTGTGGTTGGCCGAGCATTCGAAAAATCGAGTAATTTAAAATCTTGGATGAATCGAAAACTTGGATATAGTGAAAACTCTAATTTTCGATTCTTATTCCAAAAATTATAAGATTGACTCCGATATAAACGGAGAGTTACAGCCCACGGCAACGGAAAAAAAGGCGGCGGTGCAGTTGCGTATCACTATGTATACTATAGCCAACGCTGGCCCGGTTCCAAGCATAGCTTCGTTGGGTGGAGCCATGTACTCCACCAACCTTCACCCCTGGGGAGGTGAAGGGGGGAACCTTCACCATTGGAAAAACCGGTGACAACCGGTGAAACGCCCCGAGAAAGAATGAAAGTGACCCAAAATTCATGCAAGTCATTTTCAAGATTGGGTGGGTGTCACTGCCGGTTTTTCGTCCATAACTTTTCTGCGCATAGAGACAGACCTTTGTTGAAGGTTGCTTTCGGAATCCCCATAAAATTTGCATCTTCCACTTTCACAAAATACGTTCCCCTTCTTCCAGCTGATTTCATTCATTCATGTTTATTGCCAATAACTGCATTGAGTACTGAATTAGCAATGCATCGATTAAACTATCGGCAGCTAAAGAAAAAAAAAGAAAACAGCTAAAAATCAACTAGCAACTTCCCACTCGGTGCAACAATTGTTCAAAAGCGGCTTAAGTCAGGAGTGGCAAAGTTTCTCACTTGTTGGGCTTTGTAGACTTCACCATTACGGCAGGCTTATTTTACTGCCTTAACGTGCTACTACCTATCAGGCACGCCACTGGAGGACCATTCCGGGGCGGGTTCTGTTTTTCAAGAACCTCTTTAAACTGGTACGCACCCCGGGCGATTGCCTGATAAGGAGACCAGCAGAGAAGCGAGCCGCAGCGAAATTGCCCTCTGTTACTAGAACCTTGAAATCGCTCTAATGGACTACTCAAGCCTCGCAGTTGCTGCACGCGATTGGGTCGGTAAGGTGAAAACAAACGGGGAAGTCATCAAAAAAACAAGACAAGTGTTGAAAAAGGTGGAATATCGAGACGAGTGCGGATCATATACGGAAAGTCTTGCTGATGTGCTGCTGAAACCCAGATGAGTGTCTGTATTTGAGAGCATTAGCATCTAAATTATTCCATGGCGTCGCTATTCTAGAAATAAAGGAATGTTGATACGATGAAGTTCTCGGCATATCAGGTGAGATTCTGAAAGCATGACCTCTAGTCAGGTGAACAAACGGGGACTGACTGAACAAGTCACAAAGCGACAGATCTAATTCCGGCGTGGTCAATTTATACATGAGAACCAAATCGGCCACCTTTCTCCGATTGCAAAGTGTCAGTGCCCCCAGTTTCTTCAGCCTGGATTCGTAAGAAAGTCTTAGCATTCCCTGAAGAGCAAAACACCTGTACGTGAACGACTTTTGAACATCCTCAATTTTTTCTATTAGTGAAACTTTATGAGGCGACCATATGGGAGAGCAATATTCTACTATGGGTCTGACATAAGCAACGAAAAGCTTGAAGAGCAGGTGGGGGTTACGACTGCTAAACGCCTTGAGAATGAAATTTGACCTCGCTTTCGCTCGAGCAGCTAAATTTGAAATGTGGGTCTCATAACTAAAGTTGCTATCATATGAAATGCCTAGATCGCGTACACTATCACTTTTCTTCAAGGCGGCTCCGTTCAAAGTGAATTCTACGTCAGGATGGTTTTTCCCGAAGGTCATAACAACGGTCTTCTCAACTGAAATTCGAAGGTCCCATGTCTTCGACCAGCAAGACAGGGCATTTATAGCAGACTGAAGACTTTGGGTATTGTTGAAAGAATACAATTTGGAATCGTCCGCGAAAATGGAGCAGTATACACCCTCGGGAAGCGCCTTGGGTAAATCGTTGATGAATATCAAAAACATGAGTGGCCCTATGCAGGTACCCTGTGGAACTCCGCTTGGTGTGGGGTAATAACGAGATCGCGAATTATTCACTATCACAGTTTGGATTCGGCCAGTCAGAAAAGACTCGAGAAATCGGAGTAGACAGCCAGATATTCCGAAAGTTTCAAGTTTTCTCACGAGTAGCGGAATAGAAATAGAATCAAAAGCTTTTTGGTAGTCAACATAGCACACCGAGACATAGTAACCGCGGTCTACCGCTTTATGCCAGACGGAAACTGTTGACAGAAGAGCAGAAGTTGTGGATCTATGTCTCAGAAATCCATTCTGTTCCTTCGCAATAAGGTCATTGCTCACAAGGAAATCAGTTATTCTACCACATATTAAACGTTCCATGACCTTGCTGGCGGCACAGGTGAGACAAATAGGCCTGTAGTTTTTGACAAGATTTTTTAACCCTTTTTTGTGGATTGGCCGAACAAGACCCAACTTCCATATTTTTGGTATTTCGCTATGCAGTTAATAAAGTGCTTTTTTTCGCCTGAAACAATCGCTTTTTCGTCCATAATTTTTTATGCTCGGAGATAGACCTTTGGTGAAGGTTGTTTTCGGGATCTCCATGGAATTCTGTGTCGACGAGTGTTTCCAGCTTGAAAAAATATTTTCTCGATCCTTCAGCCCACTCATTCTACGAAACACTGATTTTTTGCCTATAACTCTGTAACCGTTGAAGATAGTGTTGTGGTGAAGGTTGTTTTTGAAATCTACGTAAAATTCTGCGTCGAATGATGTATCGGGTTCCTAACTTTGCTTGCTCCATAAGCCAGCCAGGTCGGTGAAGCCGAGCCCCGTTTTTGGCTCCAGCAGAACTCTGCGTCTCTCATTTAAACCATAGAGGTGAAGAGCACCCTATGGAGATAACCATGCAGCTCGGCTCCGCCAACCTGGCTGGCTTATGGAGCAAGTAAAGTTAGGAACCCGATATATGATTCGACGCAGAATTTTACGTAGAGTTCAAAAACAACCTTCACCAGAGCCCTAACTACAAAGTTAAAGATGAGAAACATTATAGGAACAACAACCGGTGTCTCAAATCTCCAAGAACAAAAAAGCTATGGACGAAAAACCGATAGTTTCAGGCGAAAAAAAAGCACTTCATAAACTGAATTCGGCTGGAAAGAGGGGAACGTATTTTATGAAACTGAAAACGCTATTCGATGCAGAATTTTATGGGGATTCCGAAAACAACCTTCACCAAAGGTCTATCTCCAAGCACAAAAAAATATGGACAAAAAACGTAATGCTTTTGGTGAAAGAAACGTTATTTCATAAATTGAAATCGGCTGAGAGATTGGAAACGTCTTTTTCTTAAATTGAAAACATTATTCGACGCAAAATTTCATGGAGACTCCGGAAACAGCTATGTTCAAAGATCCATCTTTAGGAGCGAAAATGTTATTAGCGAAGAACAGGCAGTTTTTCACAAGAAAAAAAAAACGCTTGAAGAAATTTTTCGAAAATTTTTGACTCCAGGACAGCTCGAAGGGAATTTTTCATGACCTAGGCAGATCATTTAATTAAGAATAGTGAATTCCTAAAGGAGGTCATCAAACGAAAAAAAATTCAAAATTAATGATTAAAAATAAAAAATATATTGAATGAAAAAAAGGATTAAGAAAACGTCGAATTTCAAAGTTGCAATCCTATAGGGAACCTTGACCATTACCCATTCAGATATCCTAAACATCCTTCACCTCTCGGACCGCTGTCTCCACCCCAACGAACCTATGGTTCCAAGTCCGCCATTAATCGATAAGGAACAGCTGATAAATTTTCTCGCTCATGATTTTTTCTGATTCTTTCACTTTTTTCATTATATTCCTACGTGTATCTATAGTGAAAAATTTGGGTTTATTGGTATTGTGGGTGTGTGGCAAAACATACCGTTTCTTCACATTTCCGGGGCTCTTTTCTTCGAAATTGGGAATTTTATTTTCAAACATTAATGGTCGACGAGGGGTGTGGGTGTGCCTCTGCGGACGTACATCCGTAACCAAGAGAAAAGGCACCTGAAACGTTAAAGGCAGTGTTCACGAAGAAAAAGTTGCACGTTTTTTGGCTAAAACGTAAGCTTTGGGTTCCTTAAAAAAGGCTAACAACGGAAGTGCGACGAAAAACGGCCGGTAAGAGGGTGAAAATCTCGTGTGACAGCCGAACCATTGGGCCACTCCGCCCACGTCCTACAACAGTTGCCCTGAATTCGTGCTTAGACGAGCGATGGTTTCCGATCAGAAGCCCCGTTCTTCCTTCATTCTCAACTTCTCTCTTCACTCAGGTCAGCTCGCACACATCGGCTGCAAAAAACGGGAGTTACAAGCCTCGGACAACTCGTCCACAACGCTTCCCAATCTCAATTTTTGTGGGGCCATAACTCCGTGTTCAGCGGGTCTTGTACGATTCCAGGGACATCATTGAAATCAGCATGGGACCGTTTTCGAGGTAGGCGGAAAAACATAAAAACGACTTTTATCATGAACACAGCCGTAAGAAATGGTAGGCTCCCCCCCACTATGCACAATATCGATAAAAAAACACAAACACAAAAAAAATTATCAGCTTTCCTTTATCGACTTATGGCAAGTTTGAAGCCGAGCCAGCAGTGGCTACAGCATGCTCAATGAAAATACGCAACTGCACCACCGCCTTCCTCCGTTGCCGTTGACTGTATAGTTCACCGCAATGTTAAAAGGACATGGTGCGGTTGCGGACTTGTGCTAACATACGGTAGTCTGATTGTGTTATCACTCATTTTTCCCAAATAACTGAGGTTGGTCGGTGAGTTCCTCATTCCACTCTCACATTTTCACCTGTTTTCATTGCTTCCACAGATGTAGTCATATCGGTGGATACACCGACTCACCGATCTATCACAGCTGTTTCGGAAAAATGAGTAATACCGTTAACAAACTACCGTATGTTAGGACGAGTCCGCAGCCTCACCAGGTCCTACTTCCATTGCTGTAGACTATAAATCGATCACTAATCTATCCAATAATACACGAATATATGTATATCAGATTTAAAAATATGTAAGTTTCCGCCTTTTTTATTCACATGGAATTCGCGCGTAGGATTTCAGAAAATTTTGCGACATGTCATAGATTTTTTCCTCCCACATGATCATGCAATCAATATAGTCAAGCGGCCGATGTCCCGCGGAACAACGAGGGGTACGTAAAGCGCTCAAAAAGAGAATGAAAATTTCCCACGGAGGTCAAATCTTTCGTCAGGAATAGAAATCACTCTACGAGTCCCGTCAGTAGGGTGGGGATGGTAGTGCGATTGACAAGAAAATTGGAAAAATAACGTAAAAACTGCAAAAAATCAAACAATTTTTGAAAAATTTCAGTCTCGAATTTGTCAAAAAACACATCTATAGAGGGGACGAAGATTTTTTTTCGACTTTTTCCAATTCCAATAATCGCTGACACAAAGAGAGAGAGAGGGAGGGTGGAACTTTCTCAAGCTTCGGGACAACAGTCTGGTTGGCCCCGGCAATCAAACGCCCAGATCGACTTTTCAAGTAGATTTCCGACTCGTCCCCTTGCTTTATCAAATTACCGAATATTCAAAAATTACCCTTATATACTCTCACGCGACTCTCAAACCTAAGCCACCTGAGAGTTCGGCCCCATCTCCCAAGCTGTGGGTCCGCTTCTGTTGCTGTCCGGGCTCCACCAGTTCGCGCACAGCAACATCAAAGGCCAGGGGATTGGAAGAACGGGCCGAACTGTCAGGAGGCTCCGATTAATTTTCGGTGTGGTTCGAGGCCGAGAAACGCCTTAGTTGGGTACATGGATAAGCTCCTGAGCCTCATCTCTGTTTCGAGTTTTTTTCGTTGTTTTATATTTTGTCTAGCAATGTGCGATATAGCGTACTGAAGCACACCTCCTCTATCCTGAGACTCTGCGGGGGGGGGGGGCAAGCGCCGGACAATATAGCCCGTTTTCGACTTGGGGGAGCGACAGCAGAGGATTCCCCCGAGGAGGGCTTCAGGTGAGGCCCCAGCCCTCCTCCAGCGCTGCCCCCTGAGAGGAAGAGACGGAAAAGATGGGAAGAAGTCGTAGAAGGTAGTTTACGACATCAGGGGCCAGAGAAGGCAATTTTCGAAAAAAAAAGTCGATATTTACGACCCCGGTTAAAATTATTCTGTATTTTTAAAGTTTTACAACCACCTTCCCCAGAAATTTATAATTTTTTTAATTTGGGAACCCCGCTGTGCGTTGTCCATTCGCCCATCAAAAAATCCCGCAGTTTATTATTTGACCATGCCTGCGCCAAACAAACTGGTAAGATGCTGAAAAACAGTCTCATGTCCAACTCGTGCAAAAATAAGCCTTTCGTATCTTCGCACATTGAGCTGTGTAAGCTACAGACTAGTGTGTCATCCAGGCGATTCTCGGCACCGAGCCGCCAGGGTTCGGCTCGTTTTCCCCACCTACGGGTCGGCTTCTGTTGCTGTCCGGTCCACTGCTGTTGCTGTACGGGCTCTTCCGAAACGCGTGACAGGCTGGCTCATTCTCCTAATCTGCGGGTCAGCTTCTGTTGCTCTCCGCCCACTGCTGTTGCTGTCCGGGCTATTCCGAGACGCCTGACAGTTTGGCTCATTCTCCTAATCTGCGGGTCGGCTTCTTATGCTATCCGGGCATCTCCAGTACGTTCGATCAGCAACAGCAGTGGCCGGGAGATTGGAAGAGCGAGCCGAACTTTCAGGCGGCTTCGATGCCTATTCGGTGCGGCTTGGGACCGAGAATCGTCTGAGTAGTAACAACACTGCTAAGCATGACCAAACTTTCAGACCCTAAGCATGCAAAGCCCGTTTAGATTAGCTTTCGAAAATAGCTCGCCAAAACGGTTATACACTAATGAAACAACTTTTGTAGAAAGTTTATTAGAAGTATAAACTCTAGGATTATTAACTTAACTGATACTAACGATAGTGCCAAATAAAACCACATAAAATCAAAATAAGGTAATCATATAATAGGGTAAAACGTTCCCAAACACCACACGACGAAGGCTGAACGGAAAACACTATTGGCAGCTTTTCACTCAAAAGCTCTTCATAGAGGTAATCTTGCCCCTGGCTACAAATTGGTGGAATGAACGCGAAAAAAGTTGAAAAAAAAATCTCCTGAAAGAGATGACATGAGGAAGGAAGATATGAGGTAATACAATAGCGTTAGTACTGGCAAGACAATAAAGAGCATTAAATGACTAAGCAGTTTGAGATACAGAGTTTGCTTTAAAGACAAAGATTAAGTAAGTTGTTAGTTATGTACATGTAAAGAATGTGATTAACAGTATGAGGTATAAAAATAGGAAAAAAGTAAGAAAATGTGATGCTGGTCACCTGTTACGAACATCACCACTAGTCGTCGCGTTCGTTTCATTCTTCTCAGCAGCTGAAAAAAAACATAAGTCAGGAATACCGCCATGAAAGGCACCACCTTTATATTCTTTGCAATGTTCCCTATACCACCTCGTCCTTTAACAAGGGAAACCATTTTACTGTAGTTCGAAGTCAGCGATCTTGCGAGGACCCCTATGCTACCAGTAGTGCAAATTGTGGGTGACTTGAGCCCAAACCTACATCCCAAAAAGTTACATGCTCACAGCGGTAGGTGGACCCCAGGAGCAAAATTTTTCTTCTTCGCCCAAATTTTATCCAGAACTCGGTTTTAAAGTGCACGTGCGCAAACCCGCGATTCCAAAATCAACGTTCTGAGAAAATTTGGGAGAGTGGTTCTTTCAGCGGCAGGACGTTCTGTCCCAAAGGTGGAGCCTGAGCGAGGCGCGAGGTGTGAATTGCAGGGAGTCGCCATACTCGGACTAATTACCGCACTTTACTCACTGCTAGGGTCTGGAAATGTTGTAAGAGACACTAATACACTAGGGAAATACCATTTTGTGCAGATGAGGATGCAGGTATAGAATTGTAATACAAAGGGCAATAGGTACAATCTAAATAATACTTCGTGTTAAAGCGGTGCATACCAGGATTGTTGAAAAAAAAAACATCCTGATGGTGAGAGGATTGATAATATGAATAATTATAATAAGAGAAATTTTTAGATCTGATTTTTGGGTGTACATCTGATACAGGTCTACTTCTATTTTTCAGCCTCATTTTTTGAAATTTCCATAGTGGAAATATAGGGGACATTTTAACAACTAAACTATGAAATTGGCGATCAACAACCGGCAAGTTCGATTGAGTCATTGTTTTCATACTTATGAATATTATCGTCCTCTTCTAAGCAAATAACGTGTTTCAAAATCAAAATTTATATTCCCATCCTATTTTGAAATGTAGTAGTAATAGAGGTGTACTTCAAAAAGAGGGTTAACCTCTATTATTCAGTCTTCTCTTTTTTGCATTTCAAATAGAGGGGTACTTCTAATAGAGAAAGTACTGTGTTTGGCAGGTTTACGGAGTTTTTTTTAATGAATGAATGAATGAATTCAAATAACAACGTTTTGAAATACTCGAATTATACGGAAGCTTGCTTGAGGGAATCCGTCTTACCCCAGCATGAAAATCTATCTAATGACAATGTCCAGTTTTGTTACGGGAAAGTCTGTATAGATAGTAGCATGACGATGTTGAATTGAAGAATGTTAATAATAATGATAATTCAATAGTATTAATAAATTGTAGTTGCTATAATATACTTTAATAAATGTTTTGCACGAAAACTGTGTTTGCCTCGTTGGATAGCGTCTCGTATAACAATTTCAGGCCCTAGCAGTGAGTAAAGCGCGGAAATTAGTTCGAGACGACGACTCCAGTAATTCACACCTCGCCTAGGCTCCGCCCTCATTGGGACAAAACGTCCGCCACCCCGTTCTTTCTCAATGGAAAAGGGCGTAAAATTAGGGCGAACACCCAAAAATGGTTTTAATTGTTAACTGCTTTTTGAGAAAAAATTTAAAACCCGCTCTTTTTTGTTGTTAATCTCCTTTTTTGTTTCGGACGGCGTTCACAATCTTGCGAGTACACTTCAAATTGAGCTGGGGAGCTCATTTTTGGACTAGAGGCTGGAAATGGAAGCAGGTCGCTCCTATTCCAATTTTAACTCGATAACTTTAGTTTGAAGCGTATCTCAAAATAGTGGGTTTACATACTAGAATAGCCGTGGAGCACGATATCTGTATTGACATGCTACGGCTGTGGAGCAGGGTGCGTGGGTGCATTTGCAGTCAATCAACACAGGTCGTTCGGGTAAGTACTGAACTTGTCAGAATTCGTACTCATGGCATGTCATCGATCGATGATCAACAATATCGATTTTCGCGCTTCGTGCACAGAATGAGGCCGGTAAGGCCATTGTTATACCAGAAGTTCGCGACCGCGACAGGAACGGGCAATTGTGACAAATCGTGCCGGGACCAGGCCCACACAGTAGAAAAATGCTGTCGCAAGAACAGTTTGCAGCAGCTTTCGCGGTCGCTGGCTCGAAAGGGGATGTGATGCCTGAAATGTGGAAACCGTGCGGTGATCGGTGCAATGCATTGCGACGGGTGTCAGCGACAGCGACCCAGCCAAATTCAGACCCTGCCGAGTGTTTCTTCGCCCTGAGCGACAGCGACGGATGGCCCTCAGCGACAGCGACGTAGCAGTGCTGTGCGACCGCGATAGGCCTGTCGTGGGGTATAACAATGGCCTAAGGGTGATTGTTGATGGGGGTGGGTCTCTTGGTTGTAGAGTTCCACTCATCAGACATTATCGATTATTGCCAATCAATAAGATCAATTTTTGGCCTCTTACACAAAATGCCGCAATGAGTGTTGATTGTTGCTGGCTATGAGTCATTTGTTTGGGAAATTCTAATCATCACGCAATATCGAATATTATCAGCATTCTAAGCTGTTGGGACAAGCAATTTCTATTTGATTGAAAAGAGCGTAAAAAGTTGGTCTATCCACCAAAAATGGTTTGGAATGGTTTCCTGAGATTCGAGAAAAACAGGAAAAACCACCCGATTTTAGTCAAAAAAACCTTCACCTTCTTTTTTTCCAGACAAAGTTCACGATCTTGTTGGAACAATTAAAATTGAGATAGGAAGCCCATTTTCGAGCAGAACGCCTGCAGTGGGTGCAGCTCGCTCCTACTTTTAGAGTCGTAAGCTCAAGTTAGCCGAAACTTAAAAGTTGAGGTCGAAGACAGGCAAAAACATGTAAACATGTTATTATAAACCATCCAACGTTCGCTCACCCGTAGAAATGAACTAAGGGCCTGAGCAGAGTGCCACCGCGGCGCGGCGCGGCCTGATGATGGAGAGCCGTATTGATAGATCGCCGCGATCTATCAATACGGCTCTCCATCATCAACCGCGCGCCGCGGTGGCACTCTGCTCAGGCCCTTAAGACAACCAACACAATTGATGATAAGCCTCCGCCCAAGATTGTGCCCTCTTTGATACGGTAGTAGGGTTTCAGGAGTGCACAGGGCGCCGTAGGCCTTGATAAGTGCATGGGACCGCTCTGGCAAGGCGCAGGTCGCATTTCAAAGGCACAGTCCAACCCCAGGGGTGAAATTTGATATTATAGTCCGCTCACCGTGACTGTTATTTGGGGCGCTGAACACAACACAATTGTGAAGTCCGTTTTCAGGTTTCCGGTAGATTTCGGAAGATAACAACCGGAAGATCGTAAATGACCTTTTTGATTTTTTCCCTAAAGGAACCTTTGCTAGAATAAAATGAAATTTGTAACTGTTTTGCTTCGCTACGAAAGGGTTATGACTTGGCATTGAAGAAACCGTGGGAATCTCGTAGGAAGAAGCGGAATACTTCTTTTGCATGATTTGGCACTAAGAGGAAACGCTAAAAAGTCAGTGAAATAATGGACCATTGATTTGGCCATGCACTTGTTCACTAAACAGCGAAAATTGAGTGTAGCGAAAATTGAGTGTAGCCTTGAAAAACCAAATCACACCCGTATTTTCTCCAATCGAGCTAATATTTACTACTTAGATTTGCAAAGCTAGGAATCAAGACGTTCACCAAATATCCAGGAACACATAATCTCGACCATTACTGATTTCTTCATCGTTATCGCTAGCAGATGATTAATGAACAACATTTGTATGAGAGACATTATTTAGTGAATCTGAAAAAGAAACATTACACAATGTGTTTAGACAAATGAAGTCGACTTAGAGGCAGTGTTTACGATGAATATCGCACTCGGGTTCGACCCAAAAATGGGATTGTTTGGTCGTGAGGTAACTAATAGTAAAGAAACAGAGAAGAGAAACGTTCAGAATAAGCTAAAATAATGGTTTCTAACGTTCAG
The DNA here is from genome assembly GCA_029168955.1 of Aplectana chamaeleonis. Lineage (NCBI taxonomy): Eukaryota > Metazoa > Nematoda > Chromadorea > Rhabditida > Cosmocercidae > Aplectana > Aplectana chamaeleonis. The sequence continues at coordinate 1,150,077 of JAPDOI010000056.1, read as the reverse complement.
GGCGTGGACGAGAATCATGAGCCCTACTGATTTCCGCAAGCGCGCGCTAACCGCGAAATCTGCGCGAATCGATCAGGCTGGACGCGGCGGTGTTGCTTGGTAATTTGCCATCGAGATGTGTGCGGCGCCACAAGCTCGTCCGAATGGGGGTGGTCCGGGATAGGTAGGCGCACTGGGATAACATTGTAAGCCGTTTTTATCGATTGCTGACCCGTTTTCGCTGCTTTCTTCTACCCTATCCTTTCCAGCATCTGCCAACTTAGTCTTTCATACTGAAACCTCGAGAACGAGATTCATCGTGGACACTGCCTTTAAATAACTACAACCCCACGAGTATATATGGGTGCTCAGTAAGACGGGTGTAATTTGGTTTTTAAATGCTACGCTCAAATTTTGCTGTATATTAAACGACTGCACGGCCAAATAGATGGTCCATCATTTCACTGACTTTTTAGCGTTTCCTCCGAGTGCCAAATCATACACAAGAAGTATTCCACCTCTTTTAACAAGATTCTCACGGTTTCTTCGATGCCAATAATAAGTCTTTCGTTGCGAAGCAAAACAGACACAAATATAAATAAAAGGAAAAATATTATTGTTAAATTTTTGTACCGGGCTAAAGGTGTAAGTTGAATGTTAATGAAACAACACAGTTTCGTTCCTGCCCTTAGACTGTGTGCAAAATAACAACAGTTAGTGTTATGTGTAATATAAAATTTGTCTAGAGTGAAATAAATAAAGTTTGCGTTCATTTATTTCGCTTTTTTTTACGACTACGGTGTGTTACGGAGTGTACAAGGTCGTTATTTGACCGTAACCTACCGGAGTCGCCCAAGAAAACTACTAAACGACCATAGTATTCGCGTTAAGCAACCCAAAATAACCTACCAGGACAAAATTGGGAGGAAAAGAAGAATTCCAATTTAGAGGTACACCTAACGTTTTGAGCTTGCAGCTTCTGTTATACAGATTTAGGCTAGAGCCACTCACAGTTTTGACTACTAGTAGCAAGAACATCCTTTCAGAGTACTTCGTTTTGTTAACTTAGAACTACGCTAAAGTAGTTTCCTTTATAAGGAAGTCGTTTTTGCTAGATGAGCATGAGGCCCCACCCACCTATGACACCGTTTTTCATTGCGCATCCTATGCCCTGCCCACTTCTAGAAACGTTTTGCATAGAGTCATTAATGCCCCACCCACTTGTGAGAACGTTGCACTGTCGTTATCGAAGCCAAATTTCTGAAAATTTAGCTTCCTGGCAGAAGTAGCGATTTGGTAATGGTCAAAAAAAAGTTTTAAAAATGTCTTGAAATATCTTAAAAAAGAGATTTGGCGTAAAATAGCCTGGAAAATAAAAAAGGTAGGAAATGAAGTGAAATAACCAAAAATGTAATTTGGTGGTCGATCATTTCACAAGCTTCTCCGTTAAACTTATCAAAACGAAATCAAGCACGATATGGAAAGGAGCTTTGCGTTCACCTAGCTTGACTTATGCTGATTCCCTTATTGCAGCTTTCAAAAATGGCTTAAGGTTTCCGTTGCGCGCTCGATTTTGTTTTGATAAGTTTAACGGAGAAGTTTTAAATGATCGACCACCAAATCACATTTTTGGTTATTTCACTTCATTTCTACCTTTATTTTCCAGGCTATTTTACGCTAAATCTCTTTAAGATATTTCAAGACATTTTTAAAACTTTTTGACCATTACCAAATCTACTTCGCTGAATAGCTAAATTTTTCAGAAATTTCACATATTTTCCCAAGGTTTCCCTTTCTGACTTCAATTTTGCTCAACGATTTCCATTTTGGAATGATGAAACATCTGACAACCGATATTGCGTATGAGTACAATTTTGTAACTTATGACCCAAAATCATAAAAAAATACCACTCATTGCAGCATTTCAGGCAACATGTGATAACTCGATATTGTTGATAATTAATATTTGATCTTGCATGGTGAGAAGAATTCCCCGAACAAGTGACTTAAAGCCATCAACAATCAAAATCAGTAACAGTAACAGGCGAAAAAAATCAATATTATTGATTATTTATTTATCGATAATGACTGATGAGCAAAGTTTCCCAACCAAGAAACCAATCCCATCAGCAATCACCACTCCACGCCGCATTTTGTGCAAAAGCTCGAAAATCGATAATATTGATTATCGATCAATTTCGTGTCACGAGCACGAATTCTGACAAGTTCCGTACTTACCTCCGTCGACCTGTGTTAGCTGGCTGCAGATCCACCCCACACCTTGGTCTCCACAGCCGTATCATGACCAAGCAGTTTTCGTGCTCCACGGCTAATTTAATATGTAAACCCACGATTTTGAGGTACCCTTCAAAGTTAAGGTATCAAGTTCAAAATGGAATAGGAGCGACCTGCACCCATTTCCAGTCTCCAGTTCAAAAATGAGCTTCCTAGCTCAATTTTAAGTGTACCCGCAAGATCGTGAACGCCGTCTGAAAAAAAAAACGAGATTAACAACAAAAACGAGCGGGTTTCCAATTTTTTCTCTAAAACCAGTAAGCCGTTCCAAACCATTTTTGGGGTGTATGCCCAACTTTTTACGCTCTTTTCAATGCAACTTAGCCCTAATTTCTGCGTTCACTCTGAACTGAGATTTCGAAAAAGGGGTTGCGCGCATGGCCGATTCAAAACGAAATCTGGTGCGCGCTTCGCGCGCACCACAATTCCGGTCCGCACTTGCGGACAACGGCTATTGCATTACGCAACACGATGATAGTCGTGTTGGGATTACTTGGTCCCGGCACGATTCCAATTTCTTCCAGCACAATTATCACGTGTCGCGTAATGCAAAAGCCGTAGTCCGCAATTGCGGACCGGAATTTGGCTCCGAGAACGACAGTACACCACGTCTCAGAAGCTCTGTTTCATTAGTGGACTCTCAAGCAAAGTTCTCGACGCCCCATTCACATCTGAGTACGTTCTACGCGGTGCTCCAAACGTTTCTCGGTGCATAGAGAAATTAATTCAAAAAGTTTAAACGGAGTTTTCGCTGCTCGGCCTACTATAAAATAATGGGAGAACAAGCTTGCGAGGTAAGCGCCGTAAACCACGTGTAGCCTTCAAGCAACTGTTCAAAAGTTCGCGAGTAGTACGTCGAGAACTACACAGACGCCGTGTAAGACTTTCCAAGAAGCGTACGGACCGTTTGAAGCAAGAGAGGTTGCTCCCTCCGCTTCTATGAACGAGTTTCACGGCGTCTGTGTGGTTCACGACGTCATACTCACAAAGTTTTGAAAAATTACTTAGAGGCTCCAAGTGTTTACAGTGCTTATCTCGCAAGAAACTTGTTTTCTTTTCAATATTTTACACGCAAGTCGCTCACTTGGCTGTACATGAAATAGGGAGGGTTGGACTTGCATGTAGTCCGTTATACCATGCGGAGTTCACAAGGTCAAGCGCGCAGTTGCATAGGACCTCAACGCAGCTACGATCCCCTTCCCTTGGTGACCAGAATTTACACGATCCCCTACACATATTTTAGTTTTCGGGCCAAAGTTCAAGCGACCCCCATACGAAATTTCCATTTTCGAGCTAGCATTTTTACGACCCCCTCACCACCCGTTGAGAAATTACACAACAACGCTTGACTATGGCCCCCAATCTCCTAGTTTCTTCCAGAATTGTTCGAACGGTGTTCCAGAGATCTGTAGAACATTTATCTGACCTTCTTTTCTAACACACAAAAACCTGATTCCACAACAGCATAATCTAGAACCAACCTCGCATCGCCGGTGGCTTGTACGTTTTCCTCGGCTCATTCTTCATCAGAACTCCACGAACAGTCCGTGCTGCCAGCGGCATCGCTTCCGTCCTATTCGGCTCGACCCTTGATCGATCAACTGTGATACGACCAGCCAGTCGTCCACCCAGATTCTCCTTCGAAACCTCCTCGCTACCACCATAGACTTCGCTATTCTGAGTGTCACGGGTCGTTTTCACCATCCTTGTCGTCCTTTCTGAAAACTCACACTCAACACAATGGAATCTAGGTATGCGAGCTAAGAAAAATCACAAAAACAACAGTAACACAGGAATAAGTCTCACGCTGCTTGCTTCGCAAATTCCAATGCTTCTCGTCCCCACTCTCCTCAGTTGGCGTGCATTCTCCACTTGACACTTCTGATGACTCAAACTCTTCTTCAACTATACTGCCACGTAATGACGATCGATCACTATCTTGAACAAATTGAGAATACGCTAGATTCGTTAGGCCCAGTCAACAACTTGCACATAGCCTAAGCATTAAAATCGAATTCTCATACAGCTACAGTCGGCACGGATAGCACCGATACTTCGCATTCCTTATTGTGCGTTGGCACACACTTGGTGCACATATGTTATAACATACTTGCACCGAGTCTGCGCCAATTCACAACGAGGAACGCAGAGTATCAGTGAAATCCATGCCGACTACACACACTCTCAAATTTAATCTGGGACGGAAAGGGAAAACATCCCGGAAAAGTCATCCGATCCAGCCCGCTAAATCAAGTCCGTGGGTGGAGTTAGTGGTTTCTCTCCTGGGAAAGGGCGCGTGACCTCCCGTTTGGAGTTTTGAGGGTGGAACCAGTGCTTTCCTTCCGTATACTCGCTTTATTTAAAGGACTAATATTCCTAATTTGAAATATTCGCTAGGGAGACCGTATATAATACCATACCCTATTCTTGATTAGATACATTTCTTCCAAAGACGAGAATGGTGAAAGGGCTCTATAAAAATCCGAACCTTTAGAGATCAGGGAGTTTCAAAACACATTATTTTCCTTGATGGAGCTCAAAAAGGAGTGAATCACTAGCCCGCTGGTTAGGAAAGACAAACTCAGAAAAATGGAAACAAGTTACTTGTAATATCAATGTAAGTCACTTGAACGTCTCAAGTAACTTACACTTCGGCATTCGCCTTGGGTGGCCATTTCGCAACGTATACAACACGCAACGCAGGCAACGCGTCCGCACGCGGCCACGCAAAGAAGAAAACGTTCTGCGTCAATACCTCAAACTTGGGTAATTGAACCGACAGCAATGCCTGTTCTAAGACTGACCTCAGGATTGCGTCGTATACACCCCTAGAAGATGTCTTCTTGGTCGATTCAAGTTACTTGCGATTTATCTTGGCCAAGTAATTTACATGCAACATATCGGAGGCGCGCTACCGTCGCTATGTTACATGTATCCTCTGTTTCCGAGTGTGATTTATTTCCGTTCTTCGCGTGCGTCGGCGCGTGTACGCTGCGTCTCCTTCTTCCCACACTTTCTCGCTATCTCTACCCTCGCTCCGCCCGAGCGCGCGAGGAAACAGATTAAATCTGACTCGGAACCAGAGGATAACTTAGATGGCTTGAGATAAGTCGCAAGTAACTTACGCAGGCTCAGATATGTTACAAGTAACTTGTTTTCGGCATTTTATGTTACAAGTAAGTTGGGTTCATTTTTCTGAGAAGTGCATGGTGCTGCAACGATAACCACCGAGCGCGCGTCAAAGGCCGTGACGTATGACTGAAAAAAAGAGTTCCTTGAAGGCAGTGCTCAGGATGAAAAAGTTGCCGATTTTTTTTTCTGGCAAACACTTGAGCTTTGGGTCCCTTTAAGAGAATAGGAACGGAAGTACGATGGGAAACCGCCAAGCAGCGGGGGAAAATCTCGTAGACCAGCCGACTTATAGGGCCACCCCGCCCCCGTCACATAAGTTGTCCTGCATTCGTTTCACTAGAGCAACAGTTGCCGAATTTTTAAATACTTCTTACCGCGAACGATTCTGACATCAAAGCATGTGCATTGATCCATCTTATTTTAGAACAGTTTTTAGTCCAAGAAACAGAAAAAAAAGTCGTTTACCTAAGAAAATTGGAGCGCAAACCCATTTGCGACTTTAGATTCGACGGTTTGTATGCAGCCTCCCGAAACACACCAAGAAGGCGTAATTAAAGATTTCAGAGATTTCTTTGAACAGTTTTTCTATAGTATTTGAAAATTCTGCGGCGATTTTCCCCTATTACCCTCTATTTCGTGAATAGAATGCAGAGTCTAAATCGAACCCCGTCTATTTTCAAAAAAAAAATTTAAACAAGTGGAACAAACCGTTTCTCTCTCTACCATGCCTCCAACCAGGTGGCATTCTGAGAATGCCTCGCATAGAAAAATTCGAATGAGATCCGTCTTTATGGTTGTGAGAGGAGGCTCTATGTGAATACTCCTGTTGATAATCTCCAGCTTGCTCCCTAAACACAAATTTTTCCACAAATGAATATACATATCACATAACCAACTGGGAGATTGAAGACCCACATCTCTGCCGACCTGCCTTCGCCATCCTCGTTATGCTTAGCATTGTACTCGGATTCGACCTCTTGACTCCAATCAAACGAGCCAATCGATTCAAAAGATTGACACAGCTGCATATACGACATGGATGGCGATGACGGACCATCACCGCCCACACTCTGCGTTTCCGTTTCCACCCGTAATCGGTCCTAAAAAATAGTAATTTGATTTCAATAAGCATTGCGCTCCTAGATTTGTGAAAATTCCTGGCCTAAGCCGGTAAAATCCGTCAGGGGTGCGTTCCAAAAAGAATTTTATGGAAAAAAGTTTTCACGACAACATTCCTACCACTACGCGGAAACTACTCTGGGCTCGAAACTTTAGCCATGGGGGCAAGCTTGTCCATGGAAACGCTATCAGCCCATTTTCGTCCTCGGCTTAGGAACACTTTTGAGACGCAGCCCAGGAAACCAAAAACGATTTTTTCGGAGCTTCTTGAATATGAAAACTCCGAATGAATGAATACAAACGAAGAACTGTTCTATATTCTATTCGGATGTATCTCAATAACTGTTAGCCTGTCTTGAAAACAAGCGGAGGTTTTAAATAGTTTTTGTGACCGAAAAAAAATTAATATAGTCATCTATTCGCCGCGGGAGCGGGTGTGGAGCTCCACAGGAGGCGTTCTGAGCTAGATAAACTGCCAGCTTTTCTTCAAATTGGAAGGAAGAACTAGATAGAGAATAATTTGCGCTTCCAAACCGTATATTATCCACAATAGGGCCTTACATCTGTTCGAAAACTCCTTTCAAAGTGAAACTCATAGCAGTCGTCTGACCCATGACGGAGTCTTTAGAAACATATTTGATCTTTGCTCTAAGCCTCCAGATATGGATTCAGCCGACAGCGCTTTCATCGCACCTTCCAACCAGAAAAGTGTTGGCAGCGCTGTGGCGCAGAGGCAAGCGTCTCCCCGCTCACTCAGAAGTCGAAGGGTTCGATCCCCATCGAAACATTTTTTTTGTATTTTATCCGAGTTATTGCTTTCAGGATTAGGAAACATTTCTATATGAGCGCACCTCATTTAAGATTCTCAGCAAACATTTAGAGTTGAAGAACAATCTCTCTGAACCGACTTACGGCGTGGTTGCTCAGTTGATCTTTTAGGGTGTTCAAAAAGTCTTTGGTCACAAGCGAACCACCGTATACTCACCGTAACTAACCGTAATCTATCGAAAACCGATAAACGGAGCTCAGATTCGAGCTGAGGACTACTAATGACCTTTACAGGAAACTTTCGAGCGAAACCTACTATTGCGTTCTGTAAATCATCAAAAGTCGCATTTGTCCTCAAAAATTTAACCCGATGAGAGTATTTGTGCCGATATTCTCGAAATTCCCAAAAATCGACGATTGGACCTGAGTTTCGTATTTAAGACCCTGTGAACCCCCAGAAAAAAGTCCTGGGGCAATTCCAAAACCATTTTTCTGAACAACCTTGAAATTTTTAGGTGGATGCCATAGGGCCCAACTGAGGAAACCCATTTAACTCGGTTCAGAGAACCCCGCATCAACTACAAACAAAGACTTGAAAACGCCATTGGAAGTAATTCAACTGACGAGAGTTTCATTGGAAACGGTATTAAGACCAGTGATCGAACCCTAGTTACCTTTTTTGGCACAAATCGAACTATTACGTAATCTTGAATGCAGAGAAAAACAGGAAACAATCTATGAATGGCTCTTTCAGAACACACAAACCGATGCAGGCGGCAGGCATTCACTCTGCGTACTGTTAATCGAATCATTTCGCCTTCGATTACCAACATTCCGCCGCTGTCCCTGTTCGGCTCGCATCGATGATCGCTCGTTTTTCTGCAGTTGCGTCTGCAACATCAGGTTTTCCACTTCTGAATGTCTCGCATCACCTTCCGCTAACACTCCACGATATCAATATTGACTCAGGATGCGTTTGCTTGCTCAATGCCTGTCGATCTATTTACTCAAACAACATAATTCCACAAAGAAACACGAACACACACACACGTACCGTACGATGGAATCGAACCGGTGATGGAGCTTTACCGCCACTGATGTCGCCTTTACCTCGCCGACTGAAATTGTTGGATCGATAGCCCAAATAGCCTTCCGGCTGGTGCGGATCATACAATGACTGCGTGGAATTCTAAATAAATATATTCATATCGTTGATTCAAATGAAATTCTCGAACATTCTACAGAACGCACATATGAATATCTCGGACTGTGGTTTCGTTCATTGTCATAATCACGATTTCCCTGAAACATAACACTATCAATTTGGACCACTGGATAATGGAGGATAATCCTGAAATCCCCTAGGAAATTCGTGAGGAACGAGTTGGGAACCATTAAAACCTTACCTGTCCAGTCGATTTTCGAGAATTGGGTCGATCGTTATACTCTCGACCTCCTCCTCTCCTACTACTCGATGCTGGGCTGGTATAGTCATTGCGATTTGAGCTATAGGTCTGCTGTCTAAAACATAGGGGTTATCAGATTTCAAAGAAAACTTACTCGCCTAAATGAAAGCGACGGATACTCTATAAGTGTGAGTCACACAAAACTGAATTCATGTTCAAGTTCCACCGTCGCAGAACCCACTACAAAAGAAGTAAGCATGTTGCGTTGTATGGTTGGGTCCGTGGCTTGTTTCCTCAAGAAAAAACATATAAATTTAAACCGCGGCTGGCGCAGCGTTTTAAATCTCACTAGCGGCTGTCTGGTAATTACCAGCCAACGCACGCTGAGATTTAAACCGACGCGCCAACCGCAGTTTGAATTTAGATGTTTTTCTTGAGGAAACAAGCCACGGACATAACTATACTTTCTAGTGAGTACCCAATCCAAATTACCGTTTTCAAGCCGATATTTCTCCGATTCCGTCCACAGATTTTCTTTTTTACCCACCAATTCTTATGAACCCCCTTGACCTCAATATGTTTCAGAACAACATCGGACTGGTTGTGTATTAGAGGGGTGGTAGTAGGTTAAAGCAGACCGCTGTCCCATTCAATGAAAAAGCTACGCCCCCCTCCCCCTTTGTGTGCCCCAATTTTCAAAAAAAAAGTTCAAAATTTTTACATCCTTGCCCCCCCAAAGGTGAATTTTTTGCGACAATTTTGTGAGTTGAAAATTGTGGGAAAATCTAAAAAACTGTAGCATTTTTTAAAGTGCTGTTTGGAATTTTCACTAGAAAGCCTCGGTGAGTTTCAGTTAACTCCCATTAGAAGCATCCACCGACTTTCCCACTTTCGTTCCAATTTTTCACGTCACCCCTCCCGAATCCTCACTTTTTAGAGAGATTTTCACGTTGTCCCACGGAACAGCAACCGCCTGACCCTGGGTGGTAGACACTGATGGACACCGTGACAGGATACCGGGAATAGAGCGGTCGTTCATGTGTTCGGATGCCGCAAACACTATGCTTTGTTAGAGCAGGGAGTCGCTCAAGAGAGGACAAAAACTAATGGAAGTATAGTTTTCAAAAAGGGCATTTAATAGAAGAGGGGTCGCATGAAGTGTGAGGTATCGCACGCTTCCAATGAGCATCAGGAACGCTGTGATGGACATGCTGCTGGTTTAGGGCTGTAAATTGAAGCAGCAGATGAACCACTACACCTTGCAACAACAAAATGGCCACTTTATGTGTCTGGGAGGTCAATAAGGTAGATCGCCAAAGAGAATTGTCGTGAGCTGCACCTGACACCGCGTTGCGATTCACCGTGTGCCCACAAATGTCATTGCGGTAGGGAGGGAAGTGGCAGGGTGGTCGAGAATTTCCAGAGGACACGATTACGTGCTCAGTAAACCCTGTGGCCCGTCCGCTTCGGCAAATGACTGAAGCGTGTCTCCGTGGCGATTTCTCTGCGCTTGTCAGACGATACGCGGCGCTAGCAGGATGGTCCGCGGTGGACTATCGGCGCTTCATCGGCCTCGGTGATCATCACCGGTGTCAAACAACCAGCGACGAGCTACGCGACGCAATGCTTATTTCCAATGTCGACCAAAAATCGACACACCTGATATTCCCTATCGCTAGTCACAAGAAGTACGATCCTGGCCGCAGTCGACCGCGGACCTTTCTTGCACTTTTATGAGTGGATAACCTACGCAGATAGGGGGGTCCGTGAGAAAAAGTAGGAAAAATAGTACTTCCCTGCCAAAATGATCCAAAGACGTTTCCCTTTACAACTTTATAATAAACTAAGAAAACCATACAACTTCAGAAACACTTACTTCACGCCTGAATGTGCTCCTCCTCCTCTTGAATACGTTCGCATTCCGGACACCTTACCAAAGCTGTCCCGTCGTTCGCTACACATTGAAGCTGCATCGGGTGTTGTACTCCCGGAATCGCCACAATCTTCAAGTGAAAAGGTTCAGCCATCTTGAAAGCGGACGTGCGGTAATATTTTATCCTTATAATAAACCTACATGAATGTACAGAATCGGTGTCGTTACTACGTCTTCTGTTAGTATGTTCGTAAACCCTTGCTGAAAATACATTTCCAGTGGTAACTCAGTCCAGAAAAAAAATCGATAACTCACCTCCTCCGCGGCCATTATCGAGAGAAATTCGGGAAGGACGCTTCTGCCTCGGCGGTTCGCTTGGAGGAGGTTTAGAATCATTCAGTGGTGGGCCGCTAGTCGTGACATCCGTTCCTTTTCTCATCATACCTAAACACGGAACAGTTGGCAACAGGTTCCAGCGGGGTTGTGTTCGATCCCCACAGGGGAGGGGGTCGTAGAAATTATGCCTCAAATAAGGGAAAACTGTAAATTTGTGGAGATGATCGTAAAATTGGATTTTCAAACTATTTTTTTTACCTGTGAAAGGTTCGCAGAAATTTGCAACATTTTTTCTAATAACTAGGTCACAAAGAAGGGGGGGGCGTAGCTCCGCTGAAGCCGATCGCTGCGCCCTGCTGAACCCTGGTAGGCAACAAATGAAAGTTGGGTCACGAAAAAATCAACTGTCGGTAAATGTTCGTATTTTTTGATTCCTTGACAGAAAAAACCTTTTTTTACCTGATAATCTGAACTTTTAGAAACTTGAAAGAAAGAGAGATGATTAAAAAATTTTCTAATTGCACTTTTATTGAAAAATGTGTTAGTGCATTCCCAGAACTCTTAGGAGCAATGCTGTTCTAGTAGAATCCACTAAGTAGAAGGCTATGCATTTGAAGATTATACAACCAACGGAGTCTGCATTCCCAAAATTTAAACGATTACATGCAACCTTGACCCAAAGTATAACAAACTGAGAATCTTTTCCCTTTCAAATGCAGGGTCAAGCAGAGTCAAGCGGGCGTTGCGTAATAGTTCAAAATCGGAGCGACCCCACCATCAAAATCTCCAAAATCCAAAGTTTCCGCGACCCCCCCCCGGCGCGCGATTTCTGGCCACATTATATTTGATTACTAAAACTGTGACATATAGTTGTACAATTTCGAAAAAAATGTCGAACAAACAAAATTTGAAAAAATTTCGTTCGACGAAATTTCGAACGAACGAAAACGAACGAAAAATCTCTCGAAAATTTTTCGAAAATTTGGTTCGTGTACAACTATACTGTGAGACGCCGAAACTTCGTTCAGTACTCGGGCTCAAGCGTCTAAAATCTGACAAAACCTTGCGACCCCTCCACACACCCGTTTGGAAATTTCGCAACCCGCTTGACACTAGGGTTAAGCGCGGCCATGTAATCTCTCAACAGGTAACTAGGAAGGTCGTAGAAAATTTTGTCAAAAAATGAGAATTCTGGGAGCAGGTCGTAAGGAATCCCGTCCAAAAACGAAAATTTCGAGATGAGATCGTAAGAGATATTGAAATCTTTGGCCACCAAGGGACGGGGATCGTAGCTTCGCAGAGTCCTACACAGCGGCCTGCTTGACTCTGAGCCAGGGTTGAGCAGGCAGTTGCGCCAATTTTCAGCGCAGCTACGACCCCCTTCTCTTGGATCATTTTTCTAGATTTACAAAATGTCTGCAACCCCCCCCCGGTATTGAAAATTCTTTGAGGTTTTTGCGAAAAAAATTGGAAAAGGTTTAAATTTGTGGTAAAATTCGATCAAATCGTACGTTCCCCCCGCACCATTTTCATTTTTTTCTCGAAAATTTTGCGAATAATTTACGGCCCCGTTGCACCGAATCGCATCCCTGCCCAACCCTGCCCTGAGCACAACAGGTGTGAGTGGGGGTCCCACCAAATCGGTCTCAAAGAACAAAATTTGTTAATTAGGGGAGGTAATCGCAGAAAAATTAGGCTAAACTTTCTCCTAAGAAATTGGTTCATAAAATTGGTAACTAAATGAAATAGAAAATCAGTTCATTTTTTCGTAAATTTTGGTGGCCATGGACGAGGGGAGGTTTACTGAATCGAGATTGGCCAGAACGCCCTGCTGGACCCCGTTATGGACCTCAGCGGAGCTACAATCCACTCCAATGATGACCGAAATTTTGGAAAATTTCAACGAACCCTACCAGAATTGCTTTACGAACCGGAATTCTCACGACACCCACCCAAAGTTTTTATTTTTGAGCGAGAATATTTACGACCTCTCACCACCCGTCGAGAAATTAAACGGCCCCGCTTGAACCTAATCAGATGACCTTTAAACGTCTAAAATTTTTCATAGATAACAAAATTATTGCCGTTCCAACGCCAAAAACTTTTCATAGCTGTTGATAACAAAAAGAAATATTAAAATCCCCCGAATAACCTATCACTACCAACACTATACGAGGTTGCAAAAAAAAAGCCCAATATTACTGACACTATAAGAGGTCAATATCCGCGACAGAGCCCAAAACTCACCGTCTGGAATCAGGACGAGCTAGCGGGTCTGTCACATGTTCGGTGGGAGCCAGGCAACGAAATGGGCGAATGAATCGATCTTATCATTCCTATTTATTTTAATCACAAAATGCTATTCTAACGCCGTTTCGATATGAACAATAGCGTTGCGCTAACATTATTCTGTTCTGAACAGCTCGACACAGAGGCTGGGATTCGAGAACAGCAGTCCATGGCTTACAACTGGGTACCGCAGACTAACGAGGAGAAAGTCGAACACAGCGCCCGACCTGTTGTTTTGTGAGATGATGACCTCTTGCCTACAGCGAAATTTCCCAAACTACTGGGCCTCGTTTTGGACCTATCGCTGAAGTTTCACAAAAATGCTGAACAGAAGCAGGCAACTATCAAGGCAAAGCTTAATGTGTTGAGAGCTCTAGGAGGAACGTCCTGGGGTTGCAGCAGAGAGGCAACCTTGACGACATATCAAGCTATTCTGCAGCCTGCATTGGAGTATGCTGCACCTGTCTGGCAGCACATCGTGTCGGACAGTTCCTGGACAAAGATGCAGCGAATTCAGAATGCTGCACTTTGAATAGCCAATAGATGTGCAAAAAGCTCACCGATTGAGCACCTTCACGCCGAGGCCCGTATCTTACCAGTGAAAGAGCATTGTCAGCTCCCGGCTCAGCAGATGTTCATTAATGTCCTTAAGCAGCCTAATCATTCGTCGAGAGGACTATTAAATCCCGTAAGAGAGAGATCGATCAGAGTGCCATTTGCCGATGCTTCAAACAAAGTGAATGTACAGAGATGGACCGACTCGAATCAAGAACGGCTTCGTCTCTTACGCGCGGAACACACCCGGTTCGTGAAGAATCATCTCGCCAGAGCGGCCGTCAACCCTATTCTCGGTGATGTGCCGCCCAGGGTATGTGATACCGAGCCCGAGCTCGGTAGGCGCGCCAGGTGTATCCTCACTTCATTACGCTGCGGACATTCTCCATTGCTTATGTCTTACCTGCACAGGATCGACAACAGTGGAACGTCCTGGGGATGCAATAAAGAAACGATCCTGACCACGTATAAGGCTATTGTGCAACCCGCCTTGGAGTATGCTGCGCCAGTCTGGCAGCACATCGTGTCGGACACCTCTTGGTCAACCAAGCTGCAGCGCGTCCAAAATTGTGCTCTGCGAATTGCAACAGGCTGTTCCAAAAGCTCTCCAATAGAGCACTTACATGTCGAAGCTCGCATATTGCCAGTTAGAGACCACTGCCAACTCCAGGCGCAACAAATGTACATTAACATCGTGAAGCAGCCGAATCATCCTTCGCGAAGAGTACTAAACCCGGTGAGAGAGATGTATCAGAAAGCCTTTCGCTGATGCTCCGTCGAAAGTAGATGAGCAGAGATGGACTGAAGCACAACAAGAACGCCTGTCTCTTGCGCGCGGAGCATACCCGATTCGTGAACGAACACTTGAGCAGAGTTGCCATAAACCCCATCCTGGGAGTCGCACCTCCAAAGGTCTCCGGAGACAGAGATGGAACTTGGCGGGCGTGCCAGGTGCACTTTGCATCGTTACGCTGTGGACACTCCCCATGCTTATGTCATACTTGCATAGGATTGACAACAGCAAACCTGACGAATGTCCTGATTGCGGTAGTCAAGGGCATACTACTGCGCACCTGTTCAATTGCCCGAAAAGACCGACTACATTGACGACAATGGATCTGTGGACGAACCCAGTGCTAGTGGCCGAGTTTCTGAACCTATGACAGAACCCCTCTCTGTGGCTGCAAAGAAGAAGAAGAGGACAATAGCCAGCCTGACGTGTGCCCGGACTGTGGAAACCAAGGCCACGACACTAAGCATCTATTTGATTGTCCGAAGAAGCCAACAACGATCAGTACAATAGACTTGTGGACGAATCCGGTACTGGTCGCCCAGTTCCTCAACTTGTGACGAAACCCCTCTCAGTGGCTGCAAAGAAGAAGAAGAAGAAAGTCGTTTCAATATATCACATAACAGGGTAAATAAATTCCTAGTGGATGAATCACCCCTAATACAAGGGTTGAGCGAGCCGTTCCGCCGATTTCCGGGATACGACCCCCCATCGACCGAAATTTCGGGAAAAATTTACGACCCCCCTCTCGAGATAAACATTTCCTTTAGCCTTTTTTGAGCGGATATTAGGCAGAATTTCCAACTTCTGGCTATGAAGGCGATTTTCCAAACCTCATTTTACTTTACCAAATGGTTTGGAAAAAATCCCATTTTTCTCCAATGATTTTACGACCTCCACAAATTTTCTTTTTTTTTTGTTGAAAATTTTCATAGACATTTTACGACCCTCCGTTGCGCAAAGTCGCAAACCTGCTCAACCCTGCCTATTACCATACCGCAGTATCGGCTTAATACGCGTTGTATCGCGGAGCAACGCAATGGGTGGGCCGAGAATTTTTTCCACAAAATGACGACTTTGCGGAAGAGAAACTTTTCGCAAGAAAAAAACGGAAATATTTTGGAAAGGTTTATAATTTTTTCGTTAGTACGAGTTTTTTTTGTTGTTTCAATACATAGAAATGAGGGGGGGGGGATCGTTGAGATTATGGCCTAGTGATTGAAATTTGATTTTTAAAGAAAAGTCGCACGGTCAGGTGGAAGGGTGGAGGGATCGTAAAAGCTTCAGCTCAGAAATGAAAATTGCCTGTAGCGATCTGTGGAAATTTTGGCCCAGAAAGGAAAGCTTGGAGAGGGAATCGCAATAATTTGCTAACATTTTGGTATTGAAGGATCGGGGATCGTATCTTCGTTAACAGGGGTCGGCAGGCCTTGTGACCGACCTCGATGAGGCTACGACCCCCTCCTTGGTGACCGAAGTTTTTGAAAAACGTCTGAAATTGTTACGGACTTCTTCTCCCACTTAAAGAATTAAGAAAAAAATTACGATCCCCTCCGCAAATTCACAAATTTTCATTTTTTTAGCCAGAAATTTTACGACCCCCACCCACCTCCACTGTAAACGGTCGCCACCCTGCTTGACCCATGTACAGTGTCGTAAAACTGTTGAACATTTTTAGAAAATTTTCGTGATCGAGGGGAGAGCCATAGATCCACCGAGGTTAACACCCACGCCCCACTACACCAGGGTAAAAAAGGCCGCTGTTCCAAACCAGGGTTGAGCAGGGTTGTGACTAAGCACAACAGGGGGTCGTGAAAATTTGGAAACTTCGAAAAAAAAAAAAGAAAATTTGGGAGGGAGTGGTCGTAAAATTTTTAGGAAAAAAATGGGAATTTTCTTCAAACCATGTGTAAGGGAAAATGAGGTAGGAGTAGAGACATTGTCTTTTATAACCACAAATGTGAAACTTTCACAAACTTGTCACAAAAAGCTAGAGCGATTTTTCATTCCGGGGGGGGTCGTAAAAAATTGTCCAAAAGTTCGGTAAACAGGGGGGTCGTAGCTCTGCCGAAATTTGGCACAACGGCCTGCTAGACCCTGTTCCAAACCTAGGTGGGACTACTTCCCCCCCCCACCTCTCGGTAGCCAAAATTTTTGAAAACATCAATGTGTACGTCTCAGCAGAATTTTTTTTGACGACTCTTGAACCTTTCAAATTACAAAAAAAAAGAAATGGCTGTAATGTCGTACTGTAATAAACGCTACACATCCTACCCTTTAGAAAAAGTTGTTCACCAATCTACAAATTTCGCCAATCCTTCATCTACAGCTCACAGTCACAACCCATTGAGAGACAATTTCCCAAACTGGAGGGCTACGGTCAAGCGCGGTTGTGTAATACCTCAACGGATGGTGAGGGGGTCGTAGCAAAGTTGTTTCAAAAATGAATGTCTCGCGTGCTGACATTAAGAATATCTGCCCAAACCAAAGAATTTAGGGGCAGGGTCTAGCACGCCGTTGAGTTGGACCTCAGCGGGGCTACGACCCCCTCGATGACAAAAAGTCGGTAAATTTCCCAAACCACGTCTGAAAATTTTCATTTTTTTTGGGCCAGATTTTTACCGCTCCCGCAAGAAAATGCTCATTTTTGAGTTCAAAATCTCATTACCCCACCACTCGTTGTGTCGCGACATAAACCCGCTTGACCCTGCTTGGGGGGTCCATAAATTCGGAAATTTGGAGGACCTTTTCCCGAATTTCCTTCTTTGTTACGAAATTACGACGATCCCCACCCAAAATTTTCATTTTCGCCTGAAATCTTAACGACCCCCCCCCCCAGAACTTCCTCAACCGCACTTAACCCTATGGGGTAATCGCTAAAGCCCCCGAAATGTTTGGCTACTGAGGGGACAGGGTTGAGCACAGGGTTGAGCAGGCCGTTGCGACCATTGACCCAAATTTTACGACCCCTGGTGACCAAAATTTAACGATCCCCCCTTGGGATGGAGAAATGGTCCCGATGCAACACATGGCGCTATTCATAATACATCATATACAATTTTTTTTTGAGTTGAAATACTCAACGGACTATCGCGGAGTGGTTTGGAGGTGAACCCCATTTTCCCAAAAATCAGGGTCAAGCGGGGTTGCGAAGTTTCGCAACGGAGAGGGAAGGGGGGTCGCAAAAAATTTTGGCCCGAAAAGGAATGTTAGGCGAGGATCGCAAAAATTTCGGGCCAAAAATGAGAATTTGGTCGAGACGTACCCGAAGTTCTCGATTTTTGTTCACCAAAGGGAAGGATCGTAGCACTGCTCAGCTTTTAGACGCTTGAACCTGGCTACTGAACGAATTTTCGCCGTCTGAAGGTTTGAGTAATCAAATATAAACTGCTCAGAAGCGCGCCTCAGGAGGGGGGGTCGCAAATATTTTGGAAAAAATTCTGCTAGCGGGGGTTCGCTCCGATTTCGAAAAATTACGCAAAGCCCCGCTTGAGCCTACCGGAAATTTCACGAACCACCCAAAATTTTTCTTTTTTTTTTTCGAAAAAAATTCCCAAATCTCTACGACCCCCTGTTGCGACCGGTCGCAAGCCTGCCGAACCCTGGTTGAGCAGGCCATTGCGACCGGTGACTAAAATTTTACGATCCCCCTTTGTTACCAAATTTATTACGAACCACCTCCACTAGGATGGAGAAATCGTCACGATGCAATGCACGGCGCTATACATCCAACGTTGGTCTAAGAATGTCATATTTCCGTGAAATTAGGAGTTGAAAAATTCAAGACAGTGTCTCGAAATATTTAAGAAAGTGATTTAGCCTAGAAAAGTTGAAGTGATGGAAAAAACTGAGAAATGCTGTGAAACGACTAAAATAGACTCCTGTCTCACTCTACCTTTCCGAGTAGTTTGGAGATGAACCACAAATTTTCCCAAAATTTTACGAACCCCCCCCCAAAAAAAAAATTCTTTTTTTAATTTCCCAAATTTTACGACCCTCCGTTGCGACCGGTCGCAAACCTGCCCAACCCTGTGAGGGGATGTGGTCGTAGTTCCGCCGGGGTCCTACACAACGGCCCGCTTGGCCCTAACAGGGGCCGTAGAGATTTCAGAGCTGTAGGGAGGGGCGGCACCACGTCCTAACCCGCCGAAAACTCTGCTACTACATTTTCAGGACAGTTCTGGCACTTCAATAAGGCCAGGGTCCGGCAGTGTTGTGGCCGGACACAACGGGGTAAGTGGGAAAGGGGCGGTCGTAAATATTCTGGTTTTCACCTGGGAAGCGGGTCCGTAGAAAATTACAGACATTTTTTTGAAAACTGTGGTCACCAAAGGAGGGGTCGTCACTCGGTAACAACGCCATGATGGACCATGAATAGGACAAAATCGTATAGAAACACAGAAGGAACAGCAGCTATTACAGGTAACGCAAAGTGTAATGCACTCAATTCATAGAGGTGTGACTGAATGGAATGAAAAGCGAAAAATCATGTGTATGACGGTGACGTAAAGCACCCGCCCATCAAAAACCTAGTTCAATCAATATAAATGAGGTCGAAAACACAAATAATAGTGCAGGTGTACCCGAAGTACATCTGACGAAAACAGAAAAGCCTGCGATTCAATATAGCCGAGAACGACTACCAACCTGGACGGTATATCTGAATTTCTGGACGAACTTTTCGCGTTCGCGTGGCGCTTGGTGATGAGGAGGAGCTGTCCTTCCCGGGTTCGTCGTCCGCCATTCTTGAAAATTCCATATTAAGATCTGTTGCGCTTTCTTGGGAATATAGACGAAACGAAGAATTGAACCACTACAGAGAAAGTCGACTTCAGGGATGGATGATAAGGGTGGGGCTGTTGAATGTAAGAAGAAATGGTGACAATGATACTCGAAACAAGTGAAAAAACTTGTATACATCAACCTGTTCATATAGAAATCGAAGGGAAAGACAAAAATCTTGTTCTATTACAGGCGGATCGGCAGGCGAGAACTAACTAGGGACTGCTTTGTCCACCCCGTGGAGATTTGGATAACCATGTTGCCGTTGCTGTAGGTCTATGACAGTACATAGTGGACCCGTGCTTGAAATTCTCTAAACGACCGCGGGGATTCCGAAAATGTCATTTTCATTGCTTCGACAAAGAAAACGGATTTTTTAGGTTGCTTGAAAAAAATTCGGATTGGGCTCAAAACTTCCAACTGGGGGTTATTTAGGGCGCTGAACCCGAATCTGGGGTCTATTCATCGCCAGACTAAGGGCTGCTGTATGTTGCGGTAAGTAGGATGCCTTTTAACTGGCGTTACTTACCTTAAAATTTCGAAAATCGAAAAAATGTACATCAAATTCGTGTTCAGCGTCCCAAATAACACCCACAGAGAAATTTTGAGTCAAATCTGAGACTTCGACTAAACTACCGTATACTTAACGTTACATACCGTAGTGCAAGGAAAATCGATAAACCGACCACGGATTTGTGTTAAGCTGTCCACGTAACCCCTACGTAGAAGCTTTAAGACGATTTGATCGTAGCATTCTCGGAATCGACAATCGCGTTTCGCCAGCTGAATTTCCCCTGTTTTGAAACTTCGGACCAAATCAGACGGAATTTTCAAATTTTCGTCGTGATAAGCACCCCTAGAAACCTACAAAAACAAACCACAACCCCTATAAAGAACGTTTTTAGCTCAATCAGAGACATTTTTTGGACATCCTGAAAATTGTCATTCGTGTACCTCTTTTCTCTTGGCAAAGCTATAAAAATGCCCACTTTTGGAAACCTCCTGTAAATCTCCGAAGCATTCAGGGGACTATCAATGATGTGTCCCACACCTACAACTATCAAAACATGGTTTTATACAAGCCCTCGGGAAAATGTATGGTAAGCCTTAGTTAGACCGTGCAAGCTAACGGAAGGGGTCAATCGACCACGATCGACTCAAAGATCCAATTCCCATGACTCCTACTTTGCAAATATGTGGACTTCTAACTGGATCACACCCGGACATTCCACAACATGGCGCAACTTGCAATCTATAGGACATTTACAATTCATTGAGCAACCATTCTGGATACAAACCAAAACCTATAGTGGAGTCCACCAAGAATGTCTCATTTACATATAAATAATAAGCGGTCGGCTGGGGATCAATGTGCATGAATCCCATACCAGCACGCTCGGTACCGATTGAGCGAGAGCGGTTGTGCTGCAACGAGTTTTATGTTCATTGATCTCCAATCGACCGCTTCTCATTGATAAGTAAATGAGACACTCTTGATGGACTCCACTATATGTGTCTTTCATTCAACAACAGGAGAACCTTTACAATAACTAAGTCCCAACAACAACAGTTCATGTAAACTGGACGGTATACTCGAAGTCTTCGTAGAAATCGATTCTAAAAGTGTAAACGCCGAAGTCAGAGTGGTCCACACTTGCTTTTCGATTTGAGCCCACTCCAACATGAATAATTCTGGGACTATTCTGCGCCAGCGCATACGCAAGTGCAATCCAAGAATTTATGTAGAAGTCCCAGGTAAGACCCGACTTTTACCCGCACCGTCATGGCGGTGCCGCCGGAGATTTCATAGTGGCTTCCCGCTCGTCCCGCGCGGTGAAATTTTTCATAGATCTCCCGCTCGTCCAGCGTTTGCGGTGAGGACTATGAAAGATGCCATAGTTCTCACCGCAAGCGCGGCACGCGCGGGACCAGCCGCGTACTATGAAATCTTTCACAGCGCGGGAAGCCACTATGAAATCTCCGGTGGCACCGCCAAGGCGGTGCGGGTAAAAGTCGGGCCTCAACTATGACATGCACAGAAATTCCTGAATTGCATTTGCGTATGCGGTGGAGCAGGATAGTCCCAGAATTATTTAAGTTGGAGTGGACTCAAATCGTAAAGCAAGTATTAAATTAAACGGTAAAACCGCCACGGCGGTTCTCTGAGGCAGCCCAATACGCACCACTCGTACTCTATCCGCTCTTGTCAACGTTGAAGAAAACTTTTTTCGAGACTTTGTTCTCGGTCCACGCAGGGTCCCCTTAGTCAAGGTAATGATAAGGGTTTTCAGGGTCAGGCAGCCAGTTGGCAAGAGCCTCTGACTCCCCACTAATGAGGTTTTTTCGAATGAGAAATCGCGATCCCCAGTTAGTAAGAAAAAATGTTATTTTTTCCAACAGGACCTCCTATCCATGTTTCTATTCACTAAAAAAAAAACCTTAGAGGCACAGTCCAATCTCAGAGGTAATTTTCGATATTATGGTCCGGTAGTCGCCTTTAGTAACCCTGCCAAGCGCGAAATCTCAATTCGCTGAAATAAGCGAGGAAAAAGTCGGCCACGCCCCCTTGAAGGAAAAAATGGGTAAAGCCCACTGCCAGGTTTCCGACCTCAATAGGGGAAAGACGCGCGAATGATTCTATTCAAAACCTATGTTCTTCGATTTGTTTTCGGTCTGGCTTTATATTGCGGCCTGCTTCAGAACGACGGCTGCAAATAACGAGAAAATACAGGCTCGAGACAACTCGTCCGCGAACTTTCCGCCGTTCAAATCCAGAATCTTTGAGAGGTCATAACTCGGTTCACAGTTAGTTATGAACGACTCTGGACGCACCGTTGTGATCAGCGTGAAATTTTCTCCAAGATAAGCAGGAAAACGAAAATTCGGTACTGAGGTTGGACTGTGCCTTTAAGCAACTTCACAGCCGGAAAATTCAATCCCCTCCGGAATTATATTTTTTTCCGAGAACCTCTACGACCGGGGCACTGCACGAGGTTTGGAAAGGCCAATTTTACTCAGACGCCCCACCCCTTCCCCAGGAGAATGATTGGGCCTTCTTGTAGAATTTAGAGAAGAAGAATATTTAATGTAAATTTGCAGGTATAATCGAAATCTTCGTTGAAAAACCTGATCCTGAACGGTGTATCTCGACAGTCAGAATGATCCACTTGGTCTCCCGCCGGAGCTCAGACCCCCTTCCACCCAAATGCTACTCACAAGGGGAGTATACAGAGCATATGTCGGATCTGCGGAAACGAATAGTATCGCTAGTATCTCTCGGGCATGTAGAGTAAAACTGCGCAGAACCCCGTTCCGAGCCGCAGGTTACGAGAAGTTATAAGCCCAAAACGGTCGATTTTTGCAGTTTTTTGTACCTTTCAAAACGCGCATTAGTCTTTGAAAAATCCGGAAATGGATCTCATAATTGTGTTCAGCGTCTGAAACTACCACTCTGAGCGAAGCTCGGGGGGAAGACCATTTTCCAAACTTTGCGCAGACTGATAGGGTTTTGGACTTGAACGGATTTTTGGTTGGGCGCAGGGTTGAGCAGCGTTGTGACCGGCCACAACGCGGGGTCGTGAAATTTTGAAAATTTCTTGAAAAAAAAAAAGAAACTTTGGGGGGGGTCGTAAAATTTTAATACATGGCCCTTTTGCGTCCACACGTCAGCCGCGACCGAACTGGACCCTAAAAAATATTATAACAGCTTTAGTTTCTCTTTAAAATTTGACAATAAATAAAGTTTAAAAAAATTAGCGCCAGGGGCCCCCTGAAGGGGTCGTAAAATTTTGGTTTTTTTTTGAAAAAAAAAATGGAGATTTGGGGGGGTCATAGCCGTCACATAAACCGCCACAACGGCCTGCTCAACCCTGGTTGGGCGGTTATTTATATCCATTAGAAGTAGTTCCTCCAGGTTTTTTTGGGGCGCCGATCAAGAATCTAAGGTTTTTTGTCGAATTTTCAAGGTTTTCAGCCTAATTCGCTCGAAGCATCCCAGCGGGGGCAAAAGTTGAGGGAAACGCCACCAGGGTCAAGCGGGGTTGCGTAATTTCGCAACAGGGGGGTCGCAAATATTTGGGCCCGAATGTGAATGTTAAGGGGATCGCAAAAATTTCGGTCCGAAAATTAGAATCTAGTGGATATCCCAGAAATTCTCGATTACTCTTTTGGTCCCCAAGGGAAGGATCGTAGCATTCGGTTTTAGGCGCTTGGGCTCAACTGCTGAACTAATTTTCCGCGTCTGACACTTAGTAATCAACCAGAAACTGGCCGGACTCGGGGAAGAGGGATCGCGGAAATCGCGCCTCGGGGAGGGGAGATCGCAAAAATTTTGGATTTTGGAAAACAATGTGACGGCGGTCGCTCCTATTCCGAAAAATTACGCAACGCTCCACTTGACCTTGAACGCCACTTTCGAGATTTCCGGATTTCTACGATAGATGTGTCTCAAAATCATTCTCTGTAGGTAATTTGATGAGCTCAATACGAATCTGAGGTCCGTTTGCCAATTTTCTACAGATTACGGTCGATTACGGTAATTCGATCAAAGTCTCAAATTTGACTCAAAATTTGTATCCGGGGGTTATTCGGGGTGGTGAATACGAATCTGACGTTGCCGGAGAACTGGTCCGCGCCTTATTTTCCACCCGCAAAAAACTTCGCACCAACCCGGGGTTTCCCTCCCCTTCCAAAATCAGGATAGTTTAGAGTCTCAAGAAGTGAAACTTCCACACCAAGTCGAATTTTCTATTCGAGTTTAATACCAGGTATCAGGGCTTACAAAATCGCGGCGCGGACCAGTTCTCACGTAATCCGAATCTGAAGTCCATTTGTCGATTTTCGAACACTTAAGGTAGGTTTTGCCCCCTAAATGACATATTACTTACCCTAACCTACGGTATACCTCAGATTTTCGACAAACGGACCTCAGACTCGTTTTCAGCACCCTAGATTACAACTACATACAAGTTTTCAGCAAAATCCGAAAAGAAAATTTTCAAAACCACTCGAAAGATTTCTGATGGCTACCCTTATGATTTCGCGAAACTTTACAAACTCTCATAACTTTCTGAAACCAGCTGCTCGGGGCGGGTAATGCAAAGTTTAACTATACAAGCTCAAGAGATACTGACCATATAATTCGTTTCCGCGGATCCGACATCCGCTTTGTATATATACTTCCATTGTCAGACCCCCTCTGTGGAGCTCCAAACCCCGCGAAGAATCCTGTCTACGACCCCCCGTTGTCACGCTATCCGATCCTGATCAACCCTCAGGGCTTTTTCCGATCAATTCCCGATCCATCTGACACCATTTCTCGCCACCCATGTTTCAACAAGCACTCAAAATTTCCCTGGAAAAACATTCGTAAACACATAAAACGGCAGAGGAGCGCGTTTTGTGAGGCGAATGGTGACACTACACAAAGGGAACGGGACAGGATTTGGCTGTGAACGTGGGAAACATCACATGTGAACCCACTGAAGCAGAATATAATCTCCCTTTCCCTCGCCAAAAGACGGAAAAAATATGGCTAAAAAAGTCGGATCGGATCGGACAGTCCTGGCTAGCAGACTGGTCTGTTTAAAGCCGATTTTAACCGGAACCTCGTAATAGGGGAAACATTAATAATGATCGATAGGTAGCCCAAAAGCCCCGAAGAAGTTTCATATCAATCAAATTGATGGGACGGCTGACAGCACTTCGTTGTAACGGAAAAAAGGACCCGACACAAGGAAAATTAATTGGACACTAAATTATCGAGAAATTGATCCACTAGTTCCGCAATCTTTTGAACAAGATGTGGTGAGCTTAGAGGGCAAAAATCTTAACCATCTCGTGATGAGAAATTGGAAAATAGAACTAGTTCGAGGCTCGCAAAAAAACCAAAAACAGCGGAACGTTTAGTTAGGATCGAAGACCTTAGGATTGCATGAACTCTTAAACCATGGTAAAAAGCCATAATAACTCGCTCAAGACACTTCAAAATAAAGAAAAACTTACAAAAAGCACAAATATTGAAAGTGAAATTGATTTTAAGACAAATAACTCGCACTGGAACCACGAAGTAAAGTGAAATACGAACGAAATCTGAAGAATGCAGATGTGTATCGCATTCCGCGGAGAAACATCTTCAAAATGCCGGCACATGAGGAAAGAAAAGAGAAATCGAAGGACGTCACGCTTTTAGCGCTGTAAAAAACTACCGTATGTGAGACGTGACGGCATTTAAACGAGTCTGGACGCAAACGCAGAAGGCACACGGTATTTGACGGCGCAGATTTTGCTAACGCTCGACGGCTTCGCATTCGGTTTCCCGGCTTCGCCCTCGTTAAGTATGCTAGATTATGCTACATATAGTTCATTTGGGCACTTTCAAGTTCGAATACAACTCAGACCACATCTAAACGTACCCATTTTGGACTTAAATAGTCTATTTTCGAGCAAAATCACAGATTTAAGTAGTTGTTCTTGTAATCGAAGATAGTAGTGACCGGATACAAACAGGGCTTCACCAATAGCTTTGGCGACTAAGTAGCCGAGTTCTGATAGCAGGGAGTCGAGTCTTGAGCCAGGAAAATCATTTTTCGCGGAGAAGCAATGGCAATTGTTCAAAAACTTCTGAGCAGAAGAATAAAGCATCGGAAGCCAGGTTTTGTAGTTTGCTCACGTCATGAGAAGAGCTGACCGACAAGGAAAACAACTTTGTGGACGGCAGTTGGACAGTCGCGCACTAGAGGGATGCCTCTTGTATGATGGACCATTGTGTTTGCCGAAACTATCAATCAGCTGTCTCGGCAGCGATCGTTTGCCTCCAGGCTCAATGCTCGTTAGCAGGGAAGTGCGGAAGAGACTTTTTTGGAATCAGAAAATCCGGCTTGTCCCTGCTTGTTGTCGCATGACAGGATATAACACCGTCACCTACCCGAAGTAGAAGTGCCAACCAGTAGCTACTGATCATGTAGGTACTTACAAGGAAAGGATCATTACATGCCGTGGCCATTTCAAATGAAGTATGCGTTTCTAGGATCAACTTTCCTCTGAACGTAGTTATGAGTATTTTTACCAGGCCGTCCAATAATTCCTGTCCGGAAATTTTCGAAATTCTATGATTTTCCTTAGAAGTGTTATAATATCAGGCAAGTGTAAGAACCTTCTAGAAGGTTCTCCAAAGTTCTACGCTAGGGGTATATAAGGCGCAGTCGCCGCGTCTAGCTACCAGTACAAGCTAAAATGGACCAAGGTCGAATTCGTACGTTTGTGTACTACGAGTGGCTGCTGGGCAACAACACGGGCACCGCGGTCGCCAACATCTGCAGAGCGTGCAAGGAGGATGCAGTGTCCCAACGCACAGTCAGCCACTGGTTCAATCGTTTCGGGAGCGGCGACACGAGCCTCGAGGACAGGGAGCACAGCGGGAGGCCTTCTACGGTGGATGATGACGAAGTCCGTCGCTGCATCAAGGAGAAGCCGGAAGCCACCACCCGTGAATTGGCGACGACGCTCGGCTGCAGCAAGTCCACCATCCACAATCGACTCAACTTACTCGGCTACCACAAAGTTCTGGCCCGTTGGATCCCCCACCGTCTGACGGACGCCAACAAGCAGAGCCGCGTGGCCGTCTGCCAGTCCCTCCTCCTTCGTCCGCATCGCAAGGAGTTTCTCGAGGACCTGGTCACTGGGGTTGAGAGCTAGGTCCTCTACGACAACGTCGCCCGCCGTGCCGTCTGGATCCCGCGCGGAGAAGAGCCGCCGACGACGCCGAAAGCCGTCCTGCACCCGCTGAAGATCATGCTCTGCTGCTGGTGGGACACCAAGGGCATGCTGTACTTCGAGCTGCTCCCGCAAGGCAGGACGGTCACCGCCTTTATCTACACCAATCAGCTCGAGAAACTAGCCGCCGCCATCCGAGAAAAGCGTCCCTGTCGGGCCTCGGTCCACCTGCTGCACGACAACGCGCTCCCCCACGTGGCGAAGGAGACCCAGCAGAAGTTGGCGACGCTCGTCTGGGAGACGGTTGCCCATCCGCCGTATTCCCCGGACCTCGCCCCCTCCGACTACCACTTGTTCCGCCCGCTGAAGCACCATTTGGCGGGAAGAAAATTCACCAACTACGACAACCTCAAATCCGACATCGCAGACTTCTTCGAGTCGCAGCCCCCGGAGTTCTGGGCGAAGGGCATCGGCGACTTGCCCAATCGATGGGCCACTGTTGTGGATAAATGTGGTGACTATATTGTTGATTAGACTGGTTTTTCAATAAAGTTGAAAAAAATTAAGAATGGTGAAATTTTCGGACAAGAATTATTGGACAATCTGGTATATTGATTTCTATAGAAAAATGGCATTGTACATGTCGTAACCTACAGAAATCTTCCGTAAACCCGGAAACGGATCTCATATTCGTGATCAGCATCCCAAGTAACCTTCCTGGACAGATTCAGAGCCAAATTTTTTTTCGTTACCTTCGGACCCCCAAAAGTGGATTGAGTACCACATGCGTGGGGCTACGAAGGTGAAAATTTTTTTTTTCGCCCAAACGTCGTATAGGTGGGTTATTTGGCGCGCTGAGCACGAATATGACGTTCTTTTTCGATACTCATGTTGATTATTGTATTTCACGACAGAAATATGGTATTTTGGCTACTACGACCTACAGTAGTTCTCAAAAAAGAGCTTTTTTGAGAAATCATGGGTTTGTAGCATTCGCGTCAGATCAGCCAAATTTTTTGGAGGCCGTGATCTTTCAATCAATATTGATTATTGTCCGCCCGCTCTCACTCTAACCTGACTGCTCAAGCGATTTCTCTCGTAATGTTCTGCCCACAACCGTTCACCTAGCCTATCATTGCTGTTTGGAGAAGCGGATGTCACGATGGAGAAGGAGTTGGAGTGCATGGAGTTCGTTCAAAGACCATAATGCTATTGAGTACGTCTTGCATACTCACGTTATGCGGCAGGGTATCCTGAAAACCATCCAGGACAGTTTGAAACTCCGGTTCAGTACTGTTTCCCCCCTCAAAATGTAGGCCTGTGTGATTTTGATGGTTGTTTGAAAGTTCACTTCATTCGTTGTCCTCATTGTGAGAAAATCCATTGTTTTGAACATTTTGTTCACAATAACCACATGTGCTCGTAGCTATAAATCTGTTGCAAGTCCAATTATTTTCACAGTAAAACACCAGCCGCGGAGATAAGACATTCTTGACTGAAGCGCTTCATACTCCTAAAAAAGCTCTCCAACGATAAAACTGTTAATCTTCTACACTTTCAGTGATGGAAACGAGTATTTTACAAGTATGCAAAAATTTCTGGTGCAGCTTGGATTCGAACCTGTGACCTCTTTTATTAGTGCAACACCCACTTCCACTATGCCAACCGGTCACGAGGCGGCGACTTCGTATATGACGGCGCGCAGCCTCGTTCATTGTAGCAACATACTTCGGTGCTATAACACACTATGAGGTGATTCCTGGTGTAGAAGTCACATGAGTGTATCTCAGGATGCGACAAAGGTTCATGGATTACGCATTCTGATGCGTCTACGAGTGAAGCGCTAAAAACGCCTATAATTCTTTTCAGAGAAATGATTTGCAGCTGCAGAGTAAAAAATTCGAATTCTACGTCGAAAATTGTTCCCAGTAATGCATATTTCATTCAGAATGGCCACGGCATGTAATGATCCTTACCTTGTTAGTCCCTGACTGAGGTCTGGTAACTGTTACGAGTATGAAAGGCTTCTTTGAGTGCGTCAAATGAGCGAGGAGGACCCGGAAGAGAGGAAATTGACTCATAGTTCGGAGTGTGGAAGGATGTTCAGAGGGGAGTACTAAAGTGACGTTGTGGAGAACATTGTAGGGCGAACATTGCATAGCATGAGACACTTCCAGAAGTGCGCCGCGAAGCGACGTGAGTGCGCACACTTGTGAAGTATTTTTCGCAGAAACAAGAAAAGTGATTGCAGTCAACACTGTTGTCGACAATATGAAGGTCCACCATCCAGACCATAGTTGAAAGCGAGAATTTTCGGGAAGCCGACAGTTTTCCGAAGGCAGCGTTCGCCATTGAAACAACCTTCGAGCTTTCATTCGAAATGGAGGAGTTAAAGGCAGTGTCCACGATAAATTTCACTTCCGATGTCTCCACGGCTCACGGAAGGTCTGGTGCCCTATATGTCAAGGCATGTTTAAAAAAACCCGGAAGACGCGTTTTTGAGCAAAAATAGGCCCTCTCTTGTTTACGTTGATATTTGAGCGTGGAAGAATTGACCGCTAGAAGGATGATACCTATCAGTGCAATCAGCACTTCCTTGACTTTATCAATCCTGTAACCTGAATCTCCATTTGTTCTTTCCGAGGGGCGGATCTAGGGCACCAGGCGTGTCTGGGGCACCAAAACGTTTGTTTGCAGGCGTTATTTTGCCGCTCCTGGCTCGTTTTCTACCGTTCTCTGGACACTGGGAGCCTAGTATCCTTCTAGCCTATCATTTCACTGTAGAAAGTCAACGAGGATGATCATCGTGAACGCTGCATTTAAGGAGCCACTGCAACGCCAATGCTGAAAAAATCGCTGAAAACGAACCATACCTGACCCTATACGTCCCCTAACTTGAATATGGCACACCCGCCCCGCTCACTTCCTCAACGGCCATCGAGGGAATGGGCGTGTCGCGCATGACACAGTCGACCGTGTGATCAATATTACAGAAATGTACCGCGCCGCCCGGCGGAGGGAGTATAAACGATCCCTAGAACAAGAGAATCCAACCGTTGGCCACGCGGACGCTGCCGAATTTCGTTTCTTCAGTGGCGAACTCCGGAAGTATTCAAATCCACAGCTGCGCCATGTCCTGTTTTTACCAAATTGTCATATTTTGCTTTCAGCGAGTATCCTCAACGCTATCAGTATCAAGTCAGGAACAGTCCTCTTGCTGGACTGAATCGGCCACGACGACGGACAGCTGTAAGGGATATCATTCACTGTTCGTCTGATATGTAGTATGTAGCCATTCGATGATAATAAACTTTGCGACGGCCGTCTGAACACGCACACCGACCGCGTGGGCGGACAATCTCAGTCGGACCAATTTTATGTCGCATTGGAAACTCCGCCCTGTTTGATTCAGACTTTACTGAAGGTCGGACTTTTCTTTCTACTTCGTGTGCGTCGTCCTTAAATTCCAGATACAGACGTGGGTGGGCCTTGATCATAACTGCCACATGACTGATAGCCCTTTTTCTGAGAATGCAATGGGGAGTCAGAGAAGACCTTCGATGCGTGAGCCCATTATCAGAAGAACGATCGCGGCTGCATTTGATGTAGGAGAAGTTCATCATATTTCAAAGAACTCGGTGTAAATTTTTACCATTCTCGGCAAACTGTTACTTTTCAACAATATCGCTCGCTGCATTCTCACTGCAGCGCGCCGGCTCCGGGGCCATCCTCAATAGTTGTCAGCCAACAGGTCCAGGGTAAAGGTGGGACCGGGGTCGCTTTCGGTTGGGGAAACTCGAAGTTGTCCGTCCGCACCCATTGTCTGAGCTGTCCGGAAGCGGTCGCCTCGACGTAGGCTGATGTCTTGTATGGATAAGGCGCTATTCATACTACACAATGCCAGCGCGACACGCGCGTGAAGCGCAGGCGTGGCGTTGGAGTATGAATGGCCTGACGCCACGCCCGCACGGCACGCGCGTGACGCCCGCTCCGCCATGGCGGCGACGGCCGC
Source organism: Aplectana chamaeleonis (assembly GCA_029168955.1). Lineage (NCBI taxonomy): Eukaryota > Metazoa > Nematoda > Chromadorea > Rhabditida > Cosmocercidae > Aplectana > Aplectana chamaeleonis. The sequence continues at coordinate 1,119,028 of JAPDOI010000056.1, read as the reverse complement.
AATGATTTTTTCAGCATTTTCACTATTAATCCGCCACCAGTATCATTCCTCTTCGTGTTAATTAATTTCACTACTGTCCTCTGCTATGGTAAAGGTGAACGCGTATACAGAATTCGTATATTTGGAAAAGTTAGGGCCCTTTTATTCCGCTCCGCCACGGCATTGCCGCTGGAGTATTCATAGTCTCCGCAAGCGCGTGACGCTCGTAGAAAGCCCGTGCGTCACGCACGTGCCGCGCTGGCGTTGGGGAGTATGAATAGCGCCTAAGGTGACAAAGGATTCGAAGCCGCTTTTCATTTCTTTTTGATCGGAAGGCAATATGCATGCTTGGAGTTTTACTTTGGTCTGTTGATCGAATCCACACCGCGGGTGTGGCTATGGAGCAGTTCGGCTGGCACACGCGCCGCACGCGACGGAAAACGCTGCGTGCGTTGTCGTCCTTGGGGCGCGTTAATCGAGCGCCAACTAGTTTTTTTTTAGGTTAACGCGCTCCAAAGACTTCGACGCGCACAGCATTTTTCCGTAGCGCGCGGCGCACGTGCCAGCCGAACTGCTCCTTAGCCAAACCCACGGTGTGGATTCGATCAACATGACTTTTACTCTGCAGGAACTGGATTTGCGACAGTTGGTTGTATTATGTTCATTTTGTGCCCAGACAAGGTTACAAATGAGAAGGGCCTATTCTTAAAACAACGAAATCAGAACGAAACCTGAACAAGTGTTTCCAACTCGTGGGGTCTGTTGAAAAAAAATTCCATATAGGCGTAGATAGCACTGACCATAATTTAGTCGTCCAAGACCGTATCAACTGGTCCGGCCAGGATTACTTCTTCATGCATAGATCTCATGAACTAGCGGGCGCGTTCACACCTAATTCATGGCAATGTGCGCCCCATTTCATCGGTTGGAATGTCATCCAGTACGTCTTTTACGCGCCGAATGCCACATCAAGCCTCTCCCAGCGACGACGAGGACATCGGCCAGTTCCCAATTCAGACAAAAAATGTCTCTGGCGGGCTGTTCGCACAACGTCTCAGACATTCACGGCGAATGACCATCTCATTTCAATGATAAATGGGGGCCAGGACAGCCGCATGTACAGATTTTTCGTGGCTACCCCATCCTTACTTGAAATGCTCAAGATCTTAATGGGGATTGACAACTGGTAGCAAACGCCTTTCGAAGTGAAACTCATATCTGTCCCGGACCCGTGATGAAGTCTTAAGAAACATGCATATTTGCTTTTCCTTCTAGGCTCCAAGGGAGTTAGTTTTTGCAGCGTCTTCATGACCATTTCCAACCAGATAGACTTCCTGCAGCGGAATGGCGCAGAAGCGAGCGTCACGCCTCTCTCTCAGTAGTCGGGGGTTCGATCCCCACCGAAGCAATTTTTCAAAAACATTCTTCCAAAGTTATTGTTTTTATGACTCGGGAACTTTTCTAAATGAGTGTACTTCATATCAGAATATCAGCAAGCATTTCGAGTTGACCTACGTGAAGAATATTGTCTCCGAACCAAGTTATGGCGGGCCTCCACAATTGGACGGAAAGGTAAGGGCAAATTTAAGAGTTTTTAGAAAAAAACTATTGACGATTAAGCTCTAAGTAATTTCCTGAGAGTTATTCGTGGTTCTGATCGCGAATCTGAGATCTGTTTTTCAATAACCTGAGGCGTTCTGTAGGTTACCATAGATATAATGCTTCATAACTAGCGTAACCTACCCTAGTATTTGGAGAATCGGCAAATAGACTTCAAATTCGTGTTCAGCATCCCAAAAAACCGTCACAGAAAAGTTTTAAGCCGAATCCGAGACATTTACCAATCTACCGCATACCCACCGTACAGGGTTCAGCACCAGTTGCGACTATCGCAAGGAGGGGGAGGGGGGTCGTAAAAGACCCAGAGACAACAAAGGGAACAGTACGTTGCGCCGATAAGGGGGTTGTATCAGGAGGTCGGGTTTTCTTAGGGTAAACGTGATTTTTGGTGAACAAATCAACTAAGGTTCACAATACATGTTAGGCTTGTTTCAATCGATTGTGTTGTGGGGTGCTAGTGTAAGAAGCGGTATTAAACGTGACCTTCGTAAATGCTAAAAAACATGAAAGTGTCAAGAGAACTACTCTTTCGAGGGGCCCTCCTGGCTCTTGTAGACAACACATCCAGTTCTGCTTGATATATTATTAAGTACAAATTTTTCCGCTATTGTTCAAGTTCAGACCCCCATCTTCGAGCTGGAGTAGTTTTTTTTACCCTCTGTCGAAAAATCAATTCACTTCGGGTTTACCTGCAAATTTTTTTACTGTCTGAACCCGGTCACAAAATTTGCGGAAAATTGGATTTTCAGGTAAGCTCCAGGTGAGTCGATTTTTCGACAGAGGGTCAGAAAAAACTACTGCAGCGCGAAGATGGGGGTTTGGAGTTGAAAACCAACGGGAATATTCCGTTGCGATTGGATTCTGGGAGCAGCGGTTTTTTGAACTATATTTAGCGTGTCTGGATTTCCTCTTCAAAGTTAGCACTTGAGCTGGCTTTAGTTGCGCTCAAAATTGTCTTCTGTGTGATTCGACATATCCCAAGCAGACCTTGTGAGCTTGTATACAAGAGCCAGGTAAGCCCCTTGAAGTGGACAGTGCGTCAAGGTACCGTTAACAACGACGCTTCGCAGCCCTATCGCAACGAGGGAACTTCTTCGGTTTTATCAAGCTTTCCCCGACTTCGTGATAGTTTTTGAATGCGAACAAGTTTCTATACAACATAACATTATTGCAGGTCCGTAGCTGACGGCATCGTCGGGATATGGACAACTCAAAATCATGTTTTGTTGCACACAAATCACACGAAAATCGTTGTCCGGACCAGGTCGAAATTTTTTCAAACACCAAACTTTGTTCCAAAATACTCCATTTGGTCCAAAAACCGTAGAAAATTGATCCTGGCGGATACTTTTATTGCCCCTACACTTGAGTGAGGGATCCTGTAAATCAAGAAATATTGAAATTTTAGGTAGGTTGATTTTGGGATAAAGATGTAAGAAAACTTTTCTAGCTCGGGGGATCTGAAGTTGGAAATTATCGGAAATATTCCGTTGCGATTCGAGTTTGGGAGCGAATGGGTTTTCTACAACTAATCCACTTCTGAGCCTGAATGAATGAATTATGACACGACATGTGGAGTAATACAGATACAGAGGTAAGGGGTAGTAATACAGAGGTCCGGCAAGGGGGGGGGTGGGTGGGTAGTATATTTAGTATCCGATTCACTCCTTTTCGGATATCCGAGATTCGGATAATCCTATATCCGAAATTTCGAAAAAAAACGCATTATCTGAATCGAACCAATATCCGGGAAATTTGAAACCGGCATTATCCGAATCTAACCATTATCCGGAGCGTCGAAAATTCGAATAAAACCGGATAATTCGGCTACATTTCGGATAAAATTCGGGTAAAATTTTGGATAAAATCGGATAATTTTCGGATAAAGTCGTATGATTTTTGGATGAAATCGGATCAAATTGCACACAGGTTTACAATTTGCCACCGGCACAAAATTCTCACAGAAGTGAATTAGCTTTTCTAACCAGTTTTCCATGAGTAGGCCACGATATCGTGTTATCTTTATCACCGGTGAGGCTGTTTCTCTAATCCCTAGTGTGTTCAGCTTCAGCCGCTCACCTCCGGAGAAAGATGGTGTGTGAATGAAAACACGCCGCGCTCAACTTCTTTTATACCCTACCCTTTATCAATTGGGTATCATCAATTTTGTTTACCGTCAGAATTTTGTGCCGGTGGCAATTTATAATCGTCTCAAGTGCACTAGACCACGACCATTTTCCGTACCGCCTTCTATTTAGTACATCAACCCAGGATTTTCCTCCTTCCGAAATCGGAAGAGTCCTTGCGGCACCGAAAAATGGGCGTGGTCAAGTGAGATGGCCAAATAGCTAGTTATTCAGTGCAGAAGTTTTTTTATATAGTTGCTTTGCATACTTTTTACTTGCTACTTGTCCTCAAAAACCTGTCTATGGATAATACTGTGCCTCTCAACGACGATAGACTAATTGAAGATTTGTTCTTATATTTTTATTCATATGCATATGCCGTATTTTTCTTTTAGAAGTACATGTACTTCTAATACTCAGACCCCTATTTTATATGTACTTCTATTAGAGGTGTACTTCAAATAGAGGCTGTACTTCTAATAGAGGGTGTACTTCTATTATTCTGCGCAATTTTTTGAATTTCCAATGGTAGACTCTTCACATTTATTGATTTCCAGTATAACACCAAAAACTTGTATTTAATAAAATTTCAGAATAGGCTCAATTGAATTGATACTTCCACAATCTCTGATATAATATATTCACACCTTTCCCAAGTGAATTTCTTCCAAAAAATTGATAAGTTCGTTTTCGATTTTGTTGACACGTGCTTCATCGACTTGTTAGGCTTAAAAACAATTTAAAGGCAGCGTTCACGATGAACATCATCGGTGACTTTCCACAGTGAAATAATAGGCGAGGAGGATTCTAGGCTCCCAGTGTCAAAAAAAAACGGTAAAAAACGAGCCAGGAGTGGCAAAATAAGAGCTGCAAACAAGCGTTTTGGTGTCTCAGAACCGCCCGGTGCTCCACTTCCGCCCCATCGAAGTGAACAAATGAAGACTCAGATTACAGGAATAATCAAGTCAAGAAAGTACTGATAAGTGAGCTGATCGCTTGTTTGCACCTTCATAGCGGTCAATTCCTCCACGCTCAAGAATCAACGTAAAAAGGAAGGGCCTATTTTGGCTCAAAAACGCGTCTTTCGCGTGGTTTTTAAGCATGCCTTGCTATACAGGGCACCAGACCTTCCGTACACCGGGGTGATATCGGAAGTGGAATTTATTGTGAACACTGTCTTTAAGTGATCGCCTTTCGAGCCGTCCAGAGCGATTGAAAAGTGCGGTTCTTGAACGACCTGACAACAGCTTTTCCAGAAGCGAGTCCTCTGCGTCCACAATCCACTATAGGTAAAGTCTACCATTGGTGGTTTCTGATTTCGTCGTCGTATAAGCGATTTCTATACGTAAATGATCCAATCTTCGTAACGCTGGGGAATCTTGGTTTTTCAAGCACCGCTAACGTCAACGTCTACGGCCAAAACAAGTCGACTTTGATCGACTAAAACCCAATCTAACAAAAATATTTGTAAAGAACCTAAATAAACTCCGTGTATTCGCCGCGAATAACGCCAAAACGCAGAACTTTAGCTTTCCGTTTTTTCCTGGTTATTTGAAGTTCGCTGAGGTTTCATCGTAAGTTGTCCCATACAAGCAATCTTTGACCAACAAAGGGATGGCCGATAGTTTTTTTTGTGAATATTCAAACCTCACATTATTGAAAAAAATCTCGGGCAAACTGGTCTCTCTCAAATGTCACATTCGTGTTGCCAATCTTTTACGCAAGTACCGGGGGTTCACTCCGAAACGAGATGTACTTATAAAAGAGGTGTACTTCAAATAGAGGGTGTACTTCTATTACTCAGCCTTCCCTTTTAGGTGTACTTCTATTAGAGGTGTACTTCAAATAGAGGTGTACTTTAATTAGAGTAAATACAGTATGAAGATTGAAGTTTGTATGTGAACATGCTGCGAATACAATGGAGGAATACTGCTCGTTCAATTATGGATGTTTTCAAAGGCTTGCCTTAAAGGCAGCATACACGCTCGCAAGCATAGTCGAGATAACAGCATAGATAGGTCCGCGCGGCCCGTACTATGTCGTCAACGACGTTTGAAGCGCTGAAAACTGTCCAGGATGACAATATTTGACAATGTTTGAGCAATCTTGCCTTCCACGCCCGTATTTTCACCCCTTCGAGTAACAGAATGAGAATCGATACTTGAGAAAACATGTGATAACATAGAATGATAGCACTATAAAAAGGGAGTGCAGTAGAGAAAAAACTCGATTTACCTCAATATAACATGTTTGTGCACTGATAAAATCCTCCATTTCAAGAGGTTAGCCAAAGTAGAGCGGCATTGTCGAAAGTGGACGAGAGTCAATCGGTATGCAGACATGTTATACTCAAGTAAACCAAGCTATTTCTCTCGTGCACTCCCATTTGATAGTGCTATCACTCTCAATTATCACACGTTTTCACAAATATCGATTCTCATTCTGTTACTCGAAGGGGTGTGAAAATACGGGCGTGGAAGGCAAGATTGCTCAAACATTGTCAAATATTGCCATCCTGGACAGTTTTCAGCGCTTCAAACGTCGTTGACGACATAGTACGGGCCGAGCGGACCTATCTATGCTGTTATCTCGACAATGCTTGCGAGCGTGTATGCTGCCTTTAAAGGCAGCATACACGCTCGTAAACGTAATTAAGATAACTACGGAATTAGAATGGTATGGCACAGAATACAACGCCCACGCATTTTGAAGCGTCAAAAACGACCCACAGTGACGCTACATGACGGAGAATTCGACCCCGCCCCTGTATCTGCCCGCCCCCTGTATTTGCGTCTTCCCCAAAACAGGGCTGCTGGGCCATTCCCACCGTTGGCGACGTCTGTGGGTGGTGTATTAGGTACAATAGGTAAACCACACACATCGACGACGGTGGGAATGGCCTAGAACCCGTTTTGAAGGAGGAAGCAAATACAGGGGCGGGCAGATACAGGGGCGGGGTCAACTTCTCCGTCATGCAGCGTCATTGTGGGACGTTTTTGACGCTTCAAAATGCGTGGGCGTTGTGATCGGTGTAATACCATTCTAATTCCGTAGTTATCTCAATTACGTTTACGAGCGTGTACGCTGCCTTTAAGTACCTGGTTTACTTTTCACCGTTTTGCCTCTACTTTGTTCCGAAAATATCCAGAGTTATCCGAAATTATCCGACCGGATACCCGTATCCGAATCACTGGAAAGATGGCATTATCTGAATCGAACCAATATCCGGTAAATTTAAAATCGGCATTATCCGAATCGATCCATTATCCGAAAAATTATCATCGGATAACAAGTATAGTGGGTAATATACATTGGATCCGACTCATTTCGGGAAACTGCAGAAACTGTTTTTCTCTTCACCGTTAACCTAATGCTTGAGAGAAAGATTGTTTTCCAGTCGGAACTCATAATAAGATTCAAGCGAGGACAAATTCGTCGTCGACTTCATATTGAGTGTTCGTAAAAAAGGATTATTTGAAATGATTCGGATATCCGGAAAAAAAATCGGATAAATTAGATTTTCTTGTCACAGAATCTCCTAGTTACTTAAAAGTTGAGATCATTCTGCCTTTTCAGTCCAGATACATCTAAACGTAAGCCTTTCACCTCAGGGTAAAGCTGACAAGAGTGATTTTTGAAATTATCGCCAATGAGTCGGATCCAATGTATAGTGGGTAGTAACTTCTCGGCGATTATCGCAACGCCGTGCTGAACCCTGCCACCGTAACCTACCGTAATCTTTCGAAAATCGATAAGCGGACCTCAGATTCGAGTTGAGGATTCCAAACAACCTTTACCGAGAAGTTTTGAGGTTATCCTATCATAGCGTTCTGGAGATAATCAAGAGTAGCTTCCCCGAAAAATTTTCCCGTTAAGAGTTTCTGTGTCGAACCTGTCGGTATTTCCCGAAAATCGACAACTGGACCTCAATCTCGTGTTCAGGACCCCCCGCATAAAATTGAACCAAATTCGAAGCAATTTTCCTGAACACCCCGAAAACTTCTTGGTGGGGGGGGGAGCGTCTATATTTTTGAAACGCACTGTACACAGACATACGCATGTTTAAAATTTTTTTCTTCGTCCACAGATAAACATCTACAAATCACGCATACACAGTTAAAACTATTAGTCACTTTTCTATCAAAGTTAGGTGTGTGTGTGCTCCTACTAGAAAAGAAAACTTCACCTAAAACACACATTTTTTTCCAGTGGAACTGCTTTACATCCCCTACCCTAACCTATTGGGTAGGTTATCTGAACCAGCGCCTCAAATGAAATCACACATATCCCGGTTAAAATCGAAGAAATACACGAGCTGACGATTAGCGACAACGACAATGATGATAATGATTGGCAGCAAGAGTAGTATGAAAACAACTAGGCAAATCGATCAATAAAACTCGCTAGGGTAGTCTCACAACCTATTTATAGTAGAGAAGAGCAATGAGAGGAAGAAAATGTGAATAGAAGAAACCCTTTGATGCAGCAAATTCTCAATGCTTTTACACACACACACACCGGAATATGACAATGTTGTATACTATTACAAACAGAAAACATGGTTATTGATTGATAAGGCAATATTTACATCACAGTTCGTCACCTATAAGCAACCACATCTTCTTATCTACACTACACTAAACAAAAGAAGAAGTTATCAAGTAATAATGCCAGAAGTGCAGTAGATGTGGCCAAAATTGATACGTCGTTAGCGCAGGAAAAATACACTGCAGCAACTCAACATCCGAGGGAAAAATGCAGCAGTTAATACAATTCAAAAGTGACCCTACAAACATCTTTTTTATACGTACATAATAGTAGAAAGTCTGTTCAGATGGGACTGTCCGCCCACGCGGTCGGCGTGCGTGTGTAGCGGCCGTCAATCGATTTCCAAGGCCGGAAAATGCCTTCGCGACAGCCGTTTGAGACACGCACGCCGATCACGTGGTCGGACAGTCTCTATCGGACGGACGTCATTTATCGAATAGAAGATCAGAATATCTGCGGACAACCCGTCCAATCGCCTCGTTCCTTCCTCTCCCAGTATTCGCCCATATACTTATGAATTAGTGTACCGGTTAGCTCGTCTTGCGTTTTTTGAAACCACATCGGCTGATATTCCTCGTATGATAGACCTAAAAATACCAGACGAGAGTAATTGAATAAAAAATATCCAATTTTAGATGGAACATATCAGGTTGTAGCGAAAACTTTCCACCGTCCGACTGTCTCATGTTCTAAAACTTTTAGCACGCAAAGCACCAGCTCTTGGAGTTTTCGCCGAGAAATGGCCCAACAGGCTCCGCAGCGGCTCCTGGTGGGCTATTTCTCGGCCAGTTCGCAGCGAGCATTATTTGGCGGCTATTTCTCGGCCATTTGAGGGTAACCAGTTCTTTCCCTGCTATTTCTCGGCTAATATGCGAAACGCTGTAAATTTGTGTCTAATTCTCGGCCAAAACTCTGAAAGAAAGCTGCCACTCTGACAGTATTATCGGTCGGATCACTGGCGCCTTTCGGGCCGAACAACATCTACCCCGCGATCCGACCGCCATCGTCTCGGTATCAGTCCGGCAGTATATCGATCAGGGATAAGCGTAACAGAATTATTGTATTTCGTTAGTCGTTCAATCGGCCAAAACCCTCGTTAGTCGTTAGTCGGTAAGAATCTAGGCTTTGAAAGCAAGCACAGTTGAGGCTGAAAGAAGTCCTTATGAATAGAAAAAAGGAAGGCATGAAGAGATGTATGTTTTCCAAAACACTCATGGCGAAGAGCCTAGTTAAAACTGCAAACCTACGTAGACATAATTTTGAATATGCACGAAGGCCTAATACTCGAGAGTGTATGTTTATCGATTTTTGTCATTTTTTTCGGTAAGAAAGGAAACAATATGGGAAACCGAGAAAGTCTTGAACTCTTCGCTTTTTTTCATAGCAAAATTTGCCATTCTGCGTTATATGATGTTATTTGAGATCTACCCGGTGGTGACAACACGGAGATTCGCACCGCCTTTGCAGGAATGGTTCTTTGCTCAACGTCGCGAGCCGAGCGCTTTCAAGATTTAGAGCTTATTCCCATAATGGGGAAAGACCGGAAGAAATTAGCACTCAGATTACTCTTTAGAGGTCCCAGCACCACTTTATAGAAACCCCATATCTCGAATTTATGATTGAAAATAGAAGGACGGCACCATTTACAAACCAATCATCGGATACAATTCCCGTCACTCAGCAGTTGTGGCCTGCAGGCACCGCTCCATAATATCACCTCTGATAGTGTCCTCTGCAAAAATCTCCGCTGAAGCCGGTCACTGCCGGAACCGGTTCAGTGAGCCTACCATAAAGTCGCGCGACCGACACGAAGTCCCATAAATGCTGCGCTTAACTTTGCGCAACGTTCGGCTGGGGTTTTAACGTGGGGGTTTCAGAACTGTGAAGCAGTGTCATACGAAATGATAGATACTGAAGGCTATGGTTATTTTGTACCGTTCATCTAGAACAACCGACAGGGCAATATGTATCAATCCTGGCATAAGCCTTGGGTTGGAGCGCGATTTGAATGACTGCTGACTTTATGAAGAATTTTGGGATTGCTTACGAAAATATTTTTAATTTCGTTAGTCGTTAGTCGTAACGCCCAAAAAGCCCGTTAGTCATTAAATTCGTTCGTCGTTAGTCGTAATTGCGCACATCCCTGATATCGATGCAGGGCCGATCACGGGACGATGGTTGTCGGATCGCGAGGTGGGAGCTGTTCAACCCGCCCTAGGTCCGACCGCGGTTACTGCCTTTGCCATTAAGCGTGTACTCAGGCGAATTGGGGCGTCGACAACAGGCTGATCCGCCCACCGTGAGTCACCGCTGGCCAACGCGCCGATATTCGGCGGGCCCTGGCCGCGAGTTATGATCTGGTCGATGTCGAGCTGTTGCACAGCTAGCTCTAGATACTAGGCAAGTATACGAACTCTGGCAATCTGGGGCGTCGTCAACAGGTTGATCCGCCCACCATGAGTCACCGCTGGGCAACGCGCCGATATTCGGCGAGGCCGTGGCCGCGAGTGATGATCTCGTCGATGTCAAGCTGTTGCACAGCTAACGCTCCCGATACAAGGGAAGTATACGACGCATTTTTCAGGCATGCTGTGAATGATGAGAGCGCAGCCGGTTCAATTACCCAAGTTTGTGGTACTTTGGCCCCGCCCAGCAACTAAAGGTCCTGCCTATCCGGTGGTGATCCCAGTGGAGGCTGGGCGACCAGCCGCGCCGCGTGTCGGTGTGCCGGCCGCGACGCGTGTCGGTGTAAAGTAGTTCTTGAGCTAGATACAGTCCTGAAGGATGTGAACTGCTGCTAAAGAGGCCGCTAAACGCGACACATCGAGTTGTCAACAGCCGGACAACAGGCGGACGTCGCTGGGGAACGGGCAGGTCTCAGGCTGACATTGCGCGCAATTTGACTTGTCAACAGGAAGCGTTTTATGAGATGACAACTTATCAACCTGTTGTCGACGCCCCAGTTTGCCTGAGTATAAATAATCGTACACATATCCAAAAAATTAGGCATTAGCGCATATTCGACTCTTATGCTTGCAACTGAGAGGATATCATGCGTTGGCGTGCACGAGCGGAGCTCAATGGTCCCTTAGACTTGAGCAGCTCAACCGTTGGTTTGCCTGAAAGACAATAGATCGTAAATTTCGTGGGTTGGCAGACGTCTCAAACATGATCGCCTTATTCCGGCGATCCGATCGATAAATTCACATTGGCCCTTGATCCGACCGATGATTCCACATCGTACCCGCTCGGTCAGTAACGCCGGTAGGATAGCGGACGCATGGCGGACCAAACAACACCCGTCCCGCGATCTGACCGCCACCTTTGTAGCATGGACAGGAAAAGAAACGCTTTTCTAGCGCTGCCCGCGACCCGACCCACGAATTTAATGGCTGTCGTCGGTCCTTAATATCCTCCCGCGATCAGCTAGTCTTTTGCTTACCGCCATCGGCCCGCCATTCTCCCGCGATCAGCCTGTACAGACTTTCAGCGCCGCCGGTCCTACCGGTGTTACTATCTGAGCAAAGGTGATAGGACCATCAAAGCAGCAGCAGCGGTCGAGCTCGCACTGTAACACCGGTCGGACCCACGGCGTTGAAAGGCCTCCCCGGGCCGATTGCGGGAGCATGGCGGTGACTCAGAAACTCAACGGGTCCGACCGCAGATTTATGTCGGGTCGAACCTCTTTCCGTTTTCGCCCCTCACGTCTTCCAACTGAGTGACGTGGGGGCGGGGAGAAATAAATTTTATTCTCCACCATGTCTTCTCACTTAGGACTACGTGGAGGAGCAATGCTAAAGGGTCCGACCCGACAGAAATCTGGGGATGGACTCCGTTCGAGCTGGGGTCGGACACGGCGAATGTCTGAGGACCAAAAGGCTCGCCGGGCTGATCGGTGAAGAATGCTGACCGGTCGGATAGACGACAGCCACTGAACTTTCGGTCGCATCGCAGGCATTACTCGCATTCATCACCCCAAATAACCCCCACTAGAAATTTTGAGTCAACTCTGAGACTGACCAAACCACCGTATTCCCGAAGTAGTCTCCCCTAAGGACAAAACTCTGAATCTCTTAGGTCAACGCTAGCAGTGCGATGGTTATTTCCATCTACGGTGAGAAAGCAGAGGCGAAACGGAAATTTTAGGGGTTGTCGAAGGTCCTCTATCGATTGAATCCACTTCCACAGTCTTTTATTGATTTTTGCGAAAAATCAATAAAATCGATAATTCCAGAAAATCGATAAAATTCCACGGCAGTGAGTTCAATTGATAGAAGACCCACAAACACTCATAACTATCTAGTTTGACACTGATTTTCTTCGATCAAGTGTGATACCATCACACTGACAGCGTGGACCGGTGAGATTCAGAGGTTTGTTCCGTAAGGCCTAGTTTTGACTGCATCGCTGCTGTTTTTCATCGCAGCGATTTTGCACCCGCTGCTGCAGCGATGTAGCAGCGGCAGCGATTCTGTTCATAGTGCATAGGCCCACGGATGATTGAAGAAATTCAAGCAATCAGTAAAATTAATGGCTGGTATTCATCAATAACGCGTTTCGACTCGAAAACACTGATCTCGTCATGTAAAAGGGTCAACGTTCATTAGAAGAAACGTGTCATTCGCTGGCAATTGCTCCATCGCTGCCATTTTGGCCGCGATGGAGCGATGGTCAGCGACCATTGAGAATCGCTCTTCAAGCAGCGATGCAGTAAAACATAGGATTTCGTCGCCGCGACCCAGCGATGTAGGACGTTTGCCACGAAGCGATCACAATTGGAGCGGCTTTCCATTACGCGCGATGAAAAAGGAACAGTTGTCCCTCGCATGGCCGCAGCGACCACCTGCAGTCAAAACTAGGCTTTAAAGGCAGTGTTCACGATGATTTTCGTTCCCGAGTTTTCCACCCAAAACAAAGCGTTGGCCACCGAGTGTTACAGAAATTACGAAGAAACGGCGAGAAACGCACTAAAACGTCATATTTCAGTGACATTAATCTCTGGCCTGGACCAGTTGTCCAGTTGTATGAACATGTTCACGGTGGTTGTCACCGGTGAAAAATGGGATCAGTCGAAAATGGAAGAATATTCGAGGCAAAATAGTACTAGTTAGGGTCCAAAGAAAAGAACGGAGCCACAGAAAGCAAATAATTGTAAAGGACGGGCCCACAAATGATTCCATAATCACAACGAACAGTTCCTGTGAGAGTATAGAGGTGGGGTGAGAGTAAAGGATTTCGTGACCTTCTGATGCGTTTTTCTCGATTCCTTCGTAATTTATTTTCTACCCGAGGGCCAAACAATCGATTCAGCTATTGATCTCAAAATCGAAGATTATCGTGAACACTGCCTTTAAGGTGTCAAAAAATGAGCGGACCTTGGATTCGCGTTAAGCTATCCAAACGAACCCCAATTTGAGCCAGATCTACAGCAGCTTTTCGAAAATCGTCAAAAGTCGCACTTTGCCCTCAAACTGCCCCCCCCCTGATGGTAAGCTGTGAATGAATTTAGTCGGAAACTTTGGAAAATCGACAAATAAACATCAGCTTCGTGGTCAGCACCGAAAAAAAAACACACCTGGGAGAATTTTAAATCAAATTTGTAAAATTTTTCTCAGCCCTTGTTAAAGTCCCCTAATTGATGCAAGTAAACGCTCAACCGAAAATCCGTACAAGCCCAAAACGCTGTTACTCTATGCTAAGTTCGAAGAATGACCGCTCACCCAAACTTCGCCCGGAGGGTTGTTTTAGGCGCTCAACACGATTATGAGGTCTGTTTCCAGATTTGCGGAAGAGTGCTGCGCATTTCGTGAAGTGCATTGGGTACAAAAATCCAAGAAAAAAACTACTATAACTTCTTTCAGAGTGGTTTTAGGCAGATGAGATTGGCATATTCGGACTCTACGCCCAAAAGTGGTTCTGGAGAAAAAACCACATTTCGTCGGGAAAGACTGACTAATAGTAGTTTCCTTGTGAAAATTTCCTTCTAAAGATAGGGCTATCTTCACGTTCGATTACTCCTAGTTATGGTTGAAAATTCCTTACCCTTACCCTGTTGCATAGACTTCTCCATCTCAGATTCACGCTTCCTTCGCACAGCTCGTTGTTTCTCTTCCAATTCAAGCTTCTTTTCATTCGCTTCATCCCACCTGCAGGGAACCGATGTAAAATCACATACTGACAAAGTAACCGAATAAATAACTAAATAAAAAGAAAAAAACAGAACCCAGATTGAAACCAAAAACAGCAGATAGGGCCCACCTTTCTAATCAAAAGGAAAGTTCATACTAATGAAAAAATACGCAGAAAAAACCTACTTGCCCTCCTCCATCAACCGCTGGTCTGGTCGTAACCGGGTGTCTGTCGGAGCCACCCCGGGCTCAGGTTCATTCAGTTCAATGGCCAACCTCGTGAAGTTGTGCATTCGCTCGGCTCCGGGGCTTAAATATGGAAAAAATCCTTTGATAACATAAATGCAAGCCCTGTGACTGAAAAATGAAGTTCCACAGAGAGGGGTATGAGCTCCTGCGGGAGACCAAGTGGATCATTCTGAATGGGGGCTACACACTGCTTAGGATAAATTTTCTTACGAAAAATTCGAATTTACATCAAATGTTCACGTCCCAGAAGGGGGATCTCAAAAATCGCAAGAAATTCCACCAAATCACGCTCCTGGTGGGTGAGGGAGGGGGGGGACTAACAAGGGAACCACTATAAGTTAGTAACCATTCCCAATGAAATGCACTTTTCAAGAACCATTTTCAGACAAAAAGTCCGAATATGCCCATCGCAGCTGCCTAGACCAACTCTGAGAAAAGTTATGAGTGTTTTTAAAGCTTCGCAGCAAGGTAAGGGTGCGCCCCCCATGGATTTTTCAGGGTGTTTTGTAATTTTTTTCCAGATTTAGCTAAAAACATGTATGGAGGTTCGCTTGTCGAAATTTTAAGGTTTACGGTAGGTTACGGTAGGTAACATGCCATTTAGGAGGCAAAACCTACCTTAATAACTCGAGAATCGACAAATGGACATCGAACTCGTATTCAGCACCCCAAATAACCCCCACCTAGAAACTTTGGGACAAATCTGAGCCTTTGACCAAATTACCGTATACCCACCGTAATCTACCGTAAGCTGTCAAAAATCGATAAACTGACATCAGATTCGTGTTGAGCACTCCAAATAACCCCCAGAAGAACGATTTGAGCCACATCTGTCGCCACATTCCGTAGATCATCATAAGTCGATTTTGCCGTCAATTTTCTCTGCCGGTGGAAAGTGTTGAACAAATTTAGAGGGAAACTTTGGAAAAAAACGACAAACGAACCTGAGAATCGTGAGCAGCACCCTGAATAACCCCCTAGACCGAATTTTGAGTCAAATCTGGAATAGTTTTCTAAAACGCTTCGAGAGCCCTGTAATTGGTATAAATAAACGCCCAACCGAAAATCCGTACAAGTCCAAAACGCTGTTAGCCTACGCAAAGTTTGGAAAATTTTCCTTCCCCCAAACTTTGCCTACGGAGGTAGTTCTGGGCGCTGAGCACGATTATGAGGTCCGTTTCCGGATTTTCGTAAGAATAATGCGCTTTTTCGATGGTACAATAGGTACGAAAATCAGAAAACAAATGCCTATAACTTCTTTCAGAGTAGGTCTAGGCAGCTGCGGTGGGCATATTCGGACATTTCGTCCGAAAACGGGTTCTAGAAAAGTACATTTCATTTGGAGCGTTTCTATGACTTGAAGTGGTTCCCTTGTGATAGAACATGGTGTTCTCCGTGCCTCGTGCTGTACCTCACTCGGGAAGCTCAGGCAATGGCTACTCAGAAACTCACCGGGCCCGACCGCAGATTTCTGTCGGGTCGAACCCCTTTCCGCTTTCGCCCCTCACGTCTTCCAACTGAGTGACGTGGGGGGGGGGAATAAAATTTATTCCCCCCCCCATGTCTTCTCATTTGGGACTACGTGGAGGAAACATGCTAAAAGGTCCGACCCGACAGAAATCTGGGGATGGACCCCGTTCGAGCTGGGGTCTGACCCGGCGGATGTCTGAGTAGATTCCCAAATACTCCTTGGCAAATGCATAATTGTCCAGTCGCATCGGAAATTCTAGTTCAGTTCAAATTGGGGCGCGGCCGGGCAGCACGCACAAAGAAAAACGTGCTCGACCCTCACAGCCGAACCGTCCAAAGGAGCAGTCAGAGCAGTCACTTTGCGATCAGATGCGGCGATCGACCGCGTTGCGTTTGCGATGACAGCCCAGGCCAGCCGCGGCGGACGGACGGCGGATAGACTGGAAATTCCAATGTGACTGTATACTTCTGTATCCTATCGGAAATCGATTCCTATCAAATTTCAAATGTGAACAGAATGAAATGACCTGACATGAGACAAATTTGCCCACTCACATTGGTGGATTCACAGTCCATATTCGCTTCGGGTCATCGTCCGTCTCTAAACTGCCTTTATCCCGTTTTCCTCCGTTCACTCCAGTGACTCTGAGCATCTCCACATGCGAGTCCCACAACCCTTGAACCACGATTTTCGGCTCTCCGGAAGAGTCTCTCACAACACCATAGATCTAAACACACAAAATTAGGCATTTTCTTCTTCCAAGCTACACTATTCTCCAGGGAAACCTTGTAAAACTGACCTTCCTTGGCGGATCCCTACTGAAATACGAATAGGGGAAGAATTTCACTATACATTTATCGCCAGTGCCATGATTAATAATCTCCATTTCTCCATGATTATCGATCCACAACTTTCCAACAATGATATTATGAACAGTAGTTGTTATCTGGAAGCATCAGCGAATCAGCTTAAAGACAGTGTTCATGATAATCTTCGATTTTGAGATTAATAGCTAAATCGATTGTTTGGCCCCCGGTTAGAAGTGAAATGCCGAAGAAATTCGGAAAAACGCACCAGAAAAGCACGAAATCCTTTACCCTCACCACGCCTTTTTACTCTCACAGGAACTGTTCGTTGTGACAGTGAAATCTTCTGCGGAACCGTCTTTTACAATTCTCTACTCTCTGTTGTTTCGTACTTTCTTTTAGACCCAAACTAATACAGTTTTGCCTAAAATATTCTTACATTTCTGGTTCGCCCCTTTCTTCACCGGTGACACACACCGTGAACATGTTCATCCAATCGGACAACTAGTCCAGGCCAGAAAATAATGTCACTGAAATACGACGTTTTAATGCGTTTCTCGCCGTTTCTTCGTAATTTTGGTAACACTTGGAGGCCAACGCATTGTTTTGAGTGGAAAACTCGTGAGCGAAAATCATCGTGAACACTGCCTTTAACACTTCATCAGGCAAACTAAGCCGTCGACAAAAGGCCAAAAGCCATGGAACTTTTCCTGTTGACAACCCGGTTAGACGTGTTCCGCCCCAAAAGACCTGCCTATAGCCCCGAATTTTTTCCTGTTACTCGCCTCCTCACGTCCAAGCAATACATACAATATGACGCTATGGGCGACCTAATATGGCGTGAACCGGCAGTCAATAAGCCAAACTTCCGGGGCAATAGGCATGCCTTCGATTGTGACGAAAACTGTCCGGTTAAAACCAACCTTTTTATAGGAGTAATGATTTTTGCTGCCCGGAAAATACACGTGCGTATAGCCGACAGGTATCACAGACAGATATTTGCCCCGGAAACGGCTCGTCATCGTGAAATCCTGATACATCACCCATCCATTGCCCTCCGCATGGTGAGCAGCTGCGGGTGGATGGTGGGAAACCTTAACATTTACAAGGTCTGAACTGAGAACAACTAAAATGTGAATAAATCTGAAAATATTCGGAAGCACTCAAACAAATTAGTCACTAGGGGGATTATTTCTCAGTCCCGCCCACAGCAACAGAACATCAACTGCAGTTGCCAATGAAACAGTGGGTGCAAGCGCTTCGCTATGGTAACACATAGTGCTAATCAATTGCCATCGCAGCAATAACTGATCCTCGCAGTCGAAAAATTCGGCGCATGAACATTAGGGGCGATTCTAATAACCCTAACGAACCTCATTTCCCTTCATTGCTTGAAATAACCCTCCCAGTTGAAGCTTGCGCTTTGTAGATCAGCGCAATTTACTTAGCCCATCTGTGATCTTTCGATCTAGTTTAGTATAATATACTATTCAAAAGCTAATCTCGTCCACTACCTCTTTAATTTACCGTTACTCGAAAAGCCCTACCCGCCTCGAACTTTACAAAAATGTTGAGGATGTTTTAGGGACTCAAAATCTCAAAACGCCATTCGTTTTATTCAAACAAATAATGGGGAGGCGCCCAAGTTCACAGAAAGTTTGGGCTCTGTTTTTGTCCATTTTCCAGAATTTGAAAAAGTTTAAAAGTCGAATTTTCGAAAACAGAAAGGCCCATAATACCCAAATATGGAGCTGGTTACCTCAAAGTTATTGGATAATAAACAAATTATGGAAACTGTGATTTTTGACAGATTTCTGAAAATATTTTAAACTAGCCCATTTGCGAATATATACACGAATCCGTTTCAATACTACGATCTAGTCTTTACCAAGTGGAACGAGGTTCTGTGGACTAGAACAGCCATGAAGGATGGAAAGAAGAAAACAAGATACAGTTGTGGATTTTCGCTACCCTGGACTTTTTGATGAAAAATTCGAAGCTGGTAGAGATTTCCGAGTAGCGATGAAAGCTATTAGATACAGCAAATACTATGCTTTTATATATATTATATATATGTATACTACACTTGACTAAAAGACCACATGCAGATTTTTCCTAATTCTTTAAAATTCGACTTGAATATTTGATTTCGATTCAATTTTTAATTTGGCGATTTTCATTTGAATTTCGAGAACCAACTCAGGCAAACTGGGGCGTCGACAACAAGTTGATAAGCTGTCATCTCATAAACCGCTCCCTGCTGACAAGTCAAATCACGCGTATTGTCAGTCTGAGACCTGCCCGTTGCCCAGCGACGTCCGCCTGTTGACAACTCGATGTGTCGCGTTTAGTGGAATAGAGTTCACACCCTACAGAACTGTTTCATCTAGCTTAGGTACTACTTTACACCGACACGCGACGCGGTCGGCACTTCGGCACGCGTCGCGGTCGGCACTACGACACGCGCCGCGGTCGGCACTCCGACACGAGCCGCGGTCGGCACTCCGACACGCGTCGCGATCGGCACACCAACACGCGTCGCGGCTGGGTCGCCCAGTCTCCACTGGGGTCACCACCGGATAGGCAGTATCTCCAGATGCTGGGCGGGGCCAAAGTACCGCAAACTTGGATAATTGAACCAGATGCGCTCTCATCATTTACAGCATGCCTGAAAAATGCGTCGTATACTTCCCTTGTATCTAGAGCGTTGGCTGTGCAACAGCTCGACATCGACGAGATCATAACTCGCGGCCGTAATTGCTGTGCAACAGCTCGACATCGACCAGAGCATAACTCGCGGCCACGACCCCGCCGAATATCGGCGCGTTGGCCAGAGGTGACTCATTGTGGGCGGATCAACCTGTTGCCGACGCCCCAGTTTGCCAGAGAAAGCATTCTAATGTTTGAAAAACACCGACCATTGATCGAGTTTACGAAAACACCCACCTGTTCAGTGATACTACGCCAGCCGAGATCAGCCGTACGATCAAACTCATATGTTTCTCCAAGCAGCGGATTGAAAGGCTTATTCGTGCGATTACCCGTCGTCGAATAGTTACTAACCGCATATGCAGCTACATAGGCCATTTGCTGATGCGGATCCTGCAAAAAAAACACGGTTATTTTAGGAAACGAAATTCTACTCTATAATACCAACGAGCTTTAGAGAAACCCCTCAGTACTTCGACAAAAAAAAATTAAATGTCAAAAAGAATGTTTCAAAAACCGCCCAAATTTGGCAAATCGTGCTAGATGAATCCGACCTGACATTTGGGACTGAATTTTGTGACTCTTTTTTAAACCTATGAGCAATAAACTTGAGAGAAATTTTTCTAAAGGGAGGGTTGGTTTATATAGGCTTGAAAGAAGAAACCCACCAAAGTCGAAGCCGTCTCCAGCAACGAAGCATACTCGAGATCTTCAGTTATTCTCTGCAGCACCGACAACGGCTCGCTGAAGTTCACCTAGAACGAATCGCTCGTTTACCGCACTGAGAATTCCACATCTGGGAATTTTCCAAACTCATAATTCTGATACACGCGCCATAAATGCACTGGGACATTTCTAGTGACAGGTCTTTCCGTGGAGCATCGTCGGATTCCTACGAAACGCCAGTGCACGCTTGGATGGATTGATGGCGCCTTCCACGGTCGTATGCCCTCTGTTCCAGGTGATTTTACCATCTAGCAACTTTCCCAGAATCTCACTCCAGAGCCATTTTTAGGGGGAGGGGCAAATTCATTGAGTTGCCCCCTAACCTAGGTGGCTGCCTCTGAATCCTACCCAATTTCGTCTCCGGATCCATTTTTAGGGAGGGGAGCCCATGAAACTGTAATTTTCAGGTCCAAAACTATGCGGAACTGTTTGAAAAAGTCTAAAATCTACATTTGAAGCGCACGCGAAAAAACCGTACTTGGACGCTTCTAGTGACAGGTCGTTTCGCGAAGCATCGTCGGACTCCTACGATGCGCCTGGGTACGCTTGAATGGACGGATGGCGCCTGCCACTGTCGTCTGCCCTCTGTTCCGGGTAATTTGACCATTAGGCGACTGTCCCTGATTCCTACCCATTTTCGTCTCCGGATCCAATTTTAGGGGGAGGGAGCCCATTAGGTTGCAATTTCGAGGTCCAAAACTATTCGGAACTGTTTGAAAATGTCTAAAATCTATGTTTGAAGCACGCGCTAAGCCCGTAATGGAAGACTTCTTCCAACAGCTCGTTCCGTGGGGCATCGTTTGACTCCTACGATGCGCCAGTGAACGGTCGGCCGGCTGATTAGACGGCAACATGAAAAAACCGCTCCCAATCCCTTCCAAAAGCATAAAATACATTCAAAGAACCGACCGGCATCGGAATCTTCGACAGCTCCTTCCCAATGCAGTTCTTCATGATGGACCAGAGATTAATTGGGAGGTCCGGTCGATCCGGTACCGTCGTTCTTCGTTCACGTCCGGCTCGGGCTCGAGCCGGCGGCGCAATCGGTTTCGTACGAGCCGGCACAAACGACGACGGCGCTGATGCCATACCCCTCGGAGGCGCGTCATTCAACGCTGACAGCGATTCCGAATCCGAAATTCGGCCTGAACCATGCCTCCTGAAATACCAATTTGGTTAACTTAGATTGAACGTTGACGACAGTGATTAGTCGCTCGCCAATTCGACTGAACAAAAAACACCGAAATCCTCAAAAACTTGTGCAGATTTTGTAAAAAAAAAACACCAGCTGTAAAATACATGAAAAGTGGAGGTAAAAATGCTCCAATCAGGTTCAATCTCTGAATTTTCGATTATTCAGTATGGGAGATAAACTTCAAATTTATAGAATATTCAATTCGATCTCACGTTTAAAGAGAATCCTGACACATCCCCCAGAACACAGAAGCGCAGAAGATTCGTAAAGCTATACATACATGAATGCTAAGACTAATGTCAGGGAAACAAGTTTTCCACGCGAAGGTGTGGACAGTAATTACCAGCATTTGTTGAAAGAATTGACGGGAAGAATCCCTACACTTGATATACAAACACATTTCGACTCGGATATCCACCATAATGTTTTTTGGAATATATTCGATTTTTGTCTGGTAAATGCTGAGTTACAGTGATAGTATGGCGTTGTAAGTTGAGATAAGAAATCCAATTTCGGACATGTCTGATGATCGATAAATTGGAGAAATGAAATTTGGAAGATATTGGAAATCCTACATATGCCCGAGAAATTCAGCACACGAACTTCGACTCTAATATTAAACCAGACAGAGCTCATAATTAAATACACTCTTTGAACTCGAGGCAGAAACGAAACTCAGCCGAATAATATCCGAAAAATCGTTTGATTCGTAAGTTGAATTTTTGACTGATGCGGAAATTTTATTCCTTCAAGATTTCGAATCATTCGCTGTTTCGGAAAATTTGTCAATTCGTTTTGATCAGAAATGCAAAATCTTAGATCTTTCGAATATCCGGTAGAATCTCAGGTGAAGATAATAGATTGTTACACACAAATGAACACAAAAAAATTCTCAATCGCTCATCACTAGAGTGAGGACTTTCTAAAAAGAGACCGAACGAACGAATTTCGAATAAATTCGTTTATTTTTTATTTCGAACGAACGAATTTCGAATAAATTCGTTCATTTTCTATTCCGAACGAACGAATTTCGAATAAATTCGTTCATTTTTTTATTTCGAACGAACTAATTTCGAATAAATTCGTTCATTTTTTATTTCGAACGATCGAATTTCGAATAAATTCGTTCATTTTTTATTCCGAACGAACAAATTTCGAATAAAATCGTTCATTTTTTATTCCGAACGAACGAATTTCGAATAAATTCGTTCATTTTATTTCGAACGAACGAATATTCGAAATTCGAATATTCGAATGACGATTAATTTAAAGGCATCGTTCACGCTGGAATCCAATTTTCATTTTTCAGGCTCAATTTCATAATTGAGCCCGGTAGACCACACTGGTAAACTTTGGCGCCCCAAAAACGTTGGGCAATGAGGTTGGAAGGCATCAAAGATGAAGATCCGCCACCAATTCTCACCAGCACTTTTTCCTAGAATATTGGTGCGACCATAAGACAACATGGAAAATAGTTACGCCACGAACTCCACACGCAGAAAAACTCCGAAAATGACAGCGACGAGGCCTCCAGAAGCAGAAAAACTCAAAAAAGGATTTTGGCGCGAAATTCAAAATCATATTTACAATGTGTTCCTATTGACTTTTCTTTACAAATGAAGGTTTTTCATGGGCCCCTTCGACATTTTCGTTCACTAGAGAGGCCAAGCTACACAAAAACATGAAAAAATAATATACGGTTTTCTGCAGAGTACGATGCCTTTAAGCATCCTCAGGCGATTCTCGGCCCCGAGCCGCCTGACAGTTCGGCTCGTTCTTTCAATCTGCGAGTCGGTTTCTGTTGCTGTCCGGGCCACTGCCGCTGCTTTTCTGGCCACCGCTGTTGCTGTCCTGGCTGCTCCAGTTCGCCCGGACAGCAACAGCGGTGGCCCTGAGATTAGAGAACGAGCCGAACTGTCAGGCGGCTCCGATTGCTGTTCCGTGCGGCTCGGGGCCGAGAATCGCCTGAGTCCATAGCAATATCGCGCAACTGCGAAGTGAGCGGCACTAACAACTTGAAGTCTTCTTCTAGAGCTTTATTTCCACTTACAATTGGAATTAATAAGGCACGACTCATCTCTAGACGTGTACGGGCTACAACGCAAAGAATGCTACAAAATCAACTTTTCCTCTGTAGCTTAGCCTAAGGAGCTTATTCGAGGACCTTACTAACTTTTCCTGCCCTATAAGCCAGCGAGATTGGTGGAGCCGAGCTCCATAGTTATCTCCATAGGGTGCTTTCGCCTCTATGGTTGAAAGGCAGTGTTCACGATAATCTTTAATTTTGAAATTATTCACTATATCGATTAACTGGCCCCCGGGTAGATCTAAAATGACGTAGAAATTGAGAAAAACGCAAAAGAAGTACGCGAAATCCTTAAGTATCACAGGAATTGTTTGTTGTGACAATGAAATCCTTTGTGGACGCGTCGTTTGCAATTCTTTACTCTCTATTGTTCCGTTCCTTCCTTAGAGCCCTAACTAATTCTGCTTTGCATGAAATATTCTTCTATTTTCGATTGACACAGTTTTCCAACGGTGACAACCACCATTAACATGTTTATCCGACCGGACAACTGGCCCATGTTAAAGAATAATGTCACTGAAATACGACGTTTTAATGCGTTTCTCGCCATTTCTTCGTAATTTTGGTAACACTTGGAGGCCAGCGCATTGTTTTATGTGAAAAACTCGCGGATGGAAATCGTGGTGAACACTGCCTTTAAATGAGAGGCGCAGAGTTCTGTTGTAGCCAACAACGGGGCTCGGCTCCACCGATCCACCGACCTGGCTGGCTTACTCTGAGAGAATCTTTTGCGCTAGTACCATGATGCTCCCGTGATTAGCGTTCGTTCCGCGATAGTAACCCAATCGATTCATCCGTTGACATTCTCGTTCTCACACCGTGATAATACCGCGATCGTTGAGAGGTTTACCGCGCTAATACCGTAGTGCACTCGCGATCCGCGATGGTACCGTGATCGTCTCCCCCCGCTCCCGCGTTCTCATGTTGTGCAGATTTGTAAAGCAGCGCGAAATGCGGCGAGGGCAATATCTTATAGCTTCGTGTTGATCTGATAGGCAAAACTCGCTCGGATGAAACATCGAAAGGGCCTGGATGCGGTACCATCAGAAAGCTGGAAGAATCTCGCGATCGTCCCGCGATAGTTCCAAGCTCGGTTCGTCTCGGATCCGCGATGTAACGCCCCGAATACGTCAATGTATAGACGCGATTCGCCCTCAGGTAGAAACTAGTAGGATCTCGCAATCGTTCCGTGATAGGCCCGGGCTCGACTCTTCGCGGTTTTGCTATAGAGCATCGTGGGAGCATCGATGAACGAACGCGGTACACTCTCGGTTTGAGACTGGCAGAATTTCGCGATCGTTGCGCGATACCCCCATGCTAGAATCCTCTCGGCCCCTACCAGAAACCGGAGATTCTATCCGTGAACGATCGCGGGGGATCCTCTCAGAGTATGGAGCGAGCAAAGTTAGGAATCCGAAATATCATTCGACGCAGAATTTCACGTAGATTTCAAAAACAACCCTCACCAGGTTAAAGAGTTATAGGCGAAAAACCGGTGTTTCGTAAAATGAAATAGGCTGAAGGATCGAGAATAGTTTTCCAAACTGGAAGCACAAGTTGACGCAGAATTCTATCTCCAAGCACAAAAAAGTTATGGACGAAAAACCGGCAGTGACACCCACACAATCTTGAAAATGACTTGCTTGAATGTTGGGTGACTTTCATTCTTTTTCGAGGCGCGTACTGGGGGGAGATCGGAGTACAAGGCGAAGTTTATCGCTCCGTCGGCCAATCGACAGACGTCTCTCCACCACTTAGGACGTGGGTGATTGGTCAACGGAGGGATAAACCCCAACCCCACAAATTCCCATCTCCTTCTGTGCCTCGGGGCGTTTCACCGGTTGTCACCGGTTTTCCCAATTTTCCCAATGATGGAGGTTCCCCCTTCACCTACCCAGAAGTGAGGGTTGGTGGAGTACATGGCTCCACCCAACGAAGCTATGGTTGGTGTTATAATTGCTCAGCGGGATGGAAAAATGGGAGTGGCCAAGTGCGATTGCCATATGGCTCCCCTTGTTAGAACCGCCCTAGTAGCCTCATCAGACGGTGTGGGGAAAAAATGTAGTTCTTGCGTTCGGGAAAATGGAACAATGGAGTAATGAAGAGACTGACATCAGTCTTGAAAGGTATGTCGATTCATTCATACATTAGAGCTGATTTTCATATTTTTTGTTAAACCAGCTCGGGTATTCAAATTGGAATAACGTTCGAATATTCACCTCTGCGAATAATCGAATTCGAATAATATTCGAATAATCACCTTTCCCGAATAGTCGAATTCGAATAATATTCGAATATTCACCTTTCCCGAATAGTCGAATTCGAATAAAATTCGAATATTCACCTTTCCCGAATAGTCGAATCTGAATAATATTCGAATATTCACCTTTCCCCGAATAGTCGAATTCGAATAATGTTCGAATTTTCACCTTTTATGAATAGTCGAATTCGAATAATGTTCGAATTTTCACCTTTGCGAATAGTCGAATTCGAATAATGTTCTGAATACTCACACTTTTCGAATATTCGAATGTTCGAATAAAAATTCGTTCGAAAAATTCGAGTATTTATTCGAACACGAATATTCGGTCCTCACTCTACTCATCACCATCTTCAAGTAACAATCGAGAGCTATTCAAAAATTCAGGTGTCTCCCTTAGAATATTATGCTGAATCAAATAATCATCCGAAAATTCATTCAAATCAGATAGAGAACAGTTTACAAATGTAATAAACCTTTATAACATTTACCTAGAACCAAACCAAATACTAACTCTTTTTTACCGAACATTAACTCGAGAAAACTCATTCAAAAGTTTTGACGGGCCTTATTCGGAAAATTCATTCAATCAAGAACTTCAAAAGGCACGCTTCGAAAGTCTGATCATTCGGAGATCCTCAAACCCACCGGGAGAGAAGTTTTTTTCGCATTTTTTTGAAAGAGCTTATTTACGAGCTGGGAGAGTGCCATTCTCATACCCTCATCCGAAAGAAGAAAGAGAAAATTCTAGAGAAAAGAAAAAAAGTACATTTATATAGTATCGACTCGCGATTCCGAAGCGAAAAACAATTATTTTCCGATCCAGTTTTCCATGCAATGAAAAATCTATGTGATAACAACTTACACCTCCCTTGACTTTTGGACAGAACAGGTTCTAGCAAACAATTTCCTCATGTCACCAGTGCAAAGTCATTAGTCGGAGCTCACCTCCCACACCGGTTTCTACAAGTGCCACTGACAAATGGCCCTCGAGAATAACAGAGCGAAAATTGATCGCCAACTCTTCCAGCTTGGAGAATAGCCGCTCCAAACTGCCAAAACTAATTCGAATGGAAAAAAGCCCAAATAACTCTGAGAGGAACAGCCGCGAAAGTGCCGCACAAGAACCGCGGAGCTATCGCGGCACAATCGCGGAGCTAACGCGGCGCCCACCCGGCATTTTCGAGGCAGACCTTTCCGACTATAGAAATTAGAAACGCATTTTCAGGACCTCCGAATATTCAAACCCTCCTTTTTCCAGCACATAACTTCACGAGTAAAATGAACAAACAATTAACCACTCCAACTAGTACAGCCAGAAGAGAAGAAAACACTAAGCAGGCAATTCGAGAAAGTGCATATGCACCCTTGCGATTGAGTTCTGGCTGGCAGACATGCAAGGAGAATTGACTGGCAGCTTACAAAGCAGAAGCCTCTACAGATATTCTTTCCCAAAAAACACTTCAGGCTGAACCTCATAGACCACAAGATACTTCATTCTGCCCACTTCAGACCACGCTAAAATGGCTTTCCTTCTCACAAGAGAGACCATTTAATGTAATCCGAGAAGAGCGAAATCAGAACCTTTAGGGATGCTCTGGCTATTATTTTGGAAAAAAAAGTTGTGTGTGACTCAGGCCTAGACCTAACTCCAAAAAAGTTATAAGCTCAAAACCGTAGTCAAACTCAGAAAACCAATGTTTCTCCCAAAATCCCTCCGCCCAAATTTCGAGTGGGGGGGGGAGTAATCAGGGCGCAGAACCCGGTAACAAGGTTAGTTTTCGGTTTTTCAGACGTCTAAGGTGCGCTACTGCTCGTAGGATTGGGTCAGAAAGCGCGCAAGGACGCATTTTCGCGTCTTTTTTTTCAAAATATAATTAATACTCATCGTGCGGCGCTGCTTAATCAATATTATAATAACACACTGCGTCGCGCCCCTCGACGGCGAAAGTATAAACGACGCCTTACTGCATGCCATCGCGCCGCACAGTGACGTAAAGTAATCGGGTCTTGCAGTACATTTCCGGAGACTACAAAACAGGCCTCTTATTAATGTTCTGCACAGAAATAATCCAGCGTCTTTAATGAATGATATTACCTTTTGAATTCAAAATAAGCAGAATCCTCTCTTCAAAAAGTCAAAAATCGAACCACAACGTTATTTCCGATTTTTTTTTCTCGCGATTTCGGGATGTTTTTGGGATTTCCGGGATACGGCTAAAATTCATCGCAAACTGGAACAATTTTCGAAAAAGTAAGATCACCCAGTTACTCTCGGAAATATGGACCCGGTAGATATTCGCGATCTTCTTACTCATGTTTGATGCGTTTTTGAGAAATCGGAATGTCAAAATCCAACAAAATCAGCTACTACATTTGGAAAAATTTTGATACAGTCGGGTATTCCGATTTTCTCCCGCAATTTTGAGTCGCTTTTCGGGAATCGGAAAGAACAAACTCATCGGGAATCAAATAATATTATAGGTGATTCCGGCTTTTTGCGCAACTTCGGAGTGGAGTCCAAAACCCACCCTAAACAGGAAAACAGGGAATCCGCACATCTCGGCTGGTCACAAAACTTTTACGAAACAAGATTATAGCATTTGCGAAAGAAAAAAATTGAGGGAGCGTAATTATCGAATTTTTCGTGGATTTTTTGATTTAGCAACTTAGGTACTTTGTTCCTTCTCCTACAAGTGTCGGCCTAGCTGCAAAGTCAACTATAATGACCAAGTCCCCACTCAATATGATTTTTTCGCGAATTATCGACCGCTTTTCAGAAAATCTAACGAAAAAAAAACACCGATAACTGACGAAAGAAGCACTATCGATTAGGCTTCGCCACTATAAGTAATGTTCTTCTCAGGACCAAATTCCGGTCCGCAATTGCGTCTTGACACGCTTTGCGTCGGCACGCGCTCAGTCGAGTTTCCAGCGCCAAAGCCGACTCGACGTGACTTTTTTAGAAATTTTTCTTCAATTCTTTTCAGTTTCTAGTTACCAAAACCCACCTAGAGTCAACAGATCGGCGGCTGCGGCGCTATGAACTCTTCCGACTCGAAAGCGCGCGGCCGCAAAGCGTGTCGAGACGCAAATGCGGACCGGAATTTGGCCCAGAGAAGCACAGTAACTTTGAATCTTCGAGGCCAAAACATGTCGGAAAAGACAGAAAAGACCAAAATGGAAAAGTCAGAAAATCCACGAATGTTTGCGCTCCATCTAAAAATTCGGTAAACGCTATGATTTAATTTTGAAATGGCTCAAATATCCCGTTAACCTCAAAGTAACAGAATAGAATACAAACACTCAAAGATGCTTAGTACTGAAGATTACTTTCAATTTTAGCATAAACTATTTCGCAAATGAGCAGCATTTTTCCCAATTGGAAGGCGGCGTTAGACGGCGGAAGGAATCTGTGCTCTCTATCGGTATATCGCCCTTGGCCAAAAGGCCAAAGCTACACGTTTTGGAAGTCGTCAAGGACAAATAGCGGGAAACTTTCGCTTCAACCTAATACCACAGGCTTTGCACTCTTGTTAGCAAAACACAAAAAAACATCAGGCACTGCTCTTCTTGAAGCTCGCCCGCCACGCCCACCTTCACTATTCCCCAGGCACCTGATAGAGTCCTCACCGTTGGTGAACGTATAACAAAGCCTTTAATCTGGAACGAGAAAAAAATGGAGGCAAGTCGGTTAATCTATGCCTATCGATCGCCTCTGGGGACGGCAAAAAACACGCATGCAGCAGAGGGAAAAACTCAGACCACACAGATTGCGCAAAAGCAATTCTGCAACTATCGATTTCAAACCCGGGCAAGTACACTTTGCAACTGTTGGATTCGTACAATTGCGCCTGCGCTGCCATGGGTACGAGGATGATGTTGAAATGGAGTTGAAAAACCAGGCCAGGACTGAATGAGACGTCGAAGCGGAGCGAGCTGGCAAACGAGAGACGGGGAATAACATTGCTCACACTCACTGCAATCGAAAACAGACGCGGAACAAGTTCTACGATCTATGTATCACTGCAGTACACCTTTTCAACCCCATTACGCGACCACAACTTCAATCAAAGCTCTCCAACAATGGCAGAATAGAAAACCCTCAACAAAAAACAGACTTATGCTACATATTACTAAAGCTTTACTTTGATGGTAGAAAAAAAAAACTGATAGGAAGAATTAGAGTAATATTTTTTCGTTTCGTAACTTTTGGATAATTAACTAACTTATTGTATTTATAATCAACTTATTTAATTTTACTCACCTGTTTTTTTTCTTTTTACTAATTTTTATTGGATTAATTAATTTGTCCTTAATTTCTTTTGTTTCGTCGCTAAGGTCTCCTGAACAGATTTTCTCCAACGTGAATTATTTCGCGTCTAATTCCACACAATTAGTATCCCTAACTACCCTGGGGCTCTTCAAAAAAGACGGCAACTAGTGCAAAGATGGTATTCGAATAAATCAATAAAATAGTATTATATTGAAGTTGAGTATGGATTGTGTTCAAATTGTGGCTGAGGACCGTGACAAATGGGCGCGGCCGACTACTAGGACGGCACACCTCGGTGAAGATGCGGAATGACCGCGTCAGGCGAAATTCAACCGATTAAGTCAAGTAAGTCATTGAAGTTGAGAAGCATTTTATTTTTCCTTCATATTGAGTACCATAGTAATTCTAATTAAAAGGCTACTTTTTTCGGATACTTGAATTATAATTCACATGAATGTCAAAGTACATAACGATTTGGTGGTCGAAAAAAAGAAAAGAAAGAAGGAAAGAAGGAAGAAAAAGAAGAAGTAGAGGAAAAAGAAGAAAAAGAGGAGGAAGAAGAAGAGGAAATAGAAGAGAAGGAATAAATAGAGGAAGAACTTAAGGAAGAAGAGGGAGAAGGGGAGGCAGAAGAAGAGAAAGAAGAAGAGGGGAGAAGAAGAGGAAGAAAAAGAGGAGGAAGAGGAAGAAGAAGAGCAAGAAGAAGAGGAAGGAGAAGAGGGAGAAGAAGAAGAAGAGGAAGAACAAGAGGAGAAGAAGATAAGGAGGACGAATGTGAATGAAAGGAAGAGAATGGAGAAGAAAGAGGGAAAAATATAGGGAGAAGAAAGGTAGGAAGAAAAGAGAGAAGAAGAGGAGGAGGAAGAAGAAAAAGCAGGACGGCAGAAGGAATAAAAAAAATGAAAGAAAGGGGAGAAGAAAGGAGAAGAAGAAGAAGAGGAAGAAGAAGAGGAGGGAGAAAGGGAGAAGAAAGAATGGGATGAAGATTGAGGAAGAAGAGGAGAATATAAAGAGGAGGACGAAAGGGAATAGAAGGGAGAGAGTGGAGGAGAAAGGGAAGAAGAAGAGGAAGAAGAGAGAAGAATATGAAGAAGAAGAGAGGAAGAAAGGGGAAGAAGAGGAAGAAGAGGAAGAAAAGAGAAGAATAGAAAGAAGACAACGAACAGGAACAAGAGGAAGAAGACGATGAAGAATAAAGAGAATGAAGAGGAGAAAGAGGGAAGAATGAGAGCGGGAAGAGGAGAAGAGGAATAGGAAGAAGAAAGGAAGATGGAAGGGAATAAACAATAAGGAAAGGGAAGAAGAAAAGAAAGAAGATGAAGAAAAAGATGAATAACAAGAGTGAGAGCAGGGCTGAGAGTAATAATAAGAGGAAGAGCCTACAGGTACTCAAAAAAAGAGTTCCGGTGCAACCATGAAAAGCGACTTTATAGTGAAAATCAGAAATGAAAAACCAGAAGCGGGTAGTCAGTCCCAAGGCAGTCCTACGAATGCCCTTCAATGAGCGATCACTAGAAAATCGTTAAGTAGCGCCTTACTCCAAAGACTGGAGCCGATTGTCTGCATTTGCTCATTTCCATGAATACGGAATGAGCCAGCTGGCCCACTGAAATCAACTCAAAATCAGCCATTTTCATCATCCACGAGAGGACAAACCTCTATCAAAGAAGGACCAATCTTCGCAAAATTAAAACACAACACTTCCAAATGTGAAATCAAATAGAAAAAATTGACATTTATCTGAAAATGAGATTTTGCTACAACAACACGACGCCCACAGCTGGGCGATCAAAACCCTCTTCTGAATAATCCCACCCGCTCCAATCAATCCTGATTTGCGGATAATCCCCACTATCCACCAACGTCGGCTAACGGCAGCACACAAAACTCAGAGAAAAAAACAAGTCGTGTTTTAAACTGCACAACAAAAACGTCCCCAAACTTTTGCCTAACTTTACTGCAATCCTTTTTCCTGCCGTTAACCTCAACTTCCACCCCATTATCGCACAAAAACGCTCGAAAAGGAGCATAAAAATCTGTAAAAAAAGTGAATAACATATTTTGAAATGGCGAAATTTGAAAAAAAAAACCTATAAAGTTCCAGTTGTTAGAAAAGGTATGCTTGTCCACTTATTGCAAGATTCTTAACAAAGTAGACTCCAAAATTTCAAAACTGATACATACACTCGACAGCCGAATTAGCAAGGGACCGATAGGCTTGAAAAAAAATGGACCGACCTGGAGCCGCACAGACTCAACTCCTCGGCTGCATCGTGAAATTCATCCTCCATATCGCTATATGCCGACACTGGAAACTAAGGAATGGGGTAGGAAAATCAATACCTTCATTTCAAATATATGATATTGCCTTCCTAGATAAAATGATGAATGAAAAACTCACAGGGCGGATTGAATTTATGACTTTCGGTCAGCGTCGCAGCCCTTTCCAAACTCGAATGCTGTTTGGCAAGGGTTTCCAACTGCTCCTGTAATATACAAAAAATTACACGTACAAAAATAAAAATCAATGAAATATTCACAGTAAACGTAATCAATAAATGCAAAAGAACCTGCAACATTATCTTCTCTCGTCTTTCAGTGGCCACAACTTTACCCATTCGTCTTGAACCGCGATCCGATAGGTCAACAATCTCTTCAGCTGCTTTCAGAACAGCTGATGTCGTGATCTGAAAAAAGACGATTTTGAAATTACAACTCATCACATTTAATATTTACCGCATTGTCACCATGAATAGGCGGCAATTGCCGTTTGCTGGCAGCTTTTCCACCGCCGAGCGGCGCGGCGAAGCGCATCCCTATAAAATCGACCGGCGGCGCCGCTGATCAATACCGTAGGAATGCACTATGCCGCGCCGCCCCGCGGCGGGAGTATAAACGACCCCTAATATTGATCACGCGGAGCGGCGAGGTGCAATCTTATGATATTGATCGTGCCGCGCTGCGGGATCAATATTATAGAATTGCACTTGGCCGCGCAGCTCGGCGACGGAAGTATAAACTACATCGTAGGCCGAATCTTGCCGATCGCCATCTGCTGGAATTTTACCGGTTTTTAAACTAAAATTGGTAGTAAAGAAAAAACTGTTCAGGTGACTCTCGGACCCGAGCCGCTTGACAGTTCGGCTCGCTCTGTGGGTCGGCTTCCGTTGCTGTCCGGGAACCACCGCTGTTTCTGTTCGGGCTCCTTCATTTGCCCGAACAGCACAGGCTCCGGTTCCTGTTTGATGCGGCTCAGGGTCGAGGATCGCCTGAGAAAAGGTGAAATAGCTCGTGACTTTAAACGTATTGCTGTATGGCCCTCGTCATAGCCCGCCGAGGGCCGTACTGAGCCGTCCCTAAAATTCCTGCGCCGTCCTGCACCGTCCTTGGTGATCGACTGCATGCCGATCGATTATGCGGGCACAATCAAGCACCCCTCGGCCGGCAAAGTCCATCCACGGCGCGGGATTCTCCACCTGAATAGGCAATTCATTGCAAGCGTATCGAGCGGGGCGATCACAGTTGGTTCAGGCCGAACCAGGAGGCTCAGGTAGGCAACATCGGAGGGATTTTTTGACCAGGGTGTGCAATGTATTATACACGTATCGAACGGGACCGCCACGGACGGCTCAGGCGTGCTCAATCCGGCCACAATAGGTGGATTTTTTGCACCCGACTTGCATGAAGTAGGTGCTCATCGACAAGGCTGGCTACAGCCGGTCGGCCAAATATGACAGGGCCTAGGGTCCGTATCATTCAACTCTCAGACCACTAGCTGACGGGGGCCTATGGTCCGTCACTGGTCCTCTATTGGCCCTCTACTACGGTAATCGACGCGTTCTCTGCGACCCCGTAAGGAACAGATGAATCACTGCTGTCACTCACTCCCCAGCAATGCCACCCCGCCGTTCGGCTGCTTAGCTTTGAGTGGCGGTAGAGTCGACCGCTTTCGGGGCTGCCGATGCATACTGAGGTCGGCCGATAACGCGCCGATTACCAAAGTAGAGGGCCAGTAGAGGATCAGCGGCGAACTTCGGGGCTAAAATGCATTTCGCTGGCACACAACTTCTGGCCCAGTGCAAGCTTGTCCCTGCGTATACATTGCGTTCAGAAAGTATAGGGACACCCCCGAAAATCGAGGTTTCCAATAAAACTTTGTGTTTGGTGATCAATACTGTTCATCAATGAATTCAGCATCATGGAAAACCTGTTTGATTATTTATATAACAATTGTGAAATTTTGTAAGATTTTATCTCAACTTTTAGAATTTTTCGCCGTTCAGAAAGTATAGGGACACCCTTCGAAAATTCAGATTTTTTAATCCAAACAAAATTTCCCGCTGCAAGTTCGCTACATAAACTGAAGATGAGTACATGTGATATCTTTACTCCTAAAATGGCTCGTGGTACTGCTCTAACTGCTGCTGAACAAGCTCAAATTCGTGCGCTCAGCGTTGCCGAGTTGAACCAACGTCGAATTGCTACCTAGCTCGGAAGATCTGTCAACTGTATCAACCAGTTCCTGCGAGATCCAGATTCCTAATGTACTGCAAAACGTACTGGACGGCCGAAGAAGATCAGCAATCCAATCAAGATTCGCGGAGAATTATTCGGCTCTGCTATAAACAGCACACTGTCGCTGAACCAGATTAAGTCTGAATTATCGCTCAGTGTTTCGAAAACGACAGTCTGGAACACCATAAATGGCGATAAAAACATTGTCCGACAAATGATGAAGAAGGCCCTGTCGTTATCTGCAAACCATAGAGGCTCGACTTGAATTAGCAAAGAGGAACATGGCAACTGATTGGGAAAAGGTAAGGCAGTCTCATAAAATCCGGAAAAAATCGAGAAATGACGCAAAAAATTTTGGGTCATCTTTTCCGACGAGAAGAAATTTAATCTTGACGGACCGGATGGTGCTCGATTCTACTGGCGAGATCTGCGCAAGGATCCACTGATTTTCAGCAGACGGAATTTCGGCGGTGGCTCGCTGATGTGTTGGGGAGCATTCAGTAGCGAAGGTGTTCTGGAATTGGCCTTCACTTCTTGTCGCATGAACTCGGAGAAATATCAAGAAACTCTTCGCACACATCTACTGCCATTTTTGTCCGGAACACGACGTCAGCGTTTCACTTTCCAGCAAGACAACGCGGCGGTACATGTGTCCAGGTCTACAAAAACCTGGTTTTTACGTCATCGAATCCGTTAGTTGGAATGGCCCGCGTGTAGTCCAGATTGTAACCCGATAGAGAATATCTGGGGCATACTTGTGCGCCAGGTTTATGCCAACAATAAGCAGTACAGAACGGTGGATGAGCTGAAGGTCGCTATCCTCGAAGCGTGGGCCAATCTGGATGAAAACGTCATCGCCAATTTGATCAATTCTATGCCAAAGAGAATTTCTGAGATCATTGCTAATGGTGGTGCAGCTATTTCATTTTAGATTGTAGGTTTAATTCATTCTTTGTTCAATAATTTTTATTTTTGTGTTGTGTCCCTATACTTTTTGAACGGCGAAGAAATCTGAAATTTGAAATAAATTCTTGTAAAATTGCTCAGCTGCTACAGAAATGAACAATAGAGGTTTTTCACCTTGTAGAAGGTGTCCCTATACTTTCTGAAGGCACTGTATCACAACTTTGACGTCGGCTGTCGATTTTTCAGAAGACTACAATGGGTATACGCCCGTTAGTTCGAATATTTGAATACTTTACTTATTTGAAAAAACTTGGGACAATCGTTTTTTCGATCAATCGATTCATTTCAGAAATGGAAGGATAAACAGTTTTCGTCATCTTTTTTTTTACAATAAATTTTCTGCCATGAGCAATACCCCCTAACAGCCTGAAGTAGACTCCAACAATGTCAAAATTTTCGATTTCAGCTGAGAGAAAAACTCTCATCTTCAATGAAAATTAAATAAACCAGACGATTCGAGGAGAACTGAGAGGAGGAACGAACCTTCCAACAATCAACACATCAAATATCCTACGACTTTACAACCAACCATAACTGGTTCACCTCTTCTTATACAATTGGAATAATCAATTCCTCGTAAATCCTGTGATGGGCAGGTACGTAGTAATTGGAAAAACGAAAAACCTTTCCAATCCCACAGTTCACCGAAAAATGAAACTCGACGCCAAGACACCGTTTAAAGGCAGTGTTCACGATAATCTTCGATTTTGAGATTAATCGCTAAATCGATTGCTTGGCCCCCGAGCATAACTGAAATGACGAAGAAACCGAGAAAAACGCACCAGAAAGGTACGAAATCCTCAAGTATCAGCCCGCCTCTTAAGTATCAATGGAACTGTTCGTTGTAATAATGAAATCTTTTGTGGACCCGTCCTTCGTAATTCTCTACTCTCTAATGCCCCGTTCCTCCATTACGGCCCTAACTAATACTGTTTTGCCCGAAATATTCTTCCATTTTCGATAAGTCCCATTTTTTACCAGTGACAACCACCGTGAACATGTTCATCCAATCAGACAACTAGTCAAGGCCATAGAATAATGTCACTGAAATAAGACGAATTAGTGCGTTTCTCGCCGTTTCTTCGTGATTTTGGTAACACTTGGTTGCAAACGCATTGTTTTGAGTGAAAAACTTGGAAACGAGAATCATCGTGAACAGTGCCTTTAAGCTACCTCATCATATGAACATTTCCCGTTATCCAACAACTTTTGAAACAATTTCGAAAAAAAAAAACGCGACACTGCAATTTCAAAAAGCACTATTAGTAAATAAGCATATGAGCACTAATCCAAAGCTAATCCCACTGCCGCCTCAACCTGCAACGTAACAGCAACTAATCTTTTCGAATCAAGTAGACAATCCAACCCGAATCTCATGCGGCTCCGATGCCTCTCCTAGTCGTCTAGGGGCCCCAATTGTCTAACAAAAGATCGGCAACTGGTCGAAAAAACGTCGTATCCAACGATTATCATACCAGTTGATGTGCTTCCAATGAAGTTTTCAAATCTATGTTTGTGGCTGCCGCGGAGCTCTCCGAACCGAGTTATGACGGGTTGCCTCAGTTGGACGCTAAGGTAAGGGTGCACCCACCAGGCAATTTTCAGGGTGTTCAGGAGAATTGTCTCAGATTTGGTTCAGAACAGATTTCTGGGGGTTATCCGGGGTCCTGAACACGAAATTGTGGTCCAACTCTCGATTTTCGAGAAATTTTGACAAGTTCTGCACAAAGGCTGATACCGGTGAAAATTTTCGAGGCAAAATATGGCTTTTGATGATTTCCGAAACGCAATTATAGATTTGCCTCGGGATTTCCCTGTAAAGGTTATTTATTTAGTGCGCTCAACTCGAATATGTGGTCCGTTCATCGATTTTCGGTTGGTTACGGTAAGTTACCGTGACTGTAGCTTGGTAAATGGCTCAGATCTGGCCCAAAACTTCTCTGTGAGGGTTTTCTAGTGTGCTGAACAATAATTTGAAATCTATTCATCGATTTTCGAAATACTAAGGTAGGTTATGCTAGTAGAATAGCATTATATCTACCGTCACTTGCAGTAAGATTTCAAGAAACAGACCTCAGATTCGTGTTTAGGACCCCGAATAACCCCTAGGAAACGTTTTCAGCCAAATCTGACACATTTACCATACAAGCGTATATCCACCGTAACTTACCGTAATCTATCTAAAATCGATAAGCGGACCTAAGATTCGTGTTGACGACTTCAAATAACCTTTAAAGGGGAGTTTCGATGCGAATCTGTTACTGCGTGTTCAAAATCATAAAAAGTCGCATTTTGGCCCGAAGAACTTCCGCCGGGGAGAGTCTTTGTGCCGCACTTGTTGAAAATCCCCAAGAATCGGCAATCGGACCTCAACTTCGGGCTCAGGATCCCCAAAAAATTTTTTTGAACCAAATCGAAAACAATTTTCCTGAACACCCTGAAGAATGCCTGGTGGTTAGGTACCTTTCCCTTACAGCCCGACTGAGGGAACCCGCCATAACTCGGTCTAGAGGACTCCTCAGCAGCTACAAACATAAATAGATTTAAAAACATTATTCGAAGTACATTAACTGATATGATTTTCGTTGGAAAAGGCGTTTGCAACCAGGTGCCGATCCCTTCTAAGAAGTTTCCAGCCTAACCATGCTCCTCAATCTTACTGCTTTGGAAAGAATACATTTAGCATTGCACCTACCTTGAGCAAAGCCGCCCTTTCGGATAGTGACTTCCTATCGATTTCTGGCTCGTTTACACAACGAATCAGTTCATCACCATGTTTGTCTGAAAGTACAAACACATGGCTATAGAAAAAAGCCAACAAATATGGTATAAATTTAGCTTATAAAATTTCCCAAAATTGAATACAATTTTTCGGACTTTCCACTATGTCAGAAGCTAAAAACTCGAGGCTTTCTAGATCAAATCCAGTTTCTCATATCAATTCAGTTGTTCGAACGAACCTTGCCACTTTACCGTCCAATCAATTCTCAACCACCCTTATCTTCTTCTCTATGGTAGCGACCAGGTCTTATCAATCATAAACACGATTTCTTCGCAGAAATCCTAACACCATATCCAGGAATCATGTCAACAAAAGATTTTTTTCTGAGCAGGGCTGAGCAAAAAATTGGGAAATTTCAAAAAAAATGTATTGGGTTGGCAACTAAGTATATGCACTCTTTTAAGAAAATAAAAGGCATTTTTTTCATGAAGCGAAACACTGTGCTTATCTGGACCGAATTCCGGTCCGCAATTGCGTCTCGACACGCTTTGCGGCCGCACGCTCCCCAGTTGGGAGAGCTTCCAGCGCCGCAACCGCCGATCTGCTCACTCTAGATGGGTTTCGGAAACTGGAAACTAAGAAAAATTGGAGAAAATTGTATAAAAAACCACATCGAGTCGGCTTAGGTGCTGGAAACCCGACTGACTCGAACGCGTGCGGCCGCAAAGCGTGTCGAGACGCAATTGCGGACCGGAATTCGGCCCAGAGGAGCACAGTAACTTTATTCTGTAATGTACTGCCAAATTTGAGCAATGGCCTTTTGCCCTTTGCCCTTTCAGGCGGCATCATAATTCCACGTACATAAAAATTCTGGTTTTTATCAGCAAAAAAACTGAACCAGATACGATTTGACATCACTACCACTATTGAAATTTTTACCATTCGAAGAATTTTGCAAAGATCGAAATAAAAAGTAATCTGATGGTGCAAGGTCAGGACTATATGGTGGTTGTGGCAAAACATCCCAACCAAGCGACGAATTGACAAATCGAAAATGTGTTGTATTTCATCAAGGCCACACACATCTTTAGTCACTCGGCAAAAATTATTGGAGCTTGGTTGGGATGTTTTGCCACATCCATTATATAGTCCTGACCTTGCAACATCTGATTACTATTTATTTCAATCTTTGCAAAACTCCTTGAATGTTAAAAATTTCAATAATGATAATAATGTCAAATCGCACCTGGTTCAGTTTTTTTGCTGATAAAAACCAGAAGTTTTACCCAGAAGTTTTATGAACGTGGAATTATGATGTTGCCTGAAAGATGGCAAAAGTTCATTGCTCAAAATAGGCAATACCTTTCAGAATAAAGTTATTTCGTTCCATGAAAAAATTGTCTTTCATTTTCTGAAGACAAATTCGCAATTACTTAGTTGCCAACCCAATATTTTCATATCGTTGGAAGCATAATGTCACTGTGCGTGTTTTTCAAAGAATTTTCGCAATTGAAAGTAGATTCTTTGCTTTTTATTCAATTTTGCGACAATTTTATCCACAGAAAACCGCTCACCAGCAGGCAGTGAAACCAAGAAAAAAAAACGTACAACCGCAGACAGTGGTGAAAATACGATCGCGGGGGCAGAAACGAGAATTGACGTGAGAAAGACAATAATTTGGCACCATCTGCCTCATAAACAAACACGGCGGCATAGATCGCCCATGACGTCTTCTGTCACACACAGAAGTTAACCCACCGAAAAAGACAAGAGAATGGATTCCTGAGTTTTAGAAATACTGGGAAAAAAATAAATTCAAACAATTTTCAGAAGAATAATAGACTACTATTGTTTTAAGGGTGGAGAAAAAAGGGAAAACAATGGAAGCAGTTCGGCGAAAAGGAAGATAATCGCATCTCTAGCGCGAAAAGTGCCTGGCTCAGCTATGCTAAAACGAAAACAACAACAACAATTAAAAGTCGACCAGGGTCCGTATACCTGGACAATTTACTCGCGAAATGGGTGTAAAATCCTTTAGATTTAGCGCTTACTAGGCATTCACAAGTTTGCTTACCAGGAATTTTCGGGTAAAAAGCCCACTAAACCTCATCCGACGTATGGAGTCGGAAACTGTGGCCCAGCCGACAGTGGCTGTTGTGCTCCACTACTAAAAGCGAAAATAGCCATGGAGCGCAGTATCTTCATCGACAGTCTAGACTTTTCATTTCGTTATAATTTAGTTTCGCCTTTTTGTGACTCCTTCAATGCGTTTCCATGCACGAAATTTTACGTATTTTTTTACTTGCGCGTTCTGATGGCTCCATGACATTGCTCATCTGCTTACGTACGCGCCGCAGTAAGGCGGGTGTCGCTCGCTCGGCCAACACTAACAATCCACCATCGTTTAGAGTAACCTTCAGCGCTTTCTACGAGCCTGACAAGAAATGAACGCAGGAAAGTAAATTATGCCCCAGGACTTCACAATTTATTGGGTTTCACCTAAAAGTGGAGATGTCGCGTACCCGCACATCTCGTCGCGTGTGACGCTCACCGACCGCGACGCAGCACGCACGGGTGAGCAATGTCCGCCCCCCCGCGGTCTGATAAATTTTTGACGTATGTAAGTAGTGGAAAAAAACGGTCAATTTTCTTTCCTTCGTTCTTTCAATTTTTCCTCTAGACCACAAGATTTTTACCCACTTCCTGGCCGTTTTTCATTGTACTTCCGTTTTTAGTCTTCTTAGTGGGACCAAAGCTTACGCGTCCGCAAGAAAAAATTGCGCGACTTCATAATTGCGAACACTGTTTTTAAAATGGCGCGGCCTCTAACGCCTCTTCTTTTCGACCGCGCGCTAGTGCTCAATAGGAGCACGTGCTGCTGCGATGGTGGCTTGAGTGAGGCAAACGTTTTGCCAATTTCCAGGACATACTCCTGTCACAAGACTAAGTGCTGCTGCGACAACTTCGTGGTTGAGGCAAAAGTGTTGCTCACTTGCAGCACATGCTCCTGTTCCACGACGAGACGCTGTTGTAATATCTGTATGAATGCAAAAAGATTTTCGCATCTGCAGCATGTGGTCGTGTTCAGGGCTGTGCGTTAATAACGTTAACGTGTTAACGCATTAACGGGTTAACGCGGTTTTTTTTTTCAAAAAATAACGATTAACGGTTAACGAAAAAGTCCCGAAATCACGTTAATTTTTATTTCGTTAATGTTCCATCCATCTATGCTTTTTTGCATGTCAAGATTCCTATTCTTGAAGAGTATTCGTTTATTGTTCTGGCTGATAGTATTAATAATCCATGAAGATGATTTGCAAGTTTGGAGTGTACTGACTGCGGTGCTTGGTATGAAACGTGTTTCATCTTTTTTTTTTTGGGACGTCTGGTTAGTTATCGATTTTCGTGGTGGTCAGGTAACGTTTTCAAAATTGTTAACGAAATGCAAAATTAACGTGTTAACGCATTAACGGATTAACGCGGTTTTTTTTTCAAAAATTAACGACTAACGGTAAACGAAAAAA
This sequence comes from Aplectana chamaeleonis, assembly GCA_029168955.1. Taxonomy (NCBI): domain Eukaryota; kingdom Metazoa; phylum Nematoda; class Chromadorea; order Rhabditida; family Cosmocercidae; genus Aplectana; species Aplectana chamaeleonis. Next base: position 1,077,122 of record JAPDOI010000056.1, on the reverse strand, counting down.
AATTCTCATTAACGCACACCCCTGGTCGTGTTCACTGCTGCGAAACAGCCTTTCAAGTCGGCATGGCACTCGAGTTGAAAACGTATTGCGCTCGAATCAGATCCCGCCCGGGCGTGATGACGCCGCGTAGCGTTATGAAGCCGACAACTCGTTGCGCGCGGTTCCAACGCAGTTCTTCTCCAATGTCGCATGGATGAAACCATTTTCTGCGACGATGAGGTAGCTCCTTCTAAGTAATGATTTTAGATGAATTCAGACAAAATTACCTAATATGCGTGCAGCGGTCTGCAAGTCGTCCAACATCCGCATCATATCTTTGTGTGTTCTCTGAAACACAGCCACCCGAGACTGTCCCGTGCCAATATGCGCATCCTCATCCTCATCTGAAAAAATTTACATATTGCACCACAAACGGACCAACGCACATGATAGTGTAAATTAGAAGACCGAAATCGATGCGAAACCGGGATCTCTTCCAAGGTTTACACTTCACTGCAGCAGTAAACGCAGCAGAAACAACGACAGTTTTCAACATGCTCTCTGCTAGCTGCGTTCTCTGCTGCGTCAAGGTGTGTTCCTGGAGAGCCTTGAAAGTTCGCCAATCAGAACCCGTAAATTCAACCAAATCGAGGAGAATCCTCACCGCTTTCAGCCTGTTTGATGGCCTTATGACGCGAGTATTCGAGTGCACTCAGCCACTTTTGTCGATCTACATCATTTCCAGCTTTTAAGTGGAAAGTCTGCGAGGACGCCGATATAACAATATTGTTTGTTATCTGAAATGAAGAAAAAATGTTATTGTCAAAAACTGCCACTGACAAGGGAAGGATACTTGGATAAAGTGGCCATTGAGATTTACGTTCCTAAGACCATTTCCTGCCGTAGGATTCTAATTTTCCCTCCCTAGCTGCGGAATGGTTCCCTGAACAGAGTTACAGGTGTTTTTCTCCTATTTTGAATTCCGTCTGAATGGAACTGTCCTCCTGCGCGGTCGACATGTGTCTCGAGCGGCTGTCGCAAATGCATGAGGAGCCTCTGACGAATGCAATCAGCAGACCGGGATATTATTCGATCTGTGTCTGATATTCCTGCTAATCGATTCACAAACAAGTCTGAAAAACACCATCGCAACGGCTGCTTGACACGCACGCCGACCGCGTGGGCGGAAATTCTCATTCCAACCGACTTTACCCTGTCTGTTGAGCGCTTGCCTTATATCGAACAAATGGTTCTGAAAGGATTCAGGAAAAAATTATCAGTTGTGGGGACTATTTGTGACATCTAAACACGATTATGGATTTTCGAGATATTAAGGTATACTAAGGTATACGGTAGTTTGTTTAAAGTTTCAAATTTTGCCCAAAATTTGTCTACGGGGGGTAATTTGGGGTGGTGGATACGAATTTAGCGCCTATTTGTCGCTTTTCGAAAGATCAAGGCTGTTTACCCAGGCTAAATGACGGTATACCTACCGTAATTTACAGCGAACCTCAGAATATCGACAACCGGAACCCATATTCCGGTTCAGCGCCCTCAAAATCCCTGTTTTGAGCTAAACCCAAAATTCCTGGTTCGAACCACCCGAAAAATTCCCTTATGGGTTGAAACACTTACCTATCCCTGCCTTGAAAACGCTTATATCTCCGTTCAGAGAACCGTTTCGCAACTACAGAGGGAAAATTCTGAACGCATTTTTATTTCAAATGGCCACTTTGTCCAAGAATCCTTTCTAAACCACCTTGTCTGCAATTACACACCTCACTCAGTTGAGCGCGAGGAAATTAATTTTGAGATTTTTTTATTCATTAGAAAAGGCTCAACAAGATAACGATGGTGATAAAATAGAAGGGATGTACCTGAGGAAATGAAAAAGAATAGTAATGCGGTAGTTTGAATACTAACATAATGAAAAAAGCTGATAAAGGCTTAAAAAGTATAGGTCGTAACAAGGCACATTCAAATAGGTTTGACGAATTTTTTTTTAAATTTTTCGCAACTTTTATCATTTTTTCAATTGGGAATTGTGAAAAAATACTGAATTCTTAAGTGACATGCTATCAATCGCTCAAATGAAAAAATTTTCTTCTACACAATAAAATTCTCGATTTTCTGACATGCATTTTTATCGATTTTTGGATCGAACAAGTGGAATGTCAAAAAAAGGCCCCACTTAATTGTGCAGAAAACCGATGGAATGATACGATTCAGACTTTCATCTGGACTATATTTTACTGCAAGAAATCCTCTTTTGAATGATCGGACTGGATAGTTTGCCAGCGGGTGGTTGAGAGGCGTCGTTTTTTTCTGGAGGAAAAATGAAAACCCGGGGGGGGGGTGGACGGCCGTAAAAATTTTCTGGATGGGAGAACCTTCTTTATAAGCAATTAAAAAATAAAAGCAGCAGCAAAAACGTTAGAGAAATCGTTTTGCGATTGTTTTGAACTAGTTCAATTTAAACAAATTTTCAAATAAAAAAAATAACCAAGCATAATAATAACGAAATTTTCCATTTAAGAAATTTTAATCCCCAATTTTCGCTTCTTAGTAAATTAAAAACTTGTCACTGATGCTTCATCCCTATACGCGTGAGTCATGTAACAGCGGATGTCCATACCTTCCATAGTCCGAGCGCCCATTATTCAACGAAATGGAAAAATACATGACAAAAATCAATGATCACTTGCTTATCACCACAAGTCTTTCGCAACTCATTAAAGGCCAAACAATCAACCAATCATTGACAAATCAAAGAATGAATTCAAAATATAAATTATCACAAATGAAGAATTTGATGAGAAAGGCCCCCGTCATAGTCGGCCGAAAACCGGTCGTCCTAGTCCCACCCGATCGATATCTATGAGACACACCAAGAACGGGAAGAGATAAAGTGATAAAAATCATCCTCTCCTGACAAAATTCCACCTCTACTCAGACAATAGGTGCAGACTGACTGCTGGCAACCAAGGCCTCTGCGGGCGGTACGCCAGCAATTTGCGGGCAGATCGCTGGCCATCGTGGCCTCGCCGAGAGGATCGCTGCCTCATGTTGTTTCAGCGGGCGGATCGCTGCGTTTTGGCGGGCGGACAGCGACACCTGGGAAAGTTGATCGCGCTATCGGGCGGATCGCCGGCAAGCTCAAAACGGCGATCCGCCCGCAACCTGCCAGCGATCCGCCCGCTGAGCTATGAGATGAAGCGATCAGCACGCAACCTGCCAGCGATCCGCCCGCCAGGGCTTTAATAACCAGCCACCCGCCCGCCAGGGCTTTGATAGCCAGCGATCCGCCCGCTCAAATTTCACACTGTGAAACTTGTCAATCATTGACAAGTTCTTTTCTGGTATCAATATCATGCTCAGAGTAAACAAACCGAAGGGTATAAAAGGCGCTCCATCGCACTGAATGTTCACTCGGCATTTCGAGGCCGATCCTAGAAGGTGACTTCAAGTCACCTTTGAAGGATCACTTGGAAGCCGGAAAATAATTTTTGGCAGCTGAGGGGATGGTCCCCACGGCTAGGGGGGGTGTGGTCCCGCACACGAGGACCGTGGTGGGAACCATCGGAATAACCCACGTGTGGCATCGAGGGCGGATCGCTGGCTTATGGCGGGCGGATCCCTGGCTAATGGCTGGCAAATCGCTGTCTACTAACGGGAGGATGGCTGGCTAGTGGCGGGCGGATCGCTGGCTACTGGCGGGAGGATGGCGGGGGAAGACGTCAATCTGCCCGCCAAAAGCCAGCGATCCGCCCGCACCTACTGTCTGAGTATGTCGTCCTTGGTCGTATCAGGTGGATTTTTATCATTTCAGACGGTTTTTATAAGTTGAGGTCAAATTTTATCACATCATAGGACGATTTTTACCATTCGACAATGATTTTTATCACTTCATTTCTTACCATTTTGCGTGCTTCTCATACCTATGGACCGGGTAGGACTAGGACGGCCGCTTTCGACCGACTTTGACGGGGGCCAAACACCAACACTCAAATTCGCCAACCTTATCAGAAAGGATCCGCGCTTCTTGGAGATTGATACTGCCTCGACATGACTGTCCAACCTCGCTCGGGCTTCTGAATCAATGATGTATCATATTCAAACTCCTTTTTTTTCGAGAAGAGAATCAAAACTGTCATCACCACATGATTGTTATGTACGTGGATGGCCTGCACTTGGACAGAAACAAGTTCTTGGGGATACACTTTACGCGCGTCTCTCCAAATTGATTAGGGAAAAACATTTTATGTCCACTAAGTGGATGAGGAAGCCACCGATAGACCATCGCGCATAGTTAGAACTGCCAGTAAAAAACAAAAAGCAGTCTTCGGGTTTTTTCCCGAGAATGCAAAAGCCCAAGGCCCATTGGAGCCTCTAGATCAGAAAAAAAACGGCTGGAAACGGGTCCTATACTGCTCTAGATTTGATTGTGGGACGCTCACCCAGGATCCAAAGCAGTTGACACAAAGGAGGTGGAAGGGGGGGGGTCGTAGAAACTTTGGTCGAATCACGAAAATTAAAGAATTTATGAGAGCGGACCGTTAAAACTTTAGGGCCTTTCAGAGTGGCGTCGCAGGAAAATTCGCTGTCGCGGCGACGTGGTGAGAGATGGGGGGTGCTACGCAGCGCAAACCGTGCCGCGCGACGGGAGCGAACGTCGCGCTTTCAGAGTGGGAGCGAGGGCGCGAGCTGGGAGCGACGTTCTGCGATGTGTTGCGACGTTTTGCGAGGCAAATGGTCTCAACTATTTTTGTCGCTGTCGCTATTTGTCGCTGTAGTTTCATCATATTAGTCAGTGTTCCTTCGATACTAACTCATATTAGTTAGTGCTCCTTCGTTACTATCTGCCCATTTTTTTGCCTATTTCACTAGATGTTTGCCATCCAGGATAAATTTCGTCATGGTATTTAATTGGTCATCCAGGATTTATTTCGTCATGGCGTTTTTTGTTGTGGACACCATTATTGTTATGCAAATCTTTTCAGTTGAAGGTGATTCTACTGATGGTAGTGTCTCCTCGTATATTATTCGAAACCTATAACTTGTTTTTTTTATCGATTCCAGAATGTCTGAGATTGCAAAACACGCGAGGGATGGCACGCCAATATGTTTATGCGCTCTGATCAAACTTAAAGGGCAGCGAAGAAATAAGAGACGCTGAGAAAGAAATATGACGCGGCGGCAATCGATAAGCCACGCCTCTTTTCACTGGCTCTGAGGAGCGATGCCGCGAATTTCGCAGCGACGCCACTCTGAAAGGCCCTTTTGCTCTAAAACTTCACCATCAAGGGGGGGGGGTGCGCAAATATTTTCGACATTTTTCGAAAATATCGGAGACCAAGGGGTGGAGTCGTAGCTCTGCCAAGGTCGGTCGCAACGTCCCGCTGGACCCTGCGCTCACCACGCCCACTTCCTCAGCGGCTACCGAGAAAGTGGGCAGGACGGGCATGCCACATTCACGTTTTAAGGTTGTATAGGGCTAATAATGGCCAGTTTCTAGCCGTTTTTTTCATATTGTTCTTGTAATGAACTTAGAACCTTTCAAACTGAGGTGAAAATTCAAAGAATCCAGGGTTTTATCGCAAAACCGTCTTTAATAGCTCACAGCGAATCTGATAAAAAAATATTAAAAATCATTTAATATATTTGGCATGAAAATGCTAATATCAAAGCAAAAATAACAAAATAAATAAAACGAAGTAAATAAAATAAAATAAAGTATAGGAGGCAAAGTCAGATAAAAAATAAAAATAAATTTATGAATAAAAGTTCTATTCTTTTGACTTATAAAACGCCGAAATACTGCTTCAATTCAACCTCTACACCAGATTTATGAAATCATATGCGAAACCTGTTATTCTGGACACCTTGGGCGAATATTCAATACTAATTTTAAAATGTCAACAGAATGCAAAATTTACAAGCTTTTCAATATTTTAGAAAACTTCAAATTTCGTCAAACAACAAATCTTCGTTTCACTTCAAAAATCGGCCCCAATAAGTCAGAAATAACAGATCTTTATGACTGGAGCGAACTGTGAACTTGAAAAAACACAATCTTTTGAGATTCTTAAACGAAAACAAGCAATTATGATTTTGACAGTTAAATTTCAGAAGAAGTTATTACATAGAGTTCGCGTAACCTGCCTTAAAGGCAGTGTTCATGATAAAAATGATCTACGAGTTTTCACCGGAAATCGAATGTACCGGGGTCCACTGCCACAAGAATGGCGAAAGAACGGCTGAAAACAAGCCATGAATAGCCCTATATGGCCCTCAATGTTATTTAAAGGCAGTGTTCACGATAAATCTCGTTCTCGCGGTCTCGGTGTGACACACTAAGTTGGCAGATGCTGGAGAGGATAGGGTCGAAGAAAGCAACGAAAACTGGCCAGATATCAATGAAAACAGCTTTGAAAGCTATTCCGGTGCGCCTACCTATCCCGGTCCGCCCCTCAATCGGACGAGCTTGTGGCGCCGCACACGTCTCGATAGCAAATTGGCAACTTCGCCGCAATTAGCATGATCGATTCGCGCAGATTTCGCGATTAGCGCGCGCTTGCCGAAATCAGCAGTGCCCATGATTCTCGTCCACGCCCTGAATTTAGAAACCGTTATTTTAGCATATTCTGAACGTTTTTCTTCACTGTTTCTTCACTATTAGTTACCTAAAGACCAAACAATCCCATTCTCGGGTCGAACTCGAGTGTGATATTCATCGCGAACACTGCCTTTAAGCTATGCCCGCCCCGTTCACTCCCCCCCCCCAAGGAAGTGAGCGGATAGGGCATAGTACATACAAGTTTGAGGGCCGTATAGAGCTATCTAAGCCTCTATTTTGGCCGTTCTTCGGCCATTATTGTTGTAAAGGACCACGGTACACTCAAATTATAGTGAGAACTCGAAGGCCGTTTTTTATCGTGAACACTGCTTGTGTTCGATCCGCGTAATCCTTGTAATGTGATTGAGAGCGCATTAAACGGATAGCCGTGTGTGGTATCACAAGCACTTTCGCTGATGACTCAAACTTCCGCTACGCTCAGTTATCAATTCATCGCTCTATCTTTTCGGGCGATTTCTGCCTGAAACGCTATTTTCCAAAGGTGAATAATAGCTTTTTGAAGGTAGTAGGTCTCATTATCACTTTCAATGCACAGATTCTGTACCTGATGAGCAAACTATTACCGGAGACTTTCAAATAACTAGCAAAATCTGGCCAGAACCCGGAGCAATTTCGAATAATGGATAGTATTAGAAATGTGACTTTTCATCGATTCAAACTTTGGAAAATCGATCGGATAAATCTGATCAAAATCAGGTTGAGGAACACATTTTTTTCACTTAACAATCTCCTTTCACTCGCTTTCTGAATGAATATCGCCTTTTTGCGCAAATCACGTAGGAAATGAGTTTCTCGAATAAGTCTTCTAAAAAGTTCCGAATCAATTAAAGGCAGCATACACGCTCGTAAACGTGTTTGAGATAACTACGAAATTAGAATCGTATGGCCCGGAACATAACACCTACGCATTTTGAAGCGTCAAAAACGACTCACAATGCCGCTAGACGAGTGAGAAGTTGGCCCCGCCCCTGTATCTGCCCGCCCCCGTATTTGCGTTCTCCTCCAAAACAGGGGTGCTGGGCCATTTCCACAGCCGCCGGCGTTTGTGGTTCACCTATTGTACCTATTCTAACACCCACAAACGTCGCTGACGGTGCAAATGGCCCTGAACCAATGTTTTGGAGGAGGACGCAAATGCAGGGGGCGGGCAGATACAGGGGCGGGACCAATTTCTCACTCGGGTAGCGTCATTATGGGTCATTTTCAACGCTTCGAAAAGCGTGGGCCTTGTGTTCTGTGCCATACCATACTAATTCTGTAGTTATCTCAATTACGGTTACGAGCGTGTATGCTGCCTTTAATACATTTGAGAAACTTCCCAGTACATACTCGATTAGAATGAATACTTGGGTAATTTTTCGAATATTTATTCGGTTTTCTCAGGAAAAAAATAATCGGATTCTCTACCGGCTTTTGAATAATACTCGGGAACGATCAAGGAATTTTCGCAACCTTATAATTACATTTAAAAATTCGATTTTTGGAATATGCATACCGAATGCTCAAATGACCGAATAACAATGCTTTCCAAATGAATTGAATATCAGAGAAAGAGCGAATAACTCAAAACTCCCAAATGAATCAAAAATTTGAGAAACAATTCACGATTGCTGGATGAATGGAATACCCGGAAACCAAATCGTCCGAAATCTCAAATCAATCTAGTATCCAAATGTAAGTAAAATTACGAACCCCGAATAATTTGAAAATTAAAAAAAAACCTTAATCCAAACAAAAATTTCGAAAAAGCAAACATCCAAGCAAATTGAGCAGTTGTGTACCGCACACCTGACTGATTCGATTAATTGATTTACCAAGCATTCGAATATTCGAATGCCCGACTCATTCGATTTTTTTCTGAATAATCGTATGCAACGATTACTGGACCGAATATTCATTGACATACTAAATGGAAATTGTGCAAATGGGCACAATATGCAATGAAGTTTACCCACGTATCCGTCTTACTCTGAGAGAACTGCCGCGACCGTGCTGGGTAACAACCGCGATCTTCGACTGTGCCGCGATAGCTCCGCGATAATCACTTCCGAGACGATTCTGTTGCGATGCTTCGAACCTCGACAACGCCGCGACTTTGCCTCGAAAGCACCGCGACGGTTCAACGTTACAGCCGCCTTGGGCCCACGAGGATGCATCGGCGAAACCGCGTCGACTACTCTGAGTTTTATCCAAGAAACAGCCCACCAGGTTCCGCAGCGGCTCCTGGTGGGCTTTTTCGCGGGTATTTCTCGGCTTTTCACGAAACGGAAAAGAAATAGCCGAGAAATAACCAATAAATGACGAGAAGTAACCAAAGGTAACCAAGACGCAAACGTCGCCGCCTCGCTATCCGGGACCACCAGCGGTTGGGCGTGGCCTACAGAGGCTCAGCGAGGTCATAGTGGTGTTAACATCTAAACCATGCCTCTGGGATGCGTCGTATACTTACCTGGAGAGCATTATTTCTCGACTATTTCAAGTTGGCGGCTGTTTCGCGGCTATTACGAGGCAAGCAGGCGTTTCGCGACTATTTCTCGGCCAACAAAACTCTCAGAGTACCCTGCCCCAATCTCGGAACCGCTACCGCATTGCCGATGTGGATCGGCTATGGTGCCGCTTCGGGGCCTGTAGGACCAGAAGCGGTGCTACCGCGGCTCTGTCGCGGCATTTCCTACCATAGATGTTAGATATTAATATGTTCGTCCGATCAGATAATCAGTCACCGGATCTCGGATTCTCTAGAATTTCAACTGTTTCCACATAGGATTGAACTTCGAATCTGTCCGACTTCCCCATATTCAAGCTACGCAGATTATCGGACGAATATCGGATCGAATAATTCGGCCGGATATTAAAAAGCTACTCAAGTATGTATAATCAATCACTATTTATAGTACTTGATCGCAATTCCCACAAACATTGCGTCACCGAATGGCACAAGTCGCACGCGGAACACCACTATTGACACAACAAATCGAGTTGGGTAAACACTGTGGAAAACCGATAATAGGCCCCAGAAATGCCTAAACTCACTGTGTCTTCTGACATCTAGTGCATGATGAGGACGAGGTGTACACCTCGGCCTCGTAACTGGCCTTTCTCCTCCTCCTCATCGACGACAACGGAAAATAACAGGCAGCAATGCGTTTCCTGGCCTTCCGAAGACGTCCTCGTAGACTTCCCATTCGCCGGCAATTGATGGACTGCTGTTTCTGCTGCTGCTGCTTCTGCTGCCGTCGAGGCTGATTCTATTGTCGATAGCTCAGCAGTGTCCTTATCACACAGCGTTGTCATACAATGCGACCGACGACCCTCACGTCATCAGGAAATTCGGTCGATATTCTGAAGCAGACCACACTCTACCAATGTAACCAAATAGGTCAAGTGCACGATGGACAATGAGAGGAAGGCCAACAAAACAGCATGTGACGAACAGGGAGGAGTACAAAATTCAAACAATTCCGAAAATGGGTATTTTCAAGAAGACGAATTTTAAAAAAGAAAAAAATAAATCAACATTTCTGGATCGATAAACAGCAAGACCGGTAAAAGTACAGGGACACCAACTTTAGCACAGTTCAGTTTCCTGCGTATCGCTCAGCTATAATCAAACTATAACCTATAAAATTCGAAGGCTTCAAGAATCTAATTCTGCGATAACCTCTCTTGCAAGGCTGACATTGGACACTTTGGTAAATGAGTTATGATTTTTTGAATGAATCTGCAAGGGTTTCGACTAATTTAGGGTGAATTTTCAGAGCTATCTGTCTCACAAGGGAAAGGACACTTGAACAAAATGGCAACTCCGAATCAAATATACCATGCTAGGACCATTTTGAAACGGTTCTTTGAACGAAATGAGCGTTTTCAAGGCTTTGCGTCTAGGTATCGGGGTAAGGCGTGGGTGGAGCTGTGATTAATTCCCTCTCAAAAAATTTTGCGGGCTTAGGTTAGCAGTGAGGGTGAGCTAAATATAACAAAAACTATTGTTTTCAGAGCAGATAACTTCACTCTTTTCGGAATTAAGTAAGCGGATCAGTAGGCAGACAGGTAAGAAATCGATATTATCGATTTTCTGAGCAAGTCTCTAAATCACGTTGTAGGCTGCACTATTTCGGACGGAGAAGAACAAGAGAAGTGACTACGGAATTTTTACTCACTCTTTATCCTATCAGTCGATATTATCGATTTTTGACCAAATCACTGAAACATTTTTTATGCCATACTATTTCGGATGCGGAGGGACAGGAGAAATGGCTCACATGTTTTTTACATACTGCTCATCATATCGATCGATATTATCGATTTTCTGATCAAATCGCTGGGGAAGCGACTGACAGGGTTGTTACTCACTGTTTATCCTATCAATCGATATAATCGATTTCTTGACCAAATCGCTAACATGTCCCATCAGTTCTGGCAGTTTTAGAGTACTGTCAAAAAAATAAATAGAATATCAAACACATTTAATACAAAATTTTCTCTAAATTTTCAATATGGTATTTAGAAACCACAGCAATTTTCTGACAATGCCGAAATGTCACACTTAGGTAAACGAAGGAAACCGGACAAAGGGAAAACATTTTTTATCACAGAACCCGCACACCTAATGGAAAAAGAAACAAATAATAATAATAAGGACAGTCTGCACAAAGAAGACAACCAAAATTCACAAAATGGGCAGAATCACGTGCTAAAACCTTGAAGGAGCGCCGATTTCCAAACCATTCAGCCTGAGTAATAAACCCTGAGAACTCGTGGCGGGCGAGAAAAACTCCGTCACAGGGGGGAGAAACGCCTTTCAGCGATGATAAGAATGATAAGTTGAATCATCAAAAGCGAACAACGGCCGGCGAACATACAAGAAATGCGTATATCATTCAACAAAAGTACGAGTAGTCAATCGATAAGCTCTAGGGCGAACGTGTTCGGGACAATTGACCGAATGCACGATGATAATCACCACCGACCATCCCCAGCCCGCACTAATCACCTTTTGTGGGCGACGGATTTCTATCGCACGCGACAGTCGCAATGCGGCGGATGCAACAAACATAAGCCGCAGCTGCTGGGGGGGGGGGGGCTGTAGCTGCTCTCAGGCACATACACACACACACATACAGACAAACCTGTCCCCCCCTATCGACCCGGGACTAAACCGGCAATCGTGCGGCCCACACACGCGATGATCACAGCGCGAGCGCTAAGGCCAGACAGTCAGCCTCTCCCCCTCACGTCAAACAGGACACACGCACACCAAAAGCGAAACCATCTAGGACACACAGATAAGCTTCATAGTAGAACCCCTACGGATCTTCCTGTAGCTGGAATTGTATCCCCCAGGCAGGGTTGGGCGGGGTTGCGATCGGTCGCATTGAAGGGGCGTAAAAATCTGGGGAATTTTTAGAAAAAATGAAAAATTTTTGGGGAGAGGACGTAAAATTTTCGGAAAAATTGAAGTTCATCTCCAAACCACTCGGAAAGATAGAATGAGGCAGGAATTGTGAGTCACGTATGGATTTCGAACAGTTCAAATGAAGATTGATTTGAGGATGATGTGTGGCGTCGTGTGTTGCATTGGGACTATTTCTCCATCTCATGGGGGTGGGGTTCGTAAAAATTCTGATCACCAGGGGGGGGTCGTGAAATTTCGGTCACCGGTCGCAACGGTCTGCTCAACCCTGCTCCGAGGGGCAATAGTTCGCGTTTCTACACGACAGGATCACTTCTTTGCAATCTAATGAAACAAGATCTCACAAAGTAGGGTTGTTTAGTGAATTTTTAGTTTGTGTGTTGTTTTACTATAACAGAAATGTGAATCTTTACAACCATTTATGTAAGCAGAATCTAGATATTCCCAAGAGAGTTGGCTCTTACAGGCAGGGTTCGCGATTAAACTGAAGGCGGGCGTTGTCCAGCCGTCCAATATGGGGAACCTAAAATTTTTCAAATTTAAATTTTTTCAGGGGGGGGGAGTAGAAACTTCGGGCCAAGACTTTGAAAAAACGGGGGTAGTTCCAGTTGCGTTTCCTTTCTGTGAAGAAAACAGGTCGTGGGCCGAGGGGTTCGGACGTGGTTATCTCACATATTGTGATAGCAACAAAAAAATTAACGAGAACAATAGTACAGTACCACAACAGTACATGTGAGGAAAGTATCTTAAGAATCTACATAACGATGTAATAGACACATTTTGGGCAGCAATCAAATGTTCAGCACATTAAACACATTTTCAGACGAGTTACATTCATTAATCAGGCCTATTACAGCTTAAATTCTTCAGTTCCAGAATTGGACAACGTACGTTTCCCCATAAAATTTCAGATTTTCAAATTTCTGAAAAAAGAACCAGATTCTCCATGAAATTCCCCACAAACTGATACCTAACAGCCCTCCTATTACCTTAAAATCACGAAGAAAACCGCCTAAAACACGTTTTACCGTTGTCCAAAACCGTGCCTTCGGCCAAAATTGGACAACGCTAATTTTTTTTTCAAAAAAAAACAATCCTGAGATCCTAAGAGCAAAATTTTAATATTTGGTCTATCGTCTGCTAACTACCACGATGTCGCTCGGAAACTCCTCAGTTTTTTTTTCGGAGCGAGGGATTTAATTTACTAATGCGGCGAGCCGTCGAAAAATATCGCGCTCCAATGCCAACCCGCGTCTGCCACCGGCGGAGTTTTGCGGGCACTGTTGCGCAGTACAGTGCCTGCAAAAACCATCGCCGGTGACACCCCTCTCCTACCCGCGCTCGCACCCCTTATGGGGCGGTATGCACGTACGCGGCGGGTCAGGTTGCGGTTAGGCAGGGTTTGAGGCGTCGGCGCATTTGATGATTACTGCGCAAGTGCTGGATATAATCAATAATTCGTGTCTCAGCAGGATTTTGACTGCCCCACCCTCCTAGGTAGGGTTTGCGAGGGAACGATTTTTCAGTACTAGCCTAACCCCCTTTCAGCCCTCGCGCTGCTATCATCAAACCCGCCGACTCTCCAAACCCTGCCTAACCCCAACGTAACCCGCCGCGTACGTGCATGCCGCCCCTGTTTCAACAATACTAGTTGGGAATCGAACTTTTTTGAACCTGTGAAGGTTTACGCACCCACACAAGAGTTTCACTCGCCCGGAGGTCTCGATGCAAACCTAGTTTGAGGTGGCCACTCCATTCTTATCCGTTAAAATGTAGACTCCTATCAGTCAATGTTCTCACAGAATTTTTTCCAGGAACGATTTTTCAGTGCTAGCCTAATTCCTTTCAGCCCTCGCGCTGCTATCGTCAAACGTGCCGACGACCCAAACCCTGCCTAACCCCAATGTAACCCGCCGCGTACGTGCATGCCGCCCCTGTTTGAACAATACTAGTTGGGAATCGAACTTTTTTGAACCTGTGAAGGTTTACGCACCCACACAAGAGTTTCAGCCGCCCGGAGGTCTCGATGCAGACCTAGTTTGAAGTGGCCACTTTATTTTTATCCGTTAAAATAAAGACTTCTGCCGTTGTCTGCTATTTCATAGTGCTATCACTCATTGTTCTTACAGAAACCTCATCAAAATGCGTCGATTTTCGATAAGGTATCATCCATTTTTCCCTCGTATCCTGAGTGACCCCATCCCACCAGGTTTGCACCCAGGTGTCGTGGAGCCTTATGATTAGTGAGCTGTTATCGAGAATCCAAAACGTCCTCGAAAAATGCTCGGTATATGCAAGAGTTTTGAACTTTTGATGGTTGGAAACTATCAAAAGTTAGGAAACGTTCCACATCCTCGCCGTAATTCACTCCACTACGAAAATTCCGATCAGCTGAAGCTCGCCTATTGGGTCATTTTTAAATCATTCCTGAATTTTTGTTAGCTTACTGCACGATCACGATTGGGACAAAGCTTAATGCAAACAAGGAACAAATATCAAGCGCTTTTTTGGGTTTCTGCTTTAATTTGATCACACTTTTCTTCGTCGTAATTCTATCATGAGATTGTGAGGCGCTCTGTATCACAATTTAACTACTTGTTTCTCAATACAGATGTTGTAGCTCAAGGGCAAGTCAAAAGTACACTCCCCAGTGTAAGTCGGATAAGAGAAGCAGTATTGTTTTTATTCAGATTGAAATATACTTTTTTGGAATTTTTGACCACAAAAAATGTTGAAAATTTTTCAAAACCTGAGGCGGACGTTGAAGTTTTGAGCATTTTTCGGAAATTTGGATCTCCAAGGGGACGTGGCTTCGCCGAGGTCCTGGACAACGGTCTGCCTGACCCTGCCTGATCATCACATAGAAGAAAAAAATTAAAAGTCGGAGATAAAACTTAGAGCGGCTAATTACCGGGTGTCCGCCCGCCCCAACAGACGAGATTATCATTAGTGCTTGTTTATGCACCTTTCATTTTTCTCTTGGAGTAGTCAGTAGTCTTGAGAAAACCTCCTAAATCACCTTAGGAGCAAAATAAAAGATTGCAGAGCAGGCATTTCCAGAGATCTCAATAATTGGGGGAGGGCGGACATCAAACATAAACTTGATCTTGAACGTTTTTCTTTAACTTTTCACTTTTCCATTTTTAAGATGGCCAGATCTACCTTCTCATGAGGATAGCACAACAACCGTTTTCATCGCGAACCCTGTCCAAGAAAAGCCTATGTGAACTCCTGAGAATGTCAAGCAAGAGAGGTTGCGATATGTTGCAGAGCAAGTCGACAGTTAGAGAAGTCTGTCCGCCCACGCGGTCGGCGTGCGTGTCTAGCGGTCCTGACGATCGCAATTTCGGACGAGCCTTTTCACGACCAGGGATCAGCCGACTGGGATATTATTCATTATTCGTCTGACATTCCCACTAATCGATTCACAGGTCCCGAAAATGCCTTCGCGACTGCCGCCCTACACGTACGCCGACCGCGTGGGCGAACACTCTCATTCGGACAGACCTTACATATCTTTTTCATGAGTCACTCCACAGAGATGTCAAAACAAAATTGTCACGAAAAGCCAATTGCATAGATTGAGGTAACTCCTCCACGCATTTAAATCGTAGGGTTACGTGGAAGCGTGTAGCGCAGTGGGAAGAGGCGCTGCTATCGCCATGAAATTGAAGGTCGTATGTGGCGCGCTTCCCCCAACTTATGATCAATGAGTTCTCGAATACGAGTCTAAAAATCCACCTTTTCAGTGGCTCGAAGTATAGATATATGTAACGTCTGTCTGAATGACTGTCCGCCCACGCGGGCGGTGTGCGTTGCAAGCGCACGTCGTGAAGGACCATTACGGACAAGCCTTCCCTCGGCTGCAAACAGCCGACAGGGATATTATTCATTAATCGTCTAATATTCCTGATAATCGATTTGCAGGGTCGAAAAAGGTCTCGGTAACGGCAACTGCATACGCACGCCAACCAAGTGGGCGGAACAGTCTCATTCTTACACAATGTAAAGTGAAAGTATAGGTGTTTGCACAGTTTCCAATAAAAATGTATTCTGAAAACTTTCTGTCTTCTAGCCACTTTGGTTTCACTGTTTGCTGCTTCCAAGAAACTCTTTTTTTGTTTTCTTATTTTTTTTTTGGGAATTTCCGCACAACCCTGGTGCGGACCCTGTCTCCAACTAGTTCGTTCTAACGATTGGCCCTTTTTTTGCTATAATGTTAGTTATAAGCATAGAGGCTATAGAGGCTAGACGTGTGTATAGGAAGACAAAAACTCGCAAAAGGCAAGAAAACTACGACCTTCGACGGCACTGGATAAGAAAACTACATACTAAACTGGAGAAACATAGGAATATCCTGTGCTACGTAACATGAAACACCAACATCGGATTACCGATAGTTATTTTGGTATAGCTCACAGTGCGAAGACGAATGAACGCCTATCGTCTTTTTCGAAAAGAAATTTACTGCTGTTGATCGCATTCGGGTGCGTGCGTATGCTGCGTCTCCTCCTTCCCCCGCTTTCTCGCTGCCTCTCCCCTCGCTCCGCGCAAGCACGCGAAGCAAGAAACTACCGGGCCGTCCAATAATTCCTGTCCAAAAATTTTCAAAATTCTATAATTTTCATTAGAAGTGTTATTATATCAGGCAAGTGTAAGAACCTTCTAGAAGGTTCTCCAAAGTTCTACGCTAGCGGTATATAAGGCGCAGTCGCAGCGTCTAACAACCAGTACAAGCTAAAATGGACCAAGGTCGAATTCGTACTTTCGTGTACTACGAATGGCTGCTGGGCAACGACACGGGCACCGCGGTCGCCAACATCTGCAGAGCGTGCAAGGAGGATGCAGTGTCCCAACGCACAGTCAGCCGCTGGTTCAATCGTTTCGAAAGCGGCGACACGAGCCTCGAGGACAGGGAGCACAGCGGGAGGCCTTCTACGGTGGATGATGACGAAGTCCGTCGCTGTATCAAGGAGAAGGCGGAAGCCACCACCCGTGAACTGGCGACGACGCTTGGCTGCAGCAAGTCCACCATCCACAATCGACACAACTTACTCGGCTACCACAAAGTTCTGGCCCGTTGGATCCCCCACCGTCTGACGGACGCCAACAAGCATAGCCGCGTGGCCGTCTGCCAGTCCCTCCTCCCTCGTCCGCATCGCAAGGAGTTTCTCGAGGAACTGGTCACTGGGGATGAGAGCTGGGTCCTCTACGACAACGTCGCCCGCCGTGCCGTCTGGATCCCGCGCGGGGAAGAGCCGCCGACGACGCCGAAAGCCGACCTGCACCAGCTGAAGATCATGCTCTGCTGCTGGTGGGACACCAAGGGCATGCTGTACTTCGAGCGGCTCCCGCAAGGCAGGACGGTCACCGCCTCCATCTACACCGATCAGCTCGAGAAACTAGCCGCCGCCATCCGAGAAAATCGTCCCCGACGGGTCTCGGTCCACCTGTTGCACGACAACGCGCGCCCCCACGTGGCGAAGGAGACCCAGCAAAAGTTGGCGACGCTCGGCTGGTAGACGGTTGCCCATCCGACGTATTTCCCGGACCTCGCCCCCTCCGACCACCACTTGTTCCGCCCGCTGAAGCACCATTTGGCCGGAAGAAAATTCACCAACTACGACAACCTAAAATCCGACATCGCGGACTTCTTCGAGTCGCAGCCCCCGGAGTTCTGGGCGAAGGGCATCGGCGACCTGCCCAATCGATGGGCCACTGTTGTGGACAATTGTGGTGATTATATTGTTGATTAGACTTGTTTTTCAATAAAGTTGAAACCAATTAAAAATGGTGAAATTTTCGGACAAGAATTATTGGACAACCTGGTAAATTTGCCACCGAAATAGAGGACACCCTACAAGTTGCTCATCAGAAAACGGCAGGAGGAACGAAAAAAGAAACGATTAGCACTCAGAAAGATTCGGATCAAGCGAATCAAGGCGAATTGGCGAAACGCAGCAAATGTGAGACTTATGGTACTGGGCCGCTCTGCATGAAAGGCGGTTGTTGTAATGGCCGCGAGGTCAGGCCCGGCAACCCGTCATCGAATGGGACAATAAGGTAATTGAAGGTAGAGGAACAGTCGGCATTGTTCTAGAGGACCTACCACGACGTCGCGCGAAAATGGCATGGCACGCAATTGGCACGGCACAGAAAATGTATTGGAGTTTAGATTCGTAGTTTTTGTTTCTGCAATTCTTCGCTCATTTTCGCTTAGTTCAGTTTGGACATATGTTCGAAAATGCATTTTCCCCTATCGGAAACTCTTTGCCGCTTCTCGCTAGATTTACCCACCTTCGAATCTCACCCTTGAAGGCAGTGTTCACGAAAAAAAAACCGGTTCCGAGTCTTCACGAAAACTCGAAAAATTCGTGGCCTATGGCAACAGCAAAGTCGAAAAGAAGACCAAAAATAGCCCTACACGGCCCTGAACATCTGTATGGCTCACAATCCCCGCCCACTTCACTCAACGGCCACTGATGAAAGCAAACAACTGACTTCATCGACTTCAACAAAACATGCGATGACCAAATGATCAAACCATTCCCCATGATGCATGGATTCAACAATTTCGCCCCATTTAAATAATGATTTTTTTCGGTTATCGATTTTTCAGTTGCTTGTTTCGATGACTGGCCGTTGAGGGGAGTGGGCGGGGAGGGATCGCGCTTTACACATAATTTCAGGACAATGCAGGGCCATTTGGAGCTCTTTTAAAGGCGGTGTTCACGATGAGAAAGTTGCACGTTTTTTTTCGGCTAAAACGTAAGCTTTCGGTCTCTCTAACAAGATTAAGAACGGAAGTGCGACGAAAAACGGCCGATAAGTGGGTGAAAATCTCCTGGGCAAGACAACCCATTGGGCCACTCCGCCCACGTCCTATAACAGTTGTCCTGAACCCGTGGTTAGATGAGCGATGGTTTCCGATAAAAAGCCCCGTACTTCCCTTCATTCTCGACTCTCCTTACTCAGTTCAGCTCGCACACATCGGCTGCAAAAAACGGGAGTTACGAGCCTCGGACAACTCGTCCACAATGCTTCCCTTGCCAATTTTTAAGCGGCCATAACTCCGTTTCCAGGGGGTCTTGTACGATTCCAGGGACATAATTGAAATCAGCGTGAGACCGTTTTCAAGATAGGCGGAAAAAAACAGGAAAACGACTTTTATCGTGAACACTGACTTTAAGCTGTTTTTTTTTTCGACATTGCTGCTGCATTGAGCCCCGCAGCTTTCGATTTCTGGTAAAAATTCGAAAACGATTTTCATCGTAAACACTGTCTTCAGAGGCAGTGTTCACGATAGATTTCTTTTCTGATATCTCCACGGCTTACGGAAGGTCTGGTGCCCTAGCATGGCATGCTAAAAAAACACGAAAGACGCGTTTTTGAGCAAAAATAGGCTCTCTTTTGTTTACGTTGATTTTTGAGCGTGGAGGAATTGACCGCTAGAAGCATAATACTTATCAGGGCAATAAAGAGATCAGCTCACTTATCAGCACTTTCTTGACTTGATCACTCCTGTTTTCTGAGTCTTCAATTGTTCATTCCGAGGGGGCGGATCTGGGGCAGCAGGCGTGTCTGGGGCACCAAAACGCTTGTTTGCAGCCGTTATTTTGCCGCTCCTGGCTCGTGTTCTACCGTTCTTTCGACACTGGGAGCCTATGATCCTTCTCGCCTATCATTTCACTGTGGAAAGTCAACGAGAACGATCATCGTGAACGCTGCCTTTAATTGTAATGTGTGGTCCAAACAGGGAATACTTGAAAATCGAGAAAATGTTTATAATCGCTACTTACTGGAGCATCAAATCAGTGGTGAGTTAATGAACATTTGGAACACCTGAATTATGGCACCCGAACAGATTCGCGGGTATTAATCAATGGGGGAGGATTTTTTTTAAAGCTACAACATCTGCAGTGTCTCTTCTAAGCGAAAACCTTCAAGCACCAGACGGGAGACCAGCAAATCTCCCGATAACGGCAAGATCGTCGCGTCGCGGCGAAATTTGGACGAGCTTCCCATGTCATCGTGGTTACAATTGTAGCACGTGATTACGCTTTGCATTGCTTATTCGAACCCGAATTGTAGATGAACCTTCCGGTCCATTGCTGTCTATATTCACTGCTTTGTTTACCCGTTGTTCACCCTTAGGACCAACGTATTACCGCGCAAGAATTATAATCATAGCGGTAAGAATCTTCAGATAAGACATACTTATTCTTCGTATCGATAAATGCAGAAATGATCACGAAAAACTAATAGGAATTTATAAAAAAACAATTAGAATGATCTCTAAGTAGGGTTTTCTTCAAACCTGGGCATTACTAGTATTATTCCATTCAGGGGGTGTGTATACAAGTCTGTTGGTACCTGCTCGTTGGTGCCCCTGCTTCTACTGAACCCAGCAGACGTTTGAGTGTACACAGGGAACGTTCGAGCGATATAGCGTGCACAACTATATCGCGAAAGTATCCCACACATTGCATAAAGGTGTCGCCGTCCGGCACACCAAGGCCTCTGGTCCATAACACCTTAGAATCCGTACCTACGGAGTCATGGAGTCTTTGGCCACAAGCCACAATTTCGCCACCCTGAACTGTCGATCGCTGTCGAGTGATATCCAAAAAACTGCGCTATCCAGGCTTCTGAGCTATTTCCATGCACCGTTTGCTGCTTTGCAGGAAACCCGCCTCAAGGATAGACCCGTCATCAGCGTCGGAGAGTACACCATCTACTGCGGTAACGCTGACGATAGGAGAGTGGGAGGCTGTGCAATAGCTGTAAGGAAGGATTTCAATGGTATGGTCAAGGAGTTTGGCTCAACGTCGTGCCGGAATGCATTCGTACGACTGCGGGATCACAGAGGATTCAATCTGTGGATAGTGAGTGCTCATGCGCCCACTGAAACCGCCGAAGACAATTCGAAGGATGCGTTTTATGAGGAACTCAATATGTTGCTGGCCAGGATACCTTGTCAACATGCTGTTGTCGTGGGGATTGACGCAAATGCGAAGATGGGACTTGATCAGGAATCCGAAGTACTCGGTAAATGGTTCTACCCAGTGGAGCAAACATCGGACAATGGCTACCGCCTTGTCGACTTTTGTGAACGCAGTGGTCTGATTATTGCATCGACATTCAAGAGGAATCATCGCCGCCATCAGCTTACGTGGCAGGGACCAACCCGGCTATCTTCAGTAGAGCAGCGGAAGCGGAAGATGACAACTTTGAAGCTACAGCTTGACTATGTCCTGACGAGGAATATTCCAGTATCGGACATTCGAAGGTCTAGAGCTGTGTGGGATGTCGCATTCGATTCGGATCACCGTCCTGTTCTGTTGAACTTCACTGCGAGGATTCATAAGAGGAAGCGAGGGGCTCAGCCTCTCCAGAGGATTGACATGACAAGTATCAGAGATGAAGAGTGCAGAAGGAATTTTCGACAACGCGTTTCTATTCACATCGGAGTACAAACTAAGAAGAAACTTTGCGACGCGGATTCTTTTGTCAAGTGCATCCAGGACGCTTCGAAAGAGGCACTCCCGGTTGTACAGCCTAAGAAGAAGTTCGCCTACGTCTCAGAAGAAACTACATCTACCTACAACAGAGTATGTGCTCTCCGAACTGCAGGAAACTTCTTGGAGGAGAAGCGTCTGAGGAGGAAGTTGCGTCGGCAGCTTCAAAGGACCGCGAACGAGTGGACGTGTAGAGCTAAGGAGTTCGAGAAGGCTTGGGAGGAGAAGAATCCGAGGAAAGCCTACACGTTGCTGCGACAGTATAGCGGGAAGATGAAGAGATGTTCTCCTGTCCTGAACACTACGAATGGAGTTGCAGTTGGTGATGCGACGCTGCCAATATGGAAGGATTACTTCAGTTCACTACTGAATCGTCCAGCGCCATCAGTACCTGAGCTCCCGCATGTTCAGAGAGCACATTACGATGTCAGTGAGGAACCGCCGACTGAGTCTGAAGTTTTGGATTGTGTCCGGAAAATGAAGAATGGAAAGGCAGGTGGAGATGACAACATCACTGCTGAAATGCTGAAAGCTCTTCCTCCGTCTGGGATTCGTGAAATGACCAACACCATCCGTGCTATATGGATGAGCGAAAGGATACCCGATTCGCGGAGACATGCGATCATCGTACCTCTTCACAAGAAGCTATCCGTCACGGATCCTAAGAACTACAGAGGAATCTCTCTACTTCGTGTCATGTACAAGGTTTTAGAACGTATCATTCTCGAGCGACTTATCAAACATCGTGAAGGAACGACCAGAGATGAGCAAGCCGGTTTTCGACCTGGAAGATCGACCATCGACCAAGTGTTCGTCGTGAGAAGAGTAATTGAATCGTGGCAGCGGTTTTCGAAGCCATTACAGCTTGCTTTTTTGGACTTTGAAGCCGCGTTCGACTCTCCTCATCGTGATCGATTGCTCAATGCTCTGCGAGCAGATGGAGTCCCGGAATATGTTCGGTTAATCGAGGACATGAACAAAGAAACAACAGCAGCAGTTCGTACACCCGTCGGATTTACGTCAGCTTTCGAGGTGAAAACAGGAGTAAGGCAAGGAGCCGTTGCAGGACCTTTTCTTTTCAACTTCGCCGTTGATGACATCATGCGTAGAGTTGCAGAACAGTTTCCTGCGGATGTGATCCTAACACCATCAGGACGCTCCCTTGTCGACCTGGAGTACGCCGACGACATTGTGTTATTCGCTGAGAACAACGCAAAACTGCAAAGGATTGTGAACCTCGTTTCGGAGTATGCCGCAGCCTATGGACTTCGTCTTCGTCCCGACAAATGCAAGCAGATGTGGGTCTCTCAGAGGCCTTCAACGGGAGTTTGGGACGGACAACGTATCGAACTGGTGAACGATTTCTGTTATTTGGGCTGTTTGCTGAAGAACGATGGTAGTTATGCAGCGGATATTCGACAACGATGTGCGAAAGCTACGTCTGCATTCAATTCTCTAACCAAGTGTTTGTGGTCTACCCCCATCGCGAAGGAAGTCAAGTTGCGCGTCTACCTATCCGCTATTCGCCCTATCATGATGTACGGATCGGAGACGTGGGCAGCACCGAAGACGCAGATGGAAAGGTTGGATTGCACGGAGAGGAAGCTTTTTAAGCGTTTGCTTGGATATTTCTGGCCACTAAATGCCATAACGAAGACCTTTACAAGGAAATCGACGCAGTACATCAACGCTTGACACGAGGGAGGTGCCAGCATCTCCTAACGCCATCTCAAGCAGCAATGGAAAGTCGACTTCGACTGCTCGGGCATATACTAAGAAGAACGCCGGATCGTCTCGTACAACACGCTTTAAAAATGCTTCCAAATCCTGTCTGGAAACGGCCACCTGGGCGTAGGCGGAAGTTCTGGACGGATGTGGTTAAAGAGGATTTAAAGTCACTTGGCATCGAAAGACAGTTCAGGCGCGATGTTTCGTTTCGCAGGAAATGGAATAGTGACAGCTGGATGGAATGTGTTCAAATTGTGGCTGAAGACCGTGAAAAATGGACACGGCCGACTACTAGGACGGCACACCTCGGTGAAGATGCGGAATGACCGCGTCAGGCGAAAGCCAACCGATTAAGTCAAAGTAAGTCAATTCCATTCACTTCTGTGCCGCAACCAGGTTTTTTTACCGTTAAAAGAATAAAAAAAAAATTCACCGTTAAAAACCGTTAAATCGATTTCACCGTCAAAAAACCTGGTTGCGGCACAGAAGTGAATGGAATAATACAATTAGAATGAATTTCAGAAACTTTTTATTGGGGAGATCAGCAGTTCTCCCGATAATGGTCTCGTAAATGTCAAATCTTCAGGTGCATGCTAACGCGCTCCGCTTGCAACGCGCTGAGAACTGTAGAACATTGCTTTCCACGCCCATCCACCGCGCGCGAAGAAGTAGCCGCGTTGCGGCTGGAGAACTGCTGTATCTGCAGTGTCTCTTCTATGCGAAAACCTTCAAGCACCAAACATCATATTTAGGTACAAAGAAGCAACTCTCCATCAGCGATTTCCATTGTGTCATTATCGGCAACTTTTTCAAGAATATAAAAATGCGGGGAAATAAACAAAAAATCGATTTATGAGAAAATTGTCGATAATTCACAAAATAAATATAATTGATTGAGGAACATTTCGTCATAGTTAACTGTAAGCTTCGGCGCCTCAGAATCTTCGTTCATTGTCAGAAGAGAATTTGCACAAGCTATAATTTTTGAAACGTTGTAAAAGGTCCCACATTTTTTCAAGAAAACCCCTTTTCAAGAAAGTTCAAAACAAATTAGAAGTTCGCGCCGACATCAACGTGGGATAGTTGCGCGGAGAACGCAAGGAACAGTCCTACGATTCGTTCCTTGGCGCAGCGTTGGAAGCTTTTAATTTTCTAGCTAAAAATCAACCACTCGAACGAAATTAGAAAGGGTTACCACATGCTGCGTCCATTGATGTCAGCTGCTTCCGATCGATGCCGAATGTGAAATCGACTGGCGTGTGCATTGCGCCCTACGACGCGTCAAGGCACGCCCGCGGCAGCAATCACGGAGTCTTGTTCCTTCTCACAACGGATCGATCTCAAGGCCGGCCCCCCTCCCCGACCCCAAGATGCCATTTTGAGGTGAGCAATTCTCCATTCAGAGGCGATTTTGAAACTCCAAACTTTTTGAGTGACGTTTTCATGACTCACTAGTCCGACCGAAGGCAAAAGTTGGAATTCGGTTTTCATCGTGTACGATGCCTCTAAAGCAAAAAAAATGAGCACCCATTCCCCCCGACCACTCGAGGGTTTTTGAACTCAATAGGGACGAGATGCGCCGTAGATTTTGACCAATACCTACGTTCGACATGGTTTGCCACCGGTCTAGCTTTGAAGTGCGATCTGCTCCGGTGTGATGGCTGCAAACGACGAGGAAAAACCGACTCGAGACAACTCGTCCACGGACTCCTCACCGTCCAAATGCACAATAATTGAGAGACCTTTACTTCGTTCATAATGGGTTCTGAGCGAATCTGGAGACACTTTTGTGATCAGACCGAAATTCTCTCTTAGATGAGCAAGAAAGCTGGAAAACGATTCTGAGATTGGACTGTGCCTTTAAGAAACTTTGAAAAACAATATCCCTGTTTACACCTGCTTTTTCAACAGTATGCGAAGGCATGCATGTAAATAGGCAACGTTCTACGAATAGAAACCCCTCTCCCATGAAACAATACACATCAACCATTCTTTTTTCTATCAACAACAGACTCTTGCTGAGTCAGAGAACGTTAGAGAACAAAATGACTAACAGGAGAACACGCAATTCTACGAAATTCCTAAACGCGCGAATCAAAAAACCCGACTTTTCCATGAACATTTTCAAATTTGAATCTGGAAGAATCTCAAAGTTCACCAACCTCCACACAAAGAACCAGTACACTACACCTCGTCCAAGTACCTAGACACATAGACGCAAGTCCAAAAACAGCAAGAATTACGCAAAAAGTGCAAGAATAGATAACATCCGGTACAGACGCCCTCTTGGGTTACTTTTGATTTCGACGAGATTAAATCACACCGGTCCTCAGAGAGAAAAAAACTCATAGAACCTGTTCCCATCACTGCATCCATTGTACATAACATAGAATCTGCGTAAGCATAACAAAAAATACACCAAAAATCCAAGAAAAAATCAAAACTTTACCTGTAATAACTGAGTACTGCGGTCGAATCCAGCACGAACCATCGTTGTCGATATCCCTTGATGTAGTTCGTCCACTTGTTCAACCATCCCGCTTTCTCCTCGCTGCAACAACAGAAAAACTCGATCCGATTAGCCCGATCAGTTCAACATCACTCATCACCACGTCAACACATCTCGCTCTCTCTCCCATCATCGCAAAAACCATGAATAACTTGAATAGCTTAGCATATTCAACCAGCAGTTTTTTATTCGCTCACAACAACGATACTAAAGGAAACCATGTGAATCTTTGTTAGCTATAATATTGATTTTTTCCGAAATTAAAAAGCTTTCATCTTTTATAGGATAGTTAAATAAAACTTTTGTTTTCACAACTATTTCGTTTACAATTTACATTTTTTGGTCGAAAAAAAAAAACGAAAAATCTCATCCACGAAAAATTCACAATTTATTAATGCTGTTCACAGGAAAAATCTCCTTCAACCAGGGCCAGGTCACGCGCTGTGATCAGACAATGAGAGGTGGAGCCCCCTCCCTTCAGCTTGAGAAATCGTGCGACCCCCTTCCTCGAGCTTGAAAAATTGTGCGACCCCTAGGCAAGGTTGAGCAGGCCGTTGCGACCGGTGACCAAAACTTTACGACCCCCTTGGTGACCGAAATGTTCGCGAACCCCCCCCCCTGGGATGAAAAAAAACTATGACCACGGTTTCTACGAACCCCCCCCCACTGGGATGGCAAAATGGCCGCGATGCAATATATGGCGCTATACATCAAACTTTGGTACAAGAATGTCATATTTCCGAGACCTTTCCGAGTGATTTGAAGATAAACTCCGATTTTTCCGGAAATTTTACCACCCCCCCCCAAAAAAATCCTTATTTTTCGAAAAAATTTTCCGAATTTTTACGACCCACGTTGCGACCGGTCGCAAGCCTGCCCAACCCAGCCCCCAGGTGGGTCTAAAGGGTAAACTTCAGATGACCATAAATCTTCGGGGGATTCGGTGATTCAGTGACTAAACATATTAGTCATCCAATGGAAAATTCGCCTCCATGCAAAAAAATTCACACAATGTGATCCTCCATTTCATCTCTAAATGCTAAGTTGCCCAGTACTTCCCCATTATCACGTGACCTGTTATCAATACCCCCATAAAACCACGCTTTTTAGCTCCGGTTGTAAAACACTCGACGGATCTCTTCCTACCTGCAGGCAAGGCAAAAAACACTTCTACTCGGCTGGGATTCATGAACGCTATACCGGGGTCCCAGTAGGGTTTAGTTGGTAACGTTCGTAAACCAGCGATTCATCATCGCTAGGTTTGGTCAGCACTGGGATACGCCTGGGTCCCATGTAACCACACCTCCGAAGTGGTGGTTTGGTTCGGTTTGGTCCCGGCTGGGGCAGCTAACCAAACCAAACCCTGCCGGGACCCAGTGCCCTCATGAATCCCAGCCCTAATAGACGTCCGAAGGCTTTGTGAAAATAAAGTGCATTTGTGAAGGATATAAAGAAAAGTTCAGCATAAATTTACCCTAGTATGGGATCCATAGTAAAGCCTAGATAAATCCAGAACAAAGCCCTCCTAATTTTCTTCAGCAAGTCTGAAAAAAGCCAGAAGTCGAATGAGAAAGACTGAACTTTATTCTCTGAATTTGAAGATGAAATGCGAAAAAAAGGCCGCAGGCGAAAAAAAAATATTTTGGAAAGCTTTCTCGCTGTACGGACTTTAAATGACCCTCTGAAACATTTTATCAATCGGGTCAACTTTGGACTTGGTCCATTCCCCAGTTTTTGAAATTTTCGAGTTTCGAAGAAGTTCCAATCCCACTTTCCCGACTTCTCAATTCTCAAATATGTTGAAGTTTCCATCTTTTGACTTTTCGAATTTTCTAAATCTGAGCTATTGAAACATACGAATTTCGACTGGGTCTGGTTCGAACATATTCGAAAATCACATATCGAATACTCGAGTCTGAATACTCGAGCCACACGCTTAGGTTGTGCTTCGGCAGAGTTCAATTTTCGATTCCGACTTCGATTGAATCCAAATTCGATTCAGGGTACGGCGCGGGGTATAGGATATCCATCGGGAGGGGGGGAGGGCTTAGCAGCTCTGAGGTGAAGGGGAAAGTCTGAGCTCCGCCGGGACACCAAGTAGACAATACTGAATTGTGGTGAATTTTTTTACGGAGATTTCGATCATGCTACTCTTCAAATTTTAGAACAGAAAAATTCACCAAATAACGCTTCTGGGGGGGGGGTGTGAGAAGATCGCCAAAATTTTGCTGCTGGATGGGGGTCTGAGCAAAACTGGCCTGGTCAATATCTCGTGACGCACCCTGATTCGATTTTCGAACATTCGATTTTCAGAGACATTCAAATATTCACTTTTTGGAACACTCGATGTTCGAATAAATTCCAAATTCCTTCTTTCGACTTTTCCAATATTCTTAAAACGTGTGATTTTCGACTTTTCGATTTTCGTGTGTGCTGAGTTATTCGAGCCTTCGACTTCGTTGAAATCGAACATATTCGAAAATTCTATTGCGAACATTCGAGTCGAAGCAACGTATATGTCCTCCCTCTTTGGAACGGATCTCTGACAGTAATCAACTTTAGGTGAGGTTTGCGTGATGCAGTTGGGGATTTCCAACAGAACTTTGAGATAGTAATACTGAAAGAATTTAGGAACGGGCAACAAAATTGAAGAACCCGAAACCAAAAAAATATGTATACTCTGTTTATCTTGAATTGCAAAAACACGGTCCGCCAATAATCCTCTGATTGGCCCGCTAGTATCGTAGTGTACGTCCACGACGCGTTCTCGGCAGACTCGGGTGGCAGGGTGGGTGGCCTAGTGACGGCATTGACGAATCGATTGCTCTGCACACCGGGTGCACATCCGGGTCTGCCGAGAACGCGTCGTGGACATACACTACGGTACTAGCGGGCCAATTTGAGGACTATTGGCGGACCGTGTTTCGTGCAATTCAAGATAAACAGAGTATACCTCCACATTGGGTATAATCTCCTAGGTCAAGGTCAAGTAGACCGTTGCTCCGAACCCTCAACGCAGTTACGCTCCAAAACCTTTGGGTATCGCAAATTTCGAAAAACGTTGAAATACATATTTACGCATCTTTCCTATACGAAAATTTTGTCAACATTTTGGGTCCGATTCAGAAAAAATAAGGTTTTTTTTGTTTTTTCCTTATTTATTTTTGTAATTCTATTTACATTCTTGAAAATACTGATATAAGTCGGGATGTGTTAGTTAGGCAAATTTTTTACGAACACAAATTTCGAAATATTCGAAAGTTTTTACGTCTTCCTTCCTTGTCCCGTGGGGCAGAAACCACTTGTTCGTGTCCTAGATAGTTCTGTACAAATACCGTACACATCATTATGAGCCTAAATTATCATTGAAAGGTTTAGGGAAGATTTTGGAATAGAGCCATTTGCATAGCAACAGAAGTTGGATATCCCTTCATCACTTTCTCTCTTGTCAGAAGAGTTTGACCCAATTTTGAATTAAAATCTCACTGTAAATGCTGATGATCAAAAAATCCCAAATTCTAAGGAGCAAAGCGAAAACGACGGAAAAAATCAAAGTAAATCAAAGCAGAAAGCTCACACTGCGTTCTCCTGAAGTGGCAACGACGAGACGGATCCGCTGCCACCACGAGTCGACGACGACGACGTCATCGCTGATAGGTCAACTTCAAGTTTCTGATGAGAACTGCTATTATGGCGGCTGTTCTTTCTTCGCTTCCGAAACAAGCGTTTCCGGGCCGACTTAGCAACCGACCATGATCCTGCAACCATTGTTCAACTGAACGGTGAATAGGCAGAGTGATCAATACACCGGACGGACGGACGGACGGACGGAAGGACGGACAGACGAGAGCGATTCAGCTGCTGTTGGCAGACAGACAGACGAGGAGCAGGCAGTGGAGGTTCGCCCTACGGGTCTGTGTACGGGTCGGCGGGTGCTGGTCGATGGACGAACGGACTGACTGACTGGTTGGTTGGCAAGGAGCTCGCCCTGGCCAGCAGGAAATGTATGTGACGGGGCGGGACGGTGGGCAGCACCGTCGCCGTGGGTGATAGTGCGTGCGCGTAGTATAGCGTAGCTGCTACATTGCTGCTGATAACTCACGCGGCCTTAAAAGGAAAAGACCAAAACACAGGCCAGTCCTGGTTAGCACAGCAAATTTTCCAGCGAAAATGCAACTATCTAGGGACCCCAGAAACACCAGATAACAAATGTAGAAAATCCAATCACAGCGCAGTTTTGCGAATTTTTGGATCATTTTTTTCTCAACTTTCACTGGATTACCGATTGTTTTTGACAAAGGCCTAGAAGATTATCGACAACACGTAACTCTTGGGCTTGGCAGAAAGTTATAGCATTGGGTTGGCAACTAAGCAACTGCGGATTTTTTTAGAAAATAAAAGACAATTTTTTCATGGAACGAAATAACTTTATACTGTAATGTATTGCCCACTTTGAGCAATGACCTTTTGCCATCTTTCACGCAGCATCATGATTCCACGTTCATAAAACTTCCGGTTATCAGCAAAAAAAAGTGAACCAGGTTCGATTTGACATCATTATCATTATTGAAATTTTCACCATTCAAGGCAAGTATCGAAATAAAAAGTGATCAGATGGTGCAAGGTCAGGAAAATGGATGTGGTAGAACATCCCAATCAAGCCATGAATTGACAATTCGAAAAGGCGTTGTAATTCATCAGGACAATGCAAGGCCACACACATCTTTAATCACTCGGCAAAAATTATTGGAGCTTGGTTGGGATGTTTGGCCACATCCCAGGGTGAGGCGTAGCGGTGTGATCGGCCCGTGAGGGATGCGCCCCCCCCCCCCCTTCTTCAGTTTTGGATCCGGTGCGACCGCTCCCCCCTCCATCGAGGTTGCGACACCAACCCTTTGTCTGAGCCAATTTGAGTGATTTCTCTTCCGAACAAGGCTTCCAAACGATTTTTGAGCAAAAACGGACGTTCTATACTCTGTTTATCTTTAATTGCACAAAAACGGTCCGCCAATAGTCCTCTAATGGGTCAGCTAGTACCGTAGTTTAAGTGCACGACGCGTTTTTGGCAGACCCGGGTGCGCACAGTGGCAGGGTGGGTGGCCGAGTGACGGCATTGATGAATCGATCGCTGAGCACACCCCGGTGCACACCCGGGTCTGCCGAGAACGCGTCGTGGACGTAAACTACGGTACTAGCCGGCCCATTAGAGGACTATTTGCGGACCGTTTTTTGTGCAATTAAAGATAAACAGAGTATAGATATGGTCTTACCGTCCGCATTCGGCTCAAAATGGTCGGATCGACCCGTTATAAGAAACTGATCAAGGGGCGTTTATCGCAAAAATCAAACGGTGTGATGTGGCTTCTTTTTGACATTTACAGCAGTCACACCGGCCGCATTCGGCACTAAATGACTCGGCCAACAGCTTTTTCTAGTGGTTCTGTTCAAAATAAAAACTACAGCAACCGGGTCCACAAAATTTATTTTCTGGATCTCTCCAGGCGTCTGAGTCCAGCCAGCGGTTTTCCAATTTTTCATCGCTCCAAATGACAGACTCATCGTCGACTGCTTGGCTGCTGGAAGGACTAATCAAGTACTCGTTGAAAGTTGTTCAAAAATGACATCAAAATTAAAATCGGACCACTCTGAAACAGGCTGCGGCGACGCAGCGCGTCGTGCGCGCAAAACGGTCAGGAGTAGCCGTTTTTTCTAAAAAAAACAAACCCGCTCGGTTCTGTAGGAGGGAAATTTTCTAAATAATAACGGACCGGGGGCCTGCGCCCCCCACCCCCACTCTACCCTGCGCCCAAGACTGCGGTCCCCTCTGTGATCGTCACACCGTACGCATAAGCCTGCCACATCCACCATATAGTCCTGACCTTGCACCATCTGATTACTTTTTATTTAGATCCCTGCAAAACTCCTTGAATGGTAAAAACTTCAATAATGATAATGATGCCCAATCGTACCTGGTCAGTTTTTTGCTGATATAAAGCAGAAGTTTTATGAACGTGGAATTATGATGCCGCCTGAAGGATGGCGAAAGATCGTGGCCCAAAATGGGGAATACATTACAGAATGAAGGTATCTCCTTCCATGAAAAAAATTGCCTTTTGTTTTCTATAAAAATCCGCAACTACTTAGTTGCCAACCCAATATGATGGTATTATTAAAAAATATAAGAAGGACCAAGGCCGGGATCATACTTTCCGCGACCTGCTACAGCGACAGTGCATATCAAGCATATCGACTTTCGGTCGATATGGATGGTAAGAATTGCGTCGCGTTACTCGTCGCTGGAAGTAAGGTCCCAGCTGCACAAAACAAAGACGGAACGAACGATTTAGAAAAAATTCATTCAGTTTTGATTCCTAACGCATGAATTTTGAAAAAATGCGTTGATTTTCTATTCCGAAAAAACAAATTTCAAATAAATTCGATTTTTCGAAGCGGACTAAAGAATATTCAAATATCGAGCAATCTAAGCATTCTTAGCATTATCACTATACACAAAGCAGCGAGAAAAACTCAATTTCCTTAATGAATAAAACACCAGAAACAAAAAGGCGAACTGCAGAAAAAATCGGAAACTCGAATAACTCAAATCCTCGAATGAAACGAATATTGAAACAACTCAAATACATGAATACATTGGGTAAACTGCTCTCTGTTCTATTGAAATGAATATCTGTGTGATTACCGAAAAAACTAATCGATTTTTCAGGATTTACCCGTATTTTCGGACGGCTTTCGAATAATATACGAAGCAAGTGGAAAATCTTTGTCGCCTATTCTCATTAGCAATTATTGATTATTCGACTATAGGGGCCTGCAGAGTTGCAGAGACCGGCGAGTGGTCGCCGAGCGCCAACCTTGTTTCGAAACATTATCGTCGCGGCGTCGGTTGCCGCTCGCTGGCAGAGATTTAGGGCAGGGTCAATACACTCTGCGGTGCCCCAACGTCGCCCTTCACGCCGCTTCGGTCGCCATCGTCGCTGAAGGTAATCGATATCACTTCATCCAGTGCTGTTCGACGCTGCGAGCAACGCCGCGACTTCAACTCTGCGGACCCTTTATCATGACGTGAAATTTACCGAATATTCAAAAAACATGAATTAGATTATCCGAATAAATCGAGCATATTGATTTCCCTAATGAAAATAAATATTTCAAAAAGCGGACAACTTGAAATTTCCAATGGACCAGATATTTTAAAAAGCGGAAATTCAAAACACACAATTGGGGGTCGCAGAGCGCCGCAGGTCTTCCGTCGGCCACCACTCGAAAATTGTAACTTTTTCAAAGATGCGAATTATTAAGTAAGAAAAGATTCATCGAATCATCAAATTTTATACAAATCCGGAGGTGACCCTCAAGACCCACCTGAGAATCCCACAAATTTTCAAACTCAAGAAAAAGGGGTCGCACGAATTTCCAGTTTCCCAGGCTGAGGGGAGGGGGCCGCACCTCTCGCGGGCTGATCACAGCGCCGTGCCTCACCCCCTCACACCTTCATACTACTCAACGCCAGCGCGGCACGCGCGTGCCGCGCTGGCGTGGCGATTGTGTATGAATACTTTCTACGCGCGTGACGCGCTTGCCGCGCTTGCGGAGACTATGAATACTCC
Organism: Aplectana chamaeleonis; assembly: GCA_029168955.1. Taxonomy (NCBI): domain Eukaryota; kingdom Metazoa; phylum Nematoda; class Chromadorea; order Rhabditida; family Cosmocercidae; genus Aplectana; species Aplectana chamaeleonis. The sequence continues at coordinate 1,043,710 of JAPDOI010000056.1, read as the reverse complement.
AGCGGCGACGCCATGGCGGAGCGGTGAAGCTGGAATGAATGAGACGATCGATAAATAATATCAGTGGATGAAAACGCAAAGGCGTTCCGTGTGGCAGTATGATTACTGCAGCGGCGACGCCATGGCGGAGCGTGAGGCGCGTGCCGCGCTGGCGTTGAGTAGTATGAATAGCGCCTGAGAGGGCCACACACTCAATTTATCTGAACAAAGTGGGCCGCACTCCCGACCAACCTTAGGGAGGGGCCGCTCTCCCGATTATCCCGGGGGGAGGGGGGACAGCAGTACCTCTCGACTTGCAGTAAGAGTGGGTTTTCTCCCCCACCCCGTAAAAGACGAAGCCGCACTCCCGCTTCAGATTTTCCTCAAGGATAGGAGACCTCAGTACAGCCCGAACTGAGGGGGTCGCACATCCGACATGAATAGAAGAGAAGAGGCCGCGCTCCCAGAGGACTGATATTATCGCGATCTGACCCTGGGTAAAAGGCTAAAAGGTCTACTTTCAGATCTTCATTGAACAAAAGAAATAGCACCAAAACCGAAAACGACATAAACGCACACATCACACAGCTACGTCAAAACTTCAACGATCACTGCTAGTGGCTGTTTATAACTACACTTTACCCAGAAGTTAGAACAGGTTTTCGTCACCAATCACTATTACACTGGTCAATAGCTGCCACTTCCATAGAGACTGCACATCCAAATCAAGGGAAAAACAGAATTTCACTCGTTCAAAGACCTCTGGGAATGCCAAAAACAAATCTAAATGGCGTCATGAAACGCCAGAAATTTCGACCTGGAGTGCATTTTGAAGTGTTTTCCGCAGACTAGTTTTTCAGAAGTGTACTTCGGTTGCAAAAAAAGCGCCACAGACATACAAATCACTACAATACAATAGTACAATACAATACTAATCACTGAAGGGCAAAGTATAGCAAGGCTAGACAAAAATTACCATACCCGCGCAGAAAAAAATAGGTTTCCTAGGAATTCCCGATGGCAACCAAAAGGGCAACCATCTTTTCCATCTACCCTCAAATTTATGGGTTGTTAGGGATACACAAGCAGTCCAGTCGCCCTCCGAATACACCACCAAAAACAAAAAGCCCTTCTGGGTAAAGTCGAAAATATATTAGGTTAAAGCAGGGTACGGCATAAGGTGAGGAGAAAGCCTCACAAGGAAACCACTATAAGTCATAGTAACCATTCCAAATAAAATATACTTTCCTAGAACCAGTTTCGGACAAAAAGTCCGAATATGCCCATCGCAGCTGTCTGGACCCATTCTGAAAGAAGTTATAAGCATTTGTTTTCTGATTTTCGTACCTATTGTACCCTCCAAAAAGCGCATTATTCTTACGAAAATTCGGAAACGGACCTCATAATCGTGTTCAGCGCCCAAAACTACCCCCTTACGCAGTTTGGGTAAAGGAACATTTTCCAAACTTTGCGCAGACTGACAGCGTTTTGCACTTTTACGTATTTTCGGTTGGGCGTTTATTTATACCAATTAGAGGGCTCTCGAAGCGTTTTAGAAAAATATTCCAGATTTGACTTAAAATTTGCCCTGGGAGGTTATTTGGGGGTGCTGATCACGAATCTGAGGTTCATTTGTCGTTTTTCCAAAGTTTTCGTCTTAATTTGTTCAACGCTTTCCACCGGCAGAGAAAATTGACGACGAAATCGACTTAAAGGCACAGTCAAACCTCAGGGGTAAAATTTTATATTATAGTCCACCCACCGTGTATAAGAATCCTGCCGAGCGCGAGGTCTCAATTCGATCAACAAAGTGAGAAATTACAAGGGAAAGTCGGCCCCGCCCCTAACACCCTAAAAGCATAATCAAGCATTTCGCCCCGAATAGGGAACCAAAATCTTTGCGAAAGAAGAAATTTGTTTGTGTGGCGATGCTCAAAGACAAAATGTGCAATTACAGAGCTCTTGGATCCCTTTCCGGGGCGGTGTGCGCGGTTAGGCTCTTGGGGTGTTGGTTGGGGCGGGGCCGGTTTTTGCCTGTAGTTTCTCACTTATTTGAGCGAATTGGGATCTCGCGCTTGGCAAGGTTGCTATTCACGGTGGGCGGACCATAATATCAAATTTTATCCCTGAGGTTCGTCTGTGTCTGTAAAGCCACAGTCCAAGCTCAGGGGTAATTTTTGATATTGTACTCCGGTCGCCGTGTATAGCGTCCCTGCCAAGCGCGAAATCTCAATTCGCTCAAAAAAGCAAGGAAAAAGTCGGCCCCGCCCCCATGGAAGAAAACATGGGTACCGCCCACCGACAAGCTTCCGGTCTCAATAGGGAAGATAGGCGCGATCGATTTTGTTCCAAATCTATGTTCTTCCATTTGTTTTCGGTCTGGCTTCATTTTGTGACCTGCTCCAAAACGATGGCTGCGAATAGCGAGAAAAGGCAGGCTCGAGACAACTCGTCCGCAAACTTCTCGCCGTTCAAATTCAGCATCTTTGAGGGGCCATAACTCCGTTCGTAGTGACTTCTAGGCGATTCTGGAGACACTTTTGTGATCAGCGTAAAATTTCCTTCAAGATAAGCAGCAAAACAGAATTTCGATTCTGAGGTTGGACTGTGCCTTTAAGATGATCTCCGGAATGTGGCGACAGATGTGGCTCAAATCGTTCTTCTGGGGGCTATTTGGAGTGCTCAACACGAATATGATGCCAATTTGTCATATTTTTGACAGCTTACGGTAGATTACAGTGGGTGTACGGTAGTTTTGTCAAAGTCTCAGGCTTGATTCAAAACTTCTATGTGGGAGTTATTTGTAGTGCTGAATACGAAATCGATGTCCATTTGTCAATTCTCGAATTATCAAGGTAGGTTTTCCTTCTAAATGGCTTGTTACCTACCGTGCCTACAGTAAACTTCAAAATTTCGACAAGCGAATCCCATATTCGTGTTCGGCACCCCAGATTACCTCTCCATATAGTGGAGTTCACTAAGAGTGTCTCATTTACTTATCAATAAGAAGCGGTCGGCTGGGGATCAATGTGCATGAATCTCATACAAGCACGCTCCATACCGATTCAGCGAGAGCGGTTGTGCTGCAATGAGTTTCACGTTCATTGATCTTCAATCGACCGCTTCTCATTGATAAGTAAATGAGAGACTCTTGGTGGACTCCACTATACACGTTTTTAACAAAATCCAAAAAAAAATTGAAAACACCCTGAAAATCCATGGGGGTACCCTTTCCTTACCGCGAAGCTTTTAAAAAGCTCATAACTTCTTTCAGAGTGGGTCTGGGCAGCTGCGATGGGCATAATCGGACTTTTCGACCGAAAATGATTCTAGAAATGTACATTTCATTTGGAATGGTTACTGTGACTTATAGTGGTTCCCTTGTCAGTCCTCCCCCTCCCCCACCCGGAGCGTGATTTTGTTACTTTTTAGAAATTTTCTATGGCCCCACAGGAGCGTCTATACATAAATTCAGGTATAATCAGATTCTTTAAAATGAACTGATCCCAAACAGTGTGTACCCCCCATTCAGAATGATCCACTTGGTCCTCCAAAGGAGTTCAGCCCCTCCATGGCTCAGACCTCTGTGAGGCTCCACACCCCGCGCCGAGCCCTGGGTTGAAGCGAAGGTTTCCCGCCACTTGACATCTTGAAATTGACGATGGTCCTTCGGCCAAGTGCGATACACCGATCAAAAGCAAAAATTCTTCTCTATTTAACGTTGCCTTCCACTTAGGCCACAGTCTGCTCGTTTGCAAAATATATGTTATAAATCAGTGGTAATCTTCAGAACTAAGCATCTTTGAGTACTTCTATTCACTTTGGAGTTAACCACCAAACCTGCCAGAGACGACAGAATATTTGAGCCACCTCAAAACTAGATGATAAGGCTTGCGGGAAAATTCGACGGAGCGTAAAAATTGATTTTTACCGGATTTTGTGAATTTTCAACTTCGGCCTTATCTAGCTTCTCCGGAAAGTTACGGCCCCGAAGCTTCAAAGTTAGGTATAATGACCAAATTCCCACTCATTAACATTTTTTCGTCAATCACCGATCGTTTTTTTTTCGAGGAGCGATGAAAATGGAAAAAATCGAATTTTCAAAGAAACGATCGATAATTGACGAAAAAACCTTTTGTACGAAGACTATGTCATTATACTTAAATTTGAAGCTTCGAGGCCGAACCTTCCTGAATAAGCCAGAAAAGGCCGAATTTGCAGAATCACGAAATCAGCCAAAAATGGTTTCGATGTTAACCTCAAAGTAATTGCACTCAAAGATTTTTAGTACTGAAGATTAATACTGAATCAAAGCATATATTTCGCGAATGAGCGGGCTTTGACCCAAGTGGAAGGCTGCATTAGATAGAAAACAATTTTTGCTTTCGAACAGAAAGTCGCACTTGGCCGAAAGATTAACGCTAAAGTCAAAGTTAACACTTAGGAGACCGCGCGTTCCACGGCTAGCCCCCGTAGAGGACCGGCGCGCTCCACGGCAAATCGCTTCAGTGAGTTTTCAAACTGATTTTTTGTTGTAATTGCCTAAGTCAAAAGGAGGTATATGGCGCTTAATATCTGCATACCATTTATGGAAGTTGTATGAAGCATAGATATAAAAGCCAAAATTGGAAGGAGTCCGTCTTTCTTGAAGTAAAACGAAAAAATCGAGTTTTTGGCATGGGTGCGCAGTGTGGACACGAAGTCCCAGGGACAAAACAGCCGTGGGTGCGCAATGTGGACACGCGGTCCATTAAGTGTTAAGTGAGGGGAAACTTTCGCTTCAACCTAATAAAATCATTCTCAAAAAACCTGAACAATCATTTGAAAATAAATTTTACTCGAATAACCACCAAAAAAAATTATTCAGGTTCAGAAGGTAACAACCCTGCGAATATAATAGGATTAACTTACTGTTTGGAAAATTAGATGGAGAAAAAATGTAAAAATTAACCCAGCATTTCTAAAGACATCGTGCGCGCTGAAAACCATTTCCAATTTTTCGTGCACAGTCAAACCATTCGGGTTAGCTGACATTACCCATGAAACTTGGGCCTCCAAAAATGGGCACGTTAAAAGCTATGGCCACCTGAAAACTGATGTGGGGTCGATCATCTAGCACTTTTTCAAAGAATGTTGATGCGACCAGCAAACAACATGGCAAACATTTATGGCACTAGCTTCTCAAGCAGGAAACTTCAAAAATGACAGTGACCAACCAGGCCTTCGAATTAAAAAAAAACCTCAAAAACGACTTTGGCGCGAACTTCAAATCCAATTTGACAGTGTATTCAAATTGGTTTTTCTTTACAAATGAAGGTTTTCAGGGGTTCTTTCGGCATTTCCCTTAACTAAAGAGGCCAAGCTATGCAAATACATGAAAAACTTACATATGGTTTTCTGCGTGGATGGTGCCTTTGAAAGTCCGCAATCGACAAAAACTCATCAAACTGAGAAATTTGAAGAGAAGAAGTGTTTGAGAAAACTCGGTGGCACTTTTTCCGTATACAACCAAAAAAATTGTTCCGTGGAAGATTCCTGTATTACAAAACAACGATTTTTCGTTGTAAAACCTTGCAATCAAACTAAACAACCTTATGAAAAAACATTTAAGAGCATCCTTATCGCTGAAAGTTTGTCTCAGAAGAGAAAATTGTGGTCAATTCGCCCAAGTTCCGACGCCATATGTACATTTTTTCTCCTTTCGCTAATCCCTCCATTCAAAGCTCAAAACGAGTCAGCCCATCCATCTCCATCTGTTCACCATAAGAAATTCTATGGAACAGCTGGATTCCATCACCTACAATGAGTGCAATTCTTCAGAAACCATGAAATGGGCTAGAAGGGCATAGAAAGTAGTTTCAAAAATATTCCAACATACTTAGAATCTCATCAAATTCTCAAAAACGATTTTTTCACAAAAAAACGCTCCAGTGATAAGATAGGTGACAGTCACAAATGATCAAGTCCACCTCGCGAAATCTCGTTTTCAGAGCGAGAAGCGCGGCCTCGCGAAGGGCGAGAACCAGGAAGTGGCACTGTCGCCTAAGAAAGATGATAGGAAATGCGAAAATTCTAGAAGAACGAGTGAAAAAAAGCTAAAAAAAACTATAAACAACGTATAATATGCAGCGCGCAAAAAAAGTATAGGAAGGTTTTACACTTCAAGATTTCGCTGCAATTAGGAAATTGCGGTCTCAAATCCGTATTCCCTCATGTCGAACAACACCATTAGGCAGAGAACAAGAAAGTTTCGTCCAGAGATCAAATTTTCACGATTTTTTTTTTTGAAAAAAAATGCCACATTAGAAAGAATGTCAAATGTATAGAAACTTGTGATGAAAAAAATTAATTTATTTCAAATAAGGTGTAATTTTTCATTTCTATTCGAAATATCATAACAAATTAATTTTCTAAAGCAACTTTCTAGTTTTATGCCTAGTGGGTTTATTTGAGACGTGGAATCAGAATTTGGCATCCCATGAGAGCTTAAATGTTGAAATTGTTGCAAAACCTGGATATTTAACACTTTTCCGAACACTTTTCTATACTGTTATTAATTTCATAATTGTATAAACCTCAAGAGACATACAATAAGCTTCAGGAAGAGGTAGCCACCATGTATGTATGTATGTATGTAAATGGCTCAGATAGAAGACCCTTCAGAAGGAAGACCCTTCAGCAGAATCGATAACCTCCTCCCCTTCGGCCATCTCGCACTCTAAAGAATAGAATAACAGCTGGGACTGACAGAACAAAGGATGACTTTTTTTCCTGGAGGAAGGGTCTTGCGAAGAATGTCTTACTAGTGAAAATAATCTGTTTTGTAACAATTATAGACCCAGATTCTGAAAATGTCCTTTGAAGCTGCCTGGATTTATTCTGAACGATGTTGGGGACGTTTTTTCACCTATAAAAGCTTTATAGAGAGAAGAACTCTACGTATATTCTATATTTTTATCTTGATTTTTTTAGGTTCTATGGAAGAAAAAAACTTTATATTTTAAGAAAAAAAATTAAAATTTTTTTGTGAGCTAAATACTTGGAGTTCAGATAAGTTCAGTCCAGACATTTCTAAAACAGTGTCCACAACGATTAGAAATTTTCTAAAATTAAGCTTGTTCAACAGAAAAAATTGGGGAACTTCTCCAAAATATAGGCTGTGGAAAGGACGAGAACGACCACCTACTGGCAAAAATGAAGAATCGAGAATAACGCGGCCAGAGAAAAAAAGCTAGCTGCATTTCAGAGCACTAATTGAATACATCGATAGCCCTCAACGGCCGTTTCGCTTTATGCTGCTTTCCTTCGAGGAGAAACGAGAGAAAATCAGCAAAAAAAGGTTTTCTCTGGAGGCAGGACTGTGCAAAGTGGCAACCCGGTGCAACGGCGGGTCGTAACAATTTTTGACTTTTTTTTTTTGAGAAAAGAAAAAATTACCTAAAGGCAGTGTTCACGATAAAAGTCGTTTCTCTGTTTTTCCGCCTATCTAGAAAACGGTCCCATGCTGACTTCAATGATGTCCTTGGAATCGTGCAAGACCCTCTGTAAACGCAGTTATGGCCCCTCGAAATTCAGCAAGGGAAGCATTGTGGACGAGTTGTCCGAGGTTTGTAACTCCCGTTTTTTGCAGCCGATGTGTGCGAGCTGACCTGAGTGAAGAGAGAAGTTGAGAATGAAGGTGAGAACGGGGCTTTTGATCGGAAACCATTGCTCATTTAACCACGAATTCAGGGTAACTGTTATAGGATGTGCGCGGAGTGGCCCAATGGTTTGGCTGTCACACGAGATTTTCACCCACTTACCGGCCGTTTTTCGTCACACTTCCGTTCTTAATCTTCTTAGAGGGACCCAAAGCTTACGTTTTAGCCAAAAAAAAAAACGTCCAACTTTTTCGCCGTGAACACTGCCTTTGAGGGAGCTCGTGAAAATTTTGAAGAGAAAAAAGAATTTTCTCTTAACCACCTGGAGAACTCAAATGAGGAAAGCAATTTTTCTAGAAGGACTAGAGCAATTTTTCATCTGGAGATATAGTTAAAAATTTTCAAAAAATTTCCCAAATTTGAGTCGTCAAGGGTAGAGTTGTAGCTCCGCCGAAAATTGGTGCGACGGACAGCTCAGCCCTATCTGGGAGCGTATTTAAGAGGTAACACTACAGAGATGAAAAAATTAGGAAATAATATAAAATTTCCAAAATTGGACCGGTTGCAACAACAATTCTCAAGCCTGAAAAGGGTAGAAGAAAAAAAAATGTCTCCCATGAAAGAGAAGCGCGCCTGCAGCGACAGAAAACGAACAAAAATTGAGTCATAACTTTCAATTACGAAAATAATGATTCAACCTTGCTTCAACATCAGTGTTTTTAACGTTTACGGAGATGTATTTCGGAAGAATTCAGAACCTGTTTCCACCTAAAAAAATTCACAACTGTGGGGATAATCAGGGTTGAGCAGGACTGGATAGCTTGCCAACGGTGGTCGTAGATTTTGGGGGTAATTCAAAAAAAAAACTAGAGAAATTTACCCTTGAAAAATTCACTGAAAACACAAGTAATTTGACACCAGTTCACATGAGAAGTCTGTAGTAATCTTGCAATAAATCTCTAGCAATCTAGCAAAAACGGTAAGCTACAGAGATTAGTCGTAAATCTCTAATAAATCGCTGGTGAAATCGAAAACTTATAGAGATAAGTAGTAATCCGAAAATTCGGAAAAAAAATTTCTTTTTTTAAAAAAAAATTTTTAAACAATTATTGGATATTTCATGGACACTTTTGGAATTTTTTCTCCCGCGGCTGAATATTCGAATGTAGTGAGATAAAATTAGACGACTATTCGAAAAAAAGAATATTTTGGTTTCCCGAATAAATCCGAATTTCGAATGGATCGAATAATAAAAAAAAACGAATAAATTTGATTCCCGAATCTACCGAACATTTAACCCGAGAAATTTGGAATCACGAATGAATGGAGAATTCGAACAAAATAACAACTTTATTTTCCAAATATGTAGTATATTTAAAAAAAACTCGAAATTCCATGAATGAATCGGACAAAAATAATCGACTTATTCAAATTTGAATTCCTTGACATTTTAAGAAAAAAACGAAGGTCCGTGGCTTACTTTCTCAAGAAAAAACATTTAAATTTCACTCGCGGCTGACGTGGCGGTCGTGTACGCCGGCCTGCTAATCGACTCAGGCCGAGAGAAGAGCACAGCTGATCAGCTTACCATGACGCCAGCCGCCGTTGAGATTTAAACTGCCCACGCAAGACGCGGGCGAGATTTAAATGTTTTTTTCTCTTGAGGAAGCAAGCTACGGACGTAACTGTAATTGGATTACAGGGTGTTCCATAGTTATTGGCGCGCAGATATTGAAGTGTTTCTCGAACGCCACACTGGATTTTATGAATAACGAAAATGAATGCATTCATTCATATCAGTGTTCACGCAAAACATTGGCCAAATCTGGAAATATCCGCCATCTGTTCGAGTACCGGCTCGAAGTTGTCTCAGGAAGACGTCGCAGCAGTTACGGAGGTAGTCGTCATCCATTTCGTTCAGGGTTTTCTTCAAAACAGCTTTCCAGCACGCCAATTGTGTATGTCGAGATTCACAGACCTCAGACTCAATCAAGCACCACATTGAGAAGTCGGGTGAATGCAAGTTCGACGAGCAGGACCGCAATTCTTCGTACTTATTTGACCCCGGGTAGCTCACGTCGACACCAATCTTGAACTGATTTCGCCGTTTATGCTTACCCTTGGCCTGGTGTGAAGCACCAGGGTCTGCCGCCCAATCCGAAACTGTCACAGCGAATCAGAACAATCTCCAGGATTGTCTTCCTGCGGAATTCCTCTTTAAATTTCATGTAAGAATCCACAAAAAGCGGCAGATTTCTGCATTCACTAGCGATGCCTCCCAAAACAATCACAAAAGTGCTATGAAACGTCCATCCAAAGATGTTTTTCTGCGGTAAGACCTCATTGAATCTTCTGGCTGCTGTACAATCGTTTTCGTATCTCTTTATCGATTTCACACTGATAATTTGTTCCATCTTAGAAGGCCCTGACGCATTGCGTGACCCCATGACAACGGTGCAGGAGCTTCCTACATTTTTAGTATCATTTCAACTTTTTGTAAGCGGAAAGCAGACGGGTCTGCTCTAAATGGTGGGAACCAAGATTCAGCCTCTTCCTGAAGAGATTCCAGATTGCTCCTAACCACGGATTCCTTTCTCTAGCTATCCACCTCATCAACAGTCGAGAATTGCGGTTGACGCGTGCACACACCCTCTTGACAACCTTAGATATGTGAATACTGATCTTTTTGCCTTCATAAGCGTCGTCAGAGATTGGAAATAGCTGACGAAGACGAGTGATAGCATTCTGGATAAGTTTCAGCTGATTGGCGATGTGTCTCGTTGTGTGCCCCAAATTTTGCCTTGAAATGATGGTGCCGCACTTCGGACTAGCCTTCATCATACTAACTTTAAAACCAATATCTACAGAGTACTGATGAAAAATGCAAAGCTGAGACTCAAGAGAATCCAAAAAAATTAGAATAGCAAAAGTTGGGCATCAAAAACCCTTATTAAATAGAAGCCAATTATCGCGCCAATAATTTTGGAACACCCTGTAGAGGAGGATCGAGATTTCGAATAATATGCAGCACCCTCTCAAGAGATCACAGAAGAACAAGGCCTAATAGTAAAATGCATGCATACGAACACGATGAGAGGTCCCTAATTCGCCAAGCCACCAAAGGGAAGTCTTAAAATTTGACAAAATCGTCCACACATTAAAACAGAAAAAATTTGCACTTCGCCAGCGTCCACGGCCGAGAAGCGCTCGTAATTGGATGGCGTCGAGCAAATCGATAACAAAAAAAAAACACTTTCTCTGAATAAATTTGCCAAAATTGAAGGATTCGAGTGGCTAAGTTGCTTGGCTAATGCAACACTGCTGGTTAAAGTGGAACACGAATTGATGGACGCTCTGTTATCGGTTCTGTTACATATTTGCACAAGGCGATGGAGGCGAAAACACGAAACCCTGACGGAAAATTACACACAACCTCGTCATAGCCTGGCCAGAACAGGATCCGAAGAAAAAGTTGATGTGCTGAAGTGAACCCGAATAGAAGCAGGCAGTTCATGTACCTCCAGTGACGTTTTCAAATCTATGTTTGTAAGCTGCTGCTAAGTTAACTGAACCGAATTGTGGCGGGTTTCGTCAGTTCGGCGGCTAAGGTACGGGCACACCCATCAGGCAATTTTCAGGGAGTTTAGAGAAATTGTTCCGGATTTGGCTCCAAAATTTTTCTCAGGGGTAATACGGGGTCCTAAACACGAAATAGAGGTCCCGTTGTCGATTTTTCGAGAATTTCAACAAGTCCGGTACAAAGACTCTTATCAATGAAAATTTTAGTGGCAAAATGCAATTTTTGAAAATTTCCAGAACGCAGTGCTAAATTTGCCTCGAAACTCCCCTGTAAAGACCATTTGGAGTCCACAACTCTAATCTGAGGTCCGTTTATCGATTTTCGATAGATATACGGTAAGCTACAATACCCACCCTAATTCTTGTAAAAAAGACGCGGAAGACGCGGAAGCGCGTCTTTTTCGTCTTTTCGTCATAACTTATTTGTTAGCGGACTAAAGTGTTTAGAAAGTTATATCAATCGACTCAAGACGTCGAGACGAACACAATGATCTAATTTTCAATGTTCGAGTGATAAATTTGTCATCCTTCATTTGCCGAAGTACCTAAGGCGAGCCATAAACGGGCGAGTCTCAGCTAATTGCGCTGAGTTATTAGCGAGCAGTGTACTGTATGGCGCCGTTTACGCACCAAAGCCAAGCCTGATATATATCGGAATCTTACAAGCATTCAAATAGAACCATCTCTAACTCAAAACGATTCTATAGAAACTCCATTCAGAGTACTTTAAAGCAATGGAGTACTCGCCCTAATTTTCTCAGAGAAGTCACGAAAGTCGTATCTTTCGCGACTTCTAATTGATTTCAGTTTTTGGAAAATCTGAATCCGTTTTAAATTCTGAAGAATCTGAATTCGATTCAAGTTTATTTCTGATATTGAAATCTAGAGCATTTTCCAAATATCGAAAATTTCAAACTTATTTCAATTTTTTAAAATTTCTAGTTCATTGAAAAACCTAACTCATTATGGGAAAATTCAAAATCATTTCAATTTAAGAAAATCTGAATTTAATCCAAATTGTAAATAATCTGAAATCATTTCAAATTTTTTCTGATATTGAACACCCGGATTTTTTTCATGTTTTAGAAATTCGGAATTTATTTTAAGCTTTGAATTTTCCAATTGTTGTTTCTGAGAGTTTCTAATTTATTCCAATTCTTGAATAATATAAATTTAGTTCAGATGATGAAAATTTGAATTTCACTCAAGTTGATTTCTGATTTTTGAATACCAAATTCATATGTTATAAAAGAAATCTTAAGTTACTCCAAGTTTTAATTTTTTTATTTCATTTCAATCTTCGGAAAATCTAAACCTAGTTCAATTTTTGAAATTTTTTTCTGACTCGAAGTTTTGAGTTTTACTCAAATTTTGGACTCATTAATATTTTGAAAGTTGAGGCTTTGCTGAGAATTTCACGTATTTACATTATTAAAATCAGGCATTCTGACGCAACACAGAGCCCGATTGACATGAACTGCAGACAGGGAGTGTCTAGAGATCCGATAAGGCCAATTAGAGGTTTCCTGAGGGGCCTACTTCACACCTAGAAAGCCACCCCACCAAGTATTAATTCGAATGCAGGTCTGTTAATAGTATAGCAGAAACTCTTCAGTTGAACGTTTTATGACAACGTTTCGGGCCTAAGCCCTTCTTCAGGTCAACTGAAATACAAATAAAAAACATCGAAAAACTTTAACATCAACAGAGGCTGCTGACCGACCTGTTGTGGTGAAGGGTGTACTGTGTCAACCACAACCAAGGAGCCCAATGCTTTCTAAATAGGTAGGGTGAGAGGAAGTAGATGGTGTGGTGCCGCTAGATCCCACCTACCTCTATATGGACATGGGCAGTAAATGAAGGGATGGGGTCTCACATGATAACTGTGATATTGGTGAAAGGGTTTGGATGAATCGTTGATTATCCACTAGCTCGCCACTGTTATAAAGTGATAAGCCTCATCGCGGCTTTCATTTCCTCTTTGTTGTTGATCGGCGGTTTCAGCCTCCTTATCTCCATTGCCTCCCTTATCTTCCTCTCTACTGTATCCGAGATATTTCTGTGAAGGATTGTGACTTTAAGCTGAGGTGGTTGTTCCAGCGTGTGTCTTAAAGTGCGATGCTTCGAGAACGGACTTTCTGGGTAGCTTTGTGGGGCTCTCAGTGCTCTTCTGTGTTCGTCCATCCGCAAAAAGAGTGGTCTGGCTGTCTCGCCGATGTAAAACTCCTGACAGACCAGACAATCAACTCTGTACACCACGCTTCTCATCTGGCACACATTCGCTCCTCCACTACAATCTGAACAATTGATGCGTTCGCACTGATTTTCGTATAGACGCGACGACGTAAGGAGACGTCGCAAGTTTAGCGGTGGGCGAAACACAAGGTTAATGGGAAGCCCTGATCGTCGCACGATCCTATCGACGTCCATTGCAAAGGCATCAGAAACAAACGGCACGACGAGGGGTGTACCCCCTGGTGTCCGAAACACCCCTCGTCGTGCCGTTTGTTTCTGATGCCTTTGCAATGGACGTCGATAGTATGGACTTCAATACTTTCGAATGCAGGTCAGTGTAGGAGTAACGACGGAGTGCCTCATTCACTAGAGCTAGCATTTAGCTTGGTCCGAACTGCTCGTTCTATACTCCCCGAAGTGTTGGTTACTATCACAACAATACGCATTCTCCCCATGGAATTGCTTCTGAGCAATGCTTCTCCCAGATGCACTGATTTCCCATTTCATTAGAGTTTTCATGTTTCCATGTATATTCGAAACCTTTTCCTGATCAGCAATATTATATGTTCCCTTTTACAAAAGACAATCAAAATGCAGGGTGGGTGTATCATTTCTGTCTTTCTATCTCAATTTTATGAAAGCGGAGATTTATGATGTTGATGCTTTTGTGAAAAAAATCAAGAAAACTCGAGTTCGAATTTGTTTCAATTTTTAACAAAGCTAATTTATCTCAGTTTTTACTATGATTTCAATTTTCGGAAAATTTAAATATAGTTCGAGTAAGCTTCTAATTTATTTCATTTTAAGGAAAATGTTTATTTATTCAAATTTGAGAATTATTAATTTGATTACAATTTTCGAATTTCAATGAAATTTCAAACCTAGTTCAAATTTCGATAATTGAGGCTTTGTCGATAAGCCTCAGTATTGGCCTTCTCTTTCCGAATCGAGGATTTTAACACAGTACAGGAATTCGGCCCACCACGCCTAGCGTCAGATCCTGGGCCCCTCAAATGTGGTGGAATTAGTGGCCGCGCTACTCCTCAGCTGGGCCATCTCGCCACCCACAGCACCAATCGATCGCCACAGAGACCAACCAATGGCGAGGATCAAGTGATCACGTCCAATATGAATTCTTCATATTGGTTATACATAGAAAAGAGTTTGAACTGGGTATTAGAAGATTCTGAATTTTATTCATTTTTTCTGACATTAAAAATCCTTTTTTTTCAATTTCAAATTTCAATTTGACTAAAATGGTTTGATTTTTTTTTCTTTTACTCTAATTTATGAAAATTTTCAATTTATTTCATTTTACAGGAAAACTTAATTCAAATTTGGGAATTACTAGTTTGATTACAATTTTCGAATTTCAATGAAATTCCAAACCTAGTTCAAATTTTGATAATTGAGGCTTTGTTGATAAGCCTCAGTATTGGCCTTCTCTTTCCGAATCGAGGATTTTAACACAGTACAGGAATTCGGCCCACCACGCCTAGCGTCAGATCCTGGGCCCCTCAAATGTGGTGGAATTAGTGGCCGCGCTACTCCTCAGCTGGGCCATCTCGCCACCCACAGCACCAATCGATCGCCACAGAGACCAACCAATGGCGAGGATCAAGTAATCACGTCCAATATGAATTCTTCATATTGGTTATACATAGAAAAGAGTTTGAACTGAGTATTAGAAGATTCTGAATTTTATTCATTTTTTTCTGACTTTAAAAATCCTTTTTTTTCAATTTCAAATTTCAATTTGACTAAAATGGTTTGATTTTTTGTTTTTTTCTTTTATTCTAATTTATGAAAATTTTCAATTTATTTCATTTTACAGGAAAACTTAATTCAAATTTGGGAATTATTAGTTTGATTACAATTTTCGAATTTCAATGAAATTCCAAACCTAGTTCAAATTTTGATAATTGAGGCTTTGTTGATAAGCCTCAGTATTGGCCTTCTCTTTCCGAATCGAGGATTTTAACACAGTACAGGAATTCGGCCCACCACGCCTAGCGTCAGATCCTGGGCCCCTCAAACGTGGTGGAATTAGTGGCCGCGCTACTCCTCAGCTGGGCCATCTCTCCACCCGCAACACCAATCGATCGCCACAGAGACCGACCTAACTACAATGCTAAGGTTAGGGACTGCAAAAAAATCATTCCATCCAAACTCTTGGAATTTCTTTAAAAAAATGAAGAGACCACAACAACTTTTTTTCTTATTTTAAGTTTACGGGAACTCATGTATGACTTTTTCGGAGCAAGAAAATAAAAAACACTTGCAACAGCGCATTTTCAGGGTTTTTATGAGAAACAGCTGATTCTCGTGGAATTCCCATCTGACTGTTGAGTGTTTTCGGGAGCAAAAAAATGTAGAAGATTTTGAAAAAAATTGATGAAGAATGTTTTTCTGGTCCGAGTTAAATGAAACTGACGCGTCTGAAGCTCTATGCAATTTCGTGGATAATTTTCAAAATTTTCATTCATTTTTTTTTGAAATTTTGGAGAACGACAGAATTTTCAGAGTTTTTGTCAAAAAGCAGCTGATTCTCGCGGAATTCCTATCTGAAAGTCGAGTTTTCGGGAAAAAATGTTGAAAAATTCGAAAAAAAAAGATGAAGATTTAAAATACGAAAAAAGGATTTTTAAAGTCAGAAAAAAATGAATAAAATTCAGAATCTTCTAATACTCAGTTCAAACTCTTTTCTATGTATAACCAATATGAAGAATTCATATTGGACGTGATCACTTGATCCTCGCCATTGGTTGGTCTCTGTGGCGATCGATTGGTGCTGTGGGTGGCGAGGTGGCCCAGCTGAGTAGTAGCGCGGCCACTAATTCCACCACATTTGAGGGGCCCAGGATCTGACGCTAGGCGTGGTGGGCCGAATTCCTGTACTGTGTTAAAATCCTCGATTCGGAAAGAGAAGGCCAATACTGAGGCTTATCAACAAAGCCTCAATTATCAAAATTTGAACTAGGTTTGGAATTTCATTGAAATTCGAAAATTGTAATCAAACTAGTAATTCCCAAATTTGAATTAAGTTTTCCTGTAAAATGAAATTGAGTGAAAATTTTCATAAATTAGAATAAAAGAAAAAAACAAAAAATCAAACCATTTTAGTCAAATTGAAATTTGAAATTGAAAAAAAAAGGATTTTTAAAGTCAGAAAAAAATGAATAAAATTCAGAATCTTCTAATACTCAGTTCAAACTCTTTTCTATGTATAACCAATATGAAGAATTCATATTGGACGTGATCACTTGATCCTCGCCATTGGTTGGTCTCTGTGGCGATCGATTGGTGCTGTGGGTGGCGAGGTGGCCCAGCTGAGTAGTAGCGCGGCCACTAATTCCACCACATTTGAGGGGCCCAGGATCTGACGCTAGGCGTGGTGGGCCGAATTCCTGTACGGTGTTAAAATCCTCGATTCGGAAAGAGAAGGCCAATACTGAGGCTTATCAACAAAGCCTCAATTATCAAAATTTGAACTAGGTTTGAAATTTCATTGAAATTCGAAAATTGTAATCAAAACTAATAATTCCCAAATTTGAATAAATAAACATTTTCCTTAAAATGAAATAAATTAGAAGCTTACTCGAACTATATTTAAATTTTCCGAAAATTGAAATCATAGTAAAAACTGAGATAAATTAGCTTTGTAAAAAATTGAAACAAATTCGAACTCGAGTTTTCTTGTTTTTTTTTTTTTCACAAAAGCATCAACATCATAAATCTCCGCTTTCATAAAATTGAGATAGAAAGACAGAAATGATACACCCACCCTGCA
This sequence comes from Aplectana chamaeleonis, assembly GCA_029168955.1. Taxonomy (NCBI): domain Eukaryota; kingdom Metazoa; phylum Nematoda; class Chromadorea; order Rhabditida; family Cosmocercidae; genus Aplectana; species Aplectana chamaeleonis. Next base: position 1,026,487 of record JAPDOI010000056.1, on the reverse strand, counting down.
TTTTGATTGTCCTTTGTAAAAGGGAACATATAATATTGCTGATCAGGAAAAGGTTTCGAATATACATGGAAACATGAAAACTCTAATGAAATGGGAAATCAGTGCATCTGGGAGAAGCATTGCTCAGAAGCAATTCCATGGGGAGAATGCGTATTGTTGTGATAGTAACCAACACTTCGGGGAGTATAGAACGAGCAGTTCGGACCAAGCTAAATGCTAGCTCTAGTGAATGAGGCACTCCGTCGTTACTCCTACACTGACCTGCATTCGAATTAATACTTGATGGGGTGGCTTTCTAGGTGTGAAGTAGGCCCCTCAGGAAACCTCTAATTGGCCTTATCGGATCTCTAGACACTCCCTGTCTGCAGTTCATGTCAATCGGGCTCTGTGTTGCGTCAGAATGCCTGATTTTAATAAGAAATGTAAATACTTGAAATTCTCAGCAAAGCCTCAACTTTCAAAATATTAATGAGTCCAAAATTTGAGTAAAACTCAAAACTTCGAGTTAGATAAAAAATTTCAAAAATTGAACTAAGTTTAGATTTTCCGAAGATTGAAATGAAATAAAAAAATTAAAACTTGGAGTAACTTAAGATTTCTTTTATAACATATGAATTTGGTATTCAAAAATCAGAAATCAACTTGAGTGAAATTCAAATTTTTCATCATCTGAACTAAATTCATATTATTCAAGAATTGGAATAAATTAGAAACTCTCAGAAACGACAATTCGAAAATTCAAAGCTTGAAATAAATTCCGAATTTCTAAAACTTGAAAAAATTCGGGTGTTGAATATCAGAAAAAATTTGAAATGATTTCAGATTATTTACAATTTGGATTAAATTCAGATTTTTTTTAGAGAATTCCATAATGAGTTAGGTTTTTCAATAAATTATACATTTTAAAAAATTGAAACAAATTTGAAATTTCCGGTATTTGGAAAATGCTCTAGATTTCAATATCAGAAATAAACTTGAATCGAATTCAGATTCCTCAGAATTTAAAACGGATTCAGATTCTCCAAAAACTGAAATCAATTAGAAGTCGCGAAAGATACGACTTTCGTGACTTCTCTGAGAAAATTAGGGCGAGTACTCCATTGCTTTAAAGTACTCTGAATGGAGTTTCTACAGAATCGTTTTGAGTTAGAGATGGTTCTATTTGAATGCTTGTAAGATTCCGATATATATCAGGCTTGGCTTTGGTGCGTAAACGGCGCCATACAGTACACTGCTCGCTAATAACTCAGCGCAATTAGCTGAGACTCGCCCGTTTATGGCTCGCCTTAGGTACTTCGGCAAATGAAGGATGACAAATTTATCACTCGAACATTGAAAATTAGATCATTGTGTTCGTCTCGACGTCTTGAGTCGACTGATATAACTTTCTATACACTTTAGTCCGCTAACAAATAAGTTATGACGAAAAGACGAAAAAGACGCGCTTCCGCGTCTTCCGCGTCTTTTTTACAAGAATTAGGGTGGGTATTGTATGTACGGTGGGTCAACGATAGTTTGGTAAACTTCTCTCATTCGGCTCAGAACTTTTCTGTGGGGGTGTTCTGGGGTGATGAACACGAACTTGGAGTCTATTTATCGAGTTTCTGAATAAAAATGAGGGTTACGCTAGTGAAATGGCATTGTATCTACGGTAACCTACACTACGCCTCAGAATATCGAGAAACAGACCTCAGATTCGGGTTCAGGACCTCAAATAACCCCTAGAAAAATTTCGTGAGCCAAATCGACAACAGTTTTTCTGCACACCCTGAAAATTGCATGGTGCGAGCTCCCTTACCCTTCCGCCCAACTGAGGAAACCCGCCATAACTCGGTTCAGAGACAACATCCTTCATGTGCGTTAACTCAAAAAGCTCGCTGAGAGTCTGAAATGAGGTACACTCATTTAGGAATGTTCTCAAAGCTTACAAGCAATATCTCTGATAGAATGTAAAAAAACCGGTGGGAATCGAACCCTCGAATACTACTAGATGAGAGACGAAACGATTGCTTCTGCGCCACGGCACTGCCAGAAGTGTATGTGGTTGGGAGTTATGAATGATGAACCCTTGCCTGTATGCCCAACTGAGGAAATCCGCCATGACTCGGTTCAGAGAACTCCGCAGCAGCTACAAACATAGATTCAAAAACGTCATTGGAAGTACATCAATTGGTATGAATTTCGTTGGAAACGGCGTTTATGGCCAGTTCTCGATCCCTTGTAAGCGCGAAACCTCGATTCGCTCGAATAGGCGAGGGAAAAGTCGACCACGCCTCAGCAAAGGAAAATAAGGCACGCCAACCAACAAGTTTCTGATTCGCGCCTTTCGAAAAAAAGGCGCAATAGGTTCTATTCAAAATCTATGTTCTTGAATTGGTTTTCAGTTAGGCTTTATATTGTGGCGAGTAGCGAGAGAGACAACTTGTCCGTGAACTTTTCGCCGTTCAAATTCTAAATCTTTGTGAGATAGTCACTCTGTTCGTAGGAAGTTCGGAGCGAATCTGGAGCCATAAATTCAATCAGCGCTAAAATCTCTCCAAGCTAACAAAGGAAGTGTTCAGAGTGATAAACGCACACGCAAAAACGACCAGTACCACAACTCACTTCGAAATTGACGGAATCAATTTTCAGAACTTTCATGTTGCTGTTAGTGAGGCCAATGCAATGGTAAGTGTGGAGTCTTTCTGACTCCGGAGATCCATCGTAATACTTGTATTTCCTTCTGTAATTTCTAATAACCACAGGTCGAAACTTGTTAGATTTCTCTTATGGTGAACGTCTGATCAGTTCACAATGAGGGATTTTAATGGGCAAAGAAACAATTTCCGATTGACTTCGGGTATTGGCTTAGTTATCACTATTGTATGGTACCCCTTGAAAGCTGCTCAAAAATGGAATCAAAATTTAATTCGTAGGACTCTAAAACAAGTCATGGCTATGCGGCGCTTTGTGTGCTTAAAATTGCCGTGAATCGCCGTTTTTAAGAGAAAAAAATCTGCTCGGTACGGTGGGAGGAAAATTTTCGGCATGATGACGGACCGGGGGCCTGCGGCCTCTCCCCTACCCGGCGCCTAAGGCGTCATTCATAGTCCTCACCGCAAGCGCGGCACGCGCGGGACGAGCGGTGGACTATAAAACTTTTCACCGCGCCGGACGAGCGGGAAGCCACTATGAAATCTCCGGCGGCACCGCCATGGCGGTGCGGGTGAAAGTCGGGCCATTACTGTGACATGCACAGAAATTCCTGGCTTGCATTTGCGTGTGCGGTAGCGCATGACAGTCCCAGAATTAATTATGTTGGAGGGGACTCAAATCGAGAAGCAGGTATTGATTGAAACGGTAAAACCGCCACGGCGGTTTGGGCGACGCCGCCATGGCGGAGTTGAAGGACTATGAAAGTTCTTACCGCGCGTGCCGCGCGGAAAAAGTTCCATAGTCCACCGCTCGTCTGGCGCGTGCTGCGCTTGCGGTGAGGACTAAGAATGGCGCCCAAGGTTGCGGCCCCCCTCTGTGATCATCACACCGTACGCTCGAGTCTGCAGGGGGTAGTTTTGGGCGCTCAACACATTTATGAGGTCCGATTCCGGATTTTCCGAAGACTAATGTGCCTTCGAAGGTATAAAAAGCACTAAAAAATTACCAGTCTAAGCTTACAACTTCTTGGAACCTGCAGCTCGGGGCGGGATACTGCGCAATTTTGCTATTGAGCCACATGAGATACCTAGTCGTTTTCGCAGATGCGTTTACCACTCTAAACATTTTCCTTACAGCGAGGTAAACTAAAAAACAATTTTGAGTTTGCTCTGTGCCTTTAATGAAAACCTCAAAGTTTTATATGAAAGAAGAACTTTAAATCGTCAAAAAACTCAACAACATTTCAGGCTGAACTAGGAAATGCCCGTTGGAGGAAGCTCTAGAAACGAAAATGGAATATATTGATTTGAGGCCCGCTGGACGGTGAGCTGTTCCGACGGGCACATATGGGCCCGACGTGAGCACACATACACTCACAGTGGTGGAGAGAAAGAAAACTAATCACTATGTGAGAGACACGGTTGAAGACTACTTGAGATGACTCACAAGGTAGCCTGGCCATTCAGGATGAAATGTACTTTCTTGGACCCATTTTGAACGTAGAATTCGGGTGTTTTGGATTTGTTTTTCGGATTTTGCTCAAAACATGTACATAGGATGCTGAACACGAAACTGACAAGGGAACTCCATTTGGTTAAAACTGGCGATTCCAAATGAAATGTACTTTTCTAGAATTATTTTTGAACGTGAAGTCCGAGAATGCTTATCGGAGCTGCCTAGACTCACTCTGAAAGGAGTTATGGGCGTTTTTCAAGACCACGCGGCGCCCATGGAATTTTCAGGGTGTTTAAAAAAATTCTGATTAGGCTCAAAACTTATTTGAAGGGGTAATCTAGGGTGCTGAACACGAATCTGGAGTCCCTTTGTCGAAATTCTGTGGTTTACTGTAGGTTACGGTGAGTACCATGCTATTCAGAGGACAAAACCCATCTTGATAATTCGAAAATCGACGAATAGACATCGAATTCGTATTCAACACCAAGAATAACTCGCACATAGAAGTTTTGAATCAAGTCTGAGACTTTGACCAAACTACCGTATACCCACCCCACTCTACCGTAATCTGTCAAAAAACGATAAACTGACATCAGATTCGTGTTGAACACTCCAAATAACCCCCAGAGAAACGATTTGAGCCATATCTGCCTTCATAGTCTGGAAACCGTCAAACCTCGATTTTGCTTTCAAATTTTTCGGCCGGTAGGAAGCTTTGAACAAATTTAGTCGAAAACTCTGAGAAAAACGAAAAATAAACCTCTGATTTAAGATCAGCACCCGAAATAACCCCACAGAGCGAATTTAAGTCAAATATGGATCATTTTCCTTCAACGCTGTCTGAACCCCGTAATTGATATAAGTAAGCACTCAACCGAAAATCCGTACAAGTGGAAAACTATCAGTCTGCACGACGTTTGGAAAATGTTCCTTCACCCAAACTTTGCCCAGTGTGGTAGTTTTGGGCCCTTGAAACGATTATGAGGTCCGTTTTGTTATTTTTCAAAGAGTAATGCCCTTTTTAGAGGGTACAATAGGTACGAAAATCAGAGAAAAACAGCCTATAACATTTTTCAGAGTGATTCTAGACAGCTGCAAAGGGCATATTGGGACTCTACGTCAAAAAAAAAATGATTCTGGAAAAGTACATTCCAATCCGAATAGCCAGTTTGGCTAATAGTAGTTTCCTTGTGCAATCCGCTTGTCGAAATTCTGAGCTTTACTAAAGGTTACGGTAAATACAATGTCATTTAGAAGGCAGAACCTACCATAGCAATTCGAAAAACGACCCCAGCATAGAATATTCAGGTCAAGTCTGAGACTCTGACGAAACTACCATTTAGCCACCGTAATATACCGTAAGCTCTCAAACATCGATAAACGGACCTCAGACATTAAACGAGCAGAAAATCATATATTACTTTTTCTGTTTTTCTATAGCATAGAATCTCTAATGAACAAAAATGCTGGGAAGCTCCTGGAAAGACTTCATTCATGAAGGAAAACCCGTTTGAATACACTATAAGAGTGGGTTCCAAGTTCGCGCCAAAATCTCCTGAAGTTTTCCTGCGCTTGGAGTTTCCAACATATTTGTTTTCCATGTTGTTTGACGGTCGCATCAAAATTCTACGGAAAGGTGCTAGATGACCGACCCCACGACAGTTTTTAGGTAGCAATAACTTTTGAGAAGCGCACTCTCGGAGCTCCAAGTTTCGTGGGTGATATCAGACAGTCCGAATTGTGCATAACTGGACTTAAAAAATTGATAGTAATTTTCAACGCGCACTATGCCTTTAAGAAAACATTCTGAAAAGTTATGCTTTGGAAGTTTCGAAAAGCCATTCTCGAAAACCATTTTTTCAAAAATTGTGAAAAAAGGTCATCATCTAAATATTCATAAAAGGCAGTGTTAACGATGGAAAAGTTGCACGTTTCTTTTTTTGGCTAAAACGTAAGCTTTGGATCCTCTTCAGAAGATTAAGAAAGAAAAAGGGACGAAAAACGGCCGGTAAGTGGGTGAAAATCTCGTGGGCCAGCCAATCCATTGGGCCCCGTCCTATAACAGTTTCCCTGAATTCGTGGTTAGATGAGCGATGGTTTCAGATCCAAAGCCCTGTTCTTCCCTTCATTCTCAACATCTCTCTTTGCTCAGGTCAGCTCGCACACATCGGCTGCAAAAAACGAGAGTTACAAGCCTCCGACAACTCGTCCACAATGCTTCGTTAGCTGAATTTCGAGGGGCCATAACTCCGTTTCCAGGGGGTCTTGTACGATTCCAGGGACATCATTTAGGTCAGCATGGGACCGTTTTCAGGATAGGCGGAAAAACAGAATAACGACTTTTATCGTGAAAACTGCCTTTAAATCGAAGACTGTCATCGTTTCCCCATGTCTAGTATACAGTAACGAGTATTCGCCGTGAGAACCTTCAAAAACATTTCCTACCTCGCAAGAAAACAAAAACAAACATCATAGACAATTCATAAATACATGTCATCGCCAAACCAATCATATACTAATCTGCATCTTTATTAGAAATATAGATCTAATTACAAACAAAAATAATACGCATCAACTTTTTTAAAAATTTTCAAAAACAATGGCTAGTAGGTAAGTTTCTGCAGAAAAAATAAGCGGATCGCAAAGTTTCTGAGAAATTTCTGTCCTTAACCCTGCTCAAACTAAATAAATAACAAATAAGCAATAAATTAATAGAATGAAAATAATAAATAAAAAAATTGTGACCAATCAGGCCAAAACTGTATTCGTAAATCATTTCACACTTTGGGCCTAACCACTACATCATGAATACCCTGAATATACATAATATTTCAAAGCAAATTCTGTACCCTAAATCCCCCATACTGGAATAGAGAGATCTAGAAATAGGAAGTCTCTGCAGAAGGATATGGGGATGAACTTTATGGAGTGCACTCGAAGCTCCACGACGAATTCAGGTCGATCAAGCGATAACAAAGAGATGAGCCGGCCAGATATGCATACATCTCAACGAACAAAGACTAATGCTTCTATATTTAATGGAAAATAAAAAAACAATCTAGGTAACTCTCCAATTTTTTTTCACATTCATGATTTATGATTTCCAAATTCAGTCTTTGAAAAGCAAAAAAGTGAGCAATCAAGCCATACTAAGGTCGAACCTTGACACGAGGGTCGAGCAGAACGTTGCCCCGGTCATCAAACGAAAAATCTTTGCGTAGCCCGCTTAGATCGAAATGTATTTCGGATTTTTTGGCCCAATTTTTTAAATTGTAATTTCTATTCTACTTTTTTCGTAATCAATGCAACAATATTTTTTTTGCAATCAATACTAACCCACTGACGAGCCATAGAGAGCGTTCATCAATTCTGTGCCCCGAAATCCTCAAGTTGTTTTCCCAAATTTTCAAGTTTCTCAAAACTTTCGCAAGAAAAGAATGTGGCTTTAAAGGTTTCCAAATAAATATTATTTTTTAGTTAAGGGTGCATTTTTTTCCATTAAACCATTTTTTTGGGAATCTATTTTCCATTCGATTCTAGTAGAAAAGATTCTTTATATGACTCAGAAAGACGTGATCGAGTCTGAAATTTTTTTTTGTGATCGAGTCTGGAATTCGTCAGCTATTCAAAAATTCGATTACTAGTTTTTTTTTGAAGAAATAGCATATTCAAAAATAACGAATAATTTAAATCACATATAATTGGAATTCCAGAATGAATCAATAATTTGAAAAGATTTCAAAAATCAACTCGTCAATTGAATGACACCTAATTTTTCAATGAAGAGGACTCAAGAAAAATTCTAGTAGTTTTCCGATGAAAACAGAAAGAATGAAAATTCTTAGAACAACTGACGATTCGGCGACTGTTGCGACGCGACCGCTCGCGCTAAGACTCCCACCAACAGCCTCGAATTCAACTGAGGATCTATGGATGAAACAGAAGGAAAACTTGGAAACGAACAAACAGGAATGGAATACAAGGAACATGAATAAATGATTAATGTTACCAGCTATGCAGCGCTTCAGCGTCAACACCGCGTTGGGGTCTAGGCCTCTCTCAGAGTTCGATCGCCGCGCGACGAGATGGGATGGCAACCATGAGCATCGATCGAGATCGCATCACATGTTAATCTGTATTCAAAACATGCCATCGCGGGGATCAGCGATGAAAGTGTGAAATGGGCCCAATGCGTCAATTATACTCCAGCCGTCGAGCGGCGCGGCACAGCCCATTTCCTTAATATTAGTCAAGCGGTGCGGCTCGTTCGACATGAAAGGATCGTACTTCGCCGCGCCACACGGCGTTGGAAGCATAAACGACGCGTAAAGCGGCGTCCAGCGTTAAATCGCGGCGCGAGCCGAGGCTATAATTAGCCTACATCTCGATCAAGCGACGTCGCGTTGGGTCGTCGCTAGGTGTTCACAGTGAAGAGGCGCGACAAAATCGATATGGCGCGCAATATGCCTTCGCGCGACGTACATCGCGTCGCCTTTCAATGCAACGCGACGCGATGGACGCCGCGAAAAGGCAAGCTGCTGCTGGATTTCTTCAGTGTTTTTTCATTAGCACAGCCAAATCTAACAATGAAATCAATAAAAATAAACATAGTAGGACCACATTCACTTAGCAAGCACGAAAAATCTGTTGCTAATCCTAATAGAAAAAGTATGTTACTTCTTTGAGAAAAATTACCTACATAAGCAATTGCGCGTAGTCGTGCAGCGTCCGCGCAACGTGCACACCTGAATTCCTGCGCGACACGATTTTCGCCTCGGCCGGATGTAAACGCTGCGCGAACGCTGGACGACCTCGCGCAATTGCGTACGAACACAATTTTGCGTGAACAAGCAGCAGTAAATTTTTAGTAACGGTAGCAACGGTTTTTTTGTGTTTGTTCGAGTGCAGACGTCCTTAATATACTCATTTTAGTGCTTTCGTTGTTGGATTTCGTGGTGCTATGTGGGAAGGGGGGGGGCACTGTTGTATCGGACTTGGCCACGCCCATTTTTCCGTGCCGCAATGACTCTCCTGATTTTGGCAGGGGAGGGAAACCCCGGGTAGGTGCTCAAATTTAGTGCGGCACAGTAAAATGGGCGTGCCCAAGTCCATCGCGCCATAGTGCCCCCCCCCCTCCCACATAGCACCGATTTCGTGGTGTAAATGAAAAAAAAACTGAACCAGACCACATGCGAGGTTGCATTCGCGCGACGTCCATCGCGTCGCGTTGCATTGCACGGAATGACGTCGCACAAAGTTTAATTGCGCGTCATACCGATTCTGTCGCTCCTATTCACTGTGAACATCCAGCGACGACGCGACGTCGCTTGATCAATGCGCAAGCTAGTCATAACGTCGCGCCGCAAATGTACTCTGGGGCGGCATGCATGAACGCAGCGAACGGTGTCAGGGAGCCGCTCCGCGTGCCATGCGCGCAGCGTCGAGCAACGGGGTGGCCCCGAATTTCGTGGCGTGTATTGATGCGCTTGATTTTCGGGGCCGCCCCGTTGCTCGACGCTGCGCGCATGGCACGCGCAGCGGCTCCCTGACACCGTTCGCTGCGTTCACGCATGCCGCCCCTGAACGCCGCCTCAGAGGACAAGTATAATCCCAAAAACCTTAAGCTTCAAGAGACAAAACTTCGACACAAATGAAACAAATAAAGCCTCTGACTCAATGATAACAAGCACTTTCAAAGCTTAACGACAAGGAGTTTTTCTTGATTAAGGAAACCTTGATGACCGAATGACAAACAAAAAAAGAAAACCCTTACCGCTGGAATGTAGGGGTGGGTGAGTCCCCATGGAAAATGCGTATTCATAAATCATACCGATAGCTAAAAGAGAAAATGCCAACTACTGATAACACACATTCCAATTCAGATTCAACATGGCATCGCAACATTCAGTATTCAACGAAATTCTAGCGTACGCTCACGCAAAACGATGATTTCTTCCACCTATTTACCATTTCAATTATCGATCGCAGCTAAATTGATGACAAATTTTGCTAGAACCATTTCAATTGATTGCTTTCTCTAGTAATTTGGTTCAGTAATATGTACAATGTAGTAGCATGGCCTTACCAAGAAAACGTGGAAAGTAGGCGAGAGTCAATCAAATGTTGCAACAAAAGTTATCTTCAGATCGTTGGACAGCTGAAGCCAGTTTTTACATCGCCGCAGCGTCTCATTGCCGGTTAACCAAAGGCCTCCACATAGTCGAGCGGCAAGAGTCGCGCTGTCATGTTGAGGGATAGAAGCGACTACGCAGCTTCGTCTCTGCGCTTTCTTCCCCATCAATACGGCGCGACTTTAGCTGCCGGACTATGTGTAGGTCTTCAGTCGCCGACAACCAACTGGCCTACCCATAGTGAGGCCCTTTAGTTCGGAACACAGATACCCTACACTGGAGTGTCAGCTTGTTGTCTGGCTGCGATAGGCAGTTACCTGCCTGTTACCCAGCAGTTACGTATACATCTGCCTAACGCCCAGTTAGCATTTTCAGCAGTCTATACCTCGATTTGCACAATGGTAGAGAGTAGGGAAGACAGGCTTTATGGCAGACAAACCGAGCACCAACTTCGAGAGCACTAGCAAACCTTCGAGGTATACGATGCATTACTTTGTATTTCACAGTGTGAGGCCGAAGCCGCCCACCCAGTTTGAAGTCTAGAAAACGAACGAAGGCGGAGAGAAGAATACAAGGAAATGTAGCGCAATACAAAAAGTTGTGGATACCAGGTAAATAGAAGAATAAATGCTATACAAGAAGATGCGAACACGCGGACATCAGGCAGAGCTTTCGGAAAAGGGACGGTTTTTCGCGGCGATAGGCAGGTTCTTCGCAGCAACTACGTCTGATCGAGGTCCGGCAAAGCAAGAGAGTGAGAAAGTGGTGAAAATGTTAATGCAGGAAGTGTTTGCTTTCAGCAGACTTGAACATATTAGAGGTGTATTGGGAAGTAACGTAATTTTCAAAGAGACGAACAGTTTCTTTAGAAAAAATAGACGAATGATCTCCCATTTTTTGATGTTTGGAAAAATATATTCGAATTTTTAATTGTTAAAAATTCAATGGAACGAGAACTATGAAAGTGCCTGTCCTTATGGGGCCGGGAGTCGCGGCTGAACTGACTCTTGGTCGCTTTTCCGGCGTTTGCAGATTCTCCGATTTCGGATGTTGGAAAAATTACTAGATCTGGCAAGATACGACAACTACGGACAGTAATTTTGATTCAATAAAGAAATATCTCTCAAGAATTCAATTTTCCTGATGAGCCAGGGTCAACCGCGATTGTGTTGCAACACAACACAATTTGGTTTGTAGGGGTCGTAACAATTTTGGTTCAGAAATGAACATTTCGGGAAGTTCGAGCCAAATGACGGTTTTTACAGATGGTTCATGAGATTTTTCCAAATTCTTCCACCAACAAAGGGCCACAGCTACGCCGAGGACCGACACAAAGACTCGCATGGCCCTCTGAAATGAAGGTACAGATTAGAAGCGACGACTAGGGGTGAGGGGTTCGGTGGGGGGGGTCATAGTTTTCAGTATATTCATAGGGTACCTTGACTACATTCGTTTCGGTCGACATCTTTTCTGCACCTTCAAAGCCAACAGGCTATAAAACGGCCAAATTCACTTGGTTCCTACGCGTGCTGGTGCGGAGGTTAGAGACAGTGAAAGAACGGGGGGCAGACGGAGGCTGAGGCGTCGCGCGCGCCGCTCGCGCCTCGAATGATGTGAATTACGACGTTTTGTAGAGGGTACCCACGCATTGAGAGCCGAGGCTGGAGGTGGAATTGGTGGAGGGGTCGCATCCTACAAATCTTGATAAAAGAGCTCTAACACATTAGTTTTAATTGAAATTTTTCTACAATAATTGAATGAGCGCACGCCTCACTCAGAGAATCGGGGGGTCCTATTCGGCCACGATAGGCTTTCGATCCGACTACGATGAGTTAGGACGACGAACGAGCCACAATGCCCATGATTGAACACGTTGATCGATCGTTTCAGAACTGACCCGGCGCGTATCAGCTGCATGGCACGTATATAAGGGGCCCGACCCAGAGAGAACGCCGTCCGCCTTTACGGACTGGTCCTGGAAGGTGTCTACGAGTCACTTTCTCGACGATTTTTGAACCGCTGAGGGGTCTCCCCCCCACGGTGCTCAGCGAGGGGAGGTCCCTCGCTGTCGACCGTGGCGAGAGTGACGTCCCTGTCGTGGAATGCTCTAGGGGTAATCCCTTGCTGCGGGCCGTGACTTGGACCGTATCATTGTTGAGGGAGACATAATCCCATCGAAGGGGTGGGAGCCCGCCTCCAGCGCCACGTAGTGCTATCGAACAGGCCACGTGCTGCCGCGTGGGAATCGAGGGTGCGGCAAGGGTTTTTTCTCTCTGCGCCACGTAGTCCTACCGTACAGGCCACGGGCTCCTAGGAGCAGCACGTGTTGCTGCTAGGTACCCGATTAGAAAGCCTATCACGGCCGAATCGGACCCCCCGACTATCTGAGCAGGTTGAAGGTGAGGGGGTCGATGAGGGAAGAGGTGGACGGGATTTGAGGAGGGTCGCATTTTGAAAATTTCCGTAATAGTGCGCGGGTCAAAGAGCAGAGAATTAAGAAGTCGGTGGAGGTACCGAAACTTTTTTGAATGGTCATGGAACTGCCAAAAAGCATGTGTTTGAACAGATTTTTTGCTCTACTTACTCAACTCTGCGACTAATACTTACTTACTCAACAAGATAATCGCTGCATTGGCAGGGGTCGTATTTTAAGAAAGCTCGTGAAAGGGTGCAAAACGTTGGCTTCGAAAAGACAGATTTTTTCAATGAATAAATAAACACAGAAACCTATTTCAGCATGGTTAAACCATCGATGTGATGCTTATTCTAGGACACTTTCCTATACGGGGGAGGGGGGGGGGGACTCAGGATGCTAAGCAAAAATGAAATGATCCACCGCTCGGTGATGCTATCAACTCAAGTAGTGTTAGTCCTTCTCTTTTTCCTGTTATGCCTGACTCTGTATGGTTTCACCCCGGGGAATTGTCAGAGCTACTAGCCAAATGGCCTAATTCGTTTTCTGACACGCCGGATCACATACCATTATATTTCATTAAAAAGGTGATTGATATCATAGTTAGCCCGCTTGCACACATTTTCAACCTGAGTTTTATGCGTGGAGATGTTCCGAGTAGATGGCGTACATCCTTTGTTACTCCTATACCAAAGAAGAAGCCATTTTCTGATCCCAACAATTACCGGCCTATCAGTATCACATCTATTTTTGCAAGACTTTTTGAAAAGGTATTGAAAAAAAGAATTATGACTCATCTGGAGGAGCACTCCATCATCTCGGAGCACCAGCATGGTTTCCAAAAGGGTAAATCCACAATTTCGGCGATGCTGCAATCACTTGAAGACTGGACTCGTGCGCTGGACAATGATGCTGGTGTGGATGTCATTTACCTCGATTTTTCCAAGGCATTTGACAGAGTTTCTCATCGCAAATTAGTAAACAAACTAGAAATAGTGGGTATCCATCCGCGTATAGTGGCTTGGATTCGTGCTTTTCTCACGGGCAGAACTTTCAGAGTCCGGCTTAAGAGTACGTTCTCCTCTCCCTTTGCAGTCCTTAGTGGTGTTCCCCAGGGTGGAGTGCTTTCACCTATTCTCTTTAATATTTATACGTATGAGCTTCCCTCGATTATATCCTTGAACAACGTTGGCTGTTCGGCATTCGCTGACGACTTTAAATTGTACAATCCAATTCGGACCAGGGAGGATTCAGAGTGTTTGCAAAAAGCCCTTAATGATGTAGCCAAACGGTCGTCTGGATGGAAATTGCCGCTTTCCAGCGAAAAAAACTAAGGTGATGAAGATTGGTAAGAGGCGAGTTAATGGCTTCTATACTATTGACGGTGTGCAGTTGAGCGAGGTCAGCGAGATTAAGGACCTTGGTTTTCTTGTCAAGGATGATCTTAGTTTCGATGATCACTGCCACCAGGTAGCGTCCATGGCCAACAGGATGATGCACAGCGCGTTTCGAGCACTTACAACTACTAACGCAAATGTCCTGACTGAGGTGTATAAAACATACATACGTCCACTTATGGAGTATGGCACGGTGGTATTCAATCCATACAAAAAGGGATCCATCGATGCGCTGGAGAAAGTCCAGAGTACTTTCACACGTAGAGTTTACTTCAGGACATCGTGATTTCAGACTAATCGCAACGTGTGTCATGTCACCAGAAATGCCAAGTTGGGCCTAACCACTCTAGAGCACAGGGGAAGAAGGTTTGATATGATAATGTTGTATAAAATCATTCATGGGAGTGCTGGTATCAAGGCTAGCCGGCTGTTCAACCTGAGATCGTCAACCACCAGGGGAGCGCCGGTGAAATTGGGCCTCGTTGGGCCAGGCGGAATGTAAGACAGCACTTTTTTGTCAATAGGGCGGGGTCTGAATTCAACAAATTACTTCGGTCAGGCTTGGTAGTTGGGAAGTTCACTGAATTCAAAAAGGCGCTTGAGAGTTATCTGTTGTCCCAGGAGCGATGTTTGTAAGATCTCATCCCTTCATGGTGCCGGTGTTGCCTCGTAGTCAGTTTATCGATTTGCTTTATTATTGTCCTCTATCTTTAATCTTTTTCAGTTGCCGTTTAGGTGTTTCGTTTTGTTGTTTGTCTATCACACGGTTCTACCGTGTAATAAATCAAATCAAATCAAACCAAGTATTCCTATATTTTTCATAACAAAAGGGTTAGATTTTAGTATCAAGCACCTTTAATCGGAGTTTATGTTCCTTTCTATGAATAAAAAATCCCGGGTGGTTCCCATCTGCGAGAGAGCCCATTCCAGTAGGCATTATAGTTGGGCAAATTGAATTTTTTTTCGGAATGATCGACTTTTCGAATAAGTCGAAAATCAGACTTCATCGAATGATCGACTTATCGATTTATCCGGGATTTTGACTTTTCGAACAATCGACCAAACCGATTTATTTGAATCAGATGATGATTCGATGATTCTATTAGGCCCAAGTATAGTAGGCATTACTAATCAAGCAAGAAAGCAGCAGAAAGGGGAAATAAGGAAGGAATCGGCAAGTGAAAACGAGCAACTGATAAAATGGCCGAAAGATTGCATGCAGGGTCTGTAATGCAGACTTTTGCCCAAAAAAGATTTTGAAGCATAATTTCAGGCTTTCCGGCTAATAAGTAATGCTCTAGGACAGTTTTTTCCTGTCAGCACTATCATCCAATCAATTTCGAAGTTTATGAAATTTCTCGGAACATTCTCTACTTAAAGAATGCAAAAAAATGGGCGTGGCCAAGTGGGGTACCAGAATGCCCCCTCCCAAATTGCGATAGCACCTTTCCCTCTATCCAGCAGCAGCACTAGAAAGGCGATTTGCGGTCTTTGAAGAGATGAAGGAAAACGGAGATGAGGATGGCTGTCGTCGGGCACATTTCGTCCGGCTGTCTGTCGTCTCTTCACGGACCTCCCTTCTCTAACCTGCACAGCGGTCCGCGCGCGGTTGCCCCGATTCGCCGTGGAGCGCCGTATCCGACAAAGCGTTTAGTAATTCCGCCTGCGCGTTTCGATTCGCCACGATGCCAGTTAATTCATCGATGTTTTCCACATTTTTCGCTGCACTAATCCTGCATTTCTCGCGTTTTTAGTGGTTTCAACGCGAAATTTCTTAGAAATGTTGATTTGAAGATTGAGTACGCTGCAGGGTTGAAATTTTTACATTTTTGCTGGGTGTGATTTAATATGAGCTTCTGAGTTCTTTTTTTCGAATTTTATTCATGTATAAAAAAGTCTGATGGACAATAGTAGCATTTGGAGAATGGATTTTTTTGGGTGAATGTGAGTAAATGATTGATTCATACTTTTACAGTTTAGAAACAACAATTTTTCAAGTGGTTGCAACTGACACGTTCTTTTTACCACTCCTCATTTGTTAATCGCTCAGGCACTGTGTGAACCCAAATCAGTTCCTTATTCAAGGATGATATTTGGAAAATCGTACAGAAATCCGGTACTTCTTTATTTTACTTATTTAGTTGGGTGCTATTTATTTCAGGTCAAATTACATAGAGGAAATTTCACACTAGTATTGAAGTTTTCTCCGACTTTCCTCATGAATTTGGATCAGAAAGAGCGGAAATATTCGTTACCCAGCCTCTTTTTCACGGATCCGTTGACCGCCTGCCCCTTTCCGTTTTTTTTTTGGTGAGGGGAAATGTAGCAAAAAAATGCAAAAAAAATTAGCTGTGGACAAGTCGCCAGATTTTGAAATTTTTCGTAATTTTTTCGTATTCTTTATCCGACTCCCGGTCCTTCTCGGAGAATTCATTTCCGGCTAAAATTTCTTCTGCGTTCCCTCTCTGCCAACGCGTACCTAGATGCCTCCGAGGGCGCGGCCTGTAACGCTGCCCCATTCCATGTAGCGAGAATTCACGGGTTTTAGCTACGATAGCTAAAACCCGCATATTCTTGTCGAGGCTACAAGAGTGCAAAATCTGCGCGTATTCTATGTAAAAACGAAGGCTAAATTGGATACATTGATCTCTCTGTCGCTAAACTCGTATACTCTCGCTATAATTTTGTAGCGAGAATCTACGGATTTCGTGACAGCCTGTGTTGAAATGCAATCTCAAACCCGCGCTAGTTACGCGGAACGCAGGGATGCCGTTCGTACAGTATTGGTCCAGTCATCTCACTGAGTCGACACCGTGGCTGGCCTTGGAGGGTGACTCGATGTCGTTCTCTGGGAGACCATGGTGAGGATAATTTTGACCATTGGGATGCTGCAGGCCAAGGGGAAGAAACGGCGATGCTGTCGATCGCAGCTGGGATCGCCTCTCTAGTAGGGATCAGGACTGGGTGGGTTGATCGACCGAGTGCTGTAACGAGAATTAGCGTAGAATATGCGGATGTAGTAGCGAGAATTTACGTAGAATATGCGGGCCCTGTAGCTAAAATTTCACCAACTGAGGCTAAACCTTCCGTAATGTACGTAAAATCTCGGGTCAAAATTAGACTAGATGCCTCCGAGACCCTGGGCATCTCTGGCTTCCGTGTGAGGCATCTAGCTACGCGTTGGCAGAGCTGGTAAAAATCTCTTTGCAGGCATCTCCGTTTTGGGTCCCTCACAGGGTCAAGCGGGGCGTTGCGGAATTTTTCGAAATCGGAGCAACCCCGTTCCCATAGCTTCGTTGGGTGGAGCAAGTTACTCCACCTCTTCACCTCTGGGCAGGTGAAGGGGGAAGCTTCCACTATCAGGAAAACCGGTGACAACCGATCAAACACCCTGAAAAAAGAATGAAAGTGATCCAACACTGATGCAAGCCATTTTCAAGATTGGGTGGGTGTCACTGCCGGTTTTTCGCCCATAACTTTTTGAACCTAAGAGATAGCCCTTTGGTAAAGGTTGTTTTCGGAATCCCCATACAATTCTGCATTGAATAGCGTTCTCAGTTTCAAGAAATACGTTCCCGTTCTTCCAGCCGATTTCAGTGTATAAAGTGCATTTTTTTCCGCATGAATTTTTCGGTTTTTCGTCCATAACTTTTTTGCGCTTGGAGATAGACTTTTGGCAAAGGTTGTTTTTGGAAACTCGATGAAATTCTGCGTCGACAAATGTTTCCAGTTTGGAAAAATATTTCCTCTATCCTTCAGCCTTATTCATTTCACGAAACACTGGTTTTTCGCCTATAACTCTTTACTCGTTGAAGATAGGATTCTGGAGAAGATTGTTTTTGAAATCTACGGAAAATTCTGCGTCGAATGCTATATGGGTGCCTAACTTTGCTTGCTCCATAAGCCAGCCATGCAGGGTCAAGCGGGGTGTTGTGTAATTTTCCGAAATTGGAGCGACCCCCTCTCCCGGCCATCAAGTTTTTTTTTTCCAAAAATCCAAAAATTTGGCGATCTCCACAAGATGTAACTGTTGAGCACTTTTTTCTGCAAAAAAAGGCCGAAATTTTTGGGTAGTGGAAATTTCTATCTTTTTCACTTCCAGCAATTTTCATTTTTTGTCCGATATTTTTGCGATCCCCCCTAAGTTTCAATTTCGAGCCAATAATTTTGCGACCCCCCGTTGAGAAATTTCACAACCCCGCTTGACCCTGCAGCCATGTCGGTGGAGCCGAGCTCCTTGGTTATATTCATAGGGTGCTCTCGCCTCTATGGTTTAAACGTGAGACGCAGAGTTTTACTGGAGCCAACAACGGGGCTCGGCTCCACTAGCCTGGCTGGCTTATGGAGCAAACAAAGTTAGGAACCCGATATATCGTTCGACGCAGAATGTTACGTAGATTTCAAAAACAACTTTCACTAAAACCTCTCAAACGGTTAATGAGTTATAGGCGAAAGAAAGTGTTCCGTATAATGAACTAGGCTGAAGGATTGAGAGAATATTTTTTCAAACTGGAAACACTAGTCGACGCAAAATTCCATCTAGATTCCGAAAATAACCTTCACCAAAAGTTTATCTCCAAGCACAAGAAAAGTTATGAACGAAAAACCCATAATTTTATGCGAAAAAAATGCACTTTATAAACCGAAACCTGCTGAGAGATTGGAAGCGTATTTTTCTCAAATGCAAAACATTATTCGACGCAAAATTTCATGGAGATTTTGGAAACAGCTCCTTTCAAAGATTCATTCTAAAGAGCAACAATGTTATGAGCGAAGAACCGAAAATTCTTGACTCCAAGACAGCTCAAAGGAAATTTTTCATGACTTAGGCAGATCATTACTTTAAGAATAGTGAATTTCTAAAGGAGGTCATCTAACGAAAAAAATGTTTCAAAACTAATGATTTAAAATAAAAATATATTGAATGCAAGAGAAAGAGGATCAAGAAAACGTCGAATTTTGAAGTTGCAAGTCTATAGTGAATCTTCACCATTCCCCACTCAGGTATCCTAGACAACCTTCACCTCTCGGACCGCTATCTCCACCCCAACGAACCTATGCCCGTCCCTCGAGGCGAGATTTCTGGGCAGTTTATACTTGATTACTAAAATTGTCAGACACCGAACATTCGTTCGGTAGTCGAGCTCAAGCATCTAGAACCTGAGCAATGCTGCGATCCTTCCTTTTGGTCACCAATAATATCGAGAATTTTCGGGATATCGTCACCAAATTTTCATTTTCGGGCCAAACTTTTCGCGACCCCCCACCTCCTGTTGCGAACGAAATTTCGTAACCCGTTTGACCCTGTAGTGATCCAACCATTCTTTGCCACCTGTGTGAAAATCTAAAGAAATAAGAGCCCGAATAAGGAGGGAAGAACCTGAAATTAGTGTCATATGGGGTCGTACGATGACACAGCGAGTGGTTGAAGGGGTCGTATTTTCGTTAAGAATTATGAATATTCGGTCTGCAATTAAGATTTTTTGCATTTCCGTTAACTAAAGATAGTATCCGCCCAAATTTATGGCCAGGCCCGCTTGATCCTGCTCAGAATTTTATTGATTCATCAGTACATCCAGAGCATTGCAAGGACATAAACCGTGGCAAGGATGGATCCCAAGAGCTTTCTTTCGATCCGAAAATCTCATTTTTTGTGTTTTCGCGCTTCAGAAATCTTCCAGTCATCCTTGCCCACCGCCAATTTCTCCTCCCTTGCATCCGCATTTTTAGAATCGGTATTTTTTGCCTTGGTTTAGAAACGCTTTCATCTAGGTTATGGGTAACTCAACTTGTTGTCTTCGAAACAATGCGTCTGTTCCGAGAGACGAGAAAAACTATGCATATGAAGGACAGTATACTCGTAATAATCAGGTGGAGGTAAGATTGGATGAGAATTACCTTAGTTTTTTCTTGTTACCTGAACTAGTCATTTCAGTTTCAGTACATAAACCAGTCGTTTCCACGAGACGAAACATCTACGAACTTCCTTCCTCATATCAGTGAGCGGGAAGTTCCAGAAGGTGAGTCTTTCGCCTTGTTTGTTACGTTTTTCTTGTTTAACCAATCAATCATATACTATTTCTCGTGCTCAAACACTCGTAGTTATGTTCCGTCAGACCGCAATCAGTTGTGCTTGTCTGGTGGCAAACGCAAGGTGTTTCGGGTGAAACGAGGGATGGTTTGGAGGAAACCGAAAGGAATAAAATGTCCAAGAGCGATGTCTCGGGATAAACTGCCGACGTTCGGGCGTTCAAACGACGGCGGCCTGGCGGAACACAACTACGAGAGTGAGAGCACGTGGTATTGATTTGTGACAAAAACATTTCGGTGATGATCAAGCTGACTGGGTTGAGATTTCATGGTTTAGGAGCGAAAGTAATGGCTATGGAAGCCCACAATTCCTGTGAAACATATTAGCTGCAACAAAAAAAAGTTTTTTTATCGGAAGTAGTTCAAGTCGCCCAGTTTTGGCATCCTTATTGGCTCGCAAGAACTTCCTCAGATACTGGGGAGGTCCTATTCGGCCACGATAGGTCTTTTAATAGGATACATCGTCGAGTTGAAAGGAACCATCTGGACCCCGTCGTTGCTGAACAACCATCTGGACTCCGTCGTTGCTGAACTTGACGATGAGATCAGAAGGGATTTAGACAGACACAAGACAGAAGAGTGGGGAAAGTCCACCGGGCAGCTGGAGATATCAGCATAGATATTCTCGCATGGCAGCTACCACGTCGTCAGCAACGTTTGAAGCACTGAAAACTATCCAAAGTGACAACAGAGCAATCCTGTCTCGCCTGCCTGTATTTCCCCAGCCCTTAGAGTAACAGAATGAAAAGTGGAACTTGAGAAAACATGTGATAATATTGAGTGATAGCACTATCAAAAGGGAGTGCACGAGAGAAAATGCTGGATTTACTTGAATTTAACGTGTCTGTTTACTGATGAAATCCTCCATTTCCAAAGCCAACCGGAGTAGAGCGGCTTTCTTGAATTTGGAAGGGAATAAATCGGCATTAAGACATGTTATATTCAGGTAGATCGAGCTGTTTCTCTCGTAGACTCTCATTTGAGAGTGCTATGACTTTTAATTATCACATGTTTTCCTAGCATCACGCCTCATTCTGTTACTGGAAGTGGTGGGAAACTACGGGCGTGCGAGAAGGGGTTGCTCAAATATTTTCATATATTGTCATCCTTTATGGTTATCGGAGCTTCAAACGTTATCGACGACATGCTAGGGACCGTGCGGGCCTATTTATGCTGCTATCTCGACCATGTTTGTGAGCGTGTACGATGCCTTTCACCTATTCACGACTACGTCTAATTTTGGGTGGCTGCACGTTTGGATCGCGTTCAATATTGCGTCACCGTATACCGTGTCCCACCGTTGGGACACGCCAGCTCGAATGGCACCCCACCGAGAATCGATTTCCGTTTTTCATGTTCATAGTGAAGCTTTTAATGAAGTTAAAATTCTACCGGAATTTCCGCTCTTGAAACTCCTTCTATCATAAAAAACAACTGCCTGAAGTCACGGCAGGGTCACGCGGAAATATTATTTTACCACCACTGCTCCGGTAGTATTCTATTAAAGGATTTTCTATGATAGCGATCCAAAAACCTGCAACTGGTTTGCAAATTTTGTATAGTCTCGGTTTGTTCATGGTCTGTAAAAAAGTTTAAATCGAAGAAAATCGATGTTTTAGGATCAAGTTAGGTGCAGACATGATAGTGGCACGTTTCCAGGCGAGCACAACGTGATTCCAGCTCAGGTTTCTTGCTGATAAAGCTAAAAAGTGGCAGTAAAAGCAAAAAAGGAGCTCACAATGCGCTCGAAAATAGTTTTGCAACAATTTTTCCCTATTGAGCTCCAGCTAGTCTCACAAAAGTGCTATAATGGAGCCGTTGATGGACCACGACTTCCGTAGTCGTCTAGGATAGGTTAATACAATGCACATGAGAACATTTAGAAATTCGTACTTTTGGCAGAGAAATCTATTTTTGAAAAGCCTGTCCCACCGGTGGAAAACGTGGTCGTGAATGAGTTAAAGGCTGAGTAAGAAAATTCATTCGAGGTTGAGCTGATTTCACCAACACTTATTATACATTGTGCGAATGTCATTCTTTGCTTCTTTTGATTTTCGCGTTACGTAAATCGTTTGAAATGTTTTATTTTCTGCTTCAAAATTGTCAAATTTTATGTTAAAATTTTCTGCCACTCCAGCAAGGGTTTTGAACTTGTAACGAAGTTTTTTTTTCCTTTGCGTTCACTCTGTTTATCAGCGCTCCTGGATAGAAAGAAATGTATTATTTATTTGTTTTTCAGTAGGAGAAGAGGATCCATCAACACATCCCACAGCTCGTCCCACGTTTATGGAGCGTAGCAAGAGTGAAATGAAGTGTGAGTTCCTAGGGATTACGCGTTTTCACTTCTTCTAACTGAGGCTTACCTTACATTTCTCGAGAGCTTTCATAAAACCATGTTTCGATAGTTGTAGGTAAGGGACACAGCATTGATAGACCGCTTTCCAAATCCGCTAAATGCCTCAGAGATTTACAAGAGATCTCCAAAAGTGGGCATTTTCATAGCTTTGCCAAGAGGAAAGGAGTACACGAATGACAATTTCTAGGGCGTTCAAAAAATTGTCTCGGGTTGAGCCTAAAACTTTTTCTAGGAGTTGTTTTGGTTGCTGATTACGAATCTGAGACCCAATTGTCAATTTTTGTAAAATTCCGTCTGATTTGGTCCGAAGCTTTAAAATGGGGAGAATTTTGCTGGCCAAACGCGACTTTTGACGATTTCGAGATTGCTACGATGAAATCGTCTCAAAACGTCTACATAGGGGTTATTTGGACTGCCTAACACAAATCTGTGGGTGTTTTATCGATTTTCCTTGGATTACGGTATGAAACGGTGGGTATACGGTAGCTCGGTCAGAGTCTCAGATTTGACTTAAATTTTTCTGTAGGTGTTATTCAGGACGCTGAACACGAACATGGGGTTCATTTTTTGATCTTCGAAACTTTAAGGCAAGTAACGCCATCTAAAAGGCATTGTGCCTATACCATAATCTTTAGTAATCCTAAGTCTGGCGACAAACAGACCCCAGATTCGGATTCAGTGCCCTAAATAACGCCCAGTTGAAAGTTTCGAGCCGAATCCGGAAAAAAAATCTCCGAAAACCCTAAAAAATCCCTGATGGGGGTACCCTTACCTTTACGTGAAGCAATGAAAATTTCATTTTTTTAAATCCCCGCAGCCATTTAGGAAATTCAGGCATTGGTCATTTATGTACTGTCACAGACCTACAGCAACGAGAACATGGTTTTCCAAATTGCCACAGCATGGGTAAAGCAGTCCCTAGTCAGATATGTCGTTTTAGTCAGACAACACGGCAAGAAATATGGAAGTGGGCTCAGGAGAAGGACGATACGGTTTTTTTCACCAGTAAAAGTTGATATGAATAGCACTTTCAGTGAAAGATAACCGTCGATCGTGTTATATGCTGGATGCTGTGGCTGGTGGTGGCAGCTTTCCTGGCGTGTTGCCAAGAAGCCTCCGGAAGTCTAGTAGTTGTAGCACAATTTATATGGGTGAGTGTCTTGGTTAGAGTTGGTTTGAATCATATTTTGCGTTCAATTTATTGACCTTATTAGATGACTCTACGATAAGTCAGCCGAATTTGAAGAATACTATCAAGTGTATATCGCTGGCTATATATTATCATATTGCGAATCGGAAAAATCGTGCTCATGAAAGGCTGATGGAGATTTTTGAGGAGCGGCTTCATCCAATCACGGTGCGGTTTAAAGATATCCCTTTTAAACGATGTTTTATTGATTCATAGGTTTACTTTGATGTTTTTACATCAGTGTATGAGATGAAAATCCACCATCCTCTTTTCGGAATGAAATTTATTTCCATTCATGGAGTGCGTCTGCGCTCGTACGCTGCCTATCCTTCTTCCCACAGTTTTTCACGCTCTCTCCCCTCGCTCCGCAATAGAGCGCGAAGGAACAAAGTAAATTTGGCTGTGAAACAGGATTTGTATTCTTTTCAGGAATCCTGCATTTAATCCCGTTAATGTCCGTTATGTTTCAGCGTGAAGCGTTGCCACCGGAATTGATGACCAAGGATCCGGATCATCGTCAGATTTATCGATTCGTCCGCACCCTGTTCCATTCAGCCCAACTTACTGCTGAGTGTGCAATTATTACCTTGGTGAGTTTTGACGTTTCTTAGAGGTCACGAAAATGGGAGTTTTCAGAATTTTTTTTCTTTTGTTCTATTGCTATTTTTCAGCAAGGTCTTTTACGTAGAGTGTGGGATTTATAAGGCTATTTAGTTCTCTTATGGTGTTTGGCGCACCATAGTGCTCACCGGTTTTAGCTTTCCTCGAACACGGGTCCAGCAAGTCGTTGTTGGCCGATATTGTAGCAGGGTCAACCGGGGATGCGAAATTTCGCAAGGGGTGGGGGATTGTCTAAACTTTCGGACCAAAAATGAAAATTTGGTGAAGATGTCTCGAAAATTCTCGATATCTTTGGTCACCAAGGGGAAGGATCGTAGCACTTCTCAGATTTAGACGCTTGAGCCCGACTACTGAACGAATTTTGGGCGTCTGACAATTTTAGTAGTCAGATTTATTGATTACTTTGGTTTTTCGAACGGCCCGAATATCCAAAAACCGTATACTCCAATTTCATCAATAAATCGAATATTCATGTATAAATAAGAAAGGATACTCTGTCCCAAACGAGATGGCAAGCGTAGAGTCCGAAAAAGCAGCCTGCCGCCCTCTGCTTCTCTGACATTTACGTAGTTTCGGACGTCTCGTACGCAATTACGTAGCATGCCCTACCGTATTCCAAATACAGGTTTCAACGAGTTTTCAACTTTCTCACTTAATTTCATTACGTACTCCATTGCTCTTTTGCGTTCTTTCCTCTCGAAATGCTGGTGATAGTCACTCTCGATACATATTTTCTTCTTTACGTGGCAGGGAAAGTTTTTTTCAGGATATGGAAAACAGCTCGGAGGTGAAGAAGTATCCTGTTTTTGGATTACGGTAGGGCATGCCACGTAATTGCTTCCGCGACGTCCGAAAATACGAAAATGTCAGAGACGCAAAGGGCGGCGCGCTGCTTCTTTGGACTCTACGCTTGCCATCTCATTTGGCACAGGGTATAACCGATTAGTCGAGTTTTCCGAATGAATCGGCTAGTTCAATTCAACAAAATTTGTTTTTTTTCTTGAAAAATTGAAAAAAAAACTCCAGAAAATGCTCGCAAAAATTTTGGATCTTGAAAAAAATTATGGTGGGGGTCGCTCAGATTTCGAAAAAATTACGAAACGTCCCGCTTGATCCCGATTCCTCATAGGCAAAGAGTAGGCCCAAAATTTCTTCGACTCCCACCATAGAATTTAGGAAGTTTGAATTTTTGACATGTTCGCTGAGATTTCTCAGTGAGGTGAAATCTGTTTTTTTGTAATTTTCGCAACAGCTGCATTTTCTGCTTTATTCAAAACTTTGAGGCACCAAATTTCTTGACTAAGTGTCAAAGCATGTTCACCATTCAACGATGCCTGTTTAGTGATTTATCGACGATTTTTTTCAGAAAATACACAAATCGTTATAAAAACAAGTCGATAAACAGCAAAATATTTATCTTTGTATAGGAGGATTTTCTAGTACTTATTCACATAGTTTGATATCCTTTATCATGAAAGTCACACAGTGGTTTCTTAGAAAATACATTGGTAGAAATGGAGAAGCAAGCGCTCCGCTCTCAAGATAGCGGGATAATAGCTGCGTCGCGGCTTCCTAGAAATGGGATACAAACCATGAATGTTGCTATTTTTTTAAATGCAAATTCAACCGCTTTGAAAGGTTTACTTGAACCTGCTTCAGAGCCAGGGCCTGGGGTGGTGTTGTGGCCTCTCTTCTGTTGGTAAACCCCCCTTACTCAACCAGGGTAAAGCACGGTCGCGACTCGGCGCTCAGGGGTCGTAAGAAAATCCGCAATTTTTGTTATAAAAAAAGAAAATTAGGTGGAGTCGTAAAAAAGTATGGTGCAAAAGCAGATTTTCAGAACTACTTGGTTAGCAAAAAAGGGTAGTAATTGTCGCCCTGTGCTAGTATGTTCGCAGCACGAACACAGCTGTATCTGCTGAGGCCGTCATGAAATTTGCGTAGAAAATCGGACATTTTCTTTTTCGTCTCAATAAATCGTTCAAGACTTTGTTAAAGCTTTTTTTGTGATAGTCATGGCTAGGTATACTGCCTCTATTCGGGAGTGCACAAGCCCCCCATTTTCATCCGCACTCGCTTCTACAGTATCGCACACCGGCGGCGCGGTCTGTCGTGACCCTCTCAACCAATCTCTCCCGACCCATGTGGCAGGCACCGATCTTCGTATGACCACCGTCCGATCGTCCGCATGACTGGCGATCATGTTCAGAGACGGTGAGTTTTTTCGAAAATTTTCACCGTCTCCAGTTGTTTTGGTATTAATTTAAATTTAATCGTAATGGGTAGTGTATAGATGAGTCATCGATTCGAAACAGACAATCAATGTTCAGAAAGACTTTTTTTGTTGAAAATAAAGAGAACAATTGTTTTTTTTTTCAATTTCTTGGCAGCGAGAAGGGTTGTGTTAAGCTTCGAGTAAACCCTAATCTCTGCCATTCCGATGACATTCAAATTAACACCTAAATAACTGAAGACGGTGAGAATTTTGGAAACCGGCTCACCGGCTCTGAACATGATTGGCGGTCATACGGACGACCGGACGGTGGTCATACGAAGTTCGATGCCTGCTACATGGGGTGAGAGACATTGGATGGGAGAGGATCACGGCAGACCGCGCCACCGTGGTGCAATACTGTAGAAGCGAGTGCGGGTGAAAAGGGGTGCTTGTGCACTTCCGAATAAAGGCAGTATAGATCTTTTTCACACAAATGCCATTTTAGGGTGTTCGAATGGTTATAAGTCGTGCTGTATTACGCTTTCCCAAACAAAACACAAAATAACCAGAGAAAATCGAAGCAAAAAAGGCAGAAAACTCATTTTTCAGCCCAACTGCTATCGTCCTTGAAATTTTAATTACGATTTCAAAGACATGTGCCATTCAGGTGTATATAGAACGACTACTGAATTATGCCGAGATGGATCTGTGTCCATCAAACTGGCGAAGAGTTGTGCTAGGTGCGATAATGTTGGCTTCCAAGGTGAATTTAATTTTATATAGTTACCGGGTTGTTCAAAAAGTTTTGTCGTTCGATAAGAGGGGGCGTTGCTACTAGCCCAAAATTTTTTTTGTTTTGTTGATACACTCTTCATATGAGCGAATGTTAAGTTTCATTTCAATCTGTCAATTCATTCTTTGTTTACAAACCATTTAGTGTCGCCGTGTCAAAGCAATAGAAAAAAATGAATATCGTGTAGGGATAAAATTCTTTTTTTGGAAGGTGTAGCTTCAAAAGAAATTCACGAACGAATTTTAAAAGTGTGTAATGATTGTTCACCTACAATTAGAACAGTAGAAAGATGGGTTGCTGAATTTAAACTTGGTCGTACACGCCTTGAAGACGATCCACGTGAAGGACGTTCAAAAAGGGCATCAACAACAGAAATCAAAGTTAAAATACAGGATATGGTTTTGGAAGATCGTCGATTGACTGAGAGAGATTTAGTAGAGGCTCTACAAATCTCATTAGGCAGTGTGAGCCATATTCCAAGTGAAATTTTGGGTTCTAGAAAGCTGTGTGCACAATTGGTGCCGCATTCGCTAACAATGGAACATAAACACATTCGAATGCGTCTTACTCAGCAATATTTGGAGCGTTTCAAAAAGGATAAAGTGGATTTTGTGCTTCGATGCATCACTATGGATGAGACTTGGTCTATCACCATGATTCTGAATCAAAGCAGGAGGCTAAAGAGTGGTGTGAACCTGGTTATTCGGCTTCGAAACGAGTTCGTGTCCGGAATTCGGCAAAGAAGGTTGTGGCATCAGTTTTTAGGGATGCGAAAGCAATTTAGTTTGTGGATTACTTGCAAACTGGTAAAACAATTAATTCTGAATATTATGGCAACCTCTCGGACCAGTTGAAGGTAAAAAAATCGTGAAAAAAGACCGGGTTTGCAGAAGAAAACGATCCTTTTTCATCAGAGCAATGCACCGTGTCACAAGAGCATTTTGACAATGGCTAAAATTCATGAATTAAAGTTCGATTTGTTGAAGAATTCACCTTATTTACCAGATTTGGCCCCCATCGACTTCCATTTGTTTCCTGAACTCAAAAAATTTATGCGTTGCAAGCGTTTTTCATCAAATGAAGAGGTCATAACGGCTGTTGAAGCGTATTTTGCAAACCTTCTGGCTTCTCAATTCAGGGCTGGATCCACAGATTGGAGGTTCGTTGGAGCAAGTGAATTAATGCTCAGGGAGATTATACTGAATAATAAAGTGTATTTCGAACCATAAAATTGTGTTTTCCTTATCGAACGACAAAACCTATTGAGCAACCTATTGCACTTTATTCGTGATCCTTAGATTTCATAATGCCTTCTCACAATCTGGCCATCCAATTTTTCTGCATTTTCTTCATGTCTATAGGGTGGATTTTAATCATAAACTCCAGGTGTGGGATGACCAAGCGGTGTGGAATGTAGACTATTGCCAAATCTTACGTGATACTAATGTGGATGATATGTATGGTTCTTTTTTTTCAGTTTCCTTTAGTTTCGTTTTCTGTGATGGTCTTGTATTCCACAAAGTTTTAGGAATGAATTGGAGCGGCGTTTTCTTGAGTGCCTTGATTTCAACATTGAAGTGCCGTCGTCAGTGTATGCTAAATACTACTTTGACTTGCGGACCCTAGCCCTTGCCAACGACCTCCAGCTACCCCTTCAGCCCTTGTATAGAGAGCGGGCGAAGCGGTTAGAGGTTAGTTGTCTTTAAAATCTAGAGGTTGTGCTTTCCGCTCCCTGCCCTTCAATTTCACTGCTGTGTATAGTTTTCGTTTACCTAAATTTTCCTGGATTTTGTAGCCATGGGCTACTTTGTAAATACATTTATTCACTGCTTCTGCTACGAGTCAGTCATAGGAATGGCTTTCTTGCACTTATCTGTTGGCTGATCAGCGCCGATGTTTTTCCACTTTTTTCACCCCCGCGGAGCAAACGAGACGGTATAAGAAGCGGTGATGGTGACTCGCCTATTCATTCAGCTTCCTCGCGACGTTCAAGGTGTGCGAGCTGTCATCCTGCGCACTTCAATCGCTGGCGTCAAGTTCTGCTCAACTAACGCGACGTCTCCAATTCTCGCCTCGCTCCTGCCGTCAGTTTCAATATCTCAAGCTCCATCTTCTCCGGAAATAAGTCCGGAGATTCTCCTATGGGTGGTTGCACGAGTTACCCGTTCAGCTCATCAGATCGAAATCAGGGTTAAGAGAGGTTGCGTCGCGATACAACGGGTGGTGAGGGGGTTTGGCGTCACTAAAATTTTGGCCCAAAATAGAAACTATGGTGAAGAGACGGTACTCATTTCGGCAAAAAATTGAAATTTGGTGAGGTGATCGCCAAATTTTTCGAAATTTTCGGTCTTCAAGAGGGGGAGGGGTCGTAGCTGTACTGAGGTCCAACAAAACGGCCTGCTTGACCCTGCTCGAAATCCGCTTGTGCTTGCGTCCGGTATTAGTCTGGTGGCGTCATTTTTGCTGAAGATTCCATACTCTAGTGGGTACACGTTAGATCAGCCAAAGGCTCAGATTTGGCTCAGAATTTCTCTGTGGCCTTTTGAGTTTTTAGCTGAAGCACCACGCTGGCAGAGGCTGGAGGGGACAGCGTCGAAGTAAGCAGCGAAAACGGTCCAGAAATCGACAAAAACTGCCGCGAAGTGAGGATTTCGTTAGCCCAGTACGTCTGCTTCGCTCGCACCGCTCCCCGTTCTGGCGAGTTTGTGGCGCCGCGGATGTTTTTCATGGCAAATCGCCAAGAAACTCCGCCACGTCCATGCTGATCAATTCGCGCACGTTTCGCCATTATCGCGCGCTTGCGGAAACTAGAAGGGCGCGTAAACCCGTCCGCGGCCTGAACCTGTACCTGCGTTAGAAACCGCTATATTAGTTCTGAGCGCTTTTGTTTGCTGTTTCCTTACTGTTCGATAGCTCTCGACCAAACAACCTCATTTTTGAGTCGAACTCGAATGGGACATTCATTATGAACACTGCCTTTAAATACTAATCGTGAGCCAAATCCGATCTTTTCTTGGAACACTTTGAGGACTGTCGTATGGCTAGGTATTCTCGCGGAGCCTTGAAAACGCTTATAGTCTCTCGGAATCGGCAGCTAGGGTCGAGCTGGTACACAGTTCAAGGGCATTGTTCACGATGAAAAATGTGTTTCAGTTTCCATTAGGAATGGGTGGCGGAGGGGCACACTGTAACGTTGACGTCGAAAGAACGCATAAAAACGAGCCAGGAAAAGCCCCAAAAGACCACAAGATGCCATTTTGAGCGCAAGGCAGACCCCAAAAGCCCAATGCCAGCCCTCCGACGTGAACAAATGAAACCGTGAGATGAGCTATGGTTTCCTATCAAAAGCCCCTTTCTTCCTTTCATTCTGAATTTCTCTCTTTACTCAGGTCAGCTCTCATAGATCGGCTGCAAAATACGGAAGTTACAAGCCTTGGACAACTCGTTCACCATGCTTCTCTAACTCAATTTCGAGGGACCAGAACTGCGTTCCCAGAAGGTCTTGTACGAATCCAAAGACATCATTGGAATCAGCATGGGACCGTTTTCAAGATAGGCGCAAAAACAGATGAACGATTTTTATCGTGAACACTGCCTCTAAGGCATCTTTCGTAGTCCTTACCGCAAGCGCGGCACGCGCGTGACGCGCGGGACGAGATGAAAGCCACCATGAAATCTCCGGCGGCACCGCCATGGACAGTGTGGGTAAAAGTCGGGCATCAACTGTGACATGCACAGCAATTTCTGGCTTGCATTTGCGTATGCGGTAGCGCAGGATAGTGCCAGAATTATTTATGTTGGAGTGGACTCAAATCGAGAAGCAAGTATTGATTGAAACGGTAAAATGGCCACGGCGGTTTGGGCTATGGCGGTGTTGGTGGACTATGAAAGTTCATACCGCGCGTGCCGCGTGGTATGAACTTTCATAGTCCACCGCTCTTCGCGCGCGTCATGCGCGTGCCGCGCTTGCGGTGAGGACTATGAAAGATGCTTAGGTACTTCTGCGCCTCCAAATAATCCTCCTGTCAGGGAGGCTTTCGAACAATTTTAGGGTGTTTTGGATTCAGTCAATTTAGCCATATTTGGCTACAGTAACCTACCGTCTCGAGCTTATAACGCTTTTTGGCCCAGCGGTTATGTTGGTGTTTCACACATTTTATTAACACATAGCCACCAATATATTAAGTTAAAGCGGAAGTTTCCCGCCATTTCACTCTGACGATTTTTAGACCTTTCAGCGTTGGCCGTTTGGCCAAAGGCGATAAAGAGATGGAAAGCATATTCTTCCCTATCAATTTTTTTTCTTTTCTCTTCTTTCCTATGTCTTCCACTTGGGTCAAAGCCTCCTCATTTGCGAAATATGTGCTATAATTCAGTGGTAATCTTCAATACTGAGCGCCTTCGAGTGCTTTGAGGTAAACCACAAAACCTTCCAGGGTTGATAAGACATTTGAGCTATCCTAGAACTATTTATTCATTTATTTATTTCTGCGCTCAGGAACAACTATCAAGTAAATAAGCGAAACAGTAACATGCTCGATATTCTACATTATTAATTAAAAAAAACAGAACAATACCAAACACAAAGAACGAATCGAAACAAGGAGAATAAACAAACAAACCTAACAGGGTATTTCCAGAATGAGGGTCGACTCATTTAGCAGCATAATGGTTTCAGCTCAGTACCCGCGTTAAGAAGCGACATTTGATTTGAAAAAAAAGTTTCTCATACACTGAAATTCTCTGTACGAGCCAAGGAGCTGAAAATGGCCGTGTCAGCCAGCTATGACACCTTGAAAGACTACCAGAACTTCGGAACGGGTTTACTGGCCTCACCTCATGGGACTGGTAGGTTGGCCATACAGCCTGTAGCACGTACACTAAATTATCTCGTTGTTGGGTTCAAAAGAAATGTTTGCGAGAACGATTCCACGCCAAGGCTAAGCATCTCATTACATGACAAAAAAAATTGTCGGAAACTCCATTCTGAATTGTGTAGTTGCGTGAATCTTGCAGAACGTAACAAGTGAAAATCAGCAAATCTCAAAAGATCCACGAGTACGGCTCTATATTCACCGATTGCCCAACTTCAGAAGGGAACCACTTTGCAAACGTAATAGCAATGTTTCTGCTTGTCTAATGGTTTTTCGATCGAGAAATCAGGAATGTTAAGTATTGCTGGAACATCAACTTTTCTCAACCGCTTTCTAAAAAGTGAACTATTTGGTACCTCTGTTACACTATCTGGTAACATCTGTAACCATCTAGCTTCACGAGAGAAAAGAGAATTTAGCAATTTGGAGTGTTGGCGCCCACGAATACAATTGAACTGTATCGAAAAGAGTTGTTCGTCCTCTACACGGCCTGAAAATCCTATTCTTGCTCGGTCTCAACCTCAGTTCACCTCGGAGAATTTTGAAACAGAATAGTAAGTCCTTGAAGACGCGACGATAAAGTAAGCTTTGTAGTTTGAACAAGTTCAACCGTTCTCTATGTCTTCCATGATTCTGCCCATTCCACCATGTTGGCAATAGACCGGGTTAGAGTATGGCAGATCTGTGCCTTGCTGCTTTCGTTATAGACCCCGTACACTTTTACATCATCTGCATACATTTGTACTGTGACTGTCAACTAGATGTAAGTATTTGCGGAAAATTTCGACAGAGCTTAATTATTGATTTTAGCGAATTTTGTGATTTTCCAACTTCGGCCTTATCTAGCTCATCCGGTAAAGTCCGGCTTACAGCTTCAAGCCTGAGTATAATGGCGAAGTCCCACTCAGTAGCATTTTTCCGTCAATTATTTTTTGAAAATTCGCTTTTAACCATTTTCATCGATCATTTTCATCGATTTTTTGGAAAAAACTCTCGATAATCGACGAAAAAATACTATCGAGTGGGGTTTGTCCATTACACTTTCTCTTTGAACCTTCGAGGTCAAAACTTTTCGGATAAGCCTGGAAAACCGAAGCTGCAAAATCACAAAAGCCGCAAAAAATCAATATTTACCCTCCGACAAATTTTCCGCAATTGCTATAATCTAATTCTAAGGTGGCCCACATATCCTGTCAACTCTAGCAGGTTTGGTGGTTCACCTCAAAGAGAACAGAAGCACTCAAAGATGCTCAGATTCGAAGATTACCACTGCATCACAGCATATACTTCGAAAATGAGCAGGCTTCGGCAGAAGTGGAAGACCGCGTCAGAAAGAAATGAATTTGTGCTTTTGACTGGTATATCGCATTTGGCCCCAAGACCAACTCTGAAAAGTTTAGAAGTCGTCAAAGTCAAGTGGCGGGAGGAAACTTTCGCTTCAACCTAATATATTCGCAAGGATCTGCGTTATCGCTGTTGCGATAAATCGTTTAGATTTTCCCTGTCAGTGATTTATTCGGTCAGAACTAGGTCAATTCGAAGGGTTTCTTGTTCTTTCTACCAAAGCTGGCATTTTGCTTCAGCATATTTTGCCGTAAAATTCTACTTTTTAGGCTGTGAGTCGAGTATATGAGGACAAGTTTCACAATTTCAAGCGGAGTTTCTCCGCAGAAAGAGTGCATGCAGAAAGAAGGGCGCCGGCGGTGATCTCCTGAATATCTCTGTTTGCCGACTATTCTGGGAGGAACTGCCACGACATAACCGGGGAATCGACGGGAAAACGGCACTGTCGCGGGGCCATCGCGCTGACTTGTTTTGACAAAGCGAGTTGGTTAACAGGCTTTGACCGCGGTGGCTCCGTGATAGTGCCGCTACGGTGCCTACGCGGCAGTTTCGCGGCAGTATTGCCCAGATAATGCGCCTTGCGTTGTATACCGATAGTTTGTTGTTTCGTTATGAGATCATATGTGGTTACATGTTCTAGTGATTGAATACTTAAAATTTCCTCTCTAATATCATCTGGTATATTTATTGTGCATCATGTAACAGTTTTATTTTTTGTATCATAACTGTTTACCCCCCTCGTTCTCTGAGAATTGGAGCTGGTTTCGAAATTCGCTCACGATTGTATCTTGTTATTTTGTTTCCATTCTGTATGTTTTCCATCTACTTACACAGATTTCTTCTCATATTGATGTGTTCAGTGCTGGTTTGTTTGCACAGATGATTTTGGTAAAGTTCGCGTATAGTCCGTCCGAATGCGACTGTCCACACCCGCGGTTGGCGTGCGTGCTGAGTGGGCATTTTTCGCTCCACACCCAGGCCGACCGCGTGGGCGGACGGTGTCATTGGGACAGACAACCTCCAATTCC
The DNA here is from genome assembly GCA_029168955.1 of Aplectana chamaeleonis. Taxonomy (NCBI): domain Eukaryota; kingdom Metazoa; phylum Nematoda; class Chromadorea; order Rhabditida; family Cosmocercidae; genus Aplectana; species Aplectana chamaeleonis. Next base: position 991,947 of record JAPDOI010000056.1, on the reverse strand, counting down.
CACTTCTAACAAAAATTGAAAAAGGCATAATTGACCGATGTTATGGGCACTACGCCCTTTTTTTGGAAGTGGAGGTGCGCCACGCGACCAATCAATCAAACCTCTGAGTATTTTTCTAGGCAAATTTATATGTACAATTATTTATTGCTACTAATGACGGTTTATTTCATGCATGATAAGGATTCATAGACATAGTACAATATTAGTAGGAGGGTTGTTGTTTAGGAGGAGCTGTGGACCTCACCCCGTTGTGACACATACTTCGAGGATTCTCGTCTCCGATCCGCACCGGAGAGGAATTGGAGCCGAACTATCAAGTGGCTTGAAGCTGAGAATCGCCTGAGTATGTTGCAGTGTGAATGTGGTAAAGACTAAAGATAAATATTTAATTTCATGACTTCATATTTGTGTTCGAGAATGCATGCGTTTCAGCATTATGCCTGTGCTATTTAGTACTTCATTGTAATTTTTTTCGGAATGAATGCACGTTTTGATGGCAGAGTTTCCTTTCTAATTCAAGTTTCTAGAGCAGGGTTTTGCGGTCTTCGTCTTCCAGCCATTTTTGCATATTTGTGCTCAGTTTGTCGGTTTCCGAGAAGGCGACGGAAAAGTTCTGAAAAAAAGGCGAGAGTTCCGGTTTTACGTTTTTTTTTTCGTTTTTCGCCTCAGGGTTCCATTTTGGCGTGTCTGGGTGAATTTTCTTCACAGGGAAAATAATTCTCCGTGCATCATTGCGGTTGGCTTCGTAATTGCGCTAATTCTGGGTTTGTTCATTTTTGTTGGGTTTAGCCTGAGCGCGTTATATCTCCAGCTAAACCCAACCGAGGTCGGCAAACCCAGGGCTATCGCAATTTTCAATTCAACTTCTGATCTAAGAGCAGTTTTCTGGTAAGTTGGGAAGCCACAGATTTTCTGTTGGACCCTAGGAGAGAAAAAAATTGAACGTATATCACCCAGCGGGGTTATTTGGAGGTGCTAAGCTTGAGCATGAGGTACATCTTTAGTTCCATGAAAGATTGTGGTGGGTTATGGTAGGTGTACCGTAGTAGACTGTTTCATTTGATATGGGTGTACTGTGCTTCTCTGGGACGAATTCCGGTCCGCAATTGCGTCTTTACACGCTTTGCGGCCTCACGCGCTCAAGTCAGTCGAGCTTACAGCGCCAAAGCCGACTCGATGTGGCTTTTTATACAGTTTTCTCCAATTTCGTCTTGTTTCCAGCTTACAAAACCCACCTAGAGTCAACAGATCGGCGGCTGCGGCGCTGTAAACTCTTCCGACTCGAATGCGTGCGGCCGCAGAGCGTGTCGAGACGCAATTGCGGGCCGGGGGCGGCATGCATGAACGCTGTATACTTAGTATCCAAATCACTCCTTTTCGGATATCTGAGATTCGGATAATCCGATATCCGAAAATTCGAAAAAACGCATTATCTGAATCGAACCAATATCCGGGAAATTTAAAACCGGCTTTATCTGAATCGAACCCTTATCCGAAGGGTCAAAAATTCGGATAAATCGGATAAAATTTCACTAGGTCACGACCATTTTCCGTACCGCCTTCTATTTAGTACAGCAACCCTGGACTTTCCTCCTCCTCCTGAAATCGTAAGAGTCGTTGTGGCGCCTAAAAATGGGCGTTGCCAAGTGAAATGACCAGTTATTCAGTGTAGAAGTTTTTTGTATAGTTTCTTTGCATACTTTTTACTTGCTAGTTGTCCTGAAAACCTGTGTATGGGTTATACTGTGCCTCCCGACGACGATAGAGTAGTTGAAGATTTGTTTCCATATTTTTATTAATATTTATATTTGAAGATTGAAGTTTTTATGTGAACATATGCCAATGCAATCAAGTACTACTGTTTATTCAATTATGGATGTTTTCAAAGGCTTGCCTCGAGTGCCTGGTTTATTTTTCACTGTTTTGCCTCAATTTTTTTCCGAAATTATTCGACCGGATATCCATATCCGAATCATTGGAAAATGGCATCATCTGAATGGAAGCATTAGCCGGAAAATTTGAAATCGGCATTATCCGAATCGATCCATTATCTAAAAAATTGCCATCGGATAACAAGTATAGAACGCTGCGAAGATGGTCAGGGAGCCGCTCCGCGTCTCCCGTGCGAGGCGTCGAGCCAGAGGTGACCCGTGAAACATGCCGTCCGCTTAACGTTGGGGCGCAAACTCACAACGCATGGCAAACCCCACGTCTAACAGCTGTTTTTTTGATTTGGTCCTTATCTAAAACGGCTTCATTTCTGTGAAACTTTGGGAGCCAAACGGGAAAATTATTTGAAGAATAGTTAACTATGGAGAAGAAATCAAAAAGTCTAAGCAAAGTTAAGCACGTTTAAAATTTCGGAGGAAAAGCAGTTAGGCGGGGAGTTCACCATGCGTGGTGAGGTTGCGTCCTTACACAAAGGGGACGGCAGGTTTTCCGGGTCACTCCGACACTGGCAGCGGACTCCTACAGGAGTTCGCTGGGAGTCCTAGGGGTCGTTTATACTTCCGCCGCGGCGCGGCGAAAAGTGAGGCGGCGCGGCACGGCGCGCCGCTTGCAAATCGCGCCACTATGATGTATAATCGAGCTGCGACGAACTGAAGCGGCGAAGTCGCAGAATGACGCTAAACACAGCCTGGAGTAGCTCTCACATAGCACAAGGTCGATTGTAATGAGTGATTTCTTTTGCAAAAGTAACACTTATAATCTTTTGTATCATAACACCGCACTCGAAGGCAGATAGTCTTCTGAAAAACTTTCTCTAAAGAAACATTATATTAAGAGCAAAAAAAAAAGAACTCACAACCCAGCCTACTCTAAACAACTTCCAGGACTTCGGAAGAAACATTAGCGATCAATCAGAGGAACCAAATTGAGAATGTATATGAAATATCAGCAAAAAAGCATTTGATGTTAAAGAGGATCGCACGCGGCCGTCGCGCCGCCTCCTCCACCCGGGCGGCGCGGCAGCACCCAGGCGGCGGCCGCGTGCGGCGCCGTTGGAAGATTTCGAGCAGAAAAACTCTAAACGCCTTGCGGCGCCGCGAGGCGGCGCCGCTTGATCGATACGGCTGTATTGCATCTCGCCGCGCCGCGCCGGAAGTGTAAACGACCCCCTAATCTCCCCTGCAACAGGAGTCCCGGTTTTCTCCTGTAGGAGTCCTATGATACTACCATAGGAGTCCTATTATCCTCCTATAGAAGACCGGAACTTTTACGGTAGCTTGGAGGGAATTTCAAATAACGTTTGCTGGAATCAAGCCAAAACCGCCTTGTTTTCGAATTCTTTAAAATTCAAGCATGATTTTCACACTTCCCCGTTGACAATTTTGTCAACAGCAAAGATTAATGCAGGGCATGAAGCCCCGCTATCATTCCTCCCTCACTTATCATGAAAGAAGAAATCCGGCTCCAAAGCACCCCAATCAATCAATGAAGGGGGCGCCTTTGTGAACCTGCATGGGCGAATTGATTCTCCACCCGTTGCACAGGCGTATCGAACGCCGCGCGGGTTCGATAAAGCGTTCAACGTGCGCGTTCCAAGTGAACTACCGGAGTTGTTTTGTCCTGTAGGAGACCCAATGGAAGCGATGCGGTAGCGTGTCCTGTAGGAGATCGCTGCCAGTGTCGGAGCACCTCTGGCTCGACGCTTCGCACGGAGGACGCGGAGCGGCTTTCTGACCTCCTTTGCAGCGTTCATGCATGCCGTCCTCGGGGTGTCCGGGTGTTAGTCACACAAAACTACCGTATACCCACAGTATTCATTGGGAGGAGTCTGATCGGAATGCGAAAAGGCCTCTGAAATCTCAATTTTCGGGCTTGGAACTCGCAAAAAAGCTTTTTTAAACATTCAACTTCTAGGAGGGCGACTTCCTTTCTGTCGCCTCAATCACAAATGTTATGAAAATAGGGCGTTCACAGTACGCGTGTTTGGGTGTCAAGATCCCTCGAGGTGAAGAGTTTATAATCGGCTTCTTCAGCGGCAACTGTTCACTCTGGATGGACAACCGTTTTATTTTATGGGCGAGCTGATCAGCCACTTTCTGGATGTTTTTTTGTCATTCTTCCTTCCTTAGCTTCCTTAGGAGGGTCTTAGACTTATGTTACCGCAGATAAGCAGCTTTTCATTGTGGATGCTATCCTTGAAGGCATTCAAATTGAAGACAGTTTTTTTGGAAAAAATATCTGGAAAAAATCCGTTTTTTTTTGGGAACGTAGGCTTTGGGACCATCAGAGTAAATTGGGCGAGAAAGAGCGGAGAAAGACTGGTTGGAATCTGGTACGAATTGCATCTAATCATCATACATCGGATCAGCCTGTTTACAAAATAGAAGAGTTGTGCATCTTAAAAAGTAGCTGACGTTAGAAAAGAGCGCCGAATACTCTTCATCACGTATTAGTTAAGATATCTTTATTTTTGAAGTTTTTTTTTCGGTAGAAGAAAAATAGAAGGAACTCATCCACCTGAATAGTTCTAAGCACAAAACCATTTCCGCAAATTTTTTTTGTGCAAATTTTGGTATATACCTTATCTTGCCGCGAGGCTTTGAAATACGTCTATAACTCTCTCCAGAGTGGTTTTAGGCAGCTGCGAAGAATTTTACGTCTGAAATGGTTCTAGAAAAGTACATTTCATTCGGAATTGCCTGGCTGACTACATAACACGTGTTCTGTAACCATTAGTAATCCACCACACATAGTTTCTTGGGGTGTTTTCCTATCGGACCCCGATTCAAAGGTTTACCTTCGCCGACCCTGAAAAGTGAGGCTTTTTCCCGCGTCTACGCCTCCTCTGCAAAATCCTCGAATAAATGAATATTTTGAATATGGGTTGTCTTGAAATTGCCGACCGCTCGGATTTTTATTCGATTATTGCCTTTAACAGATTTTTGGATGAACATTTGTAGTCAAATGCCTTCAAGAGCTTAGATTGAATGGATAAATTCGAAAAAAAGGACAAACATTTGGCATAATAGTATATTGTAAGGTTTATTAGAATATTTGCGTAACTGCTCGAATTTTCGAATCGAACACTCAAAAATCGATTTCTTTACTTTCCTAATAAACCGTATATCTTCGAGCGGTTTTCGAAAATCTGATTATTCCAAGTTCCTGGCCGAATCGAATACGAAAAATGCCGAGAATCCGATTTCCGGCATAAATCGAATATTCTAATAAACATGCGATTTGTTTGAAGTCTATCGCTATTCACGTAGGGCCGACTATTTTTGAGGAGTGGTAGCCTTCGTGGTTTCAGAAATGTGTGATTATGCCGCAGGTGGTTGTCATCATGAAGCGAGTGATGTGCCCGAGATCGGTGACGAACAACAGCGATACGATATGTACCAGCATATCGATATGGATAAGGTGAGCCGTTTTGATGTAGCTACGCTTTGTAAAATATTGGAATTCCCATCGCTCATGGGACGTGCGGCGCGCGGGATGCTACTATCTCCGTCAACGCTCCGCTCTCTCGCCATCTCTCACCTCCGCACCGCACCCGCACTTGAATAAGCCACGGCGATTCGGTTTTCTAGAGCTTTTATGCCATGTGCTCTCCCTATAGGAGCGAAGCTCCGGCGGACAACAGCTGTTGCAGCGCGCTCAGCGAGAAGATAATCGTGCCGGTACCCAGGGTGCCAGCACGATTTTGTGTGGCGTGCGTGTCGCAACAGCGGTTGTCCGCAGCTGCAGACCAGAATTTCATTCCGATAAGGACAGTGTTTTGTAATTTGTGTGCATCTACATTATTCATAGTTCATGATCAGCCTCGGATTAAGGTCACAGTTTTGAACGAGAGCATTGATGGCAGTGGCAAATTGGTTTTCAAGCCAATGGACAGACGGCTGGACAAGTTTGTTGCTCGTTTTTTTTTACGAGATTCCCACCAGGGATATCAATTTTTAAGCGAAGTTCAATCCTAGAAGCGTTTTCATCTAGGTCTGATTTTGTGGAAAGCGACTGCGATGAGGAGCTGTTGTTCAGTATCCCGTTTACTGGTCAGGTCAGAATCTCTGGACTTTCAGTGATTAGCGACGAAGACGAGAGCCATCCCGCAAAAATTCGACTGTTCAAGGACCGTGAAGTGGTTTGTATTTTTAAAGATTTTGTAGAATAGGATTATACTCGCCGCAGCGACTAAGGTCGTTTCAGATGTCTTTTGATGACTGTGGCATTGAAGCGGATCAGGAGATCGACTTGAAGCAGGATCCGAATGGTGAACAGGGAATGCGTTTGCGAGTCCACGAAAGCGGACGAGTTGTCCTATATCAATCAAGAACGCTCCACTCAGATGATTTTTTGGGCTGCAAAACATGGGATAACTCGTCCGTTTTCGTGTACTCAATCCAAAAGCCCGTTTATCACTTCGTCAGCATATTATTTGACAGATTTGGCGTTAAGGTGTTGTGGATTATCCGTTGAAAGCGTCGAAATTCAACACACTGGGACATCTGAGCATTCATGTGCAGAAAAATTTCGGAGCTGAACAGACGAAAATCTGCTATATCGGCCTGCGAGGCGAATATCAGGCTGACTTCCGCCAGCAGGTTTGATTTTCTGCTTATAAATGAAGAGATTTTCAAAAGAGACTAAATTGCAGGTTTGGTTTTCTGCTTGTAGTTGGAGAGATTTTCAAAAGAGATTAAATTGTGTTTAAACGATCGCGTACGTGGGGATTGGTAAAGTCCGTCCGAATAAGACTGTCCGCCCACGCGGTCAGCGTGCGTGTCGAGCGGCCGTCGCGAAAGAGTTTTTTGGAATCCTAACTCAATTGGCAGAATTATTTGACAAAACATGTGAATAACATCCCAGTCAGCTGTTAGCAGCATTGGGGAGGTAAATTCGAAAAACGCCTTCTCTACAGCCGCCTGACATGCACGCCGACCGCGTAGGCGGACAGTCTCGTTCGGACGGACTTGGCTCCCGCCGTGTGTCGACGGCTGTCGCAACTGCCGCTAATTGTCTCGTTTTTTCATTGTTTGTTCTCAAAGGCGCGTAACTGCATCGACGCATGATGTCGCTCGGTGTCGTCTAGTGTCGCCCAATGTCGTTTATTGACACCCATTGTCGTTGTATCGCGCCAGGTGTCGCCAATAGGCAGAGTGTAACCGTCCGTCACATGAAAATACATGTTGTAACCTTTCGCCTTCTGATCCTGTTCGAAAATTTTTATCCAAAAATGTGGCGCGTAATGTCGTTTGCTGTCGTATAGTATCCCTCAGTGTCGCGCACTGTCGCTGCTTTCTGTGAGATCTCATCTTTGCTGATAGGTAACACTATCAGTCACATGAATTTAATTGTTGTTGCCTACTGTATGCTGAGGCTGTTGGAATTGCTTTTGAGCTTAGCGTGACATCGCCACAAATTTCCGAGCGTTGTCACCTCTTATCATTACATGCCTCGGAAAGGCGGCGTATGCTCGAGTCCTCGGGTACCTTCGTTCGGTGTCGCTCGCTGTCGCTGCCTCCTCAGGATCGCATTTGCTTTCTCAGGCGATTCGCGGCCCGGGACGGCCTGACAGTTCGGCTCGTGTTCCCAATCTGCGTGTCGGCTTCTGTTGCTGTCCGGGCCACTGCTGTTGCTTTCCGGGCCACTGCAGTTGCTGTCCGGGCTGCTCCGGTTTGCCCGAACAGCAACAGCAGTGGCCTGGAGATCGGGAGAACTAGCCGAACTGTCAGGCGGCTTCGATTCCTTATGGTTGCGGCTTGGGGCCGAGAATCGCCTGAGTTATTAGTGTTGTCTTCTGCCACATAAAGTTACCTGATATCTTTCCATCTTCCGTTTCTCTTTTACATTCCGAATTGTCTTGCGAAATTCAAAACAGGTATCACTATTTACCTGAACCGCCGAGATAGTCTTCCCAATCATATTTATGAATCTTTACTGTTTGTTTGATTTGTTTCCTCGATAGCGGTTTCTCCGTTTTTTTTTGTTCTTCTTCAGCTCCTTTTTCAAATTTTAAAAATCGTTACTCACATGCATGTAATAATGTAAGCAAGTAGGTTTTTGTTTAAAAATTTTGCGCGTTTCGTTTAGTGCCATATAGTATCGCCCTGTGCCGCTCACTGTCGCTGCCTCCCTTCAGATCTCATCTACTTACATAGGTTTACCTTCAGTCACATAAAGTTAGTTATTGCAGTGTACCGTAAGCTGGAGTTGTTACAAATGTATTTTGGAACCTCGCGTGGCGTCCGTAGTTATCTCGTGATGTCGCCCACTGTCGCCTTATGTTGCCCATATCGACTTAATGTTAATGGCAGACACAATTAGCCGGTTGTTGTCGCCTTAGCTGATTCGGTCCTTTTGACGGTGCATGCTTTATTCGTCGTGTGGTGTCATCTAGTGTCGCCCTATGTCGCTGTCTGTCGCTGTCATCTGCCAAGCGCTGCGTAACGTCTTCACTCAAATCACTTATAATCGTCTACCGTAATTCAAGGCTGTCCAAAATTGCATTTTCAAAATCTCGCATTGCATATTTCCAGTAGTGCCCGAAGGTGATCACCTAACTTTACACAGCGCGAGCGGTCGCGTCGCGGCACGCATTCATCGAGTGGTTATCAAAGTGAGCTTGTCTGCCGGTGAAATAAGACCATGTGTGCCGCAGCTGCGCAATAGCACTCGGACACGACTGTAAATGGTTCGTTGTCGCCTAGTGTCGCTCGTTGTCGCTAGCCCTCGCCAAGCTTCGGTTGTTCATGATTTACCTCTAGATACGTCATGTCGAATATATAGATACTGCTCGAGCTGTCACCATTCTGCCAATTTAATGTACATATAAGTCGCTGTGCGACGCGATAACATGATATTTTGAATATCGATCGACTCGCTTCGCCCGTCTTTTTCAAAGCGTACTGTCGCGTCGGTCAGCGGTGGTATGATAAAAATGAAGGTGGCCGCACACACATACAGCCTATTGTAGATGAGCGCGAAGAAAATGCACTCTGCCATTACTTCGTCGCTGGAGCGCCGCGTCTAGCTAGTCAAATTCGTCCTAGGCTCGTCCCTTTTCGTGTCCTCAGTCCGCAAGCAAATGTCGTGACCTCATTTGTATCTGTATACCCTCGCTTTTTTTCGCCTTCTATCGCACAATGTCGGCAGCTGTAATCAATCTTCATGAATTGTGGTCGCAGTGCACAACAGGGGAAATTCGCTGCGTTTGTTCGTTGCTAGAGCGCATTTATTTGAGGGGCTGAGCAGAGTTGCATCGCTGCGCGGCGCGGCCTTATGATTAGCTGCCGTATTGATACATTGCCGCGATCGATCAGTACGGCGGCCCATCATTAGGTCGTGTCGTGCCGCGATGCAACTCTGCTCAGCTCCTTAGAGGTCGTTTACACCTCCGCCGCAGAGCGGCGCGGCCAAGTGCGATGCCATAATATTGATCCTGCTGCGCCACGTGATCAATATCACAGAATTTCACTTTGCTGCGCCGCTCGGCGGTGGAAGTATAAATGACCTCTCTGGTTCCAGGAGAGACTAGTTCATGGTTTCCGTCACGGGCTTCGCGTCTGGGCGGCTTGCTTATCTGGGGCTCCTCTTTCGTCGTGTACTGGAACCACAGCCCCACCCTACTTCAAGCTGTCACGAAGTAACCGAACAGACGTTTAGGAATAGTGAAATCCCTTTTCGCTGTTTATGACTTTGATTTTTAAAAAAATCTCGTCTGTTAATTTCAAAAACCGTCGACAGGGTTCATGTGATTTTCTTATTCCAAACAAGTATCGTCTAGTGTCTGAGGGTTAATAAGTGCATATTTCAGATAGCAATCGCTTCGTACGAGGCTCGTCCAATGTTGAAGGATCACAAGGGCGAGATTCCTGATGCAGTCGGCCGTACGCTGTTTTAAAGGATAAAAAAGGCTTTCGTGAGATTGCGGAACTTCTCTTGTATATTGTTGTACCTCAAAAGGCCGATATTTCCTTGTCTGTATCGTTGTTTCCTTTCTCTGTACCGGTGACCCTTCTAATAAACAGTTTCAAATGTCTATGGACTGCCTAACACGAGATCAGGTTGGTTATGTCCATGCGCCAGCGGTCGCGTCCCGTGTTTTTTCTCAGCGCCAAATTTAGTTTTGTTGTGAGTATAGCGTAGGTTGCCTGGCAAATGTTTTCTACATGAATCATTATTGCGGAAATTATTCCTTAGGTTAACCTGAGGACAAGAAAAAGACGTCGGCAGCGTTGATGATCCAGTAGGATGTACCAAGGTGGCAGTACTCCAGACGAAAATAAAGGTTGGCATGTACACGGTAATCACGGGAATAATATCCTTGTTTTGTGAAATGATCCTCTAGGGTTTCAGGGTGAATTTCAAACAAGTTCGAAATTTTTTCGGGGAAAAAGTCATTAAAGTCACAGTGTTCACGACAGGGTTGAGCAGCGCTGTGACCGGCCACAACGGGGGTCGTAAAATTTTTAGAAATTTTTGGAAAAAATAGGATTTTTTCCAAGCCTTTTGGTAAGGTAAAATGAAGTAAAAATGAGGCCCTGGAACTAATTGCACTGTGTTCCGCGTACATTGCACCTAACCAAATACATATAATAGTGAAAAATATATATATATAAAACTGAAAAATATATGCCTATTATGTCTCCCGAATCCACAATAAAAATTATTACAACAACTTTCGCTTCTCTTTGAAATTTGACACTAAGTAAAGCATTAAAAAATTTGCTCCCAGGAGGCCCCCTGGCGTGGGGGTCGTAAGTTTTGGGATTTTTTTTTGCAATCCGGGGGGTCGTAGCCCTTACAAAATTCGCCACAACGGCCTGCTCAACCCTGGTTCACGATGACAAAGTTGCCCGTTTTTTTCTGCGGAAACGCAAGTTCTGGGCCCACTAAGAAGAGTAAGGACGGAAGTAGGGCGAAAGACGGCCAGGAAGTCGGTGAAAATCCCTTGGACCGGCCGACCCATTGTATTACCCCACCCACGTCATATAATAGTTGCCCACCGTTCGTTTCACGCAGGGTCAGGCAGACCGTTGTCCACGACCTCGACGAAGCAACGTCCCCTTCCCTTGAAGGCACAGTCCAACCTCAGAATCGGTTTTTAGTTTTTCTATCTATTTTAAAAACGGTTCCACGCTGAGTCCAATGATGTCTCTGGAATCGTTTAAGATCCCTTGGGATCGGAGTTATGGCCCCTCGAAAATTGAACGGCGGAAGCATGGTGGACGAGTTGTCCGAGGCTTGTAACTCCCGCCATTTGCAACCGGTGTATGCGAGCTGACCTTAATGAAGAGAGAGTCTGAGAATGAAGGGAAGAACGGGGCTACTGATTGGAAGGCATCGCTCATCTCGCCACTGTTGAGCTCGAAAGATCGTGAAAGAGGCGTGCCAATGTGGCTTCCCGGGGTGGGCGCCCCTGGGTGGCTTCCTCCTATATCTCGCTTATTCGGAGAAATTGAAAGCTCGAATTTGGCAAGTGGTATACGGGGTGGGTCTTTCTCTTTAAACTCTGTGGAAATCCCAGATTTTGTCCGTGAGCCTGGACTGTGCCTTTAAAGATCAAAATTTATGAAAAATGCACAAAACTCTTACTTCCCCCTCAGGTTCTGAAAAAATTTAATAGTTTTTGTGGTCAAAATTTCAAAAAAAGAATATTTCAACCTAAACTTGAAAAAAATATATTTACTGCACTTCCTATCCTACTGATTAGCCACGCGGAGTGTAGTTTTGACTTGCCCTTGAACAACAACATCTGTATTGAGGAAGAAGTAATTAGAATTGTGAGACAGATCGCCTCACAATCTCTTGATGGCATAACTATGAAGAAAATGTGGGCAAATTGAAGCAGAAATAAGAAAACGCTGGATGCTTGTTCCTCGCTTGCATTAATTTGAGATTGCATTTCAACACAGGCTGTCGCTAAATCCGTAGATTCTCGCTACAAATTTATAGCGAGAATGTACGGGTTTAGCGACAGAAAGATCAATGTAGCGAATTCAGCCTTCGTTTTTACGTAGAATACGCGTAGAATTTGCAACCTTTCACCTTCGACACAATAATACGCGTTTTCTAGCTATCGTAGCTAAAACCCGTGAAATCTCGCTACATGGAATAGGGCGGCGTTACAGGTCGCGCCCTCTGACAAGGGAAGTATGCAAGGCGTAGGTCGGATCTGCCAAAACGACTAGTGTCGTTAGTATCTCTTGTGGCTCAATAGTAAAACTGCGCAGTATCCCGCCCCGAGCCGCAGCTTCCAAGAAGTTACAAGCTTAAAAAGGTCGTTTTTCGTGCTTTTTGTACCTTTCAAAAAGCGCATTAGTCTTCGGAAAATCCGGAAACGGACCTCATAAATGTGTTCAGCGCTCAAAACTACCCCCTGAACAAGGTTTGGGTAAAGGCACATTCTCCAAACTTTGTACAGACTAACAGCGTTTTGGACTTTTATGGATTTTTGGTTGGGCGTTTATTTTCTACTTAGTAGAGGGCTTTGAAAGCGTTTTAGAAAAATGTTCCAGATTTGACTTCAAATTCTCTCAGGTGGTTTTTTTGGGGCGCTGATCACGATTCCTTGGTTTATAAGTCGATTTTTCAAAGTTTTGGGCTAATTTCGTTTGAAGCTTCCCAACCGTGGAAAATTCGAGGGAAAAACACCACTTCCAAGATTTCCGGTTTTCTACGATAGATATGTCTCAGAATGATTTTCTGAAGGTTATTTGAAGTGCTCAACACGAATCTGGAGTCCGTTTATCGATTTTTTGCAGATTACGGTGGGTATACGTTGGTTTGGTCAGAATCTCAGATTTTACTCAAAATTTGTAAACGGGGGTTTCTCGGGATGGAGAATACGATTCTAACGTCCGTTTGTCAATTTTTAAAATACTAAGGTGGGTTTTGACCTCTAAATGACATGTTACCTACCGTAACCTACAGTGAACCTCGAAAGTTCGACAAATGAACTCCAGATTCGTGTTAACCACCCTAGGTTACCCCCACATACAACTTTTGAGCCAAATCCGAGAAAATTTTTTGAAACTCCAAAAAAAATGCCTGATGGGGTACGCTTGCCTTTTCGCGAGGCTTAAGAAATGCTCCTAACTTGTTCGAGCCTGCAGCTCGGGGCGGGATACTGCGCTCTTTTACTATTGAGCCAAAAGAGATACTAACCATACTAGTCGTTTTGGCAGATCCGACCTACGCTTTTTATACTTCCCTTGTGAGGCATCTAGCTACGCGTTGGCTGAGTATGCCGAACATCATTCGGGGAACGTTTTGGACACTCGATGACAGCTCACTAATCATAAGGCTTCACGACACCTGGGTGCAAACCTAGTTGGATGGGGTAACTCAGGATACGAGGGAAGAATGACGGATACACTATCAAAAATCGTCGCGTTTTGATGGGGTTTCTGTTAGAATCAATGACCGATAGCACTATCAAATAGCAGATACCGGCAGAAGTCTACATTTCGACGGATAAGAAACCTCCAACTAGGTTTGCATCGAGACCTCTGGGTGGGTGGAACCCTTTTGTGGGTGCGTAAACCGTCACAGGTTCAAAAAAGTTCGATTACCTGCTAGTATTGTTCAAACGGAAGGGGTGCGAGCGCGGGTGAGACAGGGGGTGTCACTGGCGGTGGTTTCGCAGGCTTTGTACTGGGTACTGGCATTGGAGCGCGATATTTTTCGACGGCTCACCGCAGTGGTAAATTAGACCCGTTGCTCCGATATGCTCTAAACTGAGAAGTTTCTGAGCGACTTCGTGGTAGTTAGCAGACGATAGGCCGACGGTGAACATTTTACGTTCAGGATTTTAGGATCGCTCTTTCGAAAAGAAAAGTTAGTGTTGTCCAATTTTGGCCGAAGGCGCGGTTTTGGACAACGGTGAAGCGTGTTTTAGGCAACTTTCTTCATGATTTTAAGGTAATGGGAGGGGTTTTAGGTATCAGTTTGTGGGGAATTTCATGAAGAATCTGAATCATTTTTTCAGAACTTTGAAAATCTGAAATTTTATGGAGGGACGTACGTTGTCAAATTTTCGAAGTGAAGAATTTAAGCGGTGATAGGCCCGATTAATGAATGTAACTCGTCTAAAAATTTGTTTTATGAGCTAAAAATTTGAATACTGCCTAAAATATGTCTATTACATAGTTATGTAAGGATGCTTTCCTCACATGTACTGTTGTGGTGCTGTATTATTGTTCTCTTTGATCTTTTTGTTGCTATTACAAAATGTGAGACAACCACGTCCGAACTTCTCCTTCCTCGACCTGTTTTCTTCACAGAAAGAGAACGCAACTCAAAACACTCCCCCTTTATTAAGTTTTGGCCCAAGGTTTCCAGGTTCCTCCCTAAAAAAATCTAAATTTCCAAAGTTTTTATGTCCCCCCTGTTGTCCAGCTGAACAAGGCCCGCCTGACCCTGGTTTCACCAGAGGAACAGTTGCCGAATTTTTGAATACTTCTTATCCTAAATGATTCTAACATTCAAGCATGTGCATCGAACCAACGTATTTTCAAAGAGTTTTCGGTTTGAGAGCCGGAAAACAAAGACATCTAAGGAATTTGAAGCGCAAAACTATTTCCGACGTCTGGATTCTTCAAAGTCCGCAGTCCCCCGAAACACACCAAACAGGCGTAATTAAATATTGCAGAGGTTTCTTTAAAAGCAGTGTTCACGATAAGAACCGTATCACAGTCTCGATGCTTTTGGGTAGGTAAGTCCATTAGGGAGAGGTTACTGGGGGAAAAGTCCCACAGAACAGTCAAATAGCGGAGCGAAGCTGTTTAGAGAATTCGAAAAACAACGCATTGAACCTGACGTCATGAAAATGGTTTCGCGCTTCAAAATTCTTACGTACCCTCTATAAAACGTCGAAATTCACATCACTCGAGACGCGAGCGGCGCGCGCGACGCCTCGGCCTCCGTCTGCCCTACGCTCTCTCACTGTCTCTAACCTCCGCTCCGCACCAGCACGCGTAGGAACCTGTTTTCTGTACCAAAAATTTAAAAAGAGTGGCAAATGTACATGCTGGGATGTTAGAGTCTTTCGCGATGAACAATATTCTGAAATTCGGGGCCTGTTCCCACGGTAAAACGAAAGCAGGACAACTGATATAGGACGTGGGCGGGGTGGCCTAATGGGTTGGATGGCCCATGAGATTTTCACCCACTTCCTGACCATTTTTTGTCGTACTTCCGTGTTTACTCTTCTCAGAGGGACACAAAGCTTACGTTTTTGCCGAAAAACGGGCAACTTTTACATCGTGAACATTGCCTTTAAACATTTTTTCTGCGGTGTTAGAGTGCCCTGTGGTAACATTTCTCTGTGAACCTCTACCTCGTGGACTTACCTGCTGAGAAACTTTGAAAACCAGATTACGGTTTTTATCGTGAGCACTGCCTTTGAATCGATTCAATATTCTCAGGGGCAATGTACTTGAATGGATATAGATCCCCAGCTTTCTGTGATTTTTGAGGGACGGCTTCGTGAGGTGTTATGTTGTTTGTGTGCGCCTGCAAGTGCATGACAGTAAATCTTGATAGATCGGATTGCACTACGTTCGATACGTGTCGAGGCTTTGTCATTAACGATATAAAGGTTTTTGAGTGTCTGACTGCAGAATGAAGCTATAAAGCTCTCCGGAAGTAAAAGCGTATTATATGGAACAGCCTATACTTTGTTCGCCATAATGTATATTTTGGACCCGCTCAAAACATGGGATCGTAGCCACTGCACATTGAGGGAGGGGCTCGGACGAGTTCTACGTTTTGACGCGACGGGAGGCCATTCTGTTTACTTCATCGCTAGAGTGGGTTTAGCATAAGCTCCCGAAAATTCTAGCTGCCATTACACTAAACGCGCTCCAGCGGCTTAGTAAAAAGAACGGAATTCCGCCGTGGGCGTCGCGTCAGAACGTAAACCTGGTCCGAGCTCCCCCCTAGGTGTGCAGTGCGCCTACAACCCCAATATGTAGGCCAAGAATGATATGTAAATGTGAATAGAAACCGATGTTCGACAGATTCAACGATTCAATCTTTAATACGAATGAATAATGTTCATGATAACACACAGGAAATAAATCCACAAAAGAAACAAATGGCAAATCAAATCAGGCAATCAAGCACAAAAATGATCAGGCGACAGGCTACCGGTGAGGAGACGAGATAAACAATTTACCCGGCTTCTCAAAAACAAACACCAAGACAGCTGAATAGGCCACCAAGGCAGAAATTGCAATTTACCTAGGCGGAGATTTGATAAAACAGTCGGCCACTCAGGCAGGAATGAAGCCACACAGCCATTACAGAGCCACACAGGCAATTATTCGAATGCCACTAAGGCGGGCAGTCGATAACGGTCACAATAACTCAGAAAAACCGCCAAGAATTATGCCAGACAGGCCAGACGCAGGGACCGAGACTGTTTAGGCACCGACCCATAGGATTATTATATCCGCCAGTCTAAACGGGACCTATCCTAGAGGGCACGTGCCCCTTTCGAGGCAGCCCCTTCCGTGTGGAGACCGCTCAGCTGTGACTCTCTGTCCCTCACCATCGCTAATTCGAAAATGGGTGCGTGGGCGTTTCGCAAAACTTGCCCTTTTAAAGTGCACGCCTCTTCACCGGCATCCTATCACCTGAGCTCATTCTATGTGAGCCCAACAAATGAAATACGAGCTATGCTACATGCTCAGCCATTTCTCACCATTTGAGAAGCTAAAACGCGTTTTGAAATAGTCCAAATACCTACACGCGCTCGAGCCGGACGAGATTCCAGGGAATAGGAGCTCTACACCTCGAGGGATCAGTTGTCCCGCCTTTTGCTGCTCTAATTCTACTCGGGACCACTTCGCTTGTGTTGATTGGCACGACGTTTGAAACTGCAAAAACGAGACAACTCCCTCGGTGTGTAGACAGCCCCTGTCCCAGATTCCAGCGCCGCAGCCGATCAGCTGGTTGTAGGTGGTTTTTTCGTTCCCTTTGATTTTCTTGATTTCTTCTGTGACTGGACCCGTCCTTCTGTGTTTCTTCATACATTAAGGTGTTATATCTACATGCACACTAATTTTTTCCCGCTGCCTTCGCAACAGCTTCTAGAGGAGAAAAAATTGACGACGGTAGGTAATTTTTTATTCCACGTTCATTTTTATGATCCTCTCTTTTTGTTTTTCTTCCTTGCACTCCAGTGATTTATATGATTGTTTGGTTCCCTAGGATAGTTCCAGTTTCATTCCGAAATCGATCGATTTCGGGACGGAAAGATTAAGCCAGTACTATCATTGAAAAAAAAACAAACACATGAGAAGAATTACGCAACCAAACAATCATAAAATTATTGGAATGAGAAAAAAAAACAAAATGAGAAGAGAATCCCAGAAATGAACGAGAATAAAAAGATTTACTTTACTTACCATCGGAAATTTTATCTGCCCTAGAAGTTGTTGCGACGGCATCTGGAAAGAAAAAAAATTTATTCATGTATAGTGCTTGTCTAGGCCAAATTCCGGTACGCAGTTGCGTCTCGACACGCTTTGCGGCCGCACGCGCTCGAGTCAGTCGGGCTTCCAGCGCCAAAGCCGACTCGATGTGGCTCTCTTATAAAATTTCTCCAATTTTTCTTAGTTTGCAGTTTCCAAAACCCACCTAGATTCAGCAGATCGGCGGCTGCGCGCTGGAAGCTCTCCAGACTCGGGAGCTTGCGGCCACAAAGCGTGTCGAGACGCAATTGCGGACCGGAGTTAAGCCCAGATAAGCACAGTAGATTCAACACTTTGATATATGAGGAAGCACAGAAGGACGGGTTTAGTCACAGAAGAAACTAAGAAAATTAAAGAAGACCAAAAAAAACCACCTACAATCAGCTGACTGGCTGCGGCGCTGGAATCTCGTCCGGCTCGAGCGCGTGCGGCCGCGGAGCGTCTCGATACGCATTTGCGGGGCGGCATTTGGCGTAGGAAGCAGAGTACGTGTAGGACTTTATCAGAATCGATAATGAAGTGAATACTATAAGATTAGGAAACAAAAAGAATCTTTTCGGTTCGGGAATACAGTCAGCACCCAGGAAGAAATTCAGAGGAAAATGGAAGAGGGTGGCAGAAGGGCCGCAGAGTGCTTGTTCACCGCGTACGGGCAGTCAACGAAACGGCGCTGCCAACTGCCCGCAACCGATCTATTGGTTTTCCGCGGGGGGGGGTACGGGACGTCGGCTAGTGTTATCACGGGAAGTTTGATGTCTCTGTCTGAGAACGATCATTTGATCTTCAATAAACGGGCGCTGAGATCGTTGATCAGCTATGATCAGCGCATTGTTTACGATACTCCAGGATGGGTATTGTAGTTGTTACGGATTGAATAAGAAGTTTGGGTTTCATGTGTGTCCCCCTTACTCACGGAGTTTTAAGATTTTGAGCTGTCTTTGAAATTGATGAAGAGGGATTCCATATTTGGCTGTCTTGAAACCTGGGTATGAGTTGAACGTACTTCTCTGAGAGTTTTTGCCGAGAAATAGCCGCGAAAACCCTGCTTGCCTCGTAATAGCCGCTAAATAGCCGTCAAATAATGCTCGCCGCTAAATAACCGCGAAATAGCCGAGAATTAGCCGCTAAATAATGCTTGCCGCAAAATAGCCCCAAATAATGCTCGCCGCGAAATAGCCGAGAAATAATGCTCTCCAGGCAGATATACGGAGCATTCCAGAGGCATAATTTAGATGTCAGCACCTCCGTCGGTTCAATTACCCAAGTTTGAGGTACGTGGACCTTGTTCAACCTCTGGAGACCCCGCCCAACCGCTGGCGGCCCCAGATGGTGGCTCGGCGAGCCGTCCACGGTTGCGTCTTGGTTAGTTTTGTTTACTTCTGGATATTTCTTAGTTATATCTCGGCTATTTCTCGGCTACTTCTGGTCCGTTCCGTGAGAAGCCGAGAAATAGCCGCGAAATAGCCGGAAAATAGCCCACCAGGAGCCGCTGCAGAGCCTTGTGGGCTATTTCGCGGCCAAAACTCTCAGAGTTATGGGATTCTTTGCCATTGATGAAGAGGTTTAACAGAAAAAATACTAAAATCATCATGCTTCACAGTCTCTGATAAAACTCGCCGAAACGTTGGCCGAATAATGAATCGTAATAATCCCGCTCGGGAAAAAACTCCTGCAACTTCTGTAAACTTATACAAAAAAAAAACCAAATCCAGCGATCCTACCGTGTGACTGATTTTTTTTCTTTTTATTTCTAGATCCTAATTTCATTTTGTTTTCTGAAAATAGTTGTTTAGTGGTTTGCGTAGTCAGTGTTTGTTTGTTTCTTTTTACCTTTTTTCTCTCACGTTTGCCTTACGCATTCGTAATAAACTTATACTTATACTTATAAGTGTCAGATCTAGCGCCATCATTGTGGTGCTTAGCATTTGAAAAACATTGCACCTTTATGACGGAAAAGGAAGTAAGGGATGATTTCCACCTCAATAAGCTAGTATCAATTGCAAAGGCTTCGTTCATTGGCTCAGTTGTTTGAGCTGAGGCCTCAGAGGAACTTTATAAAACAGCTCTGCCGAGGCTCCTCAGTGAGGAACCGAACTATCGATGAGAAATTAGGATGCAAACGAAAGTGTGAGGTAGAAAGAGCTGTTAGGGCAAGAAGCTATCTCATACTCCCAATAACAGAATGAAGTCCAATTAAAGTCCATTGAATCAAACTCGTTATTCTGGATAGTATCGAACTCACGATTCAGCATATTCGACCTATCCAGAGCGAAGACTTAGTACGTTATGCTTTTCACCAATTGTGTCGTACTTTTCTTAGTATCTCTTAGCTTAAACTTATATGCTATCACTTTTTTATTATAGATGCATTTTATCACATTTACTTCTACGAGTTCGGGTGTATATTGATTTCCCAGGAAAACTGTCTTCATTTCTTTGAGTTTTTCCGTGAAGGAATCTGAATTTGAACAGATATTAGCCAATCTCAAAGTCTCCGTGTTAATTGTAAATGCTCTGACTTTAATGGAGATGTCTGAATGGGCATGAGGGAATCTTTTAAAGGCATCGTTCGCGCTGGAAACCACTTTCCATTTTTCAGGCCCAACTTCATGAATGAACCCGATAGGCCACACCGGTAAACTTGAGCGCGTAAAAAACGTAAGGTAAGGAGGTTGGAAGGGGTTAAAGATGAGGACCCTCCACCAGTTCTCCCCAGCCATCTAGCACAAGGAACAGAAGAGCCATGTCAGGCGCAAGAGATACTGTATTACCCTCTATAAAACATCGTAATTCACATCTTTCGAGGCGCGTGCGGCGCGCGCGACGCCTCAGTCTCCGTCTGTCCTCCGCTTTCTTACTGTCTCTAACCTCCGCTCCGCACCAGCACGCGCAGGAACCATGTGAATTTCGCCGTTTTATAGCCTGTACAAACTCTTATCTCGGAAAATCTTGTCATCAAAACTTGCACAGTGAAAGCTTTATATTTTTAGGTGATTGTGGTAGAGGAAAGGCAAAAGAAATCTTTTCACCTAAAAAGTCTAAAGCGTAAAACCACTTCAGACGTTCAGGAAAACTTCGGACGTATTCCGCTGGACACACCGAATTCGACGGTGCTGGTGAAAAATCAATTTTCAAATGGTTTTTAAACGCGTTTATTTTCCGAAAGCTGGAGTTTTTTGGGGTTTCTTAGCTGTCATCACTTACCTCAAGAGCTTGCCTACTCAAAAACATAGAAAAATAAGGCACCGTTTTTTGGGGGTGCGATGCCTTTAACTCTGAAATTAAAATCATGTGTCTTATTATACAATTTTGTGTGTATTCTAATATTGATTATTTTTATACTAGTATCTAAATAATTGCATTTACAGGGATTATTGTGCGTCTTTTTGAGTTCCAATATGTTCTTGTACATTAGTGAAATTTGACTATTTACAAATGTTTGATCTTTATATAATGGATTATGAGCGAGTCATCCATATATCTAAAAGGTTTGAAAAGTACGTTATTTTCAATTTTCGCGTTAAAAGAGTACCTATACTCCAACATGGAAACTGGTATACCCTGCCCCAAACGAGATGGCAAGCACAGAGCCCAAAGAAGCAGTGCGCCGCCCTCTGCGTCTCTGACATTTTCGTATTTTTGTACGTTTTTTAACTTTCTCACTTCATTTTCTTACATACTCCCTTGCTCTTTTGCGTTCTTTTCTCTCGAAGTGCTCGTGATATTTACTCTCGATGCATATTTTGTTCTTCACGTGGCAGGAAAGTTTTTCAGGATATGGATAACAGGTCGGAGCGCACAGAGTCGTCTAATCCATCGATTTCATCGTAAACTCAATACAACCGAGCTGTTTTAACTCGTCTGAGGCCATTATTTCCCTTTATTGTTTGGTTGCAGTCTCTATAGTGATTCAGACAACTTTAACATCGATCCAGGTGCGTCAGGTCGCTGATGATGTCAGAGACGCAGAGGGCGGCGCGCTGCTTCTTTGGACTCTAAGCTTGCCATCTCGTTTGGCACAGGGTATATATCGGCTAAGAATGGGCTGAAGTTACCTCCCTGAGGAACTCCTTTCGTCTGTTGAAGCACAAGTTCTCCGAAACGACAGTAACTGTTGCGTAAAAGATAGTTAATGTATTATATCAAGTCTGTATAAGTAAAATACCTGTAACTGTCTTTACCAACTCAAGATCTCGATAAAATACTCCGTACCCATTCGTAACTATCCATTTCTCATTAGTATTTTTGAACCAAAATTTCAAAAATTCTCTCACAGAATCTCTGTTATACAGAATAAAACTGTGTTAAAGGTTAGCAAACGTATCCATAAAATCAGCAGAGTAAATTTGAGACCTACTGGTTCTTAATCCACATAATTCCGCTGCTGTGTTAAAAGCACTGTTCACGATAAACTTCATCCTCGAATTTTCCATGGCTCTCAGAGGCAGAACAGCGTCGAAGAAACGGGACGAAAAGCTACTCAGGAGTCGCAAAATGGCTTAGAAAATTGGGGAAACCCCGCCGCTTTGGGCAAGTCCGGCCACTTTCCGCCCCTGGACGTGAACAATGGAACACTCGAGATCGTGAGATGAGCGATGGTTTTTGATCAAAAGCCCCGTTCTTCTCTTCATTCTCAACTTCTCTCTTTACTCAGGTCAGCTCGCATACATTGGCTGCAAAAGATGAAAGTTACAAGCCTCGGACAACTCGTCCACCATGCTTCTCTAGCTCAATATTCGAGGGACCATCACTCCGTTTCAAGAAGGTCTTGTACGATTCCAGAGACATCATTGGAATCAGAAAGGGACCGTTCTCAAGATAGGCGAAAAAACAGAAAAAGGATTTCTATCGTGAACACTGTCTTTAAAGGCAGTGTTCACGATAAAGATCCCTTTTCTGTTTTTCCGCCTATCTTGAAAACGGTTCCATGCTGATTTCAATGATGTCCTTGGAATCGTGCAAGACCCCCTGTAAACGCAGTTATGGCCCCTCGAAATTTAGCAAAGGAAGCATTGAGGACGAGTTGTCCGAGTCGTGTAACTCCCGTTTTTTTGCAGCCGATGTGTGCGAGTTGACCTGAGTAAAGAGAGACGTTGAGAGTGAAGGGAAGAACGGGGCTTTTGATCGGAAACCATCTCTCATCTGACCAAGAATTCAGTGAAACTGTTATAGGACGTGGGCGAAGTGGGCCAATGGGTTGGCTGGCCCACGAGTTGTCGCACTTCCGTTCTTAATCTTCTTAGAGGGACCGAAAGCTTACGTTTCAGCCAAAAAAACGTGCAACTTTCTCTTCGTGAACACTGCCTTTAATGTTGGAGATAGACCAATAGGTCTTAAGTCCTCTCTTCCTTTAGTAACTTACATTGCTATAATTGATGAAATTTGTCTCGAGGATCGAGACAATTTGTTTCAGTTCTACTGCTAATGTCCAAGAGATACTAACAATTAAACTCGTTTTTGCAGATGAGTTTACCGCCTTAAACACTTTCCTTATGAGGCTGCTATAGTTGTCAGACGATATTTTTGGGTCGCTAATCAAGTACACAAAAACGGACGAATCGGCCCGTATTCTGCAGTTTGAGACATGAGGCTGTTCCTTTCAGTCCACTTCATCCATTGAATGGGGTAGCCCAACTGCAAAAAACGAGTTAGCTATTCCATTTCTTCTGTACCCGATCAAAAGGGTTGACGGTCGTATAGCTCCACTCCACATCCTTACATATGCGACACAAAAACAGCCTAATAAATGTATGGAATGTATTTTGCCGGTCCCTCACTTCGCACACTCGGGGCTGTTCGGCGACTTCGTAGGTGATTGGACACGCTCTGCGTCCTTCTGCTTCCGCGGTTGGCGTCCCGTCGTCCACACATTCTCTCGTCGTCCCTAGGCGATCGGGAACTCCCCGCCGATTGTGCTATTTCGCGTATCGTCTTCTCCTCCGCAATGACATATTCTCGTAATGCCACCGGCGCCATGCTGTGACGTTGCCAGCCGTGTTGAGCCGTTGTTTTCCGTGTGAAACGCAAACGCACTCAGACAAGATTAGCCCATTACGGTAACACATACTTCCCTAAACCGCCACGTTCTCATCCACTTTCAATTTCGCGGGATTAGTGGTGTGGCCCTAGCGACTTACGAGTCAGTCAATTGGCAGAGTCGACAAATACCTGCGCTATAGTCAAACAGCAGTCGCCCTTCGTGGTGGCGGTCGCGCCTGCAATACCGGTCCATATTTACTCATTACCGTAACTCTGCGAATGCATACCGTATACCGGCGGCTATTGACTAGTCGTTAAGGGTTGTGGAGCGAGAGAGGAAGGTCAATGTATTCAGCGGCGCCAGTCAGCGCGGAATGACTGGACGCGTTTAATTGGCGCGCACTCATGCATAGTCATCAGCCAGACACGCGAGACAGCCGACTAGCCCCGTTGACTTACACAAACAGCACGTGTAAAGCTCACTGATCAGTCTGAAGTTGCAAAGAATCGATTGGGAAACCAGCTGAAGCTCTGCAAATGATGACTTTCCACAGAGGTGGGAAGAAAGGGTTTTAAAAACGAATGAAAATGCTATGGATTTTAGGTCCATAGCAAGGCTTCTGAAAAAATAGTTAAGAATAAGTTCGTCATTCATTTAGAAAATGTAATACTGTTCCTGAGAACCAGCATAGGCTTCGGAAAGGTAGAAGCACAGAAAATGCTCTACTTTCGTATCTCAACGAATGGACGAAAGCAGTGCATAGTAAACAGTAAGAAGAAATAGTATTTTTGACTTTTTGAAAGCTTTTGATAGAATTCCTATTACCAGGCTGATTCCTAAGCTAACGACAATAGGTATTCACCCTATGGGTATCGAGTGATTGAGAGATTTTTCTTCACGATCGTTCCTACCAAGTCACGGTTGGTGGAGATTTTTCTGCGAAATACTGGCCACAAGTGGAGTTCCTCAAGGAGTTTTGTCCCCAACCAATCCTCTTTCTTATTTATACGTCGGAATTGCCTGACTGCCTCGAAAGCTTCAGAGTAGTTCAGTAGTAGAATGCTCGCCTGCCACGCGGGCGGACCGGGTTCGATTCCCGGCCGATGCACCATTTTGAGATTTGCATCACTAATCTCATGAGGGATTGGTGGTTCAATGGATCTGTATTTTTGAATATTTATTGAATCTACAAATACGCACAAAGTATGCTATCAAACGCAATCAATATTTTTCCCATAGCAAGAGACTGAGAATCATCGTAGTTTTCCTATTTAGTTTCTAGTTATTTTCCCTTCCATATTACCTTTCGTTACTCCAGTTATTCTAGAAAGGCTAGTGGGTCCACCGGCCGGTCTGAGCAACATTAACAGATCTGTGATCTGTTGTGCTCGTTTTATTCTCCTCACATTCCCAGCGTGACGTGCCGGCAGTTTGGCGCGTCCCAGTTAGTAACTTTGTGGCCCTTTTATACGAGCCATAAGGGGTGTAAAATGATGATGTCATTCACGTGCCAGAAACTGATCGTTCGTTTGAGTAGCAGGACACGCTGCCAATCACGTACAAACTCAGGACTGGTCGTACTTCGGGTTGTCAGAGATCATGAGCCCGAGGGTTCGCGACACTGCCAGATGCACGCCGAAAATGTCAATGTGTTTTATGTTGTTAAAGGCAGTGTCCACGATAAGTTTCGTCTCCAGTTTTCCGCCGGAAATTGAAAGTCCGAGGTATCATTGGAGCAGTAGGGGTAGAAGAACGAACAGAAACGAGTCCAAAACAGCTTTAATCGGCTCCGAGATCCGCTCACGGTCGAGTTTTCCGAGGAACAGTTTGGTCCGCTTCTACATTAGCGTTGGAGCGCGAGTGCGGCTGAGTTTTACCAGTGGGGCGCATTTGCGCATGCTGTCCAGTTCAGGCCCATGCCTGCTCTACTCGTCCACCGTTGAAATGTGGCTTTTAAGAAGAAGAGCTATTTTTGGATGTTTCGCAGCGTTTTTCATGACTCATTCTTCACTGATGAAACAGTCAGACTCTAAACCTTCGGTTTTCTGGGGAAAACTCGAAAACGATTTTCATCGTGGACACTGCCTTTAAGAATCTGGATTATGTCGAAACTCTTCAAACTGCTTCTATGATTTTCGATATATCTTCAAACTGCGATCGATCATGTCAAAATATGGTCAGACCATTAGGGATTGCCTTTCGCGGCAGACAAAACTAAGATTCTCCGGATCGGAACCTGTGTGTTGAATGCTGCATATAATATCAGTAGCGTAGAGCTTGAGTTAGTGAAGGAAGCTAGGGGTCTTCGGTACTGAATAAACGACAAACTGAGTTCTTACAGTCATTACAAAGTGCTCTTCTCCAGTGCAATTCATAGAACTTAGAATCTCTTTAACGCACTCAAGTCAAAAAATTCTAAAACTCTATTTAAAGCATATAATACCTAGACAAAATCTATTCTAGAGTCTGGAACTACAGTTTTCTCTCCGTACAAAAAGAATGATATAAATTATCTCAAGAAGTGCAAAGCAACTTTACGCAAAAGCTTGCTATGCGTTGATCTAGTCTCGGTTACGAGTTCATTCTTAATGAGCTTTTTGCATTGTCTAGTCTACTTAGTCTGAGTAGGAAAAACGATAGTGTTGGCTTTTACAATTCCTTGAGGTACGGCAAAAGTCAACTCGTCTGAATTTTGGCTGTCCATTCTAGAGTCGGGGGTGGGAGCATAAAAATCAAGCTTCCGATAACTAATTTTCAAATTAGGTCGCAGTTGTTTTCTACTAGGGTAGTACAATACCCGCGCTAAGTTTTGTAAAAACGGGGAGTATCTGGCAAACTTGGCACAAAAAAGCGTCCGACGCATGCTGCTTTTTTGACTGAAGACTTTTTTGAATTCTGCAAACACTAACACATTCACAGAATAAATTGCTACCTAACCATGTCACTTGTGTGCCGAAGTTCCCTAAGAGCACTTCGTTTTTGAAGGAAATAGTTTTTGTAATCGTTTTTCAAAATACGTCGCGCGCGGCGAATGCGGCGAAACTTTGAGCAGTATTTGTACAAGTAATAGGAGAGCAATCTGTATGCTTTCTTCATAAATTATGCGCAGGTGGAAGAATCTCAAGGTTTGTTCAGGTGAAAATTTTTGAAATCCTTCATTTATGAGTCCGGGGATTTCGCAACAAAACTCCGACTTTTCAGGTAGTTCTCAAGCGTGTTTATTTGAGGATTTCGAAAATTCAACCTGAACAAACCTAGAGATTCTCTCACCTGCACCTAATTTTCGAAGAAAACATACCGATTGCTCTCCCATTACTTGTACAAATACTGCTCAAAGTTTCGCCGCACTCCGCCACGCGCGACGTTTTTGAAAAACGATTGCACAAACAATTTTCTTCGAAAACGAAGCGATTTTAGGGAAATTTGGCCCACAGGTTACATAATTGGGTAATCTGATCTGTGAATATTACAGCGTTTTCAGACTTCAGAAAAGTCTTCATTCAAAAAAGTTACATGCATCGGACGCTTTTTTGCCAAGTTTGCCAGATGCTCCCCGTTTTTACAAAACTTAGCGCGGGTATTGTACGTATGTTGAATGAGGTCTTCGATTAAGATTAACATTTGTCTCTGACTACATTCGGACGTTTAGCCACCCATTTAGTAAATTCAGATGTTTTTGACGAAATCGATTGATCAAATTCTTGCAGATTTCTTCCTTTTTTCACTTTTGGCTGTTCTGATTACTCTCTCGGTTGCTTGGTTTTATTTATTGATGATTTATGCTACTTTTTATCGAGTGGGTGTATTAATCTGCGTCAATAAGGAGAGAAGGAAAGTGTGAAATCCATCAGCATGAGAAGCTATGTATGCGATTGGACTGCGCTTTGCATTCCCCTAACCGTCGGAAACTGTACAGAGATAATGTAGAAGTCGTAGCAGGACGAGTCTTTTCAATAGCGGTAAATGCCTATTCAGATAGAAGAAGAGTTGTGTCTTCGAATGGCATACCACAACACCCTTTCGAAATATCACAGCACTATGGAATATCAGTTGACCACCACTTGGCGCAGAACTTCGCTAACAGAACGATATTATTTGTAAAAAAAACTCCGTTGTTAGCGAATCACAGCTTACAATTTATTTAGAAAACATTTTTAGAAAAACATTGATTCTATTAAAAAGATATCCAAGGGTCCAATTTCACCGTAGTGCTATCGTAGATCGCCCGCCCATGTGGCGCAGAATTTCGACATTTGGAATTTTTCCCCGGTTTCCCTGCCGCTCTGTTTTCTTCACCACTTTCTCCTTACATTTTCTATTACGGCTCACGTTTCTTTTTCATTTTTTATTTGATCATTTGAGCTACGAAATTTAAGCGTGAAGAAAAAACGTTGCAAATGTGGTGCTGAAAAAACATAAGATGTTTGAAATTTTCGTTAATTTCCGTTCGACTTCGTTGGAGAACGTCTTCTTTCCTGAATGATGTGTATCGATTCTTCTGAAACAAGTAAACATTTCGGAGACTTGCCTTCGATTTGTCTAGAATTAGAAGAACAGTTGAAAAATATTTTGAAAATTTTAATAGGCGTAGGCGGTTTTGAGAGTGGTCGCCAGGATTGCACGCGTCGCGTCGCATTAGTAGCCAACATTAGGGATTGTTGGAGAGCTGGGAACCCCATTGTGGATGCTCTTTAAACTTTAAACTTTTCAACTTTTATTCTCTTGATCGCACCGGCAGAAATTATAACGAGTCCTTCGTGCAAAGAGTTCAGCAGTTTTCCTTGCATCTCCACTCATCATAATCGTCCATTCTGACATTATATCTATTGTTCTTCTCCCTCGAAACTTCGCTATGTCATCCAGCCAACGCGTGCAAGGTCTTCCTTTGCATCTTTTTTTGAACAGTCTCCTATCTGTCGCTGTCCGTGCCCACGATTCACTATTGCTGGCGGACAATTTCGAAGCATGGATCCGTTTGCGTTTGAGACCGGCATGGATCCAATCTTTCAGACCTGTTCGACGTCGTATTACCAGTGATCTCATTTTACAAGTCAGGCGAAGACCAAGAATGGCGCGCTCTAAACGACTTTGAGCGGATCTGAGTGTTCTGGCCACCTCTTTCGTCCAGACCCATGCTTCGCACCCATACAGGACTGCTGGCATGATACAGATGTTGATGAGCTTTCTTTTCAACGCCGTCTCTACAGCAGGAGAGCGCAGTAATTTCCTATGCTTGAAGTAGATTTTCCTTCCAGCTAGGATCCGTCGACGGATTTCTCTTATCGGCTTTCGAGGATATGATATCAGTTGGCCGAGGTAAATGAACTCGAAAACACGTTCTATAGTGGAGTCCACCAAGAGTGTCTCATTAACTTATCAATGAGAAGCGGTCGGCTGGGGATCAATGTGCATGAATCCCATACCCGCACGCTCGATACCGATTGAGCGAGAGCGGTTGTGCTGCAACGAGTTTCATGTTCATTGATCTTCAATAGACCGCTTCTCATTGATAAGTAAATGAGACACTCTTAGTGGACTTCACTATACCTTCCTCGTTGTCGGCTTCAGTAGTAGAGGTCTTCATCCACTTTGTCTTGTTTACGTTGATAGACAAGCCGACTCGTTCTGCTTTGTTAGCTAGGTCAACGACCATCTCTTGAATTCCTTCGTGGATGCTCTTGTTCTCTAATAAAGCTCGAAAACGGATGAATTATTGAACGGCTATAGTCATTTCAGGGTAGTTGATCAAGAGAGTGCTTTTCAACAAATCGAGCATCTTGGATCCCGAATAAACAAATTTTAAAAAAATATGCTGCCCGAATAGACCGAAAATTTGAAAAAAAAAACAAGTACGCCTCAATTCCTAAATGCTTCTGATCTTACTATCTATATTCGCCTTACTCTGTGCTTGTGTCTCTGAGAATGAACGGGGGAATTCGGTCGGCCTGTCGTTAATCGTTGACACACGGCTGTCACATCCACTGTCGACGTATGTAAGGCCCTAGTTAACGTCGACATGGATCCTGAAGAGACTTCGCGTTCACTGTTGAAGGTTGGCGCAAACTCAGTGCCATATGCTATAACATAGGTGCACCGAGTTTGCGCCAACCTTCAATGGGGAACGCAAAGTCTCTTCAGGATCCATGTCGATGTTATACACCAGCGGAATGAAAACGTCTCGCGATGACATTGCCGCCGCCAGGGCTGGGCACGCGTCCCGGGTAACCTTAGGGGGGTGCATATTAGACGTTGCAGAGAGGGCAAAGGGGGGTGCCTAAGCCGAACACGAAAAAAAAGAACGAAGTGCATGTTCTGTCGAATTTCAGGAAAAAAGTAGTACGCACTATTCTTCTGAATTGTCATATCTTCTTCTCCGCTTTTTGAGTCAAACACATAAAGAATAAAAACATTGATAGAGATGCAGGTTGTGTTCGCAATAATTCATAGTTGCTGTCAAAGTTTGTTTCGATGAAGGATTAAACACTACTCTGTTATCTTGTAGCAAGTAAGGATTGATGTGGTGTCATGTTTCTTTGATGCAACGTTCATTGATTACGCGGGTGGTTACCAATTCGAGGCAAAGATACTAAGACAGCGCCCAGGAAAACTATCATTCAAGTTCAAAAAAATATTAGCGAACTGGGTTCGTATTCGCCAATAACCCGTCGGGTACCCGCCGGGTAGTCGAAGGGTAAATGAGGTGAAATTTCAGTACAAAACGCGCGCTCCACGGCCACCTCTCGCCTCCCTTGGCTTCCCTCGCGACCGCCGGAATTTTTCGAATAGCATAGCTGAAGAATGGCCGCTTCGCGATGGAATCTTTATCTTTTTGTAGTGATATCGATACGTAACACAGTTTGCATTTCCATCTCACAGTGTGTAAGATGGGTTGATCTGCTCCTCTGCCACGCGCGGTATCATCCCTTCCGCTTCCCTTCGACTACCCTCGGCGGGTTGTTGGCGAATACGACCCCTGATGTATAGCCTAGGTCGCTCATTTTGTGCCGGTCGAAGCAAGGCTTATCGGGCTTATCATGTCAAAATCTTCTTATCACTGTTATACTTTGCCATGACCGACCGCTCCGCTGCTTACTCTGCCCGGACTCATCCGAGCAGGCTAGGATTTATTTCGACAAATTAAAAGTACAGATAGCACAGTCAGCATCACAACTAGTCAATAGATTTTTATTCATGAGAATGTGACTTATGAAGAGAGCCAACTATAAAAAATGAAGACTGCAAGTTACCATGAAAGAAGCGAATGACCGTTTCCTCCTCATTGAGAAGTACCCTGTACATAAAAACCCGAGTTTAATCCACCTTGAATGCCGCAATCTCTCATAGACTAGACTAGCCGTGCGATCTGGTGTTTGTCCGCAGCTACACAACGAGCACTGGAGTGGACGCGCACGCAATATTAATTAAAAAATGTATTTTATTACAGAACGGGGCGGAGAAAATGATTGAAACTGGAGTAAATGGAAGGAGGCAGAAATAGGATTCTTTTAATGTATTCATTATAGAAATTTAATGTAAACAAACCAAGTTGGAGCGGAGTGAATTTTCTGAACTTGATAAGGTTCATTCGAATGAACCTAGTTGATTAAATACATCAATAAACATGAGAACTAAGAGCATTGCGAGAAAGAGGAGAATCTGGCAAAAATTTTAATAGCAATAGGTTTCATATTCAATGTGATTTAAGGACCTTAAAACTCGTCCCAGTTTTGTCCCGGTTTTGTCCCGGTTTTCGGGGTAAAACCGGGACGAGATTTAAGGTCCTTAAATCACATTAAAAACCGGTCCCATTGATGCTAAAATGTTTGCCAGATTCTCCTCTTTCTCACAATGTCCTTTGCTCTCAGTTTAATGCTAGTTTTGATCAACTAGGTTCGTTTGAATGAACCTTGTCACGGCTAAATATTTACACCCGCTCTAACTTTGTTTATTTACATTAAATTTCTAAAATGGGTACATCCAAAATAGGCAACTTTCATCATCTTCCATTTCCTTTGGTTTCAATCCTTTTCTCCTCCCTGGTCTGTAATAAAATACATTTTTTATTAATATTGAGTGCGCGTCCATTCCCGTGTGCGCTGTGTAGCTGCGTACTGACACCGTATCACACGGCAAGCCGATTTTTTTAAGGGATAGCGGCATTCTAGGAGGGTAAAGCCCGGGTTTTCTACTCCCTACGAATCACATGAATCCTAACATTGTTCCACAACACAAAATAGTTCTGATTTCCACATCAGAACAATCAAACACGGATTAACTAATCCTTCGTAGGTTTATGAAAACATTCGACAGGAAACATTAATTATCGCAATAGTAGTAGTTCTGTTGTTGGTAATTGTTCAATTGTTTTGTATTGAAAAATGTTTCATCTTTTATAATAACTTACCGTCTTACTAACAAATTTTCCTCATGGGGTTGTTTTGAAGTTCAGAAATTACACTACCCTTTTTGTTGCCATTTTCGGAATTTTCTCTATTCAGTGCTTTTTTTATATTCTTGTTTATCAAAATCAGGAAGTCAAGATCATGGCTGTTCAACTATTCGGAAAACAGCCGATTTCGATTTCCCATAAGGGGGTGCCTAAAAATTACCGAGCTAAGGGGGGTGCATATTCAGAATCGCCCTGCCGGGACGTGTGCCCAGCCCTGGCCGCCGCTTGCTACGTGAGTCAGGGCTCGTCTGCAATGTTGCGTCTTTGGCGTCCTTGACGCAATACTGCAGACGAGAAATTTCCAGGCATTTCTAATGGTATGTAATCGTTTTTTTCGCTCCTGACACTTTTTGATTGCAGAATATCACTAATAATCAATTCCTCTCGTCATAACAGTGCTCGTAATGTGGTTTGGTAATGTTTCAACAATTTTAAATCTGAAAAATAATCAGCTGGTGGAAATTGGCAAATTTCCAATAGGGCAGGTCCCGCAAAGATACAGTATACGGTGCCGCGGCGTGTGTAACTGCTCTGTGCGGCCTTCCGGCGCGTTTTTCTGCGACCACTGTTCCTTTTGGCATGTCTGAGCAGATTTAGGGTGCATAGAAGGGAAAGTTGTCTTGCTATTTCCGCAGCGTCCCGCCGGTGTATAACTAGGGCCTAACCCTTGGAAAGTGAGCGCGCTTTTATTTCAGTGGATGAATGCCCACACGTACACACATAGCGGCGTGGGACTGCACACTATACTTAGTATCCGGATCACTCCTTTTCGGATATCCTACCGGATATCCGAGATTCGGATAATCCGATATCCGAAAATTTCAAAAAACGCGTTATCTAATTCGAACCAATATCCGGGAAATTTAAAATCGGCATTATCTGAATCGAACCATTATCCGAAGGGTCAAAATTCGGATAAAATTCGGATAAATATCGGATAAAATCGGATAAAATCCGGGTAAAATTTCGGATAAAATCGGATAATTTTCGGGCAAAATTGGATAATTGTTGAATGAAGTCGTATGAATTTGCACTAAATCACGCACATTTTCCGTACCGCCTTCTATTTAGTGGATCAACCCAGGATTTCCGCCCTCTTTCCGAAAACGGAAGGGTCGTTGCGGCGCGAAAAAAATTGTGTGGTCAAGTGAAATGACCAAGTGTCTGGTTATTCAGTTAAGAAGCTTTTTCTATAGTTGCTTTGCATGCTTTTTACTTGCTAGTTGTCCTGAAAAACCTAAAACCTCTGCATGGATAATACTGTGCCTCGCAACGACGATAGACTAATTGAAGATTTGTTTTTATATTTTAATTCATATGCATATATGAAGATTGAAGTTTGTATGTTAACAAACTGCAAATGCTATGAAGTACCACTGTTTGCTCAATGATGGATGTTTGCAAAGGCTTGCCGTGAGTACCTAGTTTATTTTTCACCGTTTTGCCTCAACTTTGTCCCGAAAATATCCGAAGTTATCCGAAATTATCCGACCGGATATCCGTACCCGATTCATTGGAAAAATGACATTATCTGATTCGATCCATTATCCGAAAATTTGAAAAAGCGCATTATCTGAATCAAACCAATATCCCGAAATTTTTAAAATCGGCATTATCCGAAAATCGATCCATTATCCGAAAAATTATCTTCGAATAACAAGTATACTACACACTGGTGTGCTAAACAAGGACATTTAGCGCTTGTTTCCGATGGAACGGCTCAAAATTCGGAATAACAGATTTTTTCGATGGTTGCCTTTTCAAATGGCTTACGATGAAGCATTATTTAATGACCCTTTTTAATGTCATTTCGAATCAAATGTGCATTTCTAGATTCATTTTGGACATGGAGTCGGAACATGTCTTCCGTGACTAACATTCTAGTTCATACTAACAGTATGGCTTTCAATGCCCCTCCCATCTTGGTCCGACCCCTCCTCACCGGACGTCGAGGAGTCCGACTCTCTCCCAGTGATACATCACTTCTTGCGCCGTAATCTGGCCGAGGTACCAAGGAATGCAATTGGAATTTTCTAATTTCTCAGTTGCGATCCTATAACTCTGGAAAAATTGTCTAAGCAGGGTAACTACTTTGATCTTATCCCGACCTTAGGAGTATAGTCGTTCTAGATTTTATCTGAAAATTCAATATCTTTTTTTCTTGTTTATAAAATACCAGAGTCCTTTATTACTTGATCAGTTCACATAGATCTCGTAAGCCCTCAATAGAACTTCCTGGTCACAGGTTGACAGGCTTTCAGAGATTTGATAAGTGCAGGGAGAAGCTTTTCCAACCGAGTGCTCGAAATGAGCGGTAAAATTCAGTTTATTATCATAGAGAATACCCAAGGGGTTGAAATGGAGGCTTTACTCACTAGGGACTGAACCCAGCGCAAACTGGAGTTTTAAAAAAGTTCCTTAATGCACCTGTGTGGATTAAAAACACTTATTTTTGAATTTTAGAAATTCAAACACTTTCAGCCCAAACTCCGATCAGGGGGGTATTCTGAACACGAATATGTATGAAGTACATTTTCATTTTTTTTCGGAAGATTACGGTAGGTTACTGTAAAAAACTGGTAATTTTCCTACTGTGGCTGGCTTACAGTAATCTTCTCAGAAACTGAAAGTGGACGTTATAATCGTGTTCAGCGGCCCAATAAACCACCCTGGACAAGGTTTGGATTGAAATGTTCGAATTTCTGAGAAACAAAAAATTGCATTTCTGCAGTTCCTGATCTACCTATGTGCATTTCTCATAATTCTCCGTTTTTTTCAAAATTCAAAATTTCGATTCTCAAAATTCTTCGCCATTTCTGCTCTACCTGGGGACCAAATAATCGCTTCAGCGAATAATCTTATTATTGAAGAATATCATGGACACTGCATTTACCTAACATTCGCTTTCAAGTTTCGCACCTAAGAATGATATCTCAAATTGATTTGAAGAGAAAGAAGCAGAAAAAAGACCAAGAGCAAACTCTCAATGTTTCAAGAAGGCTAAATATGGGCTCCAAGTCACAAGCGGTAAATAGATTCCGCGATCTCGAAATCTCTTCTCCTAATCTCCATCTGGTGGTGGTGGGGGGGGGATTTCCTGGAACTTCACTTCCGGGTCTGATAATTCTTCAGGGGGGAGGATAAAGAAATTTAAAAATATTCATTAGAATTTATTAGCGACGTATATATGTATTGTGAATCATTAAACCAATTCTAAATATAAGTTGAAAACCTTATTTTATTATAGCAACATATAGGCTCTACTAGTTAAGTAGCATAATATCTACCGTAACCTACAGTAAGCCTCATGATATCGAGAAGCGGACCCCAGTTTCGTGTTCAGGATTTCGAATAATCCCAGATAGAAGTTTTGGGTCAAATCCAAAAGATTTTCTGAACACTATTGAAATTGTCAGATGAACCTTGGATTTTGTGAACAATAGAAATTAGCTCAAGAACAGACATTCATCTTTTGTATATTACCATTCTTATACACTAAATGACTCATCCCAAATGAGAACTGGTTCGGGCGGCCGCCGCTCTGACCGGTGACGAACGTTTTTTTTGACGGCTGCCCATACCTCATTGTACTTGGTCCATAGAAGGTTATTGGATCGTAGAATTTGAGTACGCTCTTCGCAGCTGCCTGAAACCACTCTGTAAAGCGTTATAGGCGTTTTTTAAGCCTCAGGGCAAGGTAAGGGTACCCATGAGGTGACTTTTAAGAGTCTATTTTTTTCCGGATTTTGCTCAAAACTTGCATGTAGGGGTAATCTAGGATGCTGAACACGAATCTAGGGCCCACTGAGGAAAGCGTACCTCAATAATTCGAAAATCGACAAATGAACATCAAATTCGCTTTCAGCACCCCGAATAACCCCCGCATAGAAATTTGGAGTCAAATCTGAGTCTTTGACGAAACTACCGTATACCCACCGTAATCTATCGTAATCTGTCGAAACTCGATAAGCGGACATCAGATTTGTGTTTAGAAGTCTAAATGTCCACAGAGAAACAGCTCGAGCCACATTTAGGGTAGCATTCCGGAAATCGTCGAAAGTCGCGTTTTGGCCTAGAAATTTCCCTCAATGGAAAGCGGTGAACGAAATGAGTCTGAAACTTTGGAAAATCGACAAAGAAAGTCAGATCTGTGATCAGCTCCCCAAATAACCCTTTGGGAAGACTCAAAGTCAAAATTGGAGCATTTTTCCTAAACGCTTCCAGAACCTTCTTAGTGGATACATATGTATGAGTAAAGTGACCTGCAAATGAGACTGCCCGCCCACGCGGTCGGCGTGAGTGTCGAGCGGCCGTCGGAACGCATTCTCGGGCTTATACGTTGGATAACAGGAGCATTGAAGGCTCATCCGAGATATGCCTTTGCGAGGGCTGGTCGACCCGTACGCCGACCGCGTGGACGGACAGTCTCATTGAAACACACTTCAAATGCTCAACCAACAATCCGTATAACTCCAAAACGCTATTACTCTATGCTAAGTTTCAAGAACACGGTTCGACGAATAAATTTGGTACCAAAATAAGGGCTAAAACGTCTA
The DNA here is from genome assembly GCA_029168955.1 of Aplectana chamaeleonis. NCBI lineage: Eukaryota > Metazoa > Nematoda > Chromadorea > Rhabditida > Cosmocercidae > Aplectana > Aplectana chamaeleonis. The sequence continues at coordinate 955,533 of JAPDOI010000056.1, read as the reverse complement.
TTTAAGGCAGTGTCCACGATAAAAACCATGTCTGATTTTCTGGTGGAGATCGGCAGCTGCAGGGCCTAGGGCAACCCTAACGTTGAAAAAACTAAAAAAAATGAGCTCGGAACGGTCTCCTACGGCCCCAAAGTTGGACACCCGTCAGTTCGTCACACCCAGATGCACTTTCCGCGCCCACCGACGTGAACAAATGAATGCTCGAGATTGGGAGATGAGCGATGGTTTCCGATCAATAGCCACGTTCTTCCCTTTATTCCCAACTTCTCTCTTTACTCAGGTCAGCTCGCATACATCGGGTGAAAATGACGGAAGTTACAAGTCTCGGACAACTCGTCCACCATGCTTCCTTAGCTCAATTTCCGAGGGACCATAACTCCGTTCCCAGAAGGTATTGTACGATTCCAAAAACATCATCGGAATCAGCATGGGACCGTCTTTAAGATAGGCGGAAAAGCAGGAAAACGATTCTTATCGTGAACACTGCTTTTAATTTTTTTCGGAATGGTTTGAGGCGTTTGAAAAGGACTTATTCGGACTCTACGCACATAAATGGTTCTAGGAAACCACATTTCGACCACTGATTGGGTCGCTTCTTGAGAGGAAAGCGCGGACAAGGCGGTTCTGGTGATCTAACCAATCAGTCAAAACCAGCTCTATCCAGCTTAATAACGACTTCTCTGAATAATGCATTCTTAGAACAGGAGCGCGTTATGGAGATGTGGCTTCTAGATTGCTGCACGATGTCGCTGATTACATTCTTAGGAGGAGGATTCGGAGGCAGACCCAGAGGTCTTTTCTAATGACAACACAGGTCGCTTCAAAGAACGTTCGCCGACGACTGCTCCTTATCTGTGAGTAATAATGACGAGGCCGCGAACATAATCTTCGCGATTGCTTTGGTAGCTGGTAAGAGGTGATATGGGCTGAGAATCAACGAGAACAAGGCGAAGAGAAACCAAGTCTTCGTCCATTTCGAAGAAGGCGACATCGAGCGATTTTCAGAACTTCAGTTCTTAGGCTCACTGTGCAAATAAGGAGGGTGGCGTTTGGACAGAATAGGGTAGTTCTCGGCAACTGTTGCATCGCTGAGGTGGTGTCTCTGCAAAAAGGGCTGCACCTAACGTCGGCATGGATCGTGAAGGGACTTCGCGTTCACTGTTGAAGGTTGGCGCAAACTCGGTGCCATATGCTTTAAGATAGGTGCACTGAGTTTGCGCCAACCTTCAACAGTGAACGCGAAGTCTCTTCACGAACCATGCCGATGTTATGTAGCTCGAATGAAACTCCCACTATTTCGGACGTTGCTGGCTCCAGTCGTGCCATACCGATCTCGGACCCAGACTCTACTGAAGTCCGACCTCAGCCAGTCGGAACTATTCCAAATGAGATGCCTACTGCAGGTTTCCAGAGTTCATGCGAGATAGCATACGTTATTACACCAATCGCGAAAAGGGCTTTTCAGAGTGGCGTCGCTGCGAAATTCGCGGCATCGCTCATCCGAGCGAGTGAAAAAAGGCGTGGCCTATCGATTGCCGCCGTGTCATATCTCTTTCTCAGCGTCTCTTATTACTTCGCTCCCCTTTAAGTTTGATCAGAGCGCATAACAATATTGGCGTGCCATCCCTCGCGTGTTCTGCAATCTCAGACATTCTGGAATTGATCAACAAAAACGAATTATAGGTTTCGAATAATATACCAGGAGACACTACCACCAGTAGAATAACCTTCAACTGAAAAGATTTGCATAACAATAACGGTGTCCACAACAAAAAATTATTAAACGCCATGACGAAATAAATCCTGGATGACCAATTAAATACTATGACGAAATAAATTCTGGATGACAAATCAAGTGACATGAGGAGATAAATCCTGGATAAACAATTAAATACCATGACGAAATTTATCCTGGATGGCAAACTTCTAGTGACATAGGCAAAAAAAATGATTTTACAGAGAGTTAATGGGCAGATAGTAACGAAGGAACAGTAAGTAATACGAGATAGTAACGAAGGAACACTGACTAATACGAAGAAACTACAGCGACAAATAGCGACAGCGACAAAAATGGTCGAGACCATTTGCCTCGCAAAACGTCGCAACTTGTCGCAGAACGTCGCTCCCAGCTCGCGCCGTCGCTCCCACTCTGAAAGCGCGACGTTCGCTCCCGTCGCGCGGCACGGTTTGCGCTGCTTAGCACCCCCCATCTTTCACCACGTCGCCGTGACAGCGAATTTTTCTGCGACGCCGCTCTGAAAGGCCCTAAAGGCGTGGAAGCCAAGCGTCGACCGTGGGGCAGATTCAGTCTCGCAGACGCTGGCTGACTGAAGCCAGTCGGTGAAAATAATTCCACAAGAAGTTGACGTTAATCACGTATTGAGGTTCTCCTTTGATCTCCTAGTGCTCTCGCTACTCTTCCACGGAGTCGTTTATTCGGTACTGTGAGGTTCTGCGAAGACATGACTCCAGAGAGAGTTTGTGAATTCTCGCCATTGTACGAACTCGCTTCTGTACCTTCCAGCCGCTGGATTTGAGTATGAAGAATACAGGAGCGAGATGTCAGAAACAGCGCTCAAAGTGGAAATCGGGGTAGACCGACAACCCGATACGGCTTCTTGGCCTCAAAGGTTTCCATGTTTGCGTTGAAGTAGTTGTTGGTTATCTCATCCTACCGGCAGGATCTAGTACTGTCGTTCTCGGGGCCCAATTCCGGTCCGCAGTTGCGGGCCACGGCTGTAGCATCATGCGACACATGATAGTCGTGGTGGGACCACTTGGTTCTGGCACGATTCAGCTTTCTCCCAGCACGATTATCACGTGCCGCATGATGCAACAGCCGTGGTCCGCAACTGCTGACCGGAATTTGTATCCGAGAACGATAGTAGTGACGTTTGGAAGCTATAAAGCCTTTATACGCATTATCAGGATAAGCTGGCTCTACGGAGAATGTAAAGCATACAGTGAAAAGACGAAAACATAGGGAGTTATCGAGTTGGGCCTAAACATGGAACAAACTAAAAGCTAGACTGAACCGACAAAACTTTGCAGCTATATTGAGAACGAAAGTTGATGAGGATATTTGAGAGTTCTGAATTCAAAAACTTCACACGAGCGCGGAAGACATGACGATAGTCTGACCCTTCAATAAAGGGATTTATACGAGAAAGATTTGTCTTCGATTTTGAAAGTTCTTTGAAAGTGAAATTGAGAAACGTTGGAGACTGCCAGGTGGAAAGTATTGTGCCACTCCATTAGAAGTTTTCACAGAGGTTAAAAGTACACCCATTTCCCTCAAAGTGAGCGGATGATTAGCCGGGGCAGAAGGGCGAAGTTCTTGTGTTCTGGAACAGAATTATGATGTGAGCGGAACTCACTGCAACGGAAAGGACACGTTGTTTTCCTTGTAGAACATTAATTGATGTCATCATTCTCCATAAGGATAGTCGTTCCTTCGTTTAATCTAATCTTGCATCATAAATACTTTTAAATCCTTATGTGATCACGGGAATGCATGGGCTGATGAATGAGGACGATGGATCGCCGAACAGATGATGAGGAGAACTGATGACACTGAACAAAGGAGGTATCACGAGAGCCTGCAAAAAAATTGGAAGGCCTATTGTGCCGAAGAAAGAGCTATGATAGAAAGGTCTGTCTTTGAAGTCGATCCCTTCGAAGCTGAAGCTGAAAATCGCTAAGGAGTGCCACGTGAAAGGCAATGTGCGACTTGACAAAAAGCTTTCTCAAATATTGAGAGTCCAAACTCGTTTTCTGAACAGCCCCTATCTGATTGAATTAGTGCTGAGGGACAGAAAACTTGGCAAAGTTCTCGTGTTACGGAATAAGATGATGACGTGGACAGAATTCACTGCGACCGACAGGACACCTTGTTTTTGTACATGTTTGATCACTAAAGTGCACAATACTAGCAACACCATCCCATGAACTTCCTGATACGTTAGAAAGCAATTATACCGCTGCTAACGTTGAGAAAAAAACGGGCGAAATGGACAAAGTTTGCAACAAAAGCGTCTTTTGCCTATAACTTGCTTTAAAGTGCTCCAATCTAAAGTTTGGAGAAAACATCCTCTACAGCGTGATTTAGGGGCTCCAGAAATATCGAGAAAGTCCAGAAAACTTCACGAGGGGACCCGCATTCGGGCAGAGTCGTTTCATCATGCTTTAAGGTGTAAATTTGAGGGCGGTGATTAGCGGAAAAAAACCTCAGCGCGCGAAATTACACGTTACCGCATGATGGAAAAACTTAAGGGATTCCTTCGCAAGGTTATCCGGGCGATCTTGAAATGACTGCAACCTATGGATCGCGCTTAAGACGATGTTGAATTTCAAAATTTTGATTGGAGCACTTTGAAGGCAGTGTTCACGACAAATTTCACCTCCAATATCTCCACGGTTTACAGAAGGTCTGGTGCCCTATATAGCGAAGCACGAGTGAGGAGCACGCGAAAGTCGCGTTCTTGAGCCAAGATAGGCCCTCTCTTGTTTACGTTGATTTTTGAGCGTAGAGGAATTGACCGCTAGAAGTATGATACCCATCAGTGCAAAAGCGATCAGCTCACTTATCAGCACTTCCTTGACTTGATCATTCCTGTGATCTGGGTCTTCATTTGTTTATTCCGAGAGGGCGGATCTGGGGCACCAGGCGTGTCTGGGGCACCTAAACGCTTATTTGCAGCCGTTATTTTGCCGCTCCTGACCCGCTTTCTACCGTTCTTTCAACACTGGAAGCCTAGGATCCTTCTCGCCTATCATTTCACTGTGGAAAGTCAACGAGGATGATCATAGTGAACGCTGCCTTTAAACAAAACCTATCTCATGGTCAGGTCAAGGTTGACCTGTATCAGATCGAATGATTGAGATTTCTATAACTGCTAACAGTATCTACATCAAAGCGTTTGTAAGTGATTATATCTGACACCTTCTTGTTCACTGTTGAGAGGATTCAAGATAAAGCGAATCTATTTTTGTGTATGCATACCTACAGTATTTTCACATTGACACACTCAAGAGGCTTGCCAGCGATTCCCAATTCATTCTGTTTTTTAATTAATTCTGTTGATCCGTCTAAAAATGTTAAATACTTAAGAATAAAGGGAGTCACGGGACTGCTATTTATAATTCTTGACAGAGGAGATCACTGTCATGTTCATATCAAACGACGTCTGTAACACATTGACGTAGTTCCTGGTAATAATCTTATCTCTTCGATCAACCAGCATAATATAATCAGTGGTAAATAAAACGCCAGGAGATAGCAAAGTGTCCAGACCGCAAGGAGCGGAGATTCGCGTTGGAGTGCGCATTCCCTTTCATTTTTTTCCTTCCTCGCTCACTTTCTTCAGAATTCCGCAATAATGGAAGATGCTAAATTTTTAATCGAGGAGTCAGCATTATGTCGAACATCATAACTAAATTGCAAACTGTGAAAATTCCTTGAACTGGTGGCGAGTCCGTTCCTCCTAGTTGGTGCCACTGGAGACTCCCCGGCAACTGTCGGGGTGAGCTGATCACGGACACTCGAGTACCGGTGACTAGTTTTTTTGCGTGACGGGCCGGCCGATGGAGGACCAATGTCACATCACATGGTGGTGGCTCACAGATGTGTGGGTGCTATCGCCAACGAACCATCTATGCGGGCCCTGCAAGGAAGTGCGACAAACGCTAAAGAAGAAGAAGAAGAAAATTTCTTGAACTGGGGCAACTATCTCTTTGGAATGACATCTCCACGATTTCAGGGGGGGGGGGTGATCAAATGACAGGGCTAATCCACGGAATTATAACTCACTTCCTGCCCGTTTTTTTTTCTTCATCACCTTGCTTAGGTGTACCTAACGCTCACGTTTCTGTACAAGAAAGAATCGTTTTCTACGGGAACATGCGAATTTTTTTCCGAAATTCTGGGACAAAGTATAGCGAAAGACAATGATCCACGCGTATTAGAATCTACGACGGTGTGTGGGTGTGTTCATTTGTACTGTCGTTCTCGGAGCCAAATTCCGATCCGTTCCGGTTCTCGGCGACGACAGCCGGGAATGCTCAAACGAACGACGTTTTCTGCGAGGTCTCAGTGTTCGATTGATTCTCTGTGGTTGAGCCCGAAATGTTGCCTTGGGTGCTGCCTGCCTTGAAGACCTTAGCTGAATGAGACGTCTTTGTGTTAGCTCTCCAATGAGGACAAAGTTTTCGCATGAACGGACTGTGTCCTGGATGCGGCCGCAGGGCTGGTAGTAAACCCCCCATTGTCGTGACGACAATTGTCATGACATGTCACGACATGTCGCGATCCTACAACGCATGGCTCGTGACTGTCACGAGCTTGTTGTCACGACAATGGTTGTCACCAGCTGTCACAGGTGTCGCGTTGTCATAACAACACGACAACGCGACAGACAGCGTGACACAAAATAGTGCGCGGTTGAAGGAGTGCCAGATTGCTGCGAGTGTCGTACGCTCGTGTACAACAATGTCGTGACGACATTTAGGCGTGTAATCGAGAGCAGGGTGTGCGGCGCCTGCCAAGACATTGCAAATTACGCACCTTTGGCTATGTTTTTTTGCCCTGTGTAAGGCAATGATAACAATGCCTTGCTCGGTATCGATCAAAAACCAACAGAAAACACATGGCATCCCTGAGCCTTCCGTTGACAATTTTAAGGTGAGAGGCGTCTTTATTTCAATTTTCTTTTCTATATTTGTATAGGTAAATGTTCTAACGTCTATATTCATAAATGTTTAAATCATTGCAGTTTTTTACGTGTGTTTAGGACATTTTTATGTCGATTGAACTTTTTTGGTGTTGATTTCAAATTCCGTTCTAACATATTACTTTTCATTGGAAAACTTTTGTTTTTTGGTTTGTTTTGAATTTAATTGATTTTTTGAAAGACTTTGTGGACTTTTTTCCAGTTTCACAGTTTAGAATGGCGGAAAACAGCTAATTGCTGCTATATTCCTACGCTGTATCCATCTATCATTGCTTTTTGAAATAACTAATGAGGGTGTTATTTCAATGAAAAAAAAAATGTTTTGATTACTCATTTGTAAATTTGGTAAACGTGTATGAGGTTCTGTCCATTTTGAAAGTGAGAAGTTTTTTTGATTCATTTTTTTGTTTGCATAATTTTGCTCTTCTGGTTTTAACTTCTCGTAAATTTACCCATCCGGCAGTTAACAAACCAAGAAACTTTGAAACGATCTTGAAAGAGAAAAAAGCTTTTTCAAAACGAGTTCAACCCTATCCATAGCTACCAACTCCCACAAGTGATTATTAAAAACATTTTTCTCTTGAAAAGATAAATATTTTTCCAGGCAAAAAGGGGATAATATAGATGAATGTAGCGAATAAATACAGCTAGAGTCAGCGGTTTCCGTTTACCGAAACTATCAAATCAACAGCTCTGTGAAAAAATCAATCCCAGAAATTGAACTCGTAAACTGAAAAAAGGGGAATGAATTAAAAAATGCATATTGAAGGCACAGTTTCGAAACTAGACGTCGAATTCTCACGCGACATCAAAATGTTACTAATCCACATGAGTTTACTGAAATGATTGAAATCAAAATAAGTGATGGCATTAGAATATTCACCAATGTGAATATAGAAAAGACAATCAAAAATACACAAGCCACTCGGAGAAGTAGAAGAGCGATTCGATAGAGATAAAAAGGCTGCAGAAATGCGTTCATGCCACTCTGAGACTTTTAGCATAGAAATATCCGGGAAATAGCCAGGAGATAATGCTTTTCAGGTAAGTATACGGCGCATTACAGAGGAATGATTCAGATGTCAACACCTCCGTCGGTTCAATTACCCAAGGTTGAAATACTGGTTGGGGACCTCGCTTAGCCTCTGGAGACACGACCCAACTGCTGGCGGCCCCGGATGGCGGCTCGGCGAGCCGTTGACGGCTGCGTCTTGGTTAGTTTTGATTACTTCCTGTTATTTCCCGGCTATTTTTTGTCCTTTTCGTCAAAAGCCGAGAAATAGCCGAAAAGTAGTTCACCTGGAGCCGCTGCGGGGTCTGGCGGGCTATTTCGCGGCAGCTTTTCGGCCAAATCTCTCAGAGTAAAGTACAAAACCAACGAAATCTTGAGTGGTACAGTAACAGGAAAATTCTTAAAACGGTGCACCGAAAAGGTAATACTGGGAAGTGCTCCAAATGTTGATTCCACCACTTTATGATCCGATCAGTGGTCTCCAATCATTGCGATTAGTGGTGGGTACAACGTAGTGATCAGTATGGCGATCCATCATATCACTCGATTATGTGAGGGACACAACGAACGATTGGGGCAGTTGGTGTGCGTGCCGCTACTGGACGTGCGTCCCAGGTTCTGTTCTCGCGTATGTCGGTGGTTTCTGCATTCATCTGCGCGTGTTTCATCACTTCGTAGGGTTTAGTGCTGACGTTGACACTTACAAAATAGGGCAGTTGGCGTGCGCGCCGTGATGAGATGAACGTTACACGTTCATTTCCCATTTAGCGCTGTGGTTTTTGCGTTGGAGTGTGTGCTCCCTCGTGACAAACTCATAACATACATATGACATTAGTATTCGTTGTCATGTCTTGTTACGAAAAGTTTCTCGTATTGTTGCGACAACACGAGGTGGCTTACTACCAGCCCAGACGGGGGAGTCCACAGCTGCGAGGTGGGGTTGTGCTGTCCTCACTCCGCAGCCGTGGTGAAATAGAATTTTTCGCTGCAAAGAATACCAGGACTGCGCTCACTTCTAACATGATAGTTACAACTCATTGTAACAAACAGCAGCAGTTTGCATGACGAATGGTGCAGTTGGGGGCATCAATAGGAACCCGAGGAGCTACGTACACGAAAATCAGCATTTTTGGCAATCAGTGGAGCACGTCAAGGCAAATATGCAAGTTTGTGCGCAATTAAACGGATAGGCCTTCATCCACGGATAACGGATAAATTGAAAACTGATAACCGGGAACGGATTATTTTCTCATCCCTGGTCTTGGCCTCTGGTTGTTGATCATGGATCTTTATGCAGTGAACCAAGCAGGGTCTAGTAAATGCACAGAATGATCCATAGATACGTCCGATAGAAGTCGATTACTCTATCATAAAAAAGTCTTCTGGGTGTTTGGTGTCACTATCTCTTACCCACATGAGAACTGCAGCTAGCTTGACTCATATAGAGTTGCAAAGACATTGCCAGCTTGAACTGCATCTAACGTTCGGAGTGTAATCACACCTAGGCGACAGCAAGCGTGTCCGTGCTATAATTGTAGCATGAATAGAATAATGAAATATTGAATGTAATAAAATGTGCTGAGACTTACCAAGGGCAGCTGCAAGGGTCTTGCGGGCCTGAGATTCATTGACCGGTAGGTGATCGACTACAGGTTGCATCCGCCTGGCCTCTCTCCTCTTTATTGGGCATGAACAGAAAACGTACAAATACCTGTGTAAATTGTATAGTGGGTTCTCGATTCTGTCCCTTCTTGAACTCAGAAGTCCTCCCATGTCTTCTGTTCTCATCGCTCCCCCCACGTGTTCACCAGGTGACGTCATTGTTGAAGTTGTGGGTTAGGTAATTTCTAGCGCTGTCAGGATAAAAAGCTCTTTCTCCCCGACTGAGTTCTTCTCACACTCTAGGGTTAGAACCGAAGTATTTCTATCAACGAATGTGTCAAAAGTATCTTCTCCTAACATGCTCTATGGTAGAGTCCGAGAAATCGTTGACTTCTACCACTCCTGCGACTGAGCCGAATCGTTGAATTCGGTCGAGCAGTTAACCAGTCGTCAGAGTGACCCACACGAACTACGCAATAGAGCATCGCGGAATGGGCGAGTTAACCTGACTTTAGCAGTTTGCAAGGAAGACTTCAACTATTTATGAAAACCACTCGAAAAGAAATTCGTAGATCATCAGATACATTACATACATAATGCAATATAGGTTTGTCAGCAAAAACAAGAGGACGAACAGCGTAAAGACAGCTAGCAGTGAGCAGACCCGGCCAACTCGTGACATCCCGTTCCTGTGTGTAGCATATCGATGGGGTGTAGTGGTGTATCAGAAGAATATAACGCTAATCAAAAGCACATGATCGCGTCAGGTTTGAAGCACCTGCTTAGAAGGTTGTTGCGCCGCTAATCCCCGCGGTCAACCTACAGTTGGCGCACTGCGACGAGTGAGACAGAGACCATGTGTGATACAGAGTTCGGCAGCACATTGATGTGAGCGCAATAGGCGTGCTCCGAGTAACCTTACCGTTGTCGTTGCAGTGATTCAGATTCTGGTCTCGCCGCAATTCGTGCTAAATGACGCTCTTGTGTCTGACAATATCGAATTTGTATACCGAAGGATCGATAATTCTCGGGCACAACCCAGAGGTTCCTTCATTACTGGACGGGAATTGTTTCCCTCGAGCCTGCACTAGGAATCCTCCCCACGGCCCGCGAATAGAAAGGCTGTAAGTTCCTTCTGGGGACACGACAGAATTTTGACGGTTTCTGATGCTGCTGCCGTCGCCGTTGCCATTCTTGTCTATCCTGCGGCAACTGGCATGGGCAAGTTGCAGACGTCGTGCAGATCCTGGAGGAATCGAAGTCGGATCGCGTAGTGGATGCCATGCGGCCGACGATGAGCTCGCGATCCGGCCTATGAGTACAAGTGACTCAGACATTTCAGCAGAACTCTTCATTACGCTCGGGTCCATGGGCGCACTAGGAATTTTCCTTGTAAGGAATTGAAGCTTTTTTTTCATTTTTCGTCTATAGCTTGAACACCGGTTTCACCGAGAGCGCATGGCGCGCGGGCATCTACCCTCGTCCTGAGTGGCGTGACCGTCTTCGTGAGGTGATGCTCGCGTGTATAGGTAACACTATACACCTACGAAAAAGCAAGGCAGTAACCCCCCTTATTTGTCTCTGTTTCTTTTTCTGCAATGGAGATGACCCCTATACTCTGGATTCTGCTGTGTGCTAACGATGTGATGTTGGCCTCAGAAGACAGCTGCAGATTCCAGCTTAGCACGACAGGTCTGCTCTTTTCGGTCTACGGCTCAATAAGAAAAGGACGTCATATATGACGAATAAGGCGAAGTGTGAGGACTCCATCCAAGTCGACAACACTGCACTGCCGAAAACAAGTGCATTCCGGTATCTTGGATTGGCACTCGATGGCTCCGTAACTTTGGCAGATTAGATTGAGGTAAGAACCTCCATAGCTTGGTCAAGATGGCGCAGAGCAAGTGGATTACTTAGTGATAGGTATGTTAGCGCCAGGCTTAAGTCAAAGATCTATCGTACGGTTGTGAGTCCCGTTGCATTCATTTTATGGCACAGAGTGTTGGCCCATCACTGACGGATGGGACGGAGACTTGGCGTCATGAAAACAAAGATGTTGAGATGGAGTAATGGGTTCACTGAGCTTGGCCGAGTCTGAAATGAAGAGATGCGGGAGAGATTTCGTGTTGCTCTCATTTCGAATGACCTTAGCTAGAATCGCTCTCACTAGTAGGGATGCGTACCTCGAGCCGAAGAATACTCGATTGCGAAAATGGCTCCACAGCTGAAAGTGACGGGCCCAAGTGATCAAAAGGACGACTTAAGCAAAGATAATTGAATCTCTTACACAACATAAAAATTGCAGGACCTATCCGACCGACGTATTTACAACGGTCCGCGATCCGACCGAATGCCCTTCATCGACCAAAGCGCTCACCTTGTCCCGCGACCCGAACGGTGATGCTCATCGCAATCCGGCTGCAATCGGCCCAGAGAGGATTTCAGAGCCTTAGGTGCTGCCGGTGCTACTATCTGAGCACTCATCGCCGCTAAAAGGGTCCACGCAGAGTCGATCATAATAGAGTTAACTTTTTCAAAGAACAATCATCGTGGGCCTTTATACAAGAAAACGATGACAACCGAGCCGTAGCTGGTGTGAGCGAGACCTGACGGGTGTTGGCGTACCGCCGCGGGTGTGCAAAATATGCGCATCGATTTTGCGTGTCTCCAACTATGGGCGCTGCAATAAGGCGGCCTAGACGCCTATAAGTCAGGTAATGGCTTGGTTTTTCCTTTACGCGTGAGCATTGTGAGCTCTAAGAGCTTCCCTCAAAGATCGGATACAAGTGGAGTTCGCACAATAATTTAAGTCTGATGGATGGACGGAGCTGCGATGATAGATCACCCCGCGCTAATCGAAACCCCATCCTCCAGTGAGACCGCCAACCCCGCACGGCCAGCCGCCTGGTGCACGTCTGACTAAACCGAAAACGGAAGCCATAGTTTATTTTCTTGCTTACCTACAGTATTCTAAGTGTAGGTGAGGCTTGCCACTGATATTTAACAGAAATTCTGGATTATTCTCAAATTGAAGTTCTCTAACCGATTTTCGAAACTAAAATCCTATTGAGAAGGCAGTTGTCAGTAGATTCATTGGAGAATACGAAGACGCGTGACTGCGTAGGCTAGTGTTTACGCGTCTTAGTAAGGCCACACGATCACGCTCACCTTATATGAGGTCTCTGTCACATTGACATAATCCTCCTAAATCATCTCATCCCTTCAATAAAACTGCGTCTGAGCAGTGTGAAATTAATCTGCTCAGGAATAGCCAAGTGTGGGGGTAGCTGATTCCGTGCGGTGCCGTGTTCTCGAGATAGAGCGAGCGTTTCATGTGTGATTACATAGACCCTGGTTGATCTTGGGTCCACTGCTGCAAATTCTTCTAGCTTTGCTAGCGTTTATCTTGTATGTAATTTATGTTGTTCCTAAGTTATTCTGTGACATGAAGATGGGCGCCTTCAAAATTTGGCTGTTCCAAAATTCTGGCTTGAATGATTTAGCTGAACTCCGTCTCCAAGTTTTATGACGAATGAGTAATGAGTCCGATTTTATGAAAACTGACTCTGAGAATGGGATCGCGGCATATTTCTTATACCTCATATCTAACTTTGATACTTTGACGGCTTGTCTTCACGGATCGTGCAAGCCCCAGCACAACTTCCATTCGTCTCGTTCTCTCGCAATCGTTGGCTATGGTGGTGGTAAGCTTCGTCTTGCGATTCGACCACGCACACGGGCCTCACTCAATGGCGCAAGCGCTCGATGTTCATTTTGCCATTCTTCTTGACCATCTGTCGTCGGCTCTCCTCACAACGTGACCGGCTCATCGGAATTTTGCTTTCGATGTGTGTCCCACTGGATCTGGGAGACGGGATATACCTTGATCGTCTAAACTGTGTAGTCCGGCTTGATGTTGCGTGTGCCAGTTATACTTCACAAGGCAACGCTCTAGCGCTCTGTGGGTAACTTGCAAAGATTTTCGCATGGACGCTGTTTCGGCCCACATTTCAAATACGTAGCTGAGCGCAGGAAGAACTGTTTAGTCGAACAGGTGAGCGCGAAGTTCTAAGTCATTCAACTTTTCTGAGGGACCTGAAAGCTGCCCTTTGCTGCTCTTCTTTCCCTTCCGAGTTCTTTGTCCAAATCGTTATCCATGTTCATAGAGCGTTCAGGTATACGTGGGAGTTGGTTTCCGTTTTCGGTGAACCATCAACCTCAATTTGAGCTCCTTCGCACCAAGCGTTGTTTAGGAAATGGGTCTTCCCCCAATCGGTCCGCAGTCCAATCTTACTCTCTTCTTCGTTCAGCTCCGTTTGCATTATCTCCGCTTTATCATCAGTACAATTCGAAATATGACGAAGTCGTCGGCGAAAAAAAATTCCGAGAAGAATTTTCCATCCGAACATTGCTTTTTCGTCCCAGTAGAGCGGCTTCATTATCCACTGAAAATCGGCTGTGAACAGCTGAGGCGACTTGTCGAACCCTTCTTTTCAATGGAAATGGTGAGAGGGCGATGGAAGCCGAATATATCATCGCATCACAGTTTCGATTACAGTCGGCTAGCTTGGTTACATAGGTCGGGTCTACTACTTGACCGACTAGGGCTGGCAGGACGGCAATCGTTTCGACGTTTTCGAGGGTTTTCCGGTAGTCGACGAAGGCTCGAACTAGGGGCACTTCGTACTCCCGGCGGACTTCGATGACTATAGCGATGGTTTGGATGTGCTCCATGCAGCTAAATCCGTGACGAGCTCTAGCCTGCTTTGGTGGTTGCGTTTCATCCAAGATCCGCAATATACGCAAAAGAACGTTCTTCGTGAACAGCTTGTGGAGCACTCTCAGCAACCTAACCGGGCGAAATTTGCAAAGATCTGCTCGATCACCCATCTTGTTGAGAACGACTGTGCGCGGAGTCCTCCACTAGTCTGGATTTACTCCCTCATATCATATCGCGTATCGGGATATCTTTTCGCGAAGTGTGGCGTGGGACGTAATCGCGCATCACAGCTTTGTGTGTTGGCAGGGCGACATACTATCGTTCTCCGAACCAAACTCCGGTCCGCAATTACGGACTACGGCTGCTGCATCATGCGACACGTGATAATCGTGCTGGGAGAAGGGCGAATCGCGCCGGTACCATGTGGTCCCAGCACGATTGACACGTGTCGCATGATGCAAAAGCCGTAATCCGCAAATGCGGACCGGATTTTGGCCCAGATAAGGAAGTACAATGCCACAGAAAGACAAAATTACCATCTACTTTTAGACTTCATCTTTTGCCGTTAATATTGCGCTGTGTTCACAATGGAAAAGTTGTTGAGAGAACGTCATCCTAGGAAGGTTCTCAGTTTGGCTCGGGTCGATGGAAACTATTCGTATGGTCTGCGTTTTCGACTTAGTCTGACGCATGGACCAGGCGGCTGGCCGTTCGAGGTTGGCGACCTCTTCGGAGAATGGGGTTTCGATCCGCGCGGGGTGATCTACCGTCGCAGCCCCGTCCATTCATCAGACTAAAATTATAACGCAAACTCTACGTCCATTGTAAAATTCAAATAATTCAACGGGGTCCGCTTTTTTCTGTGGTTTCCGTTTGCTTCGTGAGACTGTCTGTGGTCCGCTCACCGATTTGATGGGTATTCGTGAAATTGAAATTCTTAAACAAATCTGCCTTTAACCACTACTCACTTATCCAAGCAGCCATGCTTACATAAGGCGTATAGTGCGGATTGACATCAATTATAAAAGTGGCACATCCGCGCTTCCGCGTCACATTATCGACTCGACCTGGATTTCACACATGTCATTGATAAACGGATCATCCGTTATCCGGGGTTTTGGCTTGCACGCTTGATTCTCCTTTATCCAATGATTTTTGACCGGATAGCAGATGATATAATCTACATTGGAAATCCTTTGCTTCCGAATAACATATAGCTGTATATCTGTATGGCTTGATGCTCGAAAGCAGCGTCTGCGCAGAAAACCACATTTGTTTTTTATCTATCCCGAGCCTGAACCGATTGTAGGTAGATGGCAAAGCTAAAAGCTTGAATATCGCGCATCCATTATATAATTGCTTCATGAAAAAAGGTCCCGTAATCTGAGAAAATGGTCCGCCGGCTGGTAATTCAGCACAAGGGTTTGTAGTGCTATGATCGGCGCAAGCAATACCTTCTAATTTAAGAGATTTTGCAGCCAAACAATCTTTTTGAAAAAGCTTCTATCTCGGAAAATTTTTGACAGTATCAAGACAAAAAGAACTGACTCACATAAGAAGTTCGAGGTGCAAAACCATTTCCGACTTTTCAAATTGATATTACATCGAACACATGATGGGCGTTGAAAAGGATAATTAATGTTTGGTGATTTTTGGAAGTTTTTCTTCGAAATTCAAGAGTTTCGTGGGTCCTTTCTGCTCCACTTCATTATACATAGCTCCTTGAAATTTTTTTCTCGATCAAGTTGACTTTTCGAATTTCCAAATATTCAATTTTTGAATATGTGTGAAATGACCTATTGGTCCTTTCCAGATAGGATTATCTATTGCTAGCGAATGAGCTTGAAAGTTCATAAGTGTCCATTAAAGGCAGCAGGAACAGCAACGTGAATCGAATCTCACGAATTGCACCACAACGCCAAGTCTGTTTGATCGCCACACTGACACTCCGCATTCGGTCACAAGAGTTAGAAACCGAAACGTTGGCTCAATAAAACATTACTATCCTCGACATGGCTTCATTAACACTTCTACTAATCACTAAATCGCTATGCCAAGATGCATGAAAAGACAATCATGAACACTAATGTAGTTCAAGTTTGTGTAATTAGCCTATCCTAAACTTGTTAGGATAAAGGGCTTCCACACGGTTCGGCACACAAAACAAAAACAAACAATAAACTTTATTTTCTTAATATCCTAAAATGCACACATTTAAAAAGATCATTGAGAGAAAGCCTAAATTTCTATTAGCATCACAAACAAGCACAATGAATCCGGATGACAGAAGAGCATTTCTGCGCGAGTTAGAAGGACGGAATGGGACCAAACTTGACTTTTTTTCGTCGAGTTTGTCCGCCCCTCTCGGAGCTTTCTTTGCCGGCCGCCGTTTTCGGTTGCCCGGCCGCCATTGAGGATCGCCAATTACCGATATCGGGAATTCTTCATTCCATCACCCCTAAGACTGTTTTCAGTTTTCTCCCCTTCTGCTAAGCATTGCTTATCCAATTTGAAATCGAGAGAGCCAGTGATTGTCAAAAGAAGCTGCACTGTTGAACGAGAGACGAAGGGACAAACAGCCTGATTGGATTTACAGATCACAATCCCTCTAGTGAGTCCCTCCTTTCCCAAGAATCACTTGAAATGGGAGAGGAGGTAATCTGGTCTAGGATTACAGTTTTAGTCATTTTTCGGAGGTGTTCTCCTCCGGGAAATGATCAAAAACGTTCACCTTGACTGTTATGAATGTTATTCAAAGTCCTGCTCAAAGCCTAACGAGAGGCTATAACTTGCAGTTACTGGAAGGCATAGTGAGAACAAATAATCCCTTGAGAACTATCGGAATACTGTGCTCCTGCTCCATATTCGGAACCAGTTTTGTGACTTCGCGCCGTTCGTTGTGTATTGTTAGTATTGCCTGAGAATGACTTTTGGAATGGAAAATGATGCTGTCGCGTTGGCCAACGAACCAACATTACTAGATTTGTCGTAGGTATGTGACGATTCGTCACTTAAAGGCAGTGTACGCGCAAAAAATCGTGTTCAAGTTTTTCACTATTTTGAGCAGGTAACCTCACCAGGTTGTGATATATCGCGAAAAGACCACCCAAAACACTCAAATTCTGGAGAGAAATTCGTTTGAAAATTCCGAAGCATTCACCTTCCTTTTTTCAACGTCTGTCCGGTGTGTCTTGTGTAATACACAATTGTCGGAAATGCTGGACGTCTGAAAGTGTTTAGCCCCTGTAACTTCTTAAATTGATTATTTCTTTTGGCCTTTTTAGTGTCAGGAATCCTATTAAAATAAGAAGCTTGCGATACACACGTTTGAACGCGAGAATTTCTCGAAATAAAGATTATGGACATTGGGATTTGCCGGGGCCTGTTGTGGCGCTTCTGCTCCTTGTGCTAGATGATCGACCGGGAAAACGCCTTTTCAGACCACGGAGCGGTTTTCGAAAGGCTGTAGCATTACGAGTACCCAGCTTTGAGGTCTCAAGCTTTGCCAACTATCTCCACTGGGTTCAAACATTGGATTGATATGAAAAAACCAAGTGCGGTTTTCTGCGCGGACGCTGCCTTTAACGACTTCCTTGTGCGCTAAGTGTACTTATTAGAACCGACTGTGATGTCTTCGCTGGTATGTATGCCTGAACAGATGTAAAACATCAACACTGAAAAGGTTCCGACGAAACTGAGGGGTCTGCTAGAGATATTAGTCAGAAATTTGAGACTTGAGTACTCACTCCAATCTCCTTCTGATCCGGCTGGTCTTGACGACGGTGGAGCTGGCTTGTCGGTGGCTCGATGGTGTCCCTCAGTCAGTCGGTTCGTGCGGCTTGGCTTTCGATTTCAAGCTTAGGAAATTGTAACCTACTGTCCTTCTGGCATCCAAAAACACATCGAGAAGGAGAAGAGTTGTGGGGGGGGGGGGAGACAAGGAGGAAAAGATAAATGAGATAATAACACAGCCTGACCTGAAAGGAAAAGAATTGAGGCCATTCTTGACCCAAAATGTGGTGTGATGAAGTGGGTGAGGGCTGGACCGTGCGTCGCGGTCTCATTGGAGCGCATTAACTATCTTACCTCAGAGGCGCGGTGACTATCAGCCCTCTCTTTGCCCTTTCTTCTTTCTTTCTCTGCTTCGTACCTTCTTGTTCATTTTTCTTTTCTTCTTCGGGTGAACGTAGGTGACAAAATGAAACGGGTTCATAACCGCAACAACTACAATAGGGTTTTCTTGCTCAAATAAACTTTGTGAACTGAACCTAGATGCTGCACACTCGTTTATTCGCTCCTTCTATTGTTTCTCACACTATTTTTTGCTGAGCAGCTGGTGAGAGTGCATGTGTATAGCCGTAGCAATCAATCACTGTTCATTGTTGACGGAGACCAAGGTGAGCGGAGCACTTTTTTGGATTGAGGTATGTTTGCACCAGGTTAGAGAATGTAATCCTAATAACCAGATACGCTTACCTCTACATGGGAGAGCAGACAAGGTAATACGACCTTGACGGAACTGAGGTATCTAGTGTTATCATTGAGCAGCAACGAGTAGCTGAAGCTGAGCCACTGTCAGCTAGTCATTAGTGAATTAATAGCTGCTGACCAGCAGAATACATTGGCATCCATCTAATAATAGTGAGAAGATTAGTTTATTACGTAGTTTAAGACATGCGCCAGGTATCTTCGAATTCTTCTTTGTACCTTTATAGTAGTTCAGAAGAAGGAGCCGCACTTTTGCGAATATTTTAATCGCCGCATCATCATCCATTACCGAGCCGCTTCCTCGAATACTTGGTTTTAATATTGACTGAAGCCAGGGTTGCTAGGTACGACACTTTTTCTCTTTTGTACCATGCCCTTATAGGATAGGACGGGCCTGTTGCAACTCCTGGTCGAGACGCTACTTCGAAGTGGTCGGGACGGTAGTGATCCATGCAAAACTACGAGTTTTATGTCGCGAGCTGACGTTTGATGAAACTCGCCGAATGAAGTAATTGAAACCGGGACCATACACGCATCGTCATGCAAGGTGTTGGGTTTCCTTGCGGAACTTCGTTACTTCGAGGGAATTGAACCCGCAGTGCTAGAGCCATAACGACGACCACTGGCGTTGCACCGGGATTGCCCTTTGCCCATGCGATGTTTTCATTGTACGTGTCTCCCATTGCAAACACAGCATTGTGATTCTGACCACAGCAGAGATTCAAGCTATTACTTAACGTCGCTGTACCTACTTAAAAGATTAAATGGATAGAGAAATGAAGCATTGAAACTGGTTCACTCAAGGCGTATTTAATGGAGTGGTTGGTCGAGCGGAGCTCAAAACTCAATTCCTACATGCTTATTTGTATAAGACGTGCGAAAGAATCTATTTAAGTCGTTCCTCATTCGATTGATTTCGATCGGCTTTCTGGACTGCAATAAAAGGGCCTCAATAACTACACGCCTATTTATTATCCTCACCATTGGTCGACGGATTCTATTGTTCTATAAGTATGATTGCTGTTAAACCTTGCCACAATATTTCACCTCTCAATTCTAGTTTCAAACCTAATGCTGCCAATTTCTTGTCAGCACATACTTAATTCGTACAAAAACAAGGTTTTCAAATTTTTAAGCTTTTTTCCGTCTGAACGGCCACATGACGAAAAGTTTTCAATGGCTCGAAAAAAGAGAGCTTTTACTCCTCCGGGTAAAAATCCTGCTTCTCCTTATAACTTGGGCAAAGCGAAATTAATCTTTCTCTGCACACTTCGGACACTGATACCTTAAAAATTGGACTGATAAGGTCATAATTCTAACAGAAAATCCCCTACCAACTTTTGCAGCTCTGATGTGTTGCTAGAAAATTTTGTAGGCGCTGTGGAAAAATTGTGAAAACGTTTGAATACACTCAGCCCATACCTTGACTTTTTCTGAAAATTCGAAATGATTTTCCGCTCATCCTCCCACACAACCAGCAACGTGTCCCGGAATTTCATTTTATGCGAATTCAGAAATTGAGCATGTGGATTGAGACATACGAAATCACGAATTGAATTTCATAAAAAATTCAAATCGTATGATCTTCGAACTTTACAAAAAAATCTTTTTTTTTCGACTATTTTCTCAGAACACGGATATACAGTAAACTGGGGAACTCCTTAAAGGCAGTGTTCACGAAGAAAAAGTTGCACGTTTTTTTGGCGAAAACGTAAGCCTTGGGTCCCTCTAAGAAGATTAAGAACGGAAGTGCGACGAAAAACGGCCGGTAAGTGGGTGAAAATCTCGTGGGCCGGCCAACACATTGAGCCACTCCGCCCACGTCCTATAACAGTTCCCCTGAATTTGTGGTTAAATGAGCGATGGTTTCCGATCAAAAGCCCCGTTCTTCTCTTCATTCTCAACGTTTCTCTTTACTCAGGTCAGTTCGCACACATCGGCTGCAAAAAACGGGAGTTACAAGCCTCGGACAACTCGTCCACAATGCTTCCCTAGCTGAATTTCGAGAGGCCATAACTCCGTTTCCAGGGGGTCTTGTGCGATTTCAAGGACATCATTGAAATCAGCATGAGATCGTTTTCAAGATAGTCGGAAAAACAAAAAAAAACGACTCTCATCGTGAGCACTGCCTTTAAGAAAATTAGGAGGTTTCAGAGTTGTGAAAATTTTGATAAGGTCTGATAACTCTGATTGCTGCCCGAATTTATGGTGCATCAAAATCTGCCTGAGAAACTCAGTCGAGCGAGCAAAGGTGCTTTTATCAAGGCTCGATAATTTTCGCATCACCCTGATACATTTCTCCGATTCGGATGTTCGAAAAATTGAATATTCAAGAGCAAAATTTAAAACATCAAACTTCGATCACTTTTTGGAAATCGGAGAATCGGAAAACGACAATTCCGAAAGTATTCGAAAACCAAATGATATAAAAAAGGAAAACAGAAAATCGAGAAATCGAGTGTCTGAAATCGAATCGATCGGGGAAAAATCTAAGGAGCAACTCTGGTTCAGATTGCTCGACATCGTAGAGTTATGACCACATCAATTTGATTTGGTAAGGTTTCAGTGCCTGAATTGTACTAAGGAAGATTAATTTCGCTATGCCCAGGTTATCAGTAGAGAATTCCGGCTCCTTCGAGCTGAAAACCTGAAAATCGTGGATTTATGGCATCATCAGTCCAGTTTGATAAAGTATCAATTTATTACTTGTGTCAAAAGGAATTAATTTTGCGATTTCCTGGCCATCAGGAGAAAGTTATCCCTCCTCTGGTGTGAAAACATATAACTCATAGAGCTATGGCCTTATCAGTTGAGTTTGATATGGTATCAACGCCTGACTTCTGCCAAAAAGAATCAATTTCGCTATTTCATAGTTAATCAAACCTAATACTCGCTTTTCCGGATCAAAATGCTCTAAATCTTATGGATATGTTCTTAGCATTCCGAATCAACAAACTATCAAAGCTAGATTAGTGTTTAAGAAGTCTGTAATCAAGTTTTTCACGCTAACAAAACCGAATCCCGGCTTTTCCGCGTTAAAAGCGCGCGATCTACCGATTTTTGCCAAGGTACAGTATACTTGGGGGTCGGCAGTCAATAATTTTCTGACTGCCACTGCGCGCTTGCAGACAGCCTGTGCAAAACAGCACTCACCTCGCATGATAGACGAAAAAGTCCTCCGCACCACTTTTTCTCCCCGAAACTGGAAGTGTCTCGCGCCTCCACCGCCGCTGCGCTGTTTCGCTTTGCTCTGCCCATCTCGCGGAGAGACAGAGCCTGCTGCCAGTTTCAGCGATCTCGCGAGGGTGCCCAAAACCATGAGCTTCCCCGCAATGAGCTCCATAGAAGCGAGCACAGGATAGGAAGCAGTTGACCATTTTGCACCAGATTTGGAAGATGGGTCATTTTGGGGTCGGGGGTACGGTATGGATACGGTTTCAAACTTGTATAATGCTTAATCGCCTCAACGTCGCCTCTTCTTGTGAGGTCGAAACTTGCAGAATACCTGCACGTTTCGGTCATTTCGAAACTCGTAGTTCCGGATAGATTACTGCCACCCCTGGGCTTCGGTTAGATTCCACTGATTCTGCACTCACCCACTCGCAGCCTGCTGTAGCAGGGTTGCTAGACAAGAATGCCCGATAACCATCAGCTACTACTGAATAGGCTTCGTCGTGTCTTGCCAGTTCAGAAGCTATACAAAGGTGGTAAGGAGCAGAGTCACACGGCCTTTCATGCACTTACGTGTTTCACACCTGTTCGAGCTTGCACGAGTAATGCTGCACTGACGGATCTGATGTTCAAATGGCCATCAGCGTCTTGCGACAGGTGTCTTGAGAACTTCTGCCAGCAACTTCTTAGGAATTTTACTGGGCTGGACCACAGGATTCATACAGGTTCACTTTCGAGTCTTCTGTACGCGTAATATAAAATATATTTGAAGGCGTTGTCTACTCAAAAATTTGTTCCTGATATTGACTGAAGGCATGATTGCTAGGTGCGAACGTCTCAAGGCTATATGGTGTACCATGCTTCGACAAATTATAAAGGGCCTGGTCCAACACATTAAGTTAGACAAGATACCGTTAAGTGATATAGGTTTTGGTTGTCTTCTTTGGTTTTTGTCTCTCCTTCTTATGTGCACTCACCCTCTAAGAGCCTGCTCAAGCTTAATCGAGTAATGTTATACTGACGGATCATATGTCAACCAGGTCATCATTGTGTTTCGGCGGATATCTGGACAGCCACTGTCACTGTTCTTAGCGATCGTTTGGGTCCTCACTGCAGCATTGGATGACACTCAACTTCGAGATCCCCTCTGGTTACTTGAAGTAGTTTGAGCGCAGAAGCGAGCTATTGCAAACATTTTCATTGTGAATTCACCGCCTATGAACAAGTAAATAGCTTCATCGACGCCACGGTCTTGAAATTACTGTATCCAGTCAGACGAGTCCCTTGTCTTGTCTACCGTTACGTGCATGTTGACCATCTAATCATTGGGCTGACCCCACAACTAGGTCAAAATGGTAAGCTAGTTAATGTTATGTTACAGTACGGTCAGACCGAAGGCTAATCTTTATCAAATCGTTCCCAACTAATCTACAGTTTCGCTTGTTTGACCGTACCTAGGTTAGCTCATACCTAACAGACTAGTCAGGTGTAAACTCCTTTTTGATTGTGACTAATTATTTTAATTGACCCGTCTTACCTTTCTGTCAACGAGAAAGTCTTCAAGAACGTTGCAACGTCCACAGTTTGTTGGGGTTTACTGTATCTAACCAGACGAATCCCTTGTCTTGTCTATCGTTACGTGTAAGTTGAACTTCTAATCATTGGTCTGACCCCACAACTAGGTCAAAATAGTAAGCTAGTTAATGTTATGTTACAGTACGGTTAGACCGAAGGCTAATCTTCGTCAAATCGTTCCCAACTAATCTACAGTCTCGCTTGTTAGACGGTATCTGGGTTAGCTCATACCTAACAGACTGGTCAGGTGTGAACTCTGCTTTGATTGTGACTAATTATTTTAATTGACCCGTCTCACCTTTCTGTCAACCAATAAGTCTTCAAGAACGTTGCAACGTCTACAGTTTGTTAAGGTTTACTGTATCTAACCAGACGAGTCCCTTGTCTTGTCTGTCTATCGTTACGTGCAAGTTGAACTTCTAGTCATTGGTCTGACCCAACAACTAGGCCAGAATGGTAAGCTAGTTAATACTATGCTACAGTACTTTCAGACCGAAGGCTAGTCTTTGTCAAATCGTTCCCAACTAATCTACAGCTTCGCTTGTTAGACGGTATCTGAGTTAGCTCATACCTAACGGACTAGTCAGGTGTAAACTCCTTTTTGATTGTGACTAATTGTTTTGATTGACCCGTCTCACCTTTCTGTCAACCAGAAAGTCTTCAAGAACGTTGCAACGTCCACAGTTTGTTAGGGTTTACTGTATCTAACCAGACGAGTCCCATGTCTTGTCTGTCTATCGTTACGTGCAAGTTGAACTTCTAATCATTGGTCTGACCCCACAACTAGGTCAGAATGGTAAGCTAATTAATAGTATCCTACAGTACTTTTAGACCGAAGGCTAGTCTTTGTCAAATCGTTCCCAACTAATCTACAGTTTCGCTTGTTAGACGGTATCTGAGTTAGCTCATACCTAACAGACTGGTCAGGTGTGAACTCCCTTTTGATTCTGACTAATTATTTTAATTGACCCGTCTCACTTTTCTGTCACCCATTAAATCTTCAAGAACGTTGCAACGTCCACAGTTCGTTAGGGTTTACTGTATCTAGCCAGACGAGTCCCTTGTCGTGTCCACCGTTTCGTGCAAGTTGATCTTCTAATCATTGGTCTGACCCCACAACTAGGTCAGAATGGTAAGCTAATTAATACTATGCTACAGTACGGTCAAACCAAAGGCTAATCTTTGTCAAATCGTTCCCAACTAATCTACAGTTTCGCTTGTTAGACGGTATCTGGGTTAGCTCATACCTAACAGACTAGTCAGGTGTGAACTCCGCTTTGATTGTGACTAATTATTTTGATTGACCCGTCTCACCTTTCTGTCAACCAATAAGTCTTCAAGAACGTTGCAACGTCTACAGTTTGTTAAGGTTTACTGTATCTAACCAGACGAGTCCCTTGTCTTGTCTGTCTATCGTTACGTGCAAGTTGAACTTCTAGTCATTGGTCTGACCCAACAACTAGGCCAGAATGGTAAGCTAATTAATACTATGCTACAGTACTTTCAGACCGAAGGCTAGTCTTTGTCAAATCGTTCCCAACTAATCTACAGTTTCGCTTGTTAGACGGTATCTGGGTTAGCTCATACCTAACAGACTAGTCAGGTGTGAACTCTGCTTTGATTGTGACTAATTATTTTAATTGACCCGTCTCACTTTTCTGTCAACCATTAAGTCTTCAAGAACGTTGCAACGTCCACAGTTTGCCAGGGTTTACTGTATCTAACCAGACGAGTCCCTTGTCTTGTCTGTCTATCGTTACGTGCAAGTTGAACTTCTAGTCATTGGTCTGACCCAACAACTAGGCCAGAATGGTAAGCTAGTTAATACTATGCTACAGTACTTTCAGACCGAAGGCTAGTCTTTGTCAAATCGTTCCCAACTAATCTACAATTTCGCTTGTTAGACGGTATCTGGATTAGCTCATACCTAACAGACTAGTCAGGTGTGAACTCCGCTTTGATTGTGACTAATTATTTTAATTGACCCGTCTCACCTTTCTGTCAACCATTAAGTCTTCAAGAACGTTGCAACGTCCACAGTTTGTTAAGGTTTACTGTATCTAACCAGACGAGTCCCTTGTCTTGTCTGTCTATCGTTACGTGCAAGTTGAACTTCTAATCATTGGTCTGACCCCACAACTAGGCCAGAATGGTAAGCTAATTAATACTATGCTACAGTACTTTCAGACCGAAGGCTAGTCTTTGTCAAATCGTTCCCAACTAATCTACAGTTTCGCTTGTTAGACGGTATCTGGATTAGCTCATACCTAACAGACTAGTCAGGTGTGAACTCCCTTTTGATTGTGACTAATTATTTTAATTGACCCGTCTCACTTTTCTGTCACCCATTAAATCTTTAAGAACGTTGCAACGTCCACAGCTTGCCAGGGTTTACTGTATCTAACCAGACGAGTCCCTTGTCTTGTCTGTATATCGTTACGTGCAAGTTGAACTTCTAATCATTGGTCTGACCCCACAACTAGGTCAGAATGGTAAGCTAATTAATACTATGCTACAGTACTGTCAGACCAAAGGCTAATCTTTGTCAAATCGTTCCCAACTAATCTACAGTTTCGCTTGTTAGACGGTATCTGGGTTAGCTCATACCTAACAGACTAGTCAGGTGTGAACTCCGCTTTGATTGTGACTAATTATTTTGATTGACCCGTCTCACCTTTCTGTCAACCAATAAGTCTTCAAGAACGTTGCAACGTCTACAGTTTGTTAAGGTTTACTGTATCTAACCAGACGAGTCCCTTGTCTTGTCTGTCTATCGTTACGTGCAAGTTGAACTTCTAGTCATTGGTCTGACCCAACAACTAGGCCAGAATGGTAAGCTAATTAATACTATGCTACAGTACTTTCAGACCGAAGGCTAGTCTTTGTCAAATCGTTCCCAACTAATCTACAGTTTCGCTTGTTAGACGGTATCTGGGTTAGCTCATACCTAACAGACTAGTCAGGTGTGAACTCTGCTCTGATTGTGACTAATTATTTTAATTGACCCGTCTCACTTTTCTGTCAACCATTAAGTCTTCAAGAACGTTGCAACGTCCACAGTTTGCCAGGGTTTACTGTATCTAACCAGACGAGTCCCTTGTCTTGTCTGTCTATCGTTACGTGCAAGTTGAACTTCTAGTCATTGGTCTGACCCAACAACTAGGCCAGAATGGTAAGCTAATTAATACTATGCTACAGTACTTTTAGACCGAAGGCTAGTCTTTGTCAAATCGTTCCCAACTAATCTACAGTTTCACTTGTTAGACGGTATCTGGGTTAGCTCATACCTAACAGACTAGTCAGGTGTGAACTCCGCTTTGATTGTGACTAATTATTTTAATTGACCCGTCTCACTTTTCTCTCAACCATTAAGTCTTCAAGAACGTTGCAACGTCCACAGTTTGTTAAGGTTTACTGTATCTAACCAGACGAGTCCCTTGTCTTGTCTGTCTATCGTTACGTGCAAGTTGAACTTCTAGTCATTGGTCTGACCCAACAACTAGGCCAGAATGGTAAGCTAATTAATACTATGCTACAGTACTTTCAGACCGAAGGCTAGTCTTTGTCAAATCGTTCCCAACTAATCTACAGTTTCGCTTGTTAGACGGTATCTGGGTTAGCTCATACCTAACAGACTAGTCAGGTGTGAACTCTGCTTTGATTGTGACTAATTATTTTAATTGACCCGTCTCACTTTTCTGTCAACCATTAAGTCTTCAAGAACGTTGCAACGTCCACAGTTTGCCAGGGTTTACTGTATCTAACCAGACGAGTCCCTTGTCTTGTCTGTCTATCGTTACGTGCAAGTTGAACTTCTAGTCATTGGTCTGACCCAACAACTAGGCCAGAATGGTAAGCTAATTAATACTATGCTACAGTACTTTTAGACCAAAGGCTAATCTTTGTCAAATCGTTCCCAACTAATCTACAGTTTCGCTTGTTAGACGGTATCTGAGTTAGCTCATACCTAACAGACTGGTCAGGTGTGAACTCCCTTTTGATTCTGACTAATTATTTTAATTGACCCGTCTCACCTTTCTGTCAACCAGAAAGTCTTCAAGAACGTTGCAACGTCCACAGTTTGTTAGGGTTTACTGTATCTAACCAGACGAGTCCCTCGTCTTGTCTGTCTATCGTTACGTGCAAGTTGAACTTCTAATCATTGGTCTGACCCCACAACTAGGTCAGAATGGTAAGCTAATTAATACTATGCTACAGTACTTTCAGACCGAAGGCTAGTCTTTGTCAAATCGTTCCCAACTAATCTACAGTTTCGCTTGTTAGACGGTATCTGGGTTAGCTCATACCTAACAGACTAGTCAGGTGTGAACTCTGCTTTGATTGTGACTAATTATTTTAATTGACCCGTCTCACTTTTCTGTCAACCATTAAGTCTTCAAGAACGTTGCAACGTCCACAGTTTGCCAGGGTTTACTGTATCTAACCAGACGAGTCCCTTGTCTTGTCTGTCTATCGTTACGTGCAAGTTGAACTTCTAGTCATTGGTCTGACCCAACAACTAGGCCAGAATGGTAAGCTAATTAATACTATGCTACAGTACTGTCAGACCGAAGGCTAATCTTTGTCAAATCGTTCCCAACTAATCTACAGTTTCGCTTGTTAGACGGTACCTGAGTTAGCTCATACCTAACAGACTGGTCAGGTGTGAACTCCCTTTTGATTGTGACTAATTATTTTAATTGACCCGTCTCACTTTTCTGTCAACCATTAAGTCTTCAAGAACGTTGCAACGTCCACAGTTTGCCAGGGTTTACTGTATCTAACCAGACGAGTCCCTTGTCTTGTCTGTCTATCGTTACGTGCAAGTTGAACTTCTAATCATTGGTCTGACCCCACAACTAGGTCAGAATGGTAAGCTAATTAATACTATGCTACAGTACTTTTAGACCAAAGGCTAATCTTTGTCAAATCGTTCCCAACTAATCTCCAGTTTCGCTTGTTAGACGGTATCTGGGTTAGCTCATATAACAAACCAGTCAGGTGTTAACTGTCATTTGATTGTGACTAATTGTTTTAATTGACCCATCTCACCATTCTGTCAGCCAGAGAGTCTTCGAAAACGTTCCAATGTCCACAGTTTGTTAGGGTTTACTGTATCTAGCCAGGCTAGTCCCTTGTCTTGTCTATCGTTACGTGAAAGTTGACCTTCTCATCATTGGTTTGACCCCACAACTAGGTGAGAATGGTAAGCTAATTAATACTATGCTACAGTACGGTCAAATCGAAATCTAATCTTTGTCAAATCGTTCCCAACTGATCTGCAGCTCTTCTTGTTAGACCGTACTTAGGTTAGCTCATATAACAAACCAGTCAGGTGTTAACTGCTTTTGATTGTGACTAATTGTTTTAATTGACCCATCTCACCTTTCTGTCAACCAGAGAGTCTTCGAAAACGTTCCAATGTCCTTAGTTTGTTAGGGTTTACTGTATCTTGCCAGGCGAATCCCTTGTCTTGTCTATCGCTACGTGAAAGTTGACCTTCTAATCATTGGTTTGACCCCACAACTAGGTCAGAATGGTAAGCTAATTAATACTTTGCTACAGTACGGTTAAATCGAAATCTAATCTTTGTCAAATCGTTCCCAACTGATCTGCAGCTCTTCTTGTTAGACCGTACTTAGGTTAGCTCATATAACAAACCAGTCAGGTGTTAACTGCCTTTTGATTGTGACTAATTGTTTTAATTGACCCATCTCACCCTTCTGTCAACCAGAGAGTCTTCGAGAACGTTCGAATGTCCACAGTTTGTTAGGGTTTACTGTATCTAGCCAGGCTAGTCCCTTGTCTTGTCTATCGTTACGTGAAAGTTGATCTTCTCATCATTGGTTTGACCCCACAACTAGGTGAGAATGGTAAGCTAATTAATACTATGCTCTAGTACGGTCGAATCGAAATCTAATCTTTGTCAAATCGTTCCCAACTGATCTGCAGCTCTTCTTGTTAGACCGTGCTTAGGTTAGCTCATATGTATAACAGACCAGTCAGGTGTTAACTGCCTTTTGATTGTGACCAATTGTTTTAATTGACCCATCTCACCTTTCTGTCAACCAGAGAGTCTTCGAGAACGTTCCAATGTCCACAGTTTGTTAGGGTTTACTGTATCTAGCCAGACGAGTCCCTTGTCTTGTCTATCGTTACGTGAAAGTTGACCTTCTAATCATTGGTTTGACCCCACAACTAGGTCATAATGGTAAGCTAATTAATACTATGCTACAGTACGGTCAAATCGAAATCTAATCTTTGTCAAATCGTTCCCAACTGATCTGCAGCACTTCTTGTTAGACCGTACTTAGGTTAGCTCATATAACAGACCAGTCAGGTGTTAACTGCCTTTTGATTGTGACTAATTGTTTTAATTGAGCCATCTCACCTTTCTGTCAACCAGAGAGTCTTCGAGAACGTTCTCATGTCCACAGTTTGTTAGGGTTTACTGTATCTAGCTAGACGAGTCCCTTGTCTTGTCTATCGTTACGTGCAAGTTGACCTTCTAATCATTGATCTGACCCGCAATTAGGTTAGAATGGTAAGCTAATTAATACTATGCTACAGTACTGTCAGACCGAAGGCTAGTCTTTGTCAAATCGTTCCCAACTAATCTGCAGCTCTTCTTGTTAAACCGTGCTTAGGTTAGCTCATATGTATAACAGACCAGTCAGGTGTTAACTGCCTTTTGATTGTGCCCAATTGTTTTATTTGACCCATCTCACCTTTCTGTCAACCAGAGAGTCTTCGAGAACGTTCCAATGTCCACAGTTTCTTAGGGTTTACTGTATCTAGCCAGACGAGTCCCTTGTCTTGTCTATCGCTACGTGAAAGTTGACCTTCTAATCCTTGGTTTGACCCCACAACTAGGTTAGAATGGTAAGCTCATTAATACTATGGTACAGTACGGTCAAATCGAAGGCTAATCTTTGTCAAATCGTTCCCAACTGATCTGCAGCTCTTCTTGTTAGACCGTACTTAGGTTAGCTCATATAACAGACCAGTCAGGTGTTAACTGCCTTTTGATTGTGACTAATTGTTTTAATTGACCCATCTCACCTTTCTGTCAACCAGAGAGTCTTCGAGAACGTTCCAGTGTCCACAGTTTGTTAGGGTTTACTGTATCTAGCCAGACGAGTCCCTTGTCTTGTCTATCGTTACGTGAAAGTTGACCTTCTAATCATTGGTTTGACCCCACAACTAGGTCAGAATGGTAAGCTAATTAATACTATGGTACAGTACGGTCAAATCGAAGGCTAATCTTTGTCAAGTCGTTCCCAACTGATCTGCAGCTCTTCTTGTTAGACCGTACTTAGGTTAGCTCATATAACAGACCAGTCAGGTGTTAACTGTCTTTTGATTGTGACTAATTGTTTTAATTGACCCATCTCACCTTTCTGTCAACCAGAGAGTCTTCGAGAACGTTCCAGTGTCCACAGTTTGTTAGGGTTTACTGTATCTAGCCAGACGAGTCCCTTGTCTTGTCTATCGTTACGTGAAAGTTGACCTTCTAATCATTGGTTTGACCCCACAACTAGGTCAGAATGGTAAGCTAATTAATACTATGCTACAGTACGGTCAAATCGAAGGCTAGTCTTTGTCAAATCGTTCCCAACTGATCTGCAGCTCTTCTTGTTAGACCGTACTTAGGTCAGCTCATATAACAAACCAGTCAGGTGTTAACTGCCTTTTGATTGTGACTAATTGTTTTAGTTGACCCATCTCACCTTTCTGTCAACCAGAGAGTCTTCGAGAACGTTCCAGTGTCCACAGTTTGTTAGGGTTTACTGTATCTAGCCAGACGAGTCCCTTGTCTTGTCTATCGTTACGTGCAAGTTGACCTTCTAATCATTGGTTTGACCCCACAACTAGGTCAGAATGGTAAGCTAATTAATACTATGCTACAGTACGGTCGAACCGAAGGCTAATCTTTGTCGAATCGTTCCCAACTAATCTGCAGTTCTTCTTGTTAGACCGTACTTAGGTTAGCTCATACCTAACAGACCAGTCAGGTGTAAACTGTCTTTTGGTTGTGACTAATTATTTTAATTGACCCATCTCACCTTTCTGTCAACCAAAGAGTCTTCGAGAACGATCCAATGTCCACAGTTTCTTAGGGTTTACTGTATCTAGCCAGACGAGTCCCTTGTCTTGTCTATTGTTACGTGCAAGTTAACCTTCTAATCATTGGTTTGACCCCACAACTAGGTCAGAATGGTAAGCTAAATAATACTATGCTACAGTACGGTCGAACCGAAGGCTAATCTTTGTCGAATCGTTCCCAACTAATCTGCAGTTCTTCTTGTTAGACCGTACTTAGGTTAGCTCATACCTAACAGACCATTCAGGTGTTAACTGCCTTTTGATTGTGACTAATTGTTTTAATTGACCCATCTCACCTTTCTGTCAACCAGAGAGTCTTCGAGAACGTTCCAATGTCCACAGTTTGTTAGGGTTTACTGTATCTAGCCAGACGAGTCCCTTGTCTTGTCTATCGTTACGTGCAAGTTGACCTTCTAATCATTGGTTTGACCCCACAACTAGGTCATAGGTCAGAATGGTAAGCTAATTATTACTATGCTACAGTACGGTTGAACCGAAGGCTAATCTTTGTCGAATCGATCCCAACTAATCTGCAGTTCTTCTTGTTAGACCGTACTTAGGTTAGCTCATACCTAACAGACCAGTCAGATGTTAACTGCCTTTTTGATTGTGACTAATTGTTTTAATTGACCCATCTCACCTTTCTGTCAACCAGAGTCTTCGAGAACGTTCCAATGTCCACAGTTTGTTAGGGTTTACTGTATCTAGCCAGACGAGTCCCTTGTCTTGTCTATTGTTACGTGCAAGCTAACCTTCTAATCATTGGTTTGACCCCACAACTAGGTCAGAATGGTAAGCTAATTAATACTATGCTACAGTACGGTCGAACCGAAGGCTAATCTTTGTCAAATCATTCCCAACTAATCTGCAGCTTTTCTTGTTAGACCGTACTTAGGTTAGCTCATACCTAACAGACCAGTCAGGTGTAAACTGTCTTTTGGTTGTGACTAATTATTTTAATTAACCCATCTCACCTTTCTGTCAAACAAAGAGTCTTCGAGAACGTTCCAATGTCCACAGTTTCTCATGGTTTACTGTATCTAGCCAGACGAGTCCCTTGTCTTGTCTATCGTTACGTGCAAGTTGACCTTCTAATCATTGGTTTGACCCCACAACTAGGTCAGAATGGTAAGCTAGTTAATACTATGCTACAGTACGGTCGAACCGAAGGCTAATCTTTGTCAAATCGTTCCCAACTAATCTGCAGTTCTTCTTGTTAGACCGTACTTAGGTTAGCTCATGCCTAACAGACCAGTCAGGTGTAAACTGTCTTTTGGTTGTGACTAATTATTTTAATTGACCCATCTCACCTTTCTGTCAACCGAAGAGTTTTCGAGAACGATCCAATGTCCACAGTTTCTTAGGGTTTACTGTATCTAGCCAGACGAGTCCCTTGTCTTGTCTATTGTTACGTGCAAGCTAACCTTCTAATCATTGGTTTGACCCCACAACTAGGTCAGAATGGTAAGCTAATTAATACTATGCTACAGTACGGTCGAACCGAAGACTAATCTATGTCAAATCGTTCCCAACTAATCTGCAGCTCTTCTTGTTAGACCGTGCTTAGGTTAGCTCATATAACAGACCAGTCAGGTGTTAACTGCCTTTTGATTATGACTAATTGTTTTAATTGACCCACCTCACCTTTCTGTCAACCAGAGAGTCTTCGAGAACGTTCCAATGTCCACAGTTTGTTAGGGTTTACTGTATCTAGCCAGACGAGTCCCTTTGTCTTGTCTATTGTTACGTGCAAGCTAACCTTCTAATCATTGGTTTGACCCCACAACTAGGTCAGAATGGTAAGCTAATTAATACTATGCTACAGTACGGTCGAACCGAAGGCTAATCTTTGTCAAATCATTCCCAACTAATCTGCAGCTCTTCTTGTTAGACCGTACGTAGGTTAGCTCATACCTAACAGACCAGTCAGGTGTAAACTGTCTTTTGGTTGTGACTAATTATTTTAATTAACCCATCTCACCTTTCTGTCAACCAAAGAGTCTTCGAGAACGTTCCAATGTCCACAGTTTCTCAGGGTTTACTGTATCTAGCCAGACGAGTCCCTTGTCTTTTCTATCGTTACGTGCAAGTTGACCTTCTAATCATTGGTTTGACCCCACAACTAGGTCAGAATGGTAAGCTAATTAATACTATGCTACAGTACGGTCGAACCGAAGGCTAATCTTTGTCAAATCGTTCCCAACTAATCTGCAGTTCTTGTTAGACCGTACTTAGGTTAGCTCATGCCTAACAGACCAGTCAGGTGTAAACTGTCCTTTGGTTGTGACTAATTATTTTAATTGACCCATCTCACCTTTCTGTCAACCGAAGAGTTTTCGAGAACGATCCAATGTCCACAGTTTCTCAGGGTTTACTGTATCTAGCCAGACGAGTCCCTTTGTCTTGTCTATCGTTACGTGCAAGTTGACCTTCTAATCATTGGTTTGACCCCACAACTAGGTCAGAATGGTAAGCTAGTTAATACTATGCTACAGTACGGTTGAACCGAAGGCTAATCTTTGTCAAATCGTTTCCCAACTAATCTGCAGTTCTTCTTGTTAGACCGTACTTAGGTTAGCTCATGCCTAACAGACCAGTCAGGTGTAAACTGTCTCTTGATTGTGACTAGTTATTTTAATTGACCCATCTCACCTTTCTGTCAACCGAAGAGTTTTCGAGAACGATCCAATGTCCACAGTTTCTTAGGGTTTACTGTATCTAGCCAGACGAGTCCCTTGTCTTGTCTATTGTTACGTGCAAGCTGACCTTCTAATCATTGGTTTGACCCCCCAACTAGGTCAGAATGGTAAGCTAATTAATACTATGCTACAGTACGGTCGAACCGAAGACTAATCTTTGTCAAATCGTTCCCAACTAATCTGCAGCTCTTCTTGTTTGACCGTGCTTAGGTTAGCTCATATAACAGACCAGTCAGGTGTTAACTGCCTTTTGATTGTGACTAATTGTTTTAATTGCCCCACCTCACCTTTCTGTCAACCAGAGAGTCTTCGAGAACGTTCCAATGTCCACAGTTTGTTAGGGTTTACTGTATCTAGCCAGACGAGTCCCTTGTCTTGTCTATTGTTACGTGCAAGCTAACCTTCTAATCATTGGTTTGACCCCACAACTAGGTCAGAATGGTAAGCTAATTAATACTATGCTACAGTACGGTCGAACCGAAGGCTAATCTTTGTCAAATCGTTCCCAACTAATCTGCAGTTCTTCTTGTTAGACCGTACTTAGGTTAGCTCATACCTAACAGACTAGTCAGGTGTGAACTCCGTTTTGATTGTGACTAATTATTTTGATTGACCCGTCTTACCTTTATGTCAACCAGAAAGTCTTCGAGAACGTTCCAATGTCCACAGTTTGTTAGGGTTTACTGTATCTAGCCAGACGAGTCCCTTGTCTTGTCTATCGTTACGTGCAAGTTGATCTTCTAATCATTGGTCTGACCCCACAACTAGGTCAGAATGGTAAGCTAATTAATACTATGCTACAGTACTGTTAGACGGAAGGCTTATCTTTGTCAAATCGTTCCCAACTAATCTGCAGTTCTTCTTGTTAGACCGTACTTAGGTTAGCTCATACCTAACAGACCAGTCAGGTGTAAACTGTCTTTTGGTTGTGACTAATTATTTTAATTGACCCATCTCACCTTTCTGTCAACCAGAAAGTCTTAGAGAACGTTCCAATGTCCTCAGTTTGTTAGAGTTTAGTGTATCTAGCCAGATGAGTCCCTTGTCTTGTCTATCGTTACGTGCAAGTGTACCTTCTAATCATTGATTTGACCCCACAACTAGGTCAGAATGGTAAGCTAATTATTGCTATGCTACAGCACGGTAAAACCGAAGGCTAATCTTTGTCAAATCGTTCCCAACTAATCTGCAGTTCTTCTTGTTAGACCGTACTTAGGTTAGCTCATACCTAACAGACCAGTCAGGTGTAAACTGTCTTTTGGTTGTGACTAATTATTTTAATTGACCCATCTCACCTTTCTGTCAACCAGAAAGTCTTAGAGAACGTTCCAATGTCCTCAGTTTGTTAGGGTTTACTGTATCTCGCCAGACGAGTCCCTTGTCTTGCCTATCGTTACGTGCAAGTTGACCTTCTAATCATTGGTCTGACCACACAACTGGGTCAGAATGGTAAGCTAATTGTTGCTGTGCTACAGCACGGTGAAACCGAAGGCTAATCTTTGTCAAATCGTTCCCAACTAATCTGCAGTTCTTCTTGTTAGACCGTACTTAGGGTAGCTCTTACCTAACAGACCAGTCAGGTGTAAACTGTCTTTTGGTTGTGACTAATTATTTTAATTGACCCATCTCACCTTTCTGTCAACCAGAAAGTCTTAGAGAACGTTCCAATATCCTGAGTTTGTTAGGGTTTACTGTATCTAGCCAGACGAGTCCCTTGTCTTGTCTATCGTTACGTGCAAGTTGACCTTCTAATCATTGATTTGACCCCACAACTAGGTCAGAATGGTAAGCTAATTAATATTATGCTACAGTACGGTCAAACCGAAGGCTAATCTTTGTCAAATCGTTCCCAACTAATCTGCAGCTCTTCTTGTTAGACCGTACTTAGGGTAGCTCATACCTAACAGACCAGTCAGGTGTAAACTCCCTTTTGATTGTGATTAATTATTTCAATCAACCCATCTCACCTTTCTGTCAACCAAAGAGTCTTCGAGAACGTTCCAATGTCTTCAGTTTGTTAGGGTTTAGTGTATCTAGCCAGACGAGTCCCTTGTCTTGTCTATTGTTACGTGCAAGCTAACCTTCTAATCATTGGTTTGACCCCACAACTAGGTCAGAATGGTAAGCTAATTAATACTATGCTACAGTACGGTCGAACCGAAGGCTAATCTTTGTCAAATCATTCCCAACTAATCTGCAGCTTTTCTTGTTAGACCGTACTTAGGTTAGCTCATACCTAACAGACCAGTCAGGTGTAAACTGTCTTTTGGTTGTGACTAATTATTTTAATTAACCCATCTCACCTTTCTGTCAAACAAAGAGTCTTCGAGAACGATCCAATGTCCACAGTTTCTTAGGGTTTACTGTATCTAGCCAGACGAGTCCCTTGTCTTGTCTATCGTTACGTGCAAGTTGACCTTCTAATCATTGGTTTGACCCCACAACTAGGTCAGAATGGTAAGCTAGTTAATACTATGCTACAGTACGGTCGAACCGAAGGCTAATCTTTGTCAAATCGTTCCCAACTAATCTGCAGTTCTTCTTGTTAGACCGTACTTAGGTTAGCTCATGCCTAACAGACCAGTCAGGTGTAAACTGTCTTTTGGTTGTGACTAGTTGTTTTACTTGCCCCATCTCACCTTTCTGTCAACGGAAGAGTTTTCGAGAACGATCCAATGTCCACAGTTTCTTAGGGTTTACTGTATCTAGCCAGACGAGTCCCTTGTCTTGTCTATTGTTACGTGCAAGCTGACCTTCTAATCATTGGTTTGACCCACAACTAGGTCAGAATGGTAAGCTAATTAATACTATGCTACAGTACGGTCGAACCGAAGACTAATCTTTGTCAAATCGTTCCCAACTAATCTGCAGCTCTTCTTGTTAGACCGTGCTTAGGTTAGCTCATATAACAGACCAGTCAGGTGTTAACTGCCTTTTGATTATGACTAATTGTTTTAATTGACCCACCTCACCTTTCTGTCAACCAGAGAGTCTTCGAGAACGTTCCAATGTCCACAGTTTGTTAGGGTTTACTGTATCTAGCCAGA
The DNA here is from genome assembly GCA_029168955.1 of Aplectana chamaeleonis. NCBI lineage: Eukaryota > Metazoa > Nematoda > Chromadorea > Rhabditida > Cosmocercidae > Aplectana > Aplectana chamaeleonis. The sequence continues at coordinate 918,385 of JAPDOI010000056.1, read as the reverse complement.
CGAGTCCCTTGTCTTGTCTATTGTTACGTGCAAGCTAACCTTCTAATCATTGGTTTGACCCCACAACTAGGTCAGAATGGTAAGCTAATTAATACTATGCTACAGTACGGTCGAACCGAAGGCTAATCTTTGTCAAATCATTCCCAACTGATCTGCAGCTTTTCTTGTTAGACCGTACTTAGGTTAGCTCATACCTAACAGACCAGTCAGGTGTAAACTGTCTTTTGGTTGTGACTAATTATTTTAATTAACCCATCTCACCTTTCTGTCAAAAAAAGAGTCTTCGAGAACGTTCCAATGTCCACAGTTTCTCAGGGTTTACTGTATCTAGCCAGACGAGTCCCTTGTCTTGTCTATCGTTACGTGCAAGTTGACCTTCTAATCATTGGTTTGACCCCACAACTAGGTCAGAATGGTAAGCTAATTAATACTATGCTACAGTACGGTCGAACCGAAGGCTAATCTTTGTCAAATCGTTCCCAACTAATCTGCAGTTCTTCTTGTTAGACCGTACTTAGGTTAGCTCTTACCTAACAGACCAGTCAGGTGTAAACTGTCTTTTGGTTGTGACTAATTATTTTAATTGACCCATCTCACCTTTCTGTCAACCAAAGAGTCTTCGAGAACGATCCAATGTCCACAGTTTCTCAGGGTTTACTGTATTTAGCCAGACGAGTCCCTTGTCTTGTCTATCGTTACGTGCAAGTTGACCTTCTAATCATTGGTTTGACCCCACAACTAGGTCAGAATGGTAAGCTAGTTAATACTATGCTACAGTACGGTTGAACCGAAGGCTAATCTTTGTCAAATCGTTCCCAACTAATCTGCAGTTCTTCTTGTTAGACCGTACTTAGGTTAGCTCATGCCTAACAGACCAGTCAGGTGTAAACTGTCTCTTGGTTGTGACTAATTATTTTAATTGACCCATCTCACCTTTCTGTCAACCGAAGAGTTTTCGAGAACGATCCAATGTCCACAGTTTCTTAGGGTTTACTGTATCTAGCCAGACGAGTCCCTTGTCTTGTCTATTGTTACGTGCAAGCTGACCTTCTAATCATTGGTTTGACCCCCCAACTAGGTCAGAATGGTAAGCTAATTAATACTATGCTACAGTACGGTCGAACCGAAGACTAATCTTTGTCAAATCGTTCCCAACTAATCTGCAGCTCTTCTTGTTTGACCGTGCTTAGGTTAGCTCATATAACAGACCAGTCAGGTGTTAACTGCCTTTTGATTGTGACTAATTGTTTTAATTGCCCCACCTCACCTTTCTGTCAACCAGAGAGTCTTCGAGAACGTTCCAATGTCCACAGTTTGTTAGGGTTTACTGTATCTAGCCAGACGAGTCCCTTGTCTTGTCTATTGTTACGTGCAAGCTAACCTTCTAATCATTGGTTTGACCCCACAACTAGGTCAGAATGGTAAGCTAATTAATACTATGCTACAGTACGGTCGAACCGAAGGCTAATCTTTGTCAAATCATTCCCAACTGATCTGCAGCTTTTCTTGTTAGACCGTACTTAGGTTAGCTCATACCTAACAGACCAGTCAGGTGTAAACTGTCTTTTGGTTGTGACTAATTATTTTAATTAACCCATCTCACCTTTCTGTCAAACAAAGAGTCTTCGAGAACGATCCAATGTCCACAGTTTCTTAGGGTTTACTGTATCTAGCCAGACGAGTCCCTTGTCTTGTCTATTGTTACGTGCAAGTTAACCTTCTAATCATTGGTTTGACCCCACAACTAGGTCAGAATGGTAAGCTAAATAATACTATGCTACAGTACGGTCGAACCGAAGGCTAATCTTTGTCGAATCGTTCCCAACTAATCTGCAGTTCTTCTTGTTAGACCGTACTTAGGTTAGCTCATACCTAACAGACCATTCAGGTGTTAACTGCCTTTTGATTGTGACTAATTGTTTTAATTGACCCATCTCACCTTTCTGTCAACCAGAGAGTCTTCGAGAACGTTCCAATGTCCACAGTTTGTTAGGGTTTACTGTATCTAGCCAGACGAGTCCCTTGTCTTGTCTATCGTTACGTGCAAGTTGACCTTCTAATCATTGGTTTGACCCCACAACTAGGTCATAGGTCAGAATGGTAAGCTAATTATTACTATGCTACAGTACGGTTGAACCGAAGGCTAATCTTTGTCGAATCGATCCCAACTAATCTGCAGTTCTTCTTGTTAGACCGTACTTAGGTTAGCTCATACCTAACAGACCAGTCAGATGTTAACTGCCTTTTGATTGTGACTAATTGTTTTAATTGACCCATCTCACCTTTCTGTCAACCAGAGTCTTCGAGAACGTTCCAATGTCCACAGTTTGTTAGGGTTTACTGTATCTAGCCAGACGAGTCCCTTGTCTTGTCTATTGTTACGTGCAAGCTAACCTTCTAATCATTGGTTTGACCCCACAACTAGGTCAGAATGGTAAGCTAATTAATACTATGCTACAGTACGGTCGAACCGAAGGCTAATCTTTGTCAAATCATTCCCAACTAATCTGCAGCTTTTCTTGTTAGACCGTACTTAGGTTAGCTCATACCTAACAGACCAGTCAGGTGTAAACTGTCTTTTGGTTGTGACTAATTATTTTAATTAACCCATCTCACCTTTCTGTCAAACAAAGAGTCTTCGAGAACGTTCCAATGTCCACAGTTTCTCAGGGTTTACTGTATCTAGCCAGACGAGTCCCTTGTCTTGTCTATCGTTACGTGCAAGTTGACCTTCTAATCATTGGTTTGACCCCACAACCAGGTCAGAATGGTAAGCTAGTTAATACTATGCTACAGTACGGTCGAACCGAAGGCTAATCTTTGTCAAATCGTTCCCAACTAATCTGCAGTTCTTCTTGTTAGACCGTACTTAGGTTAGCTCATGCCTAACAGACCAGTCAGGTGTAAACTGTCTTTTGGTTGTGACTAGTTATTTTAATTGACCCATCTCACCTTTCTGTCAACCGAAGAGTTTTCGAGAACGATCCAATGTCCACAGTTTCTTAGGGTTTACTGTATCTAGCCAGACGAGTCCCTTGTCTTGTCTATTGTTACGTGCAAGCTAACCTTCTAATCATTGGTTTGACCCCACAACTAGGTCAGAATGGTAAGCTAATTAATACTATGCTACAGTACGGTCGAACCGAAGACTAATCTATGTCAAATCGTTCCCAACTAATCTGCAGCTCTTCTTGTTAGACCGTACTTAGGTTAGCTCATACCTAACAGACCAGTCAGATGTTAACTGCCTTTTGATTGTGACTAATTGTTTTAATTGACCCATCTCACCTTTCTGTCAACCAGAGTCTTCGAGAACGTTCCAATGTCCACAGTTTGTTAGGGTTTACTGTATCTAGCCAGACGAGTCCCTTGTCTTGTCTATTGTTACGTGCAAGCTAACCTTCTAATCATTGGTTTGACCCCACAACTAGGTCAGAATGGTAAGCTAATTAATACTATGCTACAGTACGGTCGAACCGAAGGCTAATCTTTGTCAAATCATTCCCAACTAATCTGCAGCTTTTCTTGTTAGACCGTACTTAGGTTAGCTCATACCTAACAGACCAGTCAGGTGTAAACTGTCTTTTGGTTGTGACTAATTATTTTAATTAACCCATCTCACCTTTCTGTCAAACAAAGAGTCTTCGAGAACGTTCCAATGTCCACAGTTTCTCAGGGTTTACTGTATCTAGCCAGACGAGTCCCTTGTCTTGTCTATCGTTACGTGCAAGTTGACCTTCTAATCATTGGTTTGACCCCACAACCAGGTCAGAATGGTAAGCTAGTTAATACTATGCTACAGTACGGTCGAACCGAAGGCTAATCTTTGTCAAATCGTTCCCAACTAATCTGCAGTTCTTCTTGTTAGACCGTACTTAGGTTAGCTCATGCCTAACAGACCAGTCAGGTGTAAACTGTCCTTTGGTTGTGACTAATTATTTTAATTGACCCATCTCACCTTTCTGTCAACCGAAGAGTTTTCGAGAACGATCCAATGTCCACAGTTTCTTAGGGTTTACTGTATCTAGCCAGACGAGTCCCTTGTCTTGTCTATTGTTACGTGCAAGCTAACCTTCTAATCATTGGTTTGACCCCACAACTAGGTCAGAATGGTAAGCTAATTAATACTATGCTACAGTACGGTCGAACCGAAGACTAATCTATGTCAAATCGTTCCCAACTAATCTGCAGCTCTTCTTGTTAGACCGTGCTTAGGTTAGCTCATATAACAGACCAGTCAGGTGTTAACTGCCTTTTGATTATGACTAATTGTTTTAATTGACCCACCTCACCTTTCTGTCAACCAGAGAGTCTTCGAGAACGTTCCAATGTCCACAGTTTGTTAGGGTTTACTGTATCTAGCCAGACGAGTCCCTTGTCTTGTCTATTGTTACGTGCAAGCTAACCTTCTAATCATTGGTTTGACCCCACAACTAGGTCAGAATGGTAAGCTAATTAATACTATGCTACAGTACGGTCGAACCGAAGGCTAATCTTTGTCAAATCATTCCCAACTGATCTGCAGCTTTTCTTGTTAGACCGTACTTAGGTTAGCTCATACCTAACAGACCAGTCAGGTGTAAACTGTCTTTTGGTTGTGACTAATTATTTTAATTAACCCATCTCACCTTTCTGTCAAAAAAAGAGTCTTCGAGAACGATCCAATGTCCACAGTTTCTCAGGGTTTACTGTATTTAGCCAGACGAGTCCCTTGTCTTGTCTATCGTTACGTGCAAGTTGACCTTCTAATCATTGGTTTGACCCCACAACTAGGTCAGAATGGTAAGCTAGTTAATACTATGCTACAGTACGGTTGAACCGAAGGCTAATCTTTGTCAAATCGTTCCCAACTAATCTGCAGTTCTTCTTGTTAGACCGTACTTAGGTTAGCTCATGCCTAACAGACCAGTCAGGTGTAAACTGTCTCTTGGTTGTGACTAATTATTTTAATTGACCCATCTCACCTTTCTGTCAACCGAAGAGTTTTCGAGAACGATCCAATGTCCACAGTTTCTTAGGGTTTACTGTATCTAGCCAGACGAGTCCCTTGTCTTGTCTATTGTTACGTGCAAGCTGACCTTCTAATCATTGGTTTGACCCCACAACTAGGTCAGAATGGTAAGCTAATTAATACTATGCTACAGTACGGTCGAACCGAAGACTAATCTTTGTCAAATCGTTCCCAACTAATCTGCAGCTCTTCTTGTTTGACCGTGCTTAGGTTAGCTCATATAACAGACCAGTCAGGTGTTAACTGCCTTTTGATTGTGACTAATTGTTTTAATTGCCCCACCTCACCTTTCTGTCAACCAGAGAGTCTTCGAGAACGTTCCAATGTCCACAGTTTGTTAGGGTTTACTGTATCTAGCCAGACGAGTCCCTTGTCTTGTCTATTGTTACGTGCAAGCTAACCTTCTAATCATTGGTTTGACCCCACAACTAGGTCAGAATGGTAAGCTAATTAATACTATGCTACAGTACGGTCGAACCGAAGGCTAATCTTTGTCAAATCATTCCCAACTGATCTGCAGCTTTTCTTGTTAGACCGTACTTAGGTTAGCTCATACCTAACAGACCAGTCAGGTGTAAACTGTCTTTTGGTTGTGACTAATTATTTTAATTAACCCATCTCACCTTTCTGTCAAACAAAGAGTCTTCGAGAACGTTCCAATGTCCACAGTTTCTCAGGGTTTACTGTATCTAGCCAGACGAGTCCCTTGTCTTGTCTATCGTTACGTGCAAGTTGACCTTCTAATCATTGGTTTGACCCCACAACTAGGTCAGAATGGTAAGCTAATTAATACTATGCTACAGTACGGTCGAACCGAAGGCTAATCTTTGTCAAATCGTTCCCAACTAATCTGCAGTTCTTCTTGTTAGACCGTACTTAGGTTAGCTCATACCTAACAGACCAGTCAGGTGTAAACTGTCTTTTGGTTGTGACTAATTATTTTAATTTACCCATCTCACCTTTCTGTCAACCAACGAGTCTTCGAGAACGATCCAATGTCCACAGTTTCTTAGGGTTTACTGTATCTAGCCAGACGAGTCCCTTGTCTTGTCTATTGTTACGTGCAAGTTAACCTTCTATTCATTGGTTTGACCCCACAACTAGGTCAGAATAATAAGCTAATTAATACTATGCTACAGTACGGTCGAACCGAAGGCTAATCTTTGTCAAATCATTCCCAACTAATCTGCAGCTCTTCTTGTTAGACCGTACTTAGGTTAGCTCATGCCTAACAGACCAGTCAGGTGTAAACTGTCTTTTGGTTGTGACTAATTATTTTAATTGACCCATCTCACCTTTCTGTCAACCGAAGAGTTTTCGAGAACGATCCAATGTCCACAGTTTCTTAGGGTTTACTGTATCTAGCCAGACGAGTCCCTTGTCTTGTCTATTGTTACATGCAAGCTAACCTTCTAATCATTGGTTTGACCCCACAGCTAGGTCAGAATGGTAAGCTAATTAATACTATGCTACAGTACGGTCGAACCGAAGACTAATCTTTGTCAAATCGTTCCCAACTAATCTGCAGCTCTTCTTGTTAGACCGTGCTTAGGTTAGCTCATATAACAGACCAGTCAGGTGTTAACTGCCTTTTGATTGTGACTAATTGTTTTAATTGACCCACCTCACCTTTCTGTCAACCAGAGAGTCTTCGAGAACGTTCCAATGTCCACAGTTTGTTAGGGTTTACTGTATCTAGCCAGACGAGTCCCTTGTCTTGTCTATTGTTACGTGCAAGCTAACCTTCTAATCATTGGTTTGACCCCACAACTAGGTAAAAATGGTAAGCTAATTAATACTATGCTACAGTACGGTCGAACCGAAGGCTAATCTTTGTCAAATCATTCCCAACTGATCTGCAGCTTTTCTTGTTAGACCGTACTTAGGTTAGCTCATACCTAACAGACCAGTCAGGTGTAAACTGTCTTTTGGTTGTGACTAATTATTTTAATTAACCCATCTCACCTTTCTGTCAAACAAAGAGTCTTCGAGAACGTTCCAATGTCCACAGTTTCTCAGGGTTTACTGTATCTAGCCAGACGAGTCCCTTGTCTTGTCTATCGTTACGTGCAAGTTGACCTTCTAATCATTGGTTTGACCACACAACTAGGTCAGAATGGTAAGCTAATTAATACTATGCTACAGTACGGTCGAACCGAAGGCTAATCTTTGTCAAATCGTTCCCAACTAATCTGCAGTTCTTCTTGTTAGACCGTACTTAGGTTAGCTCATACCTAACAGACCAGTCAGGTGTAAACTGTCTTTTGGTTGTGACTAATTATTTTAATTTACCCATCTCACCTTTCTGTCAACCAAAGAGTCTTCGAGAACGATCCAATGTCCACAGTTTCTTAGGGTTTACTGTATCTAGCCAGACGAGTCCCTTGTCTTGTCTATTGTTACGTGCAAGTTAACCTTCTATTCATTGGTTTGACCCCACAACTAGGTCAGAATAATAAGCTAATTAATACTATGCTACAGTACGGTCGAACAGAAGGCTAATCTTTGTCAAATCATTCCCAACTAATCTGCAGCTCTTCTTGTTAGACCGTACTTAGGTTAGCTCATACCTAACAGACCAGTCAGGTGTAAACTGTCTTTTGGTTGTGACTAATTATTTCAATTAACCCATCTCACCTTTCTGTCAACCAAAGAGTCTTCGAGGACGATCCAATGTCCACAGTTTCTTAGGGTTTACTGTATCTAGCCAGACGAGTCCCTTGTCTTGTCTATTGTTACGTGCAAGTTAACCTTCTATTCATTGGTTTGACCCCACAACTAGGTCAGAATAATAAGCTAATTAATACTATGCTACAGTACGGTCGAACCAAAGGCTAATCTTTGTCAAATCATTCCCAACTAATCTGCAGCTCTTCTTGTTAGACCGTACGTAGGTTAGCTCATACCTAACAGACCAGTCAGGTGTAAACTGTCTTTTGGTTGTGACTAATTATTTTAATTAACCCATCTCACCTTTCTGTCAACCAAAGAGTCTTCGAGAACGTTCCAATGTCCACAGTTTCTCAGGGTTTACTGTATCTAGCCAGACGAGTCCCTTGTCTTTTCTATCGTTACGTGCAAGTTGACCTTCTAATCATTGGTTTGACCCCACAACTAGGTCAGAATGGTAAGCTAATTAATACTATGCTACAGTACGGTCGAACCGAAGACTAATCTTTGTCAAATCATTCCCAACTAATCTGCCGCTCTTCTTGTTAGACCGTACTTAGGTTAGCTCATACCTAACATACCAGTCAGGTGTAAACTGTCTTTTGGTTGTGACTAATTATTTTAATTAACCCATCTCACTTTTCTGTCAACCAAAGAGTCTTCGAGAACGTTCCAATGTCCACAGTTTCTCAGGGTTTACTGTATCTAGCCAGACGAGTCCCTTGTCTTGTCTATCGTTACGTGCAAGTTGACCTTCTAATCATTGGTTTGACCCCACAACTAGGTCAGAATGGTAAGCTAATTAATACTATGCTACAGTACGGTCGAACCGAAGACTAATCTTTGTCAAATCATTCCCAACTAATCTGCCGCTCTTCTTGTTAGACCGTACTTAGGTTAGCTCATACCTAACATACCAGTCAGGTGTAAACTGTCTTTTGGTTGTGACTAATTATTTTAATTAACCCATCTCACTTTTCTGTCAACCAAAGAGTCTTCGAGAACGTTCCAATGTCCACAGTTTCTCAGGGTTTACTGTATCTAGCCAGACGAGTCCCTTGTCTTGTCTATCGTTACGTGCAAGCTAACCTTCTAATCATTGGTTTGACCCCACAACTAGGTCAGAATGGTAAGCTAATTAATACTATGCTACAGTACGGTCGAACCGAAGACTAATCTTTGTCAAATCATTCCCAACTAATCTGCCGCTCTTCTTGTTAGACCGTATTTAGGTTAGCTCATACCTAACAGACCAGTCAGGTGTAAACTGTCTTTTGGTTGTGACTAAATGTTTTAATTGACCCATCTCACCTTTCTGACAACCAAATTGGTTTGACCCCACAACTAGGTCAGAATGGTAAGCTAATTAATACTATGCTACAGTACGGTCGAACCGAAGGCTAATCTTTGTGAATCGTTCCCAACTAATCTGCAGTTCTTGTTAGACCGTACATAGGTTAGTTCATACCTAACAGACCAGTCAGGTGTAAACTGTCTTTTGGTTGTGACTAATTATTTTAATTGACCCATCTCACCTTTCTGTCAACCACAGAGTCTTCGAGAATGTTCCAATGTACACAGTTTCTTAGGGTTTACTGTATCTAGCCAGACGAGTTCCTTGTCTTGTCTATCGTTACGTGCAAGTTGACCTTCTAATCATTGGTTCGACCCCACAACTAGGTCAGAATGGTAAGCTATATAATACTATGCTACAGTACGGTCGAACCGAAGGCTAATCTTTGTCAAATCGTTCCCAACTAATCTGCAGTTCTTCTTGTTAGACCGTACTTAGGTTAGCTCATACCTAACAGACCAGTCAGGTGTTAACTGTCTTTTGGTTGTGACTAATTATTTTAATTAACCCATCTCACCTTTCTGTCAACCAAAGAGTCTTCGAGAACGTTCCAATGTCCACATTTTCTTAGGGTTTACTGTATCTAGCCAGACGAGTCCCTTGTCTTGTCTATCGTTACGTGCAAGTTGACCTTCTAATCATTGGTTCGACCCCACAACTAGGTCAGAATGGTAAGCTATATAATACTATGCTACAGTACGGTCGAACCGAAGGCTAATCTTTGTCAAATCGTTCCCAACTATTCTGCAGTTCTTCTTGTTAGACCGTACTTAGGTTAGCTCATACCTAACAGACCAGTCAGGTGTTAACTGTCTTTTGGTTGTGACTAATTATTTTAATTAACCCATCTCACCTTTCTGTCAACCAAAGAGTCTTCGAGAACGTTCCAATGTCCACAGTTTCTTAGGGTTTACTGTATCTAGCCAGACGAGTTCCTTGTCTTGTCTATTGTTACGTGCAAGTTAACCTTCTAATCATTGGTTCGACCCCACAACTAGGTCAGAATGGTAAGCTATATAATACTATGCTACAGTACGGTCGAACCGAAGGCTAATCTTTGTCAAATCGTTCCCAACTAATCTGCAGTTCTTCTTGTTAGACCGTACTTAGGTTAGCTCATACCTAACAGACCAGTCAGGTGTTAACTGTCTTTTGGTTGTGACTAATTATTTTAATTAACCCATCTCACCTTTCTGTCAACCAAAGAGTCTTCGAGAACGTTCCAATGTCCACATTTTCTTAGGGTTTACTGTATCTAGCCAGACGAGTCCCTTGTCTTGTCTATCGTTACGTGCAAGTTGACCTTCTAATCATTGGTTCGACCCCACAACTAGGTCAGAATGGTAAGCTATATAATACTATGCTACAGTACGGTCAGACCGAAGGCTAATCTTTGTCAAATCGTTCCCAACTAATCTGCAGTTCTTCTTGTTAGACCGTACTTAGGTTAGCTCATACCTAACAGACCAGTCAGGTGTTAACTGTCTTTTGGTTGTGACTAATTATTTTAATTAACCCATCTCACCTTTCTGTCAACCAAAGAGTCTTCGAGAACGTTCCAATGTCCACAGTTTCTTAGGGTTTACTGTATCTAGCCAGACGAGTCCCTTGTCTTGTCTATCGTTACGTGCAAGTTGACCTTCTAATAATTGGTTTGACCCCACAACTAGGTCAGAATGGTAAGCTAATTAATACTATGCTACAGTACGGTCAGACCGAAGGCTAATCTTTGTCAAATCGTTCCCAACTAATCTGCAGTTCTTCTTGCTAGACCGTACTTAGGTTAGCTCATACCTAACAGACCAGTCAGGTGTAAACTGTCTTTTGGTTGTGACTAATTATTTTAATTAACCCATCTCACCTTTCTGTCAACCAAAGTCTTCGAGAACGTTCCAATGTCCACAGTTTCTTAGGGTTTACTGTATCTAGCCAGACGAGTTCCTTGTCTTGTCTATCGTTACGTGCAAGTTGACCTTCTAATCATTGGTTCGACCCCAAAACTAGGTCAGAATGGTAAGCTATATAATACTATGCTAAAGTACGGTCGAACCGAAGGCTAATCTTTGTCAAATCGTTCCCAACTAATCTGCAGTTCTTCTTGTTAGACCAAACTTAGGTTAGCTCATACCTAACAGACCAGTCAGGTGTAAACTGTCTTTGGTTGTGACTAATTATTTTAATTGACCCGTCTCACCTTTCTGTCAACCATTAAGTCTTCAAGAACGTTGCAACGTCCACAGTTTGCCAGGGTTTACTGTATCTAACCAGACGAGTCCCTTGTCTTGTCTGTCTATCGTTACGTGCAAGTTGACCTTCTAATCATTGATCTGACCCGCAACTAGGTTAGAATGGTAAGCTAATTAATACTATGCTACAGTACTGTCAGACCGAAGGCTAATCTTTGTCAAATCGTTCCCAACTAATCTACAGTTTCGCTTGTTAGACGGTATCTGGGTTAGCTCATACCTAACAGACTAGTCAGGTGTGAACTCCGCTTTGATTGTGACTAATTATTTTAATTGACCCGTCTCACCTTTCTGTCAACCAGAAAGTCTTTAACAACGTTGCAACGTCCACAGTTTCTTAGGATTTACTGTATCTAGCCAGACGAGTCCCTTGTCTTGTTTATCGTTACGTGCAAGTTGACCTTCTAATCATTGGTTTGACCCCACAACTAGGTCAGAATGGTAAGCTAATTAATGCTATGCTGCAGTAAGGTCAAACCGAAGGCTAATCTTTGTCAAATCGTTCCCAACTAATCTACAGTCATGCGAGGCTAACTTCTCTTGTCTTCAAAGGCTTATCTGGGTATAATTATACTTGACGAAGTCGCCTCCTTGACTGGAATGGGTGAAGCTGGGTTAGAAACTGTCTTACCCCTAAAAAAATACAGGAAATGTCGAAGTTCGAAGGGCGGAATCAATCGTTAGATAGTCATCTTCTTTTCGTTTTCCCGCCAAGTAGCCTTGAGGCTTCATCCTCGAGTTACACGGACAAAAAAGCTATTCGTTGCTTCTGCTCAACTTTTTTTGAATAAGTAAGTAATTTTTTCGTAGCTATATAATATTTTATTTGATGCCTACGGTATCTACAGAAGTATGTCCCCCGGGTTTTTTTTCTCTACTGTCTTCATTGATTTTTCATCTTACTCTTGACAGCAATGTCGTCGAGCAGCGCTATGTCCCGTCCATGTCATTATTCTAAAAGCGTTATCACACTCTGAGCCGCCGCAAAGGCGTTTGGGTGACTGAAAGACGAAGGACGAGTTCGCGACTTGTCAATCAGGATTTGACACAGAAGGCTTATCCGAGACTAACAGAAAACAACAAGCCTCACCCCATATACTAATTATTTCACGGTTAAATTTAGTAGCAGATGTGAGGATTGTTGTTGTCTATGCGACTGCCTACATCTCTTTTTAGTATGCACTAGGCAGCTACAGTATCTCGGATTAGGTGTGACGGCTTCGTAGCTTGGCCTGTACTATTTGTGATGAGATTATGGCGTTTGCATGTGTGTCATTCTTTTTGCACTCGGGAAAACACTCCTACCATAGGGTGAGGCTAAAAATAGCGCAAGCCATCGCGACTCCGTAGAGCAGTGTTCACGATGAAAATATTACCCATTTTTTTGGCAGAAACAAAAGCTTTCGGACTCTTTAACAAGGGAAGTGTTTAGAGTGGTAAAAGCATCTGCTAAAACGACTAGTATCGTTAATATCTATAGTGGCTCAATAATAAAACTGCGCAGTATCCAGCCCCGAGCTGCAGGTTCCAAGAATTTACAAGCCTAAAAAGACGTCTTTTTGCGCTCTTTGTACCCTACAAAAAGGGCATTAATCTTTCGAAAATTCGGATACGGACCTCATAAATGTGTTCAGCGCCCAAAAGTACCACCCTGAGCAAATTTTGGGTGAAGGCGCATTTTCCATACTTTGTCCAGACTGACAGCGTTTTGGACTTTTACGGATTTTCGATCGGGCGAATATTTATACCGATTAGAGGACTCTGGAAGAGTTTGAGAAAAAAGTCCCAGATTTGACTTAAAATTCTCCCAGGTGTGTTTTTTGGGGCGCTGATCACGAATCTGTGGTTTATTAGTCGATTCTCCAAAGCTTTCAGCTAATTTCGTTCGAAGCTTCCCAACCGGAGAAAATTTTGAGGGAAAAACGCCACACTCGAGATATTTGGAGTGCTACGGTAGATATTGCTCAAATTGTACCTCTGTAGGTTGTTTGGAGTGCTGAACACGAATCTGGAGTCCGTTTATCGATTTTTTGCAGGTTACTGTAGATTACGGTGGGTATACGGTAGTTTGGTCCAAATCTCAGACTTTACTCAAAATTTGTCTACGAGGGTTATTCGGGGTGGAGAATACGAATTTAACGTTCGTTTGTCGATTTTTAAAATACTAAGGTGGCTTTTGCCCCCTAGGTGACATGTTACCTACCGTAACCTACAGTAAACCTCGAAACTTCGACAAATGGACTCCAGATTCGTGTTCACCACCCTAGATTACCCCCACATACAAGTTTTGGTCTAAATCCGAGAACATTTTTTTGAATCTCGCAGAAAAATGTCTTATGGGGTACCCTTGCCTTTTCGCGAAGCTTAAAAAATGTTCGTAACTTGTTCGAACCTGCAGCTCGGGGCGGGATACTGCGCATTTTTACTATTGAGCCAGAAGAGATACTAACGATACTGGTCGTTTTCGCAGATGCGTTTACTACTCTAAACACTTCCCTTGTAAGAGAGAAAGGAAGTGCGACAAAAAGCGGCCGGGAAGTGGGCAAAAATCTCATGGACCTATTGAATCACCCCGCCCACGTCATATAAAAGTTGTCCTGCGTTCGTTTCACCAGAGGAACAGTTGCCGAATTTTGAGTAGTTTTTATCGCGAAAGATTCTAACATCCAAGCATGTGCATTGGCCCATCCTATTTTCAAAGAGCTCTCGGTACAAGAACCAGAAAAAGAAGTTGATCCTCGATGGGCCTGACGGTCGGAAGTGCTACAAACGCAATGCGAGGATAGGTCGTTTCCAATTTAGCCGTCGGATTTGAGGTTGTAGATCTCCCATAATCTGTCAGAATATTTGCCCGTGAAGAACGTCAACAGCTTGGGTTAGTCAGCCGTCGTATAATCTTCAGCGAGTATTAGAAGATGTAATAGAATACCTTCATTTCCACATGTTTTTGCGCACCAAAGCTGCAGTTTCTAGCAAGACAACGTGGGCGGTCACGTGAGCAGGCCTGAGGTAAACTTCTTTTTTCGGCAAAATCATTTCTCCCTTACAGTTACTTACTGCTTAGCTACAATTTTAATAAAATCAACTCATTTTCTGAGTAAAACCGCACCTGTCTCAGTCGAAAATTCCTGGAAAGAAAACGACGAGTATGTGAGTTATAATTTAAATTTCGCGACACCTGGAAACATATGAGACAAAAAAATGTCCTTGGAGAAAGGGAGAATTCAGCCAAAACAGGCTTTTATCCTCTCCAGGATTTTTGTCGATACCTAAAGAGAGAAGTTCAAAAGCAATATTGTGTAAAGCATCGTCACAGACAACAAACAGAAACAACGTGATACAAAAGAAAACAACTGAAAAACCAGGGAAAACGATGAGTTGAGCCGGCATAAAACAATAATGTGCACGTGCGAAATTTGGCGCGCGAAATTGTGCACGAACATTGGGCTATACGCGCTTTTTTCCCCGGTGATACACCATTGAAACATGTGCACGCGCCGGGCAGAGGACCGGCTGATCGCGGACGAGTTCTCAAATGCGTGCAAAATGACGCCAAAATGCAGATCACGAATGAAGCACTACCGTAAACCGATTTCCCTTCACTTGCCTGTATCCATACATTGTCGCAATCAGCTGTTGCTTCGATTTGAAATGTTTATTATCTGTTTATGTCCACAGTTGTTTGTCTCACTTTCAGAGATGGGGGTGTGTATACAAGTCTGTTGGTACCTGCTCGTTGGTGCCCCTGCTTCTACTGAATCCAGCAGACGTTTGAGTGTACGCAAGGAAAGTTTGAGCGATATAGCGTGCACAACTACATCGCGAAAGCATCAAACCTATCACATAAAGGTGTCGCCGTCCGGCTTACTAAGGCCTCTGGTCCATAACACTCTAGGATCCGTACTTAGGTAGTTCATGGAGTCTTCGGCCACAAGTCACAATTTCGCCACCCTGAATTGCCGGTCATTGTCGTGTGATATCCTACAATCTGCGCTTTGCAATCTTCTAAGCTATTTCCATGCACCGTTTGCTGCTTTGCAGGAAACTCGCCTCAAGCATAGACCCTTCATCAACGTCAGAGAGTACGCCATCTACTGTGGTAGCGCTGATGATACGAGAGCGGGAGGCTGTACGATAGCTGTAAGGAAGAATTACAATGGTATCATCTAGGAACTCGGCTCAACATCGCGTAGGAATGGATTTGTACGACTGTGGGATCACAGAGGATTCAATCTGTGGATAGTGAGTGCTCATGCGCCCACCGAAACTGCCGAAGACAATTCCAAGGATGCCTTTTACGAGGAACTCAATACGTTGCTGGCCAGGATACCTTGTCAAAATGCTGTTGTCGTGGGGATTGACGCAAATGCGAAGATGGGACTTGATCAGGAATCCGAAGTACTCGGTAAAGGTTCTACCCAATGGAGCAAACATCGGACAATGGCTACCGCCTTGTCGACATTTGTGAACGCAGTGGTCTGATTATTGCATCGACATTCAAGAGGAATCATCGCCGCCATCAGCTTACGTGGCAGGGACCAACCCAGCTATCTCCAGAAGAGCAGCGGAAGCGGAAGATGACAACTTTGAAACTACAGCTCGACTATGTTCTGACGAGGAATATTCCAGTATCGGCCATTCGAAGATCTATAGCTGTGTGGGATGTCGCATTCGATTTGGATCACCGTCCAGTTCTGTTGAACTTCACTGCGAGAATCCATGAGAGGAAGCGAGGGGCTAAGCTTCTACAGAGGATTGATATGACAAGTCTCAGGGATGAAGAATTTAGAAGGAAATTCCGACAACGCGTCTGTCCTCATATTGGAGTTGGAGTACGTACTGAGAAGAAACTTTGCGACGCGGACTCTTTCATTAAGTGCGTCCAGGACGCTTCGAAAGAGGCACTTCGTGCTGTACATCCCAAGAAGAAGCTCGCCTACGTCTCAGAAGAAACAACATCTACCTACAACAGAGTATGTGCTCTTCGAACTGCAGGGAACTTAATGGAGGAGAAGCGCCCTAGGAGAACGTTGCGTCGGCAGCTTCAAAGTGACCGCGAACGAGAATGAACGTGAAGAGCTAAGGAGTTTGAGAAGGCTTGGGAGGAGAAGAACGAAAGCCTTTACGTTGTTACGACAGTATAGTGGCAAGATGAAGAGATGTTCTTCTGTCCTCAACACTACCAATGGAGTTGCAGTTGGTGATGCGACTCTGTGTCCAGCGCCCTTGGTACCAGAGCTCCCGATGTTCAGAGAGCACATTACGATGTCAGTGAGGAACCGCCGACTGAGACTGAAGTTTTGGATTGTGTCCGGAAAATGAAGAATGGGAAGGCAGTTGGAGATGACAACGTCACTGCTGAAAGCTGAAAGATGCTGAATGCTGGAAGCTCTTCCTCCGTCTGGGATTCGTGAAATGACCAACACCATCCGTGCTATATGGATGAGCGAAAGGATACCCGATTCGTGGAGACATGCGATCATCGTACCTCTCCACAAGAAGTTAGTCGTCACGGAGCCCAACAACAATAGGGGAATCTTCCTACCGCGTGTCATGTACAAGGTTTTGGAACGTGTCATTCTCGAGCGACTTATCAAACATCGTGAAGGAACGATCAGAGATGAGCAAGCCGGTTTTCGAGCTGGAAGATCGACCATCGACCAAGTTCAACTTCGCCGTTGATGACATCATGCGTAGTGTTGCAGAACAGTTCCCTG
The DNA here is from genome assembly GCA_029168955.1 of Aplectana chamaeleonis. Lineage (NCBI taxonomy): Eukaryota > Metazoa > Nematoda > Chromadorea > Rhabditida > Cosmocercidae > Aplectana > Aplectana chamaeleonis. The sequence goes on along the minus strand of JAPDOI010000056.1, from coordinate 901,387 downwards.
CGGACGTGATACTAACACCATCAGGACGCTCCCTTGCCAACCTGGAGTACGCCGAAGACACTGTGTTATTCGCTGAAAACAACGCAAAACTGCTAAGGATTGTAAACCTCGTTTCAAAGTATGCCGCAGCCTATGGACTTCGTCTTCGTCCCGACAGATGCAAGCAGATGTGGGTCTCTCAGAGGCTTTCAACGGGAGTTTTTGTGGACAGACAACGTATCGAACTGGTGGATGATTCCTGTTATTTGGGCTGTTTGCTGAAGATGGATGGTAGTTATGCAGCGGATATTCGACAACGATGTGCGAAAGCTACGTCTGCATTGAATTCTCTAACCAAGTGTTTGTGGCCTACCCCCATCGCGAAGGAAGTCAAGTTGCGCGTCTACTTATCCGCTATTCGCCCTATCATGATGTACGGAGCGGAGACGTGGGCAGCACCGAAGACGCAGATGGAAAGGTTCGATTGCACGGGGAGGAAGCTGTTTAGACGTTTGCTCGGATATTCCTGGCCGCGGCTGTGCCGCAACGAAGATCTCTAGAACGAGTTTGACGCCTTACATCAACGTTTGACACGAGGGAGGTGCCAACGTCTCCCAACGCCATCCCAAGCGGCAACGGAAGGTCGTCTTCGCCTGTTCGGGCGTATTTTGAAAAAGACCGCCAGATCATCTTGTTCAACACGCTCTAAGGATGCTTCCGAGTCCTGTAAAGAAACGGCCGCCTGTACGTAGGCGAAAGTTTCGGACGGATGTGGTGAAGGAGGATTTGAAGTCACTCGGCATTGAAAGGCAATGCAGGTGGGTCGTTTTACTTCGCAGAAAGTGAAATAGCGACCAATGGATGGATTGTGTTCAAATTGTGGCTGAGGACCGTGACAAATGGGCGCGGCTGACTACTAGGACGGCACACCTCGGTGAAGATGCGGAATGACCGCGTCAGGCGAAAGCCAACCGTTTAAAGGCACAGTCCAAACTAAGGGACGAAATCTGGGATTCCCACATAATTGTGAAGTAGACCCACCCCGTATAACACTTGCCAAGTGTGAGCTCTCAATTCCTCCGAATAAGCGAGATATAGGAGGAAGCCACCCTGGGGCGCCCACCTCGGGAAGCCACTTTGGCACGCCCCTTTTACGATCTTCCGAGCTCAACAGTGGCGAGATGAGCGACGATTTCCAATCAGTAGCCCCGTTCTTCCCTTCATTCTCAGCCTCTCTCTTTATTCAGGCCGGCTCGTATACATCAGTTGCGAATGACGGAAGTTACAAGCCTCGGACAACTCGTCCACCATGCTTCCGCCGCCCAATTTTTGAGGGGCCATAACTCCGTTCCCAGGGGGTCTTGAACGATTCCAGGGACATCATTGGAATCAGCGTAGAACCGTTTTTAAGATAGATAGGAAAACTAAAAACCAATTCTGAGGTTGGACTGTGCCTTTAAGTCAAGTAAGTCAAGTCAACTTTCAGAGATGGAAGACGACGAAGTTGGAAAGAATAAGCTGTACCTATACCCCTCTGCGCAAGCCTACATTATCAAGCGATTTGTGGAGTCTTATGACGACTATTACGCTCCTCTCTCTCGATTAATTTTTGACGATGTCAAAAATTTTTACTCTCAGAAGTGAAATATTCTGCCAGCTTTGGGGCTGGAAATTCCGGAAAGTTTTTGAATTTTTTTCTGAAATTTTCATCTTTCTGATTGAATCCCACACTTCACCTTACTGACGAGCCTCGAAAAGTGGTTTGGCTCGGCCAAAATTTACTCCTTACCCGACAAACTCGATTTTTTGAACCTTTTCACTTCCCCCCCAGGCATCTCATGGGAGACTCTAAGAGTTTTGGCAGAGAAACAACCGTGTAATAGCCGCGAAATGCCTGCTTGCCGCGTATAGCCGCCAAATAATGCTCATCGCGAAATAGCCGAGAAATAATGCGTTACAGGTAAGTATACGACGCATTCCACCGCCATGATTCGGATGTCAGCACTCCCGTCTGATCAATTACCCATGTTTATGGTATTTGGACCTCGCTTAGACTCTGGAAACCCCGCCCAACCGCTGGTGGCCACGGATGACACCTCGGCGAGCCGCCGACGGCTACGTCCTAAAAACTTTTGATTACTTCTCGTAATTTTTCAGTTATCCCTCGGCTATTTCTTGTCCTTTTGGTGAAAAGCCGAGAATTAAGCACGAAACAGTAAAAAAATAGCCTGCCAGGAGCCGCTGCGGAGCTTGGTGGGCTGTTTCTCGGCCAAAACTCTCAAAGGAGTAATTGCTTGAACTCGAAACACGAATCCGTTTTTAGAAACACTGTGATCTATTTCGGTCAGAAAACTGTTGTGCACCTCACAGAAAGTGAATAAGGGAATCGACGACAGCTTATCACATATCGCCTTAGGAGCTTAGGTAAAAAAACTCTGAGACAATGAGAAAGAAAAGACGATGACCGCTATTTCGACCCAGAGAGCTACCGACGAGATCACTAAAGGCAGTGTTCACGATAACTTTCGTTCCCGAGTTTTCCATGACAAACGCTTCTCGTGGCTCTCAGAAGCAGAAGAGCGTTGAAGAAACGGGATGAAAAGCTACCCAGGAGCCGCACAACGGGTGGGCAAATCCGGCCGCTTTGTGCTAGTCGGGCCCCTTTCCGCCCCTCGACGAGAACAATGGAACACTCGAGTTCGTGAGATGAGCGACGGTTTCCGATCAAAAGCCCCGTTCTTCCCTTCATTCTCAACTTCTCTCTTTACTCAGGTCAGCTCGCAAACATTGGCTGCAAAAGACGGAAGTTACAAGCCTCGGACAACTCGTCCACCATGCTTCCCTAGCTCCATTTTTGAGGGACCATAACTCCGTTCCTAGAAGGTCTTGTACGAGTCTAGAGGCACCATTGGAATCAGAATGGAACCGTTCTCAAGACGAGCGAAAAAAAACAGAAAGGAGACTTTTATGGTGAACACTGCCTATAAAACGAAGCGCTGGCCACCAAGTATTACCAAAAATACGAAGAAACGGTGAGAAACACACGTAAACGTCTTATTTCAGTGACATTATTCCCTGGCGTGGACTATGTAGATGATCGGTTCGATGAACATGTTCACGGTGGTTGTCACCGGTGACAAATGGGGCTAATCGAAAATGGAAGCATATTTTAGGATAAACAGTATTAGTTATGGTGTCAAGGAAAGAACGGATTAATTTCTAGTAGAGAATTTCAAAAGACGGGTCCACAAGAGACTTCATTGTCACAACGAACAGTTCCTGTGAGAGTAAAGACGCGGGGTGAGAGTAAAGGGTTTCGTGCCCTTGTGGTGCGTTTTTTTCGATTTCCACTTCATTTCAATTCTACTCGGGAGCTAAACAATCGATGTAGCGATTGATATCAAAATCGAAGACTATCGTGAACACTGCCTTTTAACAATTTACTAATATGTGGAAAAGCTCATGGCGTCAGAAAAAAGGAAGAAGCGCAACTCATTACGAGATAGCAAAGCTTAGTCTGAAGATTTGCAACCGTGCACAAATGTACACCCATTTTTGGCGTGCCAAAACGTGCACGCCATTCGCACGCTGAAATCAGCCCGCGCACTTTCGTGTATGCCGTTTTGGGCCACGCCCATCCAATAAACGCGCTTTTGGTGTAAAGTGCACGCGCACAACCAATGGCGTATGCCGGCTCTGGTTTCCCCTCATGTCGAGCTACATGGCATGTGGATCGAATCCACACCGCGGGTGTGGCTAAGGAGCAGTTTGGCTAGCACACGCGACGCGCGATGAAAAAACGCTGTGCGCGCTCATCGTCCTTGGGGCGCGTTAACCCAGGACCTTCGAAAAAAGTAGTCGTTGTCTCATTATAGCCGTCCCCCTTTATTATTTTTTGCATTTTATTGCCGTTTTTTTTTGTTTATAATGTGCTTTTTTAGACGCAATGCTTCTCATACCATCGTTTCAATGAAATCCGCACTTTTATACAAGTTTTTTAGGGTTATTTTTGGTGGCTTCTTGGAGCGGAATGGGAGATGATGATATTGATTCCGACGCCGACCCTACGTTTGACACATCAACCTACATGAACAAAATGCAAAAAACGATAAAGTGGAACGGCTAAAATGGAACAACAACAACTTTTTTGAGTGACTTACTTGACTTAATCGGTTGGCTTTCGCCTGACGCGGTCATTCCGCATCTTCACCGAGGTGTGCCGTCCTAGTAGTCAGCCGTGTCCATTTTTCACGGTCTTCAGCCACAATTTGAACACATTCCATCCAGCTGTCACTATTCCATTTCCTGCGAAACGAAACATCGCGCCTGAACTGTCTTTCGATGCCGAGTGACTTTAAATCCTCTTTAACCACATCCGTCCAGAACTTTCGCCTACGCCCAGGTGGCCGTTTCCAGACAGGATTTGGAAGCATTTTTAAAGCGTGTTGTACTAGACGATCCGGCGTTCTTCTTAGTATATGCCCGAGCAGTCGAAGTCGACTTTCCATTGCTGCTTGAGATGGCGTTAGGAGATGCTGGCACCTCCCTCGTGTCAAGCGTTGATGTACTGCGTCGATTTCCTTGTAAAGGTCTTCGTTATGGCATACACGCGGCCAGAAATATCCAAGCAAACGCCTAAAAAGCTTCCTCTCCGTGCAATCCAACCTTTCCATCTGCGTTTTCGGTGCTGCCCACGTCTCCGATCCGTACATCATGATAGGGCGAATAGCGGATAGGTAGACGCGCAACTTGACTTCCTCCGCGATGGTGGTAGACCACAAACACTTGGTTAGAGAATTGAATGCAGACGTAGCTTTCGCACATCGTTGTCGAATATCCGCTGCATAACTACCATCGTTCTTCAGCAAACAGCCCAAATAACAGAAATCGTCCACCAGTTCGATACGTTGTCCGTCCACACAAACTCCAGTTGAAGGCCTCTGAGAGACCCACATCTGCTTGCATTTGTCGGGACGAAGACGAAGTCCATAGGCTGCGGCATACTTCGAAACGAGGTTCACAATCCTTTGCAGTTTTGCGTTGTTTTCAGCGAATAACACAATGTCGTCGGCGTACTCCAGGTCGACAAGAGAGCGTCCTGATGGTGTTAGGATCACATCCGCAGGAAACTGTTCTGCAACTCTACGCATGATGTCATCAACGGCGAAGTTGAAAAGAAAAGGTCCTGCAACGGCTCCTTGCCTTACTCCTGTTTTCACCTCGAAAGCTGACGTAAATCCGACAGGTGTACGAACTGCTGCTGTTGTTCCTTTGTTCATGTCCTCGATTAACCGAACATACTTTTCCGGGACTCCATCTGCTCGCAGAGCATTGAGCAATCGATCACGATGAGGAGAGTCGAACGCGGCTTCAAAGTCCAAAAAAGCAAGCTGTAATGGCTTCGAAAACCGCTGCCACGATTCAATTACTCTTCTCACGACGAACACTTGGTCGATGGTCGATCTTCCAGGTCGAAAACCGGCTTGCTCATCTCTGGTCGTCCCTTCACGATGTTTGATAAGTCGCTCGAGAATTTTTTGCGTTGTTTTTAGAAAAAAACTTTTTTGAGTACCACCGGTAAACGCGCTTCAAGGACGATGAGCGCGCAGCGTTTTAGCGACGCGCGCGTCGTGTGTACCAGCCGAACTGCTCCTTAGCAACACCCGCGGTGTGGATTCGATTCACATGCCGAGCTACATCAGACGACGCGCCAATGGACGAATTGAGTAACTGATCCTTGCGCTCCAGCTCATCTATCCAAGAACGAATCCGAAGTGAATTTCTAATGCCGAATTCACGTCTTCAAAATTTAAAGTGAATTTCTTGTCAAATTGAGGTTTTTTACTGGGGTTCTCACAGAACCCTATTAAAAAACTCTCTTAAAAAGTAAAACCCTCTTGAAAATGCAAATTTAAAAATAAATTCAAAGATATCGGCTAGATTGATTTAGTCTGGGCTTTAAATTCGGCTTTCGGAGCCCCTATATACTCCATGTTCATTGTTCCGTCATCGAAATACGTTTATATATGTAGATTCATTATGAACTTAGAAAGCTTTTGCGGCCCATTTCGCCGCGGGGCACAGCGAGCCAGCAAACCATTTAGAACATTTCAAGCTCTGTGCCGGTGGGTTTCCAACTATGCTCTGCCGATTAAAGGCAGTGTTCACGATAAATCTCACTTCCGATATCTTCACGGCTTACGGAAGGTCTGGTGCCCCATATAGCAAGGCATGCTTGAAAAGGACACGAAAGACGCTTTTTTGAGCGAAAATAGGCTCTCTCTTGTTTACGTTGATTTTCGAGCGTAAAGGAATTGACCGCTAGAAGGATGATACCTATCTGTGCAATTAAGCGATCAGCTCACTTATCATCAATTCCCTGACTTGATCATTTCTGTTCATTTGTTCGGGGAGGGAGGAAGGGGCACGAGGCGGTTCAGGAACTCCAAAACGCTTGTTTGCAGCCGTTATTTTGCCGCTCCTGGCTCGTTTTCTACCGTTCTTTCGACACTGGGAGCCTAGGATCCTTCTCGTCTATCATTTCACTGTGGAAAGTCAACGAGGATGGTCACCGTGAATGCTGCCTTTAAAGGCAGTGTTCACGACAAGAATCGTTTTTCTGCTTTTCCGCCTATCTTGAAGACGGTTCCATGCTGATCCCAATGATGTTTTTGGAATCGTACAAGACCTTCTAGGAACGAGGTTATGGTCCCTCAAAAATTGAGCTAGGGAAGTACGGTGGACGAGCTGTCCGAGGCTTGTAACTGCCGTCTTTTGAAACCGATGTAAGCTAGCTGACCTGAGTAAAGAGAGAAGTTGGGGATTAAGGGAAGAACGGGGCTATTGATCGGAAACCATCGCTCATCTCACAATCTCGAGCATTCATTTGTTCACGACAGTGGGCGCGGAAAGTGCATCTGGGGTGTGACGAGCTGACGGATGCCCAACTTTGGGGCCGTAGAGAACCGTTCCGAGCTCATTTTTCTTAGTTTTTTCAACGTTAGGGTTGCTCTAGGTCCCGCAGCTGCCGATCTCCACCAAAAAATCAGACATCGTTTTCATCGTGGACACTGCCCTTAAGCCAATAAAAGTCATGCGTTATATTTGTTGTGTTCTGCCGACTCACTATTTCATCTCGATTCTTAGGCCCTGTCAGAGTTGGTCGATCAACTGAGTCCCACCTGGTCGATACGCACCAGAATAGTGACAGACGAGTGCAAAAAATCCGCCCAATGAGTCCGTGCGTCCGCAATCCACCCAGTCGATACTGGTGTTTCGTGCGATTACACGGTCAGGGCCAATGTACCCGAGGTCGGGTTTTCGCCGAAGTCTGACGAGGACCTTAAGCGAACGGTCTCGTATGCAGCGGAGTCTGACGGAGACTCGGCCGATGCACTAATTCTGTGTTGGTTTGCAGCTCGCCAATACCCTCTATAAAACGATGTAATTCACATCGCTCGAAGCGCGAGCGGCGCGCGCGGCGCCTGGGCCTCCGTCTGCTCTCCGCTCTCTCACTGTCTCTAACCTACGCTCCGCACCAGCACGCGTAGGAACCATGTGAATTTCACCCTTTCATGGCCTGTACTTCAAATGAAGGCCACGCGGAAATTATTAGTATTTACCACAGAAAATACTGGTGTACTGCAAACTAGAATACAGTATAAGATATTGCTAGAACAGGGGCCGAATTCATCAACGCACGGGGTTAGGGTAGCGGTAAAGGCATCGGCACTTTTGACGATTACCCTGTGCAAGCCGGTAATCGCTAACCAATCGTGCCCACTTCTAACCCAGCTAAGAGGAAGGGGCAAGAGAGAAATTGCTCGGCTACGAGACCGTTTGCCCTTGCGGGTAGTCATCAGGCCTGGGATTCATGAACGCAAACCATGGGCTACAATTGGGTTTGCCTCCACGAGTTGCGTGCTATTTCCACCGCACACCCAACAGCAGCCTGTGGTTTGCCGTTCATGAATCTCAGTTCTGGGCTGGGATTCATGAAAGGCAAACCACGGTTACGGCTGAGCTAGCGGAGGAAACCGGCATTCACAAAAAATCCGGTTTGGCTACGGCTGAGCTACGATTGGGCTACGCGTAACCGCACCTCAGAGCTGCGGTTAACCGCGGTTAGCAGCGGTTTTGCGGCTTAGTCGTCGAATCGGTAGTGTGTTGTATTAGTGCACAACACTGAGGCTCGAGGAAATACCGATCTGGTTGATCGCAAACGAGGGTTTTCTCAGGTTATCTGAATACACTAAAGTTCCATTTTGTTGATATGAACCACGAGCACAATTTGTTCCAAAACCTTTTGCGAATACGCATAAAAACTTGATATCTTCGAGGCAAACTGAAAACAGGAATGCCGTTCGTTATTGACTAACACAGTATAGGCCCGCTAGACATAATGATAAAAATGAAAATTCTCACAATCATCAACTTCATCTGCAAGTTTTATGTATGTTGCCCATGACTAACTACAATTTCTACGCCTGTCCTCCCTGCTCTCGCTCTCTTCTTTATTTTATCGCACATCGTTGTTCTTTTGGCCTCCACGTTTTGTTTCTAATTCATGTCTTCCGTGCGCTGAACATTTACCGATCAGCCACAGGCTCTTCGCTGGAGTTTCTCCATTTCGGCTCCGAATTCCCTCATTTTCAGAATTTTTTCTCAGCACTTTTCCTACACGTTTTCGTTATTTTTCTTTTAGAAACTTCTGTTTTTAATTCGAACTTCTGTTTTTCCCTTGCATTTCGAGCTTTTTCCATATGATTTTCCTATGGAATCGTCTTAGTTTTCTCCTGTTGTGAGCGACAGTGAGCTTGGGTGAGAATGACAGACAGGAAAAAAACAAAAAAGGGATTTTCAGAGAAAAATGAAATGGAAAAAACTCGGAGCTCAAACGACAAACGGAGAACTTGTAGTCAAAAACTCATCAAGAGGACGAAGATGATCCCTGCAGCAAAACCTAAGCCATGTGAAACACACAAAAAAATCAGAGGGGCGTTTCGAAAAAAAAAAACAAGTTGAAAAGGCTAGTAATGCGAGAAAAAACCTAAATTGTAGACTAAAATTTCATCAGCAGGTTTGCGGCTAATCGTCAGCAAGCAGCACCACTTTATGTTCTTTTGAAAAACCAAAGAGGATCTGTTGAAAAAAAAAGGAAAAAACGAAAATCTTAAAAATGAAAAAAAACATCTTCAAGTTGAGGAAAATTCCTTTAAATGCCTGCGATCCATTGAAGAAGGTAAAGCACAAGGGAAACAAAAATTAGAATTCAAAAAACAGGCAAAATTAACAATCATGTGCAATAAAAACAGTGACGGGTTTGGGGGAATTCCGACCCGAGTGCCAATATTGATTTTCTCCAATCGAGATTTTCGGCGTCAATAGAGTGGCAAGTACGTGGCCGCGGACTGGTTAGCCACCCATCCGCGATGGGGCGGTTGTGAATGCCGGTTCGCGGTTTGGGTACCGCTGGGGTTGCTGCCCTAACCGAACCCAAACCTAGCCGGTTGCGTTCATGAATCCCAGCCCTGAGGTGCCGACTCCTTTACCTCTACCCTAACCACACACGTTCATGAATTCGGCCCCGGTAGTGAGTAACAGTTTATTACCAAGATCAGCCACCAGATAACAATAATGAAAGATACAGGAAATGAAATGTGTTTTGTAACCATATTTACAAAAAACGTGAGCTACAGCGTACGCGAACGGCCTCATATGCAGCGAAGCATAATCTCGCTAGTGAAAGTTCTATATACAGTTTAGAGTTCTAGGAATGCTTTTTGTTGTTATGGTTATTTGAAGACTGAAGGGGAATGCAAACGCTGGGAAAAATCATTTTTGAAAGAAACTAAAAATCTGGGAAAGCGAAAGAATATTCATCTGATCTGTAATTGATGGCATATTTTCGCCTATTTTATATGACCGACAAGTTCCTTGGAGAATGGCCGAGTTTCGTTGGGGTTTTCAATGAAAAACCAAATCATCATCTACTTTTGACTGCGACAGTAACGGATGAATTGTAGCCTGCTGGCAGCGTAACGCCTGGAATGACCGCATTTAGGCCTCGCTTAGGCGCTATTCATACTACTCAACGATAGCGCGGCACGCACGTGCCGCGCTGGCGTGGCGTTTATGTATGAATGCTTTCTACGCGCGTGACGCGCTAGACTATGAATACTCCAGCGGCGACGCCACGGCGGAGCGGTGAAGCTGGAATGAATGAGACGATCGATAAATAATATCAGTGGATGAAAACGCCAAGGGGTCCGGGTGGCAGTATGAATACTGCAGCGGCGACGCCATGGCGGAGCGGGCGGAGCGTGACGCGCGTGCCGAGCGGGCGGGGCGTCAAGCCATTCATACAAAAACGGCACGCCAGCGCGGCACGCGCGTGCCGTGCAGGCGTTGAGTAGTATGAATAGCGCCTTATACTCCTGCTGCTGAGCGGCTCGTTATTATGCAAATGGACCGGACAGCAACCGCGGTCAGCCGGATATCCTGCACCCCAGTTTTTGTAAATCATCGAACCCCAAAAGCACCTGAAACGTTGAATCGAAAGCCTAAACGTATTTTTTATTTGTTACGTTCACGCGCCAGAGCAAAATGGACTTTGGATAATGAGAACAAGTAAATGGAGAATGCAATAACAAACTTAAACAAAAGAAAGAAAAAGAAAAACAGGGAAAAAATTCGTGGCGAGAAAAAAAGAAGAAATCGCAGTCAAAGAGCAAAACTGAGAAATACAAGAAATTTAGCAGCAATGGTCAAGACTGAGAATGCGAGAATATAGTCACTAGGGCGAAAGCCCTAATGCTTCGCAGAACTCATGTTCGCCATTCGTACCAACTAGGCTAAACTTGGCCGTATCAGCCAGCTATGACACATGGAAGCATAACTGGAGCTTTGGATCATGGGTTTACTGGAGTACCCTCATGGAACCACAAAGTGCCTGTGCTATTTTAAAGGCAGTGTTCACGCTGGAAATTATTTCTCTGTTTCTCCGCCATGCTGATTCCAATGATGTCTCTGGAATCGTACAAGACCTTCTGGGAACGGAGTTATGGTCCCTCAAAGATTGAGCTAAGGAAACATGGTGGACGAGTTGTCCGAGGCTTGTAACTTCCGCCTTGTGCAGCCGATCTATGCGAGCTGACCTGAGTAAAAAGAGAAGCTGAAAATGAAGGCAAGAACGGGGCTAATGATTGGAAATCATCGCTCGTCCCACGATCTCGAGCATTCATTTGTTCACGTCGGTGGGCGTGTGTTGCTCTTTTGGGGTTTGCCTTGCGCTCGAAGTGGCAACATTGGGCTGTTTTCGAGCATTTCCTGGCTCGTTTTCATGCGTTCTTTCGACGTCAACGTTACAGTGTGCCCCTCCACTGTCCATTCCTAGTGGAAACTGAAACAGTCGTGATTTTTCTGTTTGAACTCGGACACGAGGTTGGCAGATGGATTTACTGGCTTACGTACGTTTCGGCGGAATCGCCGTCTTCAGAGCCTGAAAGAAGCAAATCAGAAATGCGCTTATCGGTCAAGTGTCGACTAAACTTTACCCAATTCGAAGAACTCTATTTCCCAAACGTCGTCAAAAGTGAAGAAACCAGGAGATAACCGTACCTTGTCAGGAAGCACGCTAGGAGAATCACAACATAGAACGAATTGTTGAAGCGGAACGGTGATGGTGCCGCTACCTCTCGACGTTAGAATGCCAGTCTGAGGTAGGGCTTGAGTTCTCCGGCTATATATAGGCATTCCCCCTTCCGATTGATTTTTGGATCGTTCGCCTGGATCCAAAATGCCTCCAGGGTCTTTCTCGCGGGTGTGTCAGTTTCTCGCCCCATAATCTCAGCCTTGATTGGATAGAACAACTGAAACACATTTTTTTATCCTGAACACTGCCTTTAAATAAATTACTTTTTTTGGGAGATAGGGGAAAACTACTACACATACTTCAAAAGTTGATACCATTGCTGGAAAAAACGTCGGAACTTCACAGCATGCTTCACAAACACCGACTCAAATAAGACAACAACACCGAAAGGGCTCGGAAATAGATCAGCATTGCGATGAATCCGTTTGTTACAACTCCACTACAATTGTTTTTATGAGCTTCTTGCCTTCAATACATCCATGGAATCATCCTGAGAAACTGAGAAAAAATCACTAAACCATGCGGAACATTTATGATCCTCAATGCGAAATTGCCACAGTAAAGAAAAACAAATATTCTATGTCTTGAGTTCTTAGAAGATCTAGAACATTTTTTTCCTGAGCTTCGCGCGAAAACATTTTGAGTTTTGCAGGCTATAAATTCTATAGGAAGCTGATTCAGCCATCGTGCACCTCGGAAGAAGAATGAGTTGTACACAACTTCACAAGAATGTCTTTTCAGACTAGGTTTCCTTGTGAGATAATCACCAGAGATGAGCTAGCCGGTTTTCGACCTGGAAGATCGACCATCGACCAAGAGTTCGTCGTGAGATGAGCGATTGAAACTTGACAGCGGTTTTCAAAATCACTGCAGCATGCTTTTTCGGACTTCGAAGCCGCATCCGACTCTGCTCATCGTGATCGATTGCTCAGCGCTCTTCGCCATGATGAAGGACAGGAGGAATATGTTTGTCTAATCGAGGACGTGGTAGGAGTACTTACACACTTGCCAGATTTACGTCCGATTTCGAGATGAAAACAGGAGCTGTAGTAGAACATTTTCGCAATCATTCGCGACAAGTTCAAATTCATCAAGTTGCAGCCCTCTTGACAGACCGCCCATACCGCTTACCGTAATCCCAACAAAATAAGCCACATATTTCCCAGATTCCAGCACTCTTCCTGGGGTGTGGGACGTTCAGGCCGAAAAGCTAGAGCGCAGGCAGGGAGGAGAGAGAGTGGAAAACTAGCTACAGATTGAGAAACGATTGCAATCTGTACAATTTTCAGTTCCTGATGCTATTTCTGCCATATCTAAAGCGTTTCATTCCACAAATTTAGGGGATTATGTTGTTTGAAGAGGAATAGAGGAAATAGATTCTTCTACTCCCGCCACCCCTCTTCCTGCTTCGCCTCACTCCGTGGTCCATACTCGGACAGGGATGGGAACCGAACTTGGCGACCTCATAGTCACTCATCCCTAGCATGGAAGCGGGGGCCAGTGATGACGTGTCAACGCCCGATTGATTGTCATCTTGTAGACCGATTCTATCCCCTCTTCAACATGGATGCTATCTATCGAGTACCTGGATTACCAGCTTGTTCAATAAGTTTTGTCGTTCGATAAGAGAGGGCGTTGCTACTAGCCAGAAATTTTTTGTCTAGTAGGTACACTCTTCATATGAACGTATGTGAAGTTTCAATTTGATATGTCAATTCATTCTTTGTTTACAAGCCATCTAGTGTCGCCGTGCCACAGCAATGGAAAAAATGGAATTTCGTGCAGTGATAAAATTCTTATTTTTGGAAGGTGTAGCACCAAAAGAAATTCACGAACCAATGTTAAAAGTGTATAATGATTGTTCACCTACAATTAGAACAGTAGAAAGATGGGCTGCCGAATTTAAACGTGGTCGTACAAGCCTTGAAGACGATCCACGTGAAGGACGTCCAAAAAGCGCATCAACACCAGAAATCATCGCCAAAACACAGGATATGGTTTTGGAAGATCGTCGATTGACTGAGAGAGATTTATTAGAGGCTCTACACATCTCATTAGGCAGTGTGAGCCATATTTCAGAAATTTAGGGTTTTAGAAAGCTGTGAACAATCATTATACACTTTTAACATTCGTTCGTGAATTTCTTTTGATGCTACACCTTCCAAAAATAAGAATTTCATCCCTGCACGATATTCAATTTTTTCCATTGCTGTGACACGGCGACACTAAATGGCTTGTAAACAAAGAATGAATTTACAGACTAAAATGGAACTTAACATAGTTTCATATGAAGAGTGTACCAACAAAACAAAAAAATTTTGGGCTAGTAACAACGCCCTCTCTTATAGAACGACAAAACTTATTGAACAACCTGGTATATCTGGCAATAAAAAACGTCATCTCAACACAGCCGGGCAGTTGGAACTAGCACTCACATTTTAGTGTCGATTATTTAATTTCTTCGACCAAATTTCAAGAACCTGCAAAAACCAAACACAATTCATTGTTGGAGAGGAATACAACGCAACGAGATCATAGAATAAATGAGCAATCTAAACACTTCTTTGGAGACAAGAACCATGGTATTAACCGGTTGTGGGCTGAACAATAAATAATTTCTAGAAGTTTAGCTTCCTGGCAAAAGTAATGATTTGGCAATGTTATAATTTCGAGAAATCAAAAAATTGAAAAAAATTTTAAAAAACGTTTTGAAATATCTTTATAAATGATTTGGCGCAAAATAACCACAAGTAATGAAAAAACTGGGAAATGTAGTGAAATGACTAACATCGAATTTGGCGGTCAGTCGTAGGCCAACTTTTTATAAGTAGTGAGAGACGAGGTATAGGATTTTACAAGCTTCTCCGTAAACTTATCAAAGCTAAATCAAGCGCGCAACGGAAACCTTAAAACATTTCATTGAAGCTGTAATACGGAAATCAGGGTGGGTCAAGCTATGTAAACGTAACGCTCAAATCCGTTGCGCGCTCGATTTAGCTTTGGTAAGTTTAACGGAGAAGCTTGTAAAATCCTATACCTCGTCTCTCACTACTTATAAAAAGTTGGCCTACGACTGACCGCCAAATTCGATGTTAATCATTTCACTACATTTCCCAGTTTTTTCATTACTTGTGGTTATTTTGTGCCAAATCATTTTTAAAGATATTTCAAAACGTTTTTTAAAATTTTTTTTCAATTTTTTGATTTCTCGAAATTATAACATTGCCAAATCATTACTTTTGCCAGGAAGCTAAACTTTTAGAAATTTCATATATTTTTCCAAAGGTTCCCTTTTTGACCTGATTTTTGTTTAGCGATTCCCATTTTGGAGAGGCGAAACCTCTTATGACAGCTTTCGCCTTCCGTAAATAATGAAATTTGTACGAATCGGTGATGTCTGTGAACCATGACTCCAAAAAATTGTGACCCGCAACCATAAAAAACGACCCTCGCTTTCCTACTGAGACCCCGTACACGTTTCGCGCCTTCATGCGCACTTCTAGTGGGGTGTCGCACGCTTTCTACGGCGTCCTGCGCAGTCCCACTAAAACACTGCACGCCTTCTACGGCGTCCTGCGCATTCCCACTGGGTTACCGCACACCTTCTACGGCGTTCTGCGCATTCCTACTGGGGGCCCGCACACTTTATACGGCGTCCTGCGCACTCCCATTGGGGGCCCGCACACTTTCTACGGCGTCCTGCGCACTCCCACTGTGGTTCCGTACATTTTCTACGGCGTCCTGCACACTCCAACTTTTGGAATGCACACTTTCTACGGCGTCCTGCGCACTTCCATTGGGTTACCGCACACCATCTACGGCGTCCTGCGCACTCCCACTGGGTTACCGCACACCATCTACGGCGTCCTGCGCACTCCCACTGGGTTACCGCACACCATCTACGGCGTCCTGCACACTCCCACTGGGGTCCGGTAAATTTTCTACGGCGTCCTGCGCATTCCCACTCTGTTACCGCACACCTTCTACGGCGTCCTGAACATCCCACTGTGGTCCCGCACACTTTCTACGGCGTCCTGCGCACTCCCACTGGGGTCCCACACACTTTCTACTGCGTCCTGCGCACTCCCACAGGGTTACCGCACACCATCTACGGCGTCCTGCGCACTCCCACAGGGTTACCGCACACCATCTACGGCGTCCTGCACACTCCCACTGGGGTCCGGTAAATTTTCTACGGCGTCCTGCGCACTCCCATTGGGTTACCGCACACCTTCTACGACGTCCAGCACACTCCCACTGGGTTACCGCACACTTTATACGGCGTCCTGCGCACTCCCATTGGGGGCCCGCACACTTTCTACGGCGTCCTGCGCATTCCCACTGGGTTACCGCACACTTTCTACGGCGTCCTGCGCACTCCCACTGGGGTCCCGCACACTTTCTACGGCGTCCTGCGCACTCCCACTGGGGTCCCGCCTGCGCACTCCCACTGGGGTCCCGCACACTTCCTACGACAACCTACGCTTTCCCACTGGTGGCCCGCGCACTTTCTGCGGCGTCCTGCGCATTCCCACTGGGGTCCCGCACACTTTTTACGGGGTCCTGCGCACTCCCACTGGGGTCCCGCACACTTTCTACGGCGTCCTGCGCACTCCCATTGGAGGCCCGAACACTTTCTACGGCGTCCTGCGCATTCCCACTGGATTACCGCACACCTTCTACGGCGTCCTGAACATTCCCACTGTGGTCCAGCACACTTTCTACGGCGTCCGGCGCACTCCCACTGGGGTCCCGCACACTTTTTACGGCGGCCTGCGCACTCCTCAAATCCTATTTACACAAACCGTCTCAGGCCCCCGTCATAGTCGGCCGAAAGCGGCCGTCCTAGTCCTACCCGGTCGATAGGTATGAGAAGCACGCAAAACGAGAAGAAAATGAAGTGATAAAAATCATCCTCGAATTATAAAAATCATTCTACGATATGATAAAGTTTGACCCCCAACTGATAGAAACCGTCTGGAATGATAAAAATCCACCTGATACGACCAAGGACGACATAGAGAAGGTGGAATTTTATCAGTTGAGGTTGATTTTTATCACTTCATTTCTTCCCGTCCTGCGTGTGTCTCATAGATATCGACCGGGTGGGACTAGGACGGCCGGTTTTTCGACCGACTATGACGGGGGCCTCAGAGAACAATCTTGGCCGGAAGCCTATCATTAGCTGTGTTGATTTTCATTAGTTCATTTTCGAAGCTCAGTGAACGTCGGATGGTTTACAATAACATGTTTACATGTGTTTACCCGTCTTGACCCTTAATTTTGAGGGTCCGCTAAAATTGAGCTTTCAACTCCAAAATTGAATAGGAGCTAGCTGCATCCATTTCCAGCCTCCTGCCAAGAAATTAGCTTCCTAGCTCAATTTTAACTGGTTACACAAGATCGTGAACGCCGTCTGAAAAAAAAGGAGATTAACAGTTTTTCGACCAAAATCACGTGGTTTTCTCCATTTTTCTCGAGTGCCAAGAAACGATTCCAAACCATTTTCTGGCACATTTACCAGCTTTTTACGCTCTTTTCAATGGAGAAAAAACCGCATCTCCACAGTTACTCTGAACGCTGATTTTGGAATCGCAGGGTTGCGCATAACTTCAAAAATCATGGTGGAGTCTCCGCCATCATGGTCCGATATTGCGTCTTCCAGAACTGGTGGGTCACTCAGACAGTAGGTGCGGACAGACCGCTGGCAATTAAAGCCTCTCCGGGCGGTATGCCGGCAAGTTGCGGGCGGATCGCTGCTCATCGCGGCCTCGGCTGGCGGATCGCTGCCTCTCGTCGTCTCAGCCGGCGGATCGCTGCGTCTTGGCGGGCGGATAGCGGCACCTGGGAAAGTTAATCACGATAGCGGGCGGATCGCCGGCAAGCTCTCAAGCGGCGATCCGCCCCCAAGGGCTTTAATAGCCAGCGATCCGCACACTCAAATTTTACACGGTGAAACTTTTCATCCATTGACGAGTTCTTTTCTGTTATCAGCATCATGCTCAGAGTAAACAAACCGAAGGGTATAAAAGGCGCTCCATCGCACTGACTGCTCACTCAAACATTTCGAATCCTGAATGCTGACCTAAAGTCACCTATGAAGGATCACTCTCAGATGCCGAAGGATAGTTTTTGGGGCTGAGGGGATGGTCCCCACTGCTAGGGTGGGCGGGGGGGGGTCGTCCCGCACACGGAGACCATGGTGGGAACCACCGGAAACCAGCATGTGGCATCGAGGGCGGCTCGCTAGGTATTGACGGGCGGATTGCTGGCTACTGGCGGGCGGAGGGATGTCGATCCGCCCGCCAAAAGCCAGCGATCCGCCCGCACCTACTGTCTGAGTCAGTTTCGGTTCACGATTTGGTGTAACTGACGCTAAATTTCTTTGACTCGAAACAGTCGACTATTAGGGTCTATCCAATAATCGAGTCTTCGACTAACTTGGAATTCCAAGATTTCGAATAATCGAGTGTCCGACTAGCGAGAAGTCGAATAGCTCGACGTCGACTGTTTCAGTCGATACCCAGACCCGTTGACCCTACTCGACATTAGTGTACACCCATTATTCGGCCGAAAATTCGAACTGACGGCGTCGGGAGAGAGCCGTCCGATTATATCAAGAACTAGTCACTTTTTGCCTCCAACAAAACCCAATAAATCAGTAATATCACATTTATTATTAACAGCAAATACGATCTGATATATACTATCGACTTTCTATACATTTTCACACATCAAAAGAAATGTGTCCATCAGAAGACACAAAACACATGAAAGAAGAATTATGATGCAATACATAACAAGGAACAAATTACATGTAACTTTGTATTGGAACAGCAGCAACAACAACAGAAGATTTGTCGAGAGAAATGCACACCTTATTGAGTCAGAAGGGAGATACCACATGCCTCTATCGCATTTGTACACAATAATTCGAGAAAAATAGGTTACAACAGCAAAAAAATCAACCGGTAATACCCGCAATTCAGACAGATTGTGGAAGACAGATAATTACTTGTTTACTTTGTCTGAGAATATGAAGGCCAGCTAATTGTCAGAACCAGACAGGCGGAATGAGATGAGACAAACAGTGACACAGAGGGCGTCCAGAAACTAATACTAAGCACGAAAGATTAACCTTACACGGAACGACCAGTAGGCAAGAGCTCCCTGGCCTGGTCAAGACTACACAATGAGAATGACAAATAGTCATAGCTGTACACTAAAAATCACAGTGTTGATCACAGTGATGTCAGTAAAGTCTTCTTGGTAACAGACTCATATATGACCAATCAGAAACCGCCTAAAATTTGATCTCGGGCTTGCTCTATCATTTGACGAAGCAACTGTATCGGAAAAACAAGTGGAAAGCGAGACTGACTCCGCAATACCCTCTGTGTTTAAAGGCGCTGTTCACGATAGAGACGGTCTTCGAGTTTTCACCAGAAATCGAATAAAACTGGGTCCATAGCAATAAAATAGGCGAAAAGGCGACCAAAAACGAGCCACAGATAGCCCAATACGGACCCCAAACTGGTATGAGCTATGCCCTCCCGCCCATTTCCTGATTGGCCGTTAAGAGAGTGGGCAGGGCGGGCACAGCATAACCAAGTTTGACGGCCGTATCACGCTATATATGGCTCATTTTTTAGCCATTCTTCCACCAATATTGTTGCAATTGATCACGGTATGTTTAGACAACTCGAAGGCCGTTTATACTATGAACACTGCCCTTTATGAGGTTTCCGATAACAGTCGTTAGAGGGCTGTTGAGGGAGACAAAAAGAAACCATCGAAAGCCTTCAAATTTTACCTAACGCATCTGGGTAGATCAGAAACGACCAGAAAGTTCATTTTTATGGACTCAAAGTAAAAACAAGAAAAGGTTCCTCTCCAAACTTCGTTCAGAAGGTAATTTGGGGAGCTGAACACCAATATGAGCCAGGTTATCAGTCTTTCGGAGGACTGCGGTAAGTTACTGTGGCTAATACTGTGGCAAAACATTAACCTTCTGAACTTACAATCGACTGTTTTTTTTTCATAAATTTTTCCCATCTTCAGAGTCCAAAAAGTGATTTTTT
The DNA here is from genome assembly GCA_029168955.1 of Aplectana chamaeleonis. Lineage (NCBI taxonomy): Eukaryota > Metazoa > Nematoda > Chromadorea > Rhabditida > Cosmocercidae > Aplectana > Aplectana chamaeleonis. The sequence goes on along the minus strand of JAPDOI010000056.1, from coordinate 881,674 downwards.
CGGTCATTTTTGATCAAGCCAGATGCATCAAGGAGAAGTTGAAAAATTGAAATTAATCCTTTCTGTCACGGACCCTAAAATACCGTTTTTCACCTCCATTCAGCACTCGGGGCATTACATAGTAAGAAAACAGGAAAAATTAAAGATATCGGACGAACTCCAACGCGTAAGATCCGCAATTACAAACATCCTAATGGTTGAAAAAGATTTCGAAAAGCTTCCCACAAATCAATCAGCTGAGCGACCCATCTTCACAATTGCACTCACAATCTATAGGAAAAAAAAAGAGAATTTAGCCAGGGCCATCTACAATTTTACAAAAAGAAGCAATATCACAAATGAGTTCTGACCCACTAATAACAGATCTAAACTGAACTAATCATAGTAAGATTTCTACCCTCCACCTTTAACAACAACAAAAAACAATCTCGAAGCGAGGCAAAAATACCAAGACCTGATCCAGACATTTCTGACTCACCAGAAAACGGCTGTTTCAATCAAATAATTTCGTTTCTTCCACCAACAAACCGATGGAGAATGGATCACAAGGAATCTATCTAGTAAGAAGGTTCAGAATAAATACCTTGTGAGCCATACTCCACCAGATTTTTGGTAGAGGAAACAAAATTTTTCGTCGGGAACAGCCAATTTTCTGGCGAATCAGCAATGTCGAGACAAGGTGTCGGTATTTATGCCTCGCTTCGAGACAGTGGTTTGTTGTTGAACGCCCTTGTACTATGTATGGCTTTCCTCAGAGAAAATCCCGTAACTGGTCTGGCTAACTTCCCCACTAACGACTAGATAACTAAATCAGCATCTCTCTCTACCTCAAATAGAAACCGATTTCGAGTTGGAGAAATGCAAATCCACAACCGGGGGTGCGCTATCCTTTTTGATTTTGCCATTAATCGTAGGAGACTGCCTGACGTCCATTGACGTGCCGGCAGCGCCATTGGCCGTGGCCACCGTCGTCGTCATCACAGCACCGCCACTACTCTTCGTCGTCCCGTCTGTCACAACTGAATGCGTCGTGGTCGTGGTCGTTCGTCCACTCGACAGCATCGCTTGTAGTGTTCGACCGAGCGACTGCTTATTCATCGTTGCCATGCGCCGAAAATCCATCGGAGCCGGCGGCGGCGGCGCTGGAGCCATTGTTGGCACGGGGGCTGATGTCACCGGAATCGGTGCCAGGATTGGCCCAGCCGGTGACGGGTCACGATCCGCCATCGTCGTAGATGGAGCCTGCAAAAAAGTCAATTACCATAACGACTGGCCTCGCATAAGCCCTCCTCGGACTAGACTATTAAGCTGGGATCGTGGGCATCTTTGAAATAATCTGCTTCTTTAACGTCAGGAGAAGACTGAACTTCTCTCCATGGGAAAATCTACACTCTATATGACTGGGGAGACATTCAGCTCTATCACAACCATAACCCTCTGATTTGTTGAGCAATCGACCGAAATGCTACAGCTTTCTTAGGCTAACGTTTCGGCCCTTTCTCCTTCTTCTAGCCGACCTAGGACTATTTCGCGGCGAAAGTAGAAACTCCTCAAAAAAAAGGCGAAAAACAACGTCGTTGGGCAAAAAACAACGTCGTAAGGCGTTTTAGGAGCAGGGTTCGGCGCGGGGTGTGGAGCTCCACAGAGGGAGGGGTCTGAGCTGCGTAGAGATGGAGGGGGTCTGACCTTCACCAAGAATTCAAGTGGGCCATTCGGGATAGTTATATCCACTTTTTGAGATCACATGAAATCTTCTTCTTCAAATTTTAACAAAAAAAACTCAAACCAAGTCGCGCTCCCAAGAGGTCTGAGAAAACTGCCGACATTTTGGCCAAAACACCCTTTTAGGGGGGGGGGGTGGGGGTTCGAGTAGAATTGACCTTCTCCACACCTCTTGTGGTACCCTATTTAGGAGCGCTAACCTTTAGTAAACTGACCAGGACCAGCCAGACACCCAGGTGAACTCAGATGGAGGGTGAATGAGCATAACCAAATCGGACCACCCATTTCTTTAGCCTTCAGAAGGCCGATCGAGCCTATAAGCGGATCAGAACCCACGAAGGTCAACAAAGAGGACTACTCAGGCAGCAACGCCCGCTGAGGGGGCAGGCGATACCGGAATGACTAAACATTGTACCCGGGCGAGCCCCGGTATTCACTGCCCCTTCAGACGGTGAATGGTGGAGCGCTCAGCCGGAAAGTGGTGGCCCCCTCACACCGCGTTCACTGCCCTCTCAGCCGGTAAATGGCTGCCCCTCAGCCCGTATTCACTGCCCCCCTCAGCCGGTAAATGGAGGTTCGCTCTGCCGGTATTAGTTGCTTACCACGTGAATGATATCGATCTGCAAGAGTAGATAAAGCCCCTAGTAGGCCCTCCCTATTCCCCAGCAAGTTCGAGGCTTGCGTTTGATTTCTGAAGCGGCAACCCTTGCCTTGCTTCAAAAATCATGAACTAACCCGCTGTCACGTCCCCACGGTCACAACGAACCGTAAGGGGTGAGGGGTCAATGATCCAAATCGTGTGGATGACCACCAGTTCGAATGCCAACACCCGAATTTGCTCGAAGCCCATTTCGCCCGCGCCGTACATGAGCCTGGTTCGCTTTAGTGTCTGCCCTATCAGCCGATGATATGCTCCGCCATTGATTAATGTCTGCCCGCTCACCCCGTAAAGCCATGCCCCTCAGCCGGTAATGCTATGTCTGCCCGATCAGCCGGTGACATGCTCCGCCGTGAATCTATGTCCTCCCGCTAACCCGGTAAAGCCATGCCCCTCAGCCGGTAAAACGCATGCCCGCCCGTTCACCCGGTAGGACGCTCCGCCCCCAAAATGAGCCTGCCCGCTCAGCCGGCGACCCTACTTCTCCGCCCGCTCAGCCGGTGTTATTATCTGAGTAGCTGTTGAGTGATCGCAGTACATTCGTCTTTTCTGCCAATTTTTGGGCTTCTGGTGGACGCCTCCAGGGTTTTGCGAGCATCAATATCTGATTCCCACGCTCCGATACTTGCAGAAAAATCAGACGTAGCTGCACAGAACTCTAGAGGCGTTCAGGATAAATTCCGGGAACCCAAAAATTACCAGAAAGGACAAATATGTGGCGGTCCCACAACAACTAGCCTTCTTTGTTGACTTTTGTGGATTTTGATCTGCTTATAAGCTTGAACGGCCTTCAGAAGGCTGGCTAACGAAGTGGGTGGTCCAATATGGTCCCACTCATTCACCCGCCATCTGACTCCAACTGAGGGTGACTGGCAGGTTTTGGTCTGTTTACTAATGGTTAGCGCTCTTCAAATGCCTTGCGACGTTGTTTTTCGTCCTTTGCTCTTGAAGGCACAGTCCAAGCTCAGGGACGAAATCTGAGATTTCCACATAATTGTGGAGTAGACCCACCATATATAGCACCTGCCAAGTGCAAACCCCCGATTCCTCCGAATAAGCAAGATATAGGAGGAAGCCAACCTGGGGCGCCTACATCAGGAAGCCACTTTGGCACGCCCCTTTTGCGATGTTTCGAGCTGAACAGTAGCGAGATAAGCGATGGTTTCCGATCAGTAGCAACGTTCTTCCCTTCAATCTCGACTTCTTTCTTTGTTCAGGTCGGCTGGTATACATCGGTTGTAAATGACAGAAGTTACAAGCCTCGGACAACTCGTCCACCATGCTTCCGTAGCTGATTTTTTGAGGGGCCATAACTCCGTTCCACGGGGGTCTTATACGATTCCAGAGACATCGTTGGGATCAGCGTGGAACCATTTTCAAGATAGGCAGGAAAACAAAAAACCGATTCTGAGGTTGGACTGTGCCTTTGAGGAAAGTCTACCTTTGCTGTGAAATAGGGCTTGGCCGAGTAGATCCTTATCGGTCTTTCGCATTTCAAGCTTCGACAAAGTTGAGAACGCCAAAGCGTTACCCGAATGAGGCCGTATCATATAGGTGCGTTGTTCAACAAACTACTGCTACGGTATCATACCATGACGAGATTTATTGGAAGGCGAACGTGGAATATTATGAACAAGTTCGGAAATGTCAGCTTTAAAATGATCCAGGATGACTCAAAACTATGTTGCCTTCGAAGGAACAAAAATTAAGCATCCGTGGCACGATTTTCAAAGGACTACGATAGGCTACGGTAGGGGAACGACACCAGAACTACCGTAGTCTTTCATAAACCGAAGGACAGACATTAGATTTGAAATCAACACTTCTATGACTGCTCTAAGAACGCTCCGGGGCCGTATGCAAGAACGCGCCGGTTGGGGGAGGGGCAGCGCAGTCGGCGCCTTTGAAGATCGCCGTTGCTCACAAGACAGGACACGTCAATCGTGGTTGGCCACAAGTCAAGACACGTACTCAGAGAGTCGGAGGATCCTATTCGGCCACGATAGGCTTTCTATTCGGGTACCTAGTCGAGTTGAAAGGAACTTTTGCAGCAGCACGTGCTGCTCCGAGGAGCACGTGGCCTGTTCGATAGGACTACGTGGTGCAGAGAGACAAAACCCTTGCTGCACCCCCATTTCACACGCGGCAGCACGTGGCCTGTTCGATAGCACTACGTGGCGCAGCGAGGCAAAACTTTTGCCGCACCCTATTTCCCACGCTAAAGCACGTGAACTGTTCGAGATGAGCAGGTGGCGCGGGGGCGGGCTCCCACAACTTCGATGGGAGCGGGTCTCCCCCCAACAAGGATACGGTCCAAGTCACGGACCGGAGTAGGGGATCACCCCCACAGCAGTCCGCGACAAGGAACATCACCCTCGCCACGGTCGACAGCGAGGGAGCTTCCCTCGCTGAGGACCGTGTGGGAGACCCTTTAAGAGGTTCAAAAATCGTCCAGAAAATGACTCGTAGTCACCTTCCAGGAGCGGCCCGAAAGGCGCACTGCGCTCTCTTTGGGATGGAGCCTCTTATATACGTGCTGTGCGTCTGATATGCGCCGAGTTAGTTCTGGAGCGATCGATCAACGCGTTCAATCATGGGCATTGTGGCTCGTTCGTCGTCCAAACTCATCGTAGTCGAATCGAAAGCGTATTGTGGCCGAGTGGAACGGCTATGATTGGCGCCACGTGCTTCTCACTTGGACGACGATTAGGCCACGTGGCGCAAGGAAATTACGTGGCCATATCGTCGTCCAACCGCTTTGTAGTCGAGTCGAAAGCCAATCGTGGCCGAATAGAACCCCCGACTCCCTGAGTATGTCGTGCCCCAGCAGTCTTTCTCGCTACCCCTAGCCGATCCAATCGCCTAGCTGGGGCGCCTAAGACACAGTGACGGGGCACGACATACGTGCCTTGACTTGTGACCTACCACCATAGACGTGTCCTGTCTTGTGAGCAACGGCGATCTTCAAAGGCGCCGACTGCACTGCCCCTTATACTTGTTCCGAATCGAATAATCGGATGAGTATCCGACTGTTTCAGTCGGATAAAAATCGACTTTTTATTCGACAAGTCGGTTATTCGAAAAAGTGCGATATCCGACTACAGTCGAAAAGTCGAATATTCGAAAGAGTGTGATATCCGACTACAGTCGAAAAGTCGAATATTCGAAAAAGGGCGATATCCGACTACAGTCGAAAAGTCGAATATTCGGAAAGGTGTGATATCCGACTACAGTCGAAAAGTCGAATATTCGAAAATGTATAATATCCGACTATAGTCGAAAAGTCGGATATTCGAAATAAATTCCATCTGGAACAAGTATACTGCATAGTTTACATGTTCCGAATCGAATAATCGGACGAATATCCGACTGTTTCAGTCGGATAAAAAAGTCGACTTTTTATTCGGAAAGTCGAATATTCGAAAAAATGCGATATCCGACTACAGTCGAAAAGTCGTTCTGACCAAAAATTTCTTCAGGGGAATTTTTTTGGGTGCTGATAACAAATCTGGTAATCATTTGTTGATTTTTCCTGAATTCTTGACATGATTCGTTCGAAGCTTCCCATGGGGGAGGAGTTTGAGGGGCTGCAAGACGCTACTTTCGACAATTTTCGGAATGCCGTCACAGTTACATGTTGGCTCAGAACTATTCCGTAGGGAGCTAATAGGGGTGCTGAACACGATTCCGACGTCGAATTATCGATTTTCTCAGTGATAAGGTAAGTTATGCCAGCTGAAAGATAAAATACCTAGTATAATCTACCGTAAACCTAAAGGTATCGGCGAACGATTCCACATTCGTGTTCTGCCCCCAAAGACCCTCTGGATATAGGTTTTGAACTGGATCCAATTTTTTTTCGAACACCCTAAATGTTGCCTGATGTTAAACCTAGCTGGCATAGCATGCCTTATTATTTAGAAAATCGATAATCGGACGTCAGATCCATGTTCCGCACCCCTAATAACGCCTCATGAAATGGGTATCCTTGGCTATCCACGATGCCTTGAAAACACCTTTATGTATATCCGTCCGGAGAACCGTTCTGCAGCTACGGAAGAGAAACTCGTATTCTACGTCAGAAACTGGTTCTAAAAACGTAATGTTAGATCCGGGATGCCTCCTCAAGAAAAAAAAACATTTGAATTTCACCCGCGGCTAGCGCGAATGCTTTAAATCTCACTTGTGGCTCGCGTTATGGTAAGCCTATCAGCTGCGCTCCTCTATATTCAACATTATTACATGTGATGAACATGTAAAAGATCCTCTCTCGGCCTGAATCAATTAGCGAGCCGGCGCACACGACCGCCCGCGCCAGCCGCGGGTGAGATTCAAATGTTTTTTCTTGAGGAGGCAAGCCACGGACCTAACGATAGAACTCATTATAACGAATCATATATCGATTCTGAAAATCAACACTCACCGGGACGAAAGTGCTCGACTTCACAGGCAGCTGCAGCGACTCAGTCCTTTGTTCCAACAACGAAGCGTGCTGGGGTTGCGGTGGTGGTTGGGGAGGTGTTTCAGATTTCTGAATCTGAAGAATCGGCATCGTTCGAATCTCAGCGCAGAGTGGTTGTTGCGGTAGAACCGTCTGTACAGGTCGGGGAAGTTGTTCAGGAGTTGTCGGCAGCATCTGGGTGTTACCCATCGGCTTCGACGTCGTCGGTCGTGGTTTAATCGTGGCGACACCATTCTGGACAGGGTTTGACCGCGATTGTTTCTTTTCCGATGGCTGTCGTGGCCTAGGCGGCGTGGCTGCACCGGCGCCTTCCACTCGCGGTGGTGTGTTCATACTCTTCGATGGACCTTTGACATAGGGCGTGAAAGACGAAGGATGAGGATACTGGTACGGATTGTCCACTCTGGGGAATTGTCGTTGTGTCTCATTTATTGCTGACATCAAATGTTGGTGTTGTTTCTGTTGTTGTTGGAGCTGCAGCTGTTGCTGTCGTTGTTTCGGGGTGCTCCTCTCGGATGGGCTACTGTTGACTCTAATAGGTGTTGGAGCCTTCGAAGTCGATGGGCTGTCATGATATGCCATGCTCATCGGGAGCGGGACCACCTGCTGTGGCGGATCGAGCCGCGGCGGGTCCAATCGTGGCGGCGGAGGTACCATCGGGGACGGAGGCATCATCGCCGTTGGATGAATCAGTGGCGGCGGTGCACCATCGGGAACCTTTTGCACGTGAGTAATCGAGGGAGAAGGAGCTGACGATGATGGTGTTGACGAATGCATGGTAGGCGGTGGAACTAGAGACATCATCGGATCTTCTCGTCGCAATGGAGGAGGCGGCTCCACCTCCATTCTCGTCAGCGTAGTAAGCGTTTTCTTGGCTGGTGAGGCCTCCACGCTGATCGGATTCTGAAAAACAGGACAAAATTATTTCCATGAGTCTTGAACATAAAAATCGATCACAAAAGTGTCCCAATCAAAACACTGGAAATAGTCAAAAACAGCCCAAAAAGAATGAATTCGACACTATTCCACAGTTAGGGTCCCAGAGATCGCAAAGAATTCGTCCAAAGTTTGTCTAGAAGTCATATGGAACGCTTAACACGAATGTGAGACTCTTTTCAAGTTTTCCAGGCATTCTTGTCTTTTACAGTACCGTAGTTGATCATATCTTACAAGGGAACTAGTTTCGGTCTAAGTGGTCATTCCGAAAAAAAAGTGCTCTTCTAGAGGCATTTTTGGGCGTAGAGTCCGAATATGCCCTTCGCAGCTAGCTAGGATCACTCCGAGAAAAGCTATAAGCGTTTTTCAAGCATCGTGAAAAGGTAGGGGTACATCTGGAAATTTTGGGGTCCTTTGGGATTTTTTTTCGGATTTTGCATGAAACATGTGCGTAGGGATAATTTAGCGTGCTGAAAACGAATCTGGGATCCGCTTATAGGAATTCTGAGGTTTAATGTAGGTTACGGTAGGTGCCATGCCATTTAATAGGCGAAGCCCACCTTAATATTGCGAAAATCGACAAATGGACATCAAATGCGTGTTCAACACCCTGATTGAACCCCGAGGTGTGGAGCTCCACAGGACGGTGAGAAGGTAAGATAAGGGATCGACCACAGGTCAGAAAAGGCGTTTCCAACGAAATTCATACCAGTTGGTGTACTCCCAATAACCGTTTTAAATGTTTGTGTGTAGCTGCTGCGAAGTTTTCTGAACTCAGTTATGGCATTTTTCCTCAGCTGGACGCTAAGGTACATCCACCACGCAACTTCTAGGATGTTCAGGAAAATTGTTTCCGATTCGGCTTAAAACTTAGTTCTGAGGGTTATCCGGGGTCCCAAGCACCTTCTTTGAGGTCCAATTGTCGATTTTGGGAGAATTTCGACAATTTCGGCACAAAGGCTCTCACCGGGGAAAAATCTCGGGGCAAAATGCTACTTTTGATGGTTTTCGAAACGCAATAATTGGTTTCCTTGCAAACTTCCCTATATAGATTACTTGAAGTCCTCAACTCAAATTTGAGATCCGTTTATCAATTTTCGATGAATTACGGTAAGTTACGGGGGATAAATGGTTGTTTGGTAAATGTCTCAGATTTAGATCAAAACTTCTCTGTGGGGTTTTTATGGAGTGCTCAACACTAATTTAAAGCCTTTTTATCGATTTTAGGATACTAAGGTATCCCCTGTTTCCAAATGAAATTTATTTCCGTTCATCGCGCGCGTCTGCACGCGTAAGCTGCGTCTCCTTCTCCCCACACTTTCTCGCTGTCTACTCTCGCTCAACACAAGCGCGCGAGGGAATAGAGTAAATCTGGCTCGGAACCAGAGTGTATGTTACTCTAGTTATACGGCATTATATCTACCGTAATCCACAGTGAGCCTAAGAATATCGGGAAACAGACCCAGGGTACAGCGCTGAGTGTGGATATCCACAGGGGGACTCTGCAGGGACACCAAGTGGACAATACTGAATGGGGTATAAACTGTTATCATTCAGTTTTTTTACGAATTCGGTCATGCTACTCTTCAAATTTTACAACAACAAAAAAACTGACCAAATCCTTGAGAGTTTGGTCAGTTTTTTTTGTTTTACTCCTTGGAGGAAAGAGTCTGAGCAAAATTGACCTTGTCCATACCTCGTGCCGTACCCTGAACAGACCTCAGACTCGTTCTCAGCACCCCAATGACCCCTAGGTGAAAAAATTCAAGCAAAATCCTAAACCAACTGAGGAAAGCCGCAATAGGTCGGTTCAGGAAACTTCCCAGCTGTCACAAACTTTGATTCAAAAACGACGTTGGAAGTATATTAACCAGTAAGAACTTCGTTGGAAACGGCGTTTGCGACCAACTGCCGATCCCTTGTGAGCTGCGGAGGGGTACAGGGAGGTCTGAGCTCCGCCGGGAGACCAAGTGGACCACTATGAATGGGGGCATACGCCATTAAGGATCAGCTTTTAACGATGACTTCGATTATACCTTTCAGTTTACATGAAATGTTCTTTAGATTCTACTAAGAAAAATAGACCGAGCCGCGCTTCGTGGATTCTGCGAAAATCACCGAAAATTTGAGCAAATTACGAAACTGAGGGGATTCAAGTAAAATTGGGCTTCTCCACACATCTTGCAGTGCCCTGTTCCACAAACACTTCGTATACATATCCTGCACCCCAGAACTAAGTCAATGCGAAACAATTCGATGGGTGGAATAGCGTCGCGTTTTTTTTTCTTCAGTATTCATAAGGCTCACGTAAATGTATTAAACCTGATCTAAAACGGACCAAACGTATCAATGCCTCACCTGTGGTGCATGCTGCTGCGTGAACGGCATCGGCATCATCATATTCGGGGGTGATCGGTGCGGAAATGGTGGCGGTGGTGGCTGAGCGATGAACATCGGTCGAATCAGTGAGCCCACAATCATATTCGGGGTGATTTGCTGAGGATGCGGATGAGGATGCTGCTGTGGAGTTGGAGCTGGATGAACTGCTGCTCCCATTGCCACAGCTGACGGCGACCTCTCCGTGGGACTCTTCTTCGGATCGCTGAGTTTTCGTCGTTTACGTGGCGCACATTGAGGGGTGATTATCGGCGCCGAATGGCCATAGATGTCCGTTGAGAGACTGACTGTCAGCGCTGGAACCACCGGCGAGACGATTTGAACGGGTTGAAGTTGACCAGGCGTTGGAACGCTGGGCTGCGGTTCCTGATGAACCGGCGCTTCGGGCATGAGGCACGGCATTGTTTCGGCGTCCAAAACCGGCGGCGCATCATCGTTCACCATTGGAATCAGCGTGAAAAACAGACGAAACGGCCGTGTACGATCGAACCCGCCATCCAACACCAGTGTTCGCAGCGTTACATCGTCAGAGATGTCCTAAACAATAACACTTCATGAAAGGAACAATATACACGCTAGCAAATTTACTTTTGGGTTGAAGGAAAGAAAACTGCGCCGTTGGACCATTGGCTTTATTATTAGGTTAAAGAGGAAGTTTCTCGCCACTTGACTTTGACGATTTTTAAACCTTTCAGCGTTGGCTCTACGGCCAAGTGCAATACACCGATCATAAGGCCAAACCCTTTCCTTACTAACGCTGCCTTCCACTTAGTCCAAACCCTGCTCATTTGCAGACTATATGCTATAATTCTCTGGTAATCTTTAGTACTGACTAGGGAACCTAGCCAACCCCACCGTTTAGAAGATGATGAATGTTTTGTGCTCAATTCTCCTCCGCTGTCTCCAAATTCGACATCAGACTTTGCTACGGATACCTCTGGGCGAAATTATAAGCGTTTTTGAAGCTTCGTGAAAGGGTAAAGGTCATACTACCCATCAGCCAATTTTTAGGGTTTTTGAAAAGAAAATTTGGATTCGACTCAAACTTTCAACTGAAGGTTATTCAGGGCGCTGAATGCGAATCTGGGGTCTGTTTTTCGCTAGCTTTATGATTACTGTAGGTTACGGTAGTAATAATGTCTTTTAACTAGCTTCACCTGCCTTAAAATTTCGAAAATCGAAAATGGACCTCAAATTTGTGTTCGGTGTCCCACATAACACCAACAGAGAGATTTTGAGCCAAATCTGCCATATCTAGCACTCCGGAAATCGGCGTCGAAATTTGCCATCAAATCCCCCCCCCCCCCGAAAAGAAGCTTTAAACAAATCTAGTCGAAAACTATGTAAAATCGACAAATAAACTCCAGATTCGTGATCAGCGCCCCAAATAACACACCTGGAAGGATTTTTAGTGAAATCCGCATAATTTTTGTAACGCTTTCAGAGGTATAAATAAGCGCCCAACCAAAAATCCGCACAACTTCAAAACGCTATCAGTCTGTGCAAAGTTTGGAAAATGTGCCTTCACCCAAAATTTGCTCAGTGGGTAGCTTTGGGCGCTGAACACAAGCAAGAGGTCCGTTTCCGGATTTCGCAAACCCTAATGCGCATTTATGATAGTTAAAAGGCGGGAAAATTCGAGCCTTAACAGGCTATAACTTTTTTCGCACATGTCCGTAGCAAAATCCGAAAAGAGAGCGTACCAGATTTGACTAGAAAACATTTATCAGCTTTCTAATCCGCGGGTACACCATGCTAGGTTCTCTAATGGGCATCTTTGAGTGCTTCTATTCACTTTTGAGGTGAACCATCAAAGCTGCCAAAGTTGACAGAATATTTGGGCCACCTTAGGCCTCTTTCAGAGTTCGATCGCTCTGCGACGCGACCGAATGAAAACACTGTGCATCGATCTGGTCGCGTCGCGCGATCTGGTCGCCGGCCTTTCAGACAAGATCGCGGGAAAAGTCGCCCAATCGCGCGATTGGGCGACTGACATGGCCAGATCGCGTCGCCATGCAGTGCACGGCGACGCGACCGATCGCGGCGACCGCTTCATATGTCCTCGATCAAATTCCTCTTTTTTTCACGTTGATTCGGGCAAAATAAGTATAAGTAGGCAAAACAATCATAATACAAAACAATTATTATCATAAGTTGATTGTTATCATTAAAAAAATCTACGATACACTTGAGGGTGACAATAAAACTAGGATCCAAACCACAATTGACAGTGTAGTTCAATGGTCTGTACAAAACCTTCTGCCTCTTTCCACTCAAAAAAGTCAAGTACTACACCCACCTGAATAGAACTACTAATCCGGAAGGCAGGTACAATATCGATGGTTCGATACTCCAGCATGTTAACCTAGTAAAAGATTTAGGGTTTCTTGTCGATTCGAAATAGAATTTTGATAAGCATTTCGATAGTATTGTTGCGAAAGCTGAACAGAAACTTTTCCTTCTGTTCAAATCGCTGAAAACTAAAGGTCCATTGCTTTTGGTTAGAGCCTATAAAATTTAAGTTCGATCTGTTCTTGAATATGGTACCTGTATCTACTTTCCTCATTAAAAAAACCCAAACTACAAAGAGTGCCAAACAACTTCACAAGGAAGGTCTTCATAGGGTCTCTTGGCTTCACGTATAGGAGTATTCCCCGTGGCATAGTGAGGAATCGTATGCTTAATTTGGATACTTTACATTACAGACGCAAGCTACTTGATTTTTCAAACTGGTTCAATCAAATACTAGGGGAGAAAGGTTCAAGCTTAAATTCCGTCAGCCGCGCACCTCTTTGTGGCGCAGCTTCTTCACCTTTAGAGCCGGCATAGAATAATTGAAAATGAGTCACCGATCACCTTCACTAAATTCAAAACACTTGTCAAAAATTACCTTCATTGACAAGAAAGGATCTATCTATCGTTTTACGCTTTTTCCTTTCGAAACTTGTCATTTTTTAAGTTCCTCGATGTTTTCGTTGTTTTTCTGCCTTTTCTATGTTTCTACAACTCTGCAAGGGCGTGTAATAAAGTTAAAGTTAAATGGCGAAGCACAATGCACCTTTTTATCATAAATGGCTAACCAATTGCGCGACACCGCGAACATGAAACAGGCGTCGATTAGAATGTGTACGTAAATGTGCGTGGTCGCCAACTTCCGCGATTGGGCATTCACACATCCAAAATCTGCGATTTCCACGGCGACGCGACGGTCGCGTCGCCGTGCCCACGATCGCGTCGCAGAGCGATCGAACTCTGAAAGAGGCCTTAGAATTGGATGATAGCTTTTGCGGAAATTTTTGACTGACGGTAGTCATTGATTTTTGACGGATTTCGTGATTTTCCAACTTCGGTCTTTTCTGGCTTATGACAGAACTTTCGACCTCGGAGCTTCAAAGTTAGGTAGAACGACCAAGTCCCCACTCGACTGTATTTTTGTCAATTATCGACCGTTTTTTGGCGGAATTCGAGTTTTCAAGAAAACGATCGATAATTGAAGAAAACATAACGTCGGCATAGATCCTGATGAGACTTCGCAATCACTATTGAAGATTGGCGCAGAATCGGTGCCATATGCTATAACATAGCTGCACCGAGTTTGCGCCAACCTTCAATGAGGAACCCAAAGTCTCATTAGGATCCATGTCAATGTTACTATTCAGTGGGGACTTGGCCACATTACTCAACTCTGAAGCTTCGAGCCCTAAACTTTCCGGATAAGCCAGAAAAGAACGAAGATGCAAATACACAAAATCTGCTAATGATCAATAATTACACTCCGTCGAAATTTTCTGCAATCGCTACCATCTAGTTCTAAGGTGGCTCAATTATCCTGTCAACTCTGGCCGGTTTGGTGGTTTACCTCGAAGCAAACAGAAGCACTCAAAATTGCCCAAAACTGAAAATTAACACTGAATTATAGCATATATTTCGCAAATGAGCAGGCTTTGCCCCAAGCGGAAAGCAGCGTTAGATAGAAAAGAATTTGTGCTTTCGATCGGTATAACGCACGGGCCGAAGGATGTACGTTTAAAAGTTTATAAATCGTCAAAGTCAAAAGGCGGGAAACTATTGCTTCAACCTAATTACTTGCAAGCACTTCCCAAAAACCAAATTTTACAAAAAAAAAACCTCGCGCATCTTAACTTGTAAAAGAAAATAAAAACAAAAACTAGAATCCATCCAGTTCAACCAACCTGGAAATCTCGATCCGAAATGAAGTGAACACTGAATTGATCGGTCAGAAAGAGTTTCGCCTCAAGCACTCGTCGTACAGTACGAATGGGTACCTTCGCCGCGCAGCGGAAAAACCGCCGGAACGATTCCTGGACTTCGCGATGTTCTCGCATCTAAAAAGCGATATATGCACAGAGAGCGAAACGGCTTTTTTAAACAAATTTACTACTTCCAAAAACTGGTGCTGATCGTGCCAACAGGGCTGAGAAGGCCGTTGCGCAAGTTTTCGGCGGATCTACGCCCCCTTCTCAGGAAAATGAAAACAAGTTACTTGTAACACATCTGCGCCGATGTAAGTTACTTGCGACTTATCTCAGGTCATTAAAGTTACATGTAACATATCGGCGGGATACTGCGTGGGGTGCGCTTCCGATATGTTACATGTAACTTAAATGACTCGTGATAAGTCGCAAGTAACTTAGATCAGCTTAGATATGCTACAAGTAACTTGTTTTCAGTTTCTGAGAGGATACTGCATGCAGTGCGCCTCCGATATGTTACATGTAACTTAAATTGGCCAAGAAGATACTTCGAAGGTTGATGTACGACACACTCGGGGGTCAGGATTACGACTGGCGTTGCTGTTGGTTCAATTACCCAAGTTTGAGGTACTTGACGCCACACCAGCAAGGAACGCCCAGCACAGCATTCTTTGCGTAGTGTGTGGTCTGGGACACGCCCTCTGCGTTGCGTGTCGCCTGCGTCACGTGATGGCCACCCATAGTGAAAATTCGAATGTAAGTTACATGTAACATATGTGTAACTTACTTAAGATATAAATTTAAGTTACATGTAATATAAATGTATGTCACATGTAATATAAATAAAAAGTTACTTGAGACATTCAAGTAAGTTACATTTATATTACAAGTAACTTGTTTTGATTTTTCTGAGTTGTTAACCATAATTTTTCCAAAACTTCCAAGAATTTTTACGACCCCCCGAGATTAGACATATCTTCAGCCTTATTTCAAGGACTAACTAAAAAGTTTAAATGCATACTTCTTCCACGCGACTTTTGCTCGGGAACCTTGACGACCCCTCCCCCGAATTTCGACGACCCCCCTCCCCGCTGCGCCTATTTGCAACCCTGCGAGCCAAGGAAAACCCCAATCTAGGATTATTTTTGGGAATGGTGATTTTCATTTCTCCCAAAAAAGAGAAAATAGCGGGAAACCACTGTCTACCAGGGTACAGCAGGTCGCCGCGCCGAACCACGCTGAGGCTACGACCCCGCTCCTTGTCGACCAGATTCTCTAAAAATTTCTAGACTTACGATCCCACAAAATGTTTAAATTACTTCAGATTAGGGCAGGTTACGGTAGCCAAGCGACATTAAACCTACCGTAGTCTTTGCAAAAGCAAAAATGGGGCAAGGACTCGTAATCTACACCACGAACGACCCCCCTGGTCAAAGTTTCGGCTGAATATAAAATTTCGCCATATTACGGTAGAAGAATCGTTAACGACCGTGATCTTGCGAAAGACCAAAAATGGGCCTAATATTTGTAATTAACGACCCAAATAACCTATTAAAGGGTGTTTGAGCAGAGATATGTTTCGGCCTACGGTATCGGAAAAGTACAATAATCTGAATCTTCAATCTTGGACCAAAATCTTTACGACCCTTCCCCGTAATTTAATTTTTTAAGCCGCAATTTTTCCAAACCCCTTTCCAGCGTCCAGAAGAGAATTGTGACCGATCTCTATGACCCCCTCCATACTCAAAATTCTCACAAAATTTCCCAGATTGTTCCGGACTTCCGCTTCGAGTTCGAAACTTAGGCAAAAATTACCAACCTCTACCCAAATTTTTTACCTTTTTAGGTGAAAATTTTACGGCTCCCTTCCACCCCCTTTGTCCTATCGCCACCATTTTTTTGAATGAACGAATAACTCTTAAACCGCGTTTTCTTAACGATTTGAATGACGGATTTTCGGTCTTCTCCTTCAAAATCTCCTTTGAATTGCTCTTGAAATCAAGAGAACTTCTAAAATATGGCTTTCAAAAAATTTGGAAGATTGTAAGTTTCACGAACTCCTGAGTTCCAACAGTTTCGAATGAATAAAAGTAGTTCGCTTCATAGTGTCTACGGTCTACGACCCACTTCCTTCGCACTAAAATTTTCAAAAAAGCGATCGCTTCAGACTAGAATTTTTAGGAGAAAAACCACCCCCTTCCAAACTTTCGTTTCCAACCAATAATATTATGATGCCCTCCGCAAAAAAAATCATTAAGAGGCAAAATTTCCTACGACCCCTCCCTCCTCCGTCTCCCATTCTCATACAAGCCAGCGGCGGCTTGACCCTACGTATTGAATCACCCTTTAGCCAAAAATCACTGACTTTGTGACGAATTCCAGCAAGAAAAATGTTCTACCATTCTCAGGTCAGCACGAACCTTGTCCAAAACGAAATGGGTGCCGGATGCTGCGCAGGTTTTGGGAAATTCTCTCCCCCCCCCCGAGAAGTAGCTTGTTAACCAGAGTCCAGCCAGGGTTGTGAGCGATCTCATAAGAGCTACGACCCACGCCCTTGGTGACCAGTGTTTTCGAAAAAATGTCGCAATTTTTTCTGCGAACCTTTTCTGCCCAAACGGGCATTTATTCGAATATTCTAAAGATCCCCTCCACAGACTTACCAATTTTCCCTTTTTAAAACAAAAGTTTTACGCCCCCCCCCCACTCCCCGTTGCCACTGGTCACAATCCCGTTGGACCCTACTGTAAACTTTTCAAACGCCATCTCGGAATAGAAAAAAAAATTAACTTATAAGCATAAACATAAATGTTTCTTAGCTGATGCTGTTGAAAAAACACAGCACGACAAGACAAATTAGAAAAAAAACAATACTGAGAATAACTAGTACAAACCTTTCTTGACTTCTTCGCCGGAGGTTCACTCTTGGAAAACGTCGAGGTAGAGGGATTCAGTGAACTGGCGTCCTAAAGTCGATTTTCTATTGGAGCAGCAAACAACGGAAACTATAAACAAGGTCAAACATAATTCTTAGTACTTGTCTTCCAGGATTGCAGGGTTGCGACACAGCACAACGGAGGATTGTAGAGATTTTCGAAAATTTTTGGAAAAAGGGAAAACTTGGGGGGGGGCTCGTCAAATTTTTGGAGAAAAAAAGGAATTTTCTCCAAAGCTAGTGAAAATGAGCTTTGTCACTCAAAAAAAAGCCAAATGATTTTTCATCTCGGAGGGATCTTAAAAATTTTGGAAATTTAAACAAAATTTTGGTCTACAGGGGGGACCTAGCTCCGCCGAAAAATTTCGCGATGACCTGCTCGACCCTGTTGTCTTTCCACCTCACTCAACTCAATTCAAATGAAAAAAATCGATCAGGCGATCAGAATTGTCGACAGCATGCCAATAGGATGTCATCTCGTCAACTTCTTCCTGTTGACAGCCAGTACTAGGCTTGTTCACAACGGGAGGCCCGTCTGTCATCCCAAAGCCCTGTACAAAAGCTCTGCATTTTGGACAGATGTTGCTCAACATGGGCGAATCAACCTGCTGTCGACAACTCAGTTTCCAAACCAAACCCATGCCTGACCCTAACTTTGGAGATCTCCCACTAACCTCGTCAGGCTTAGACACAGGCGGTGCCGGCACGAACTCCAGGCAAATCGACAACAGTTCATCCGGATCGCATATTTCGCTACTTGCCTGCGCCAATTCTCTGAAATAATTGGACGTTGAGCCGACTTAAAGGACTAAATCTTTAGCAGCGTCTGAACTCTCAACTACTTTCAATCACTAAATGATATACAAATTAGCTTATCCGATAAAATTCAGCTCTGCATTACTCATCACAGCTAATACGCTTCAAAGACGGCTCAAAACATGATGGAATCATCAAATCAGCCAATGTTTGGAAATCAGACGCCAACCGGATTTGGAGAGACAAGGGGATGACAATTGAAGAGTCAGTCACTAACCTCTGCGTTTTCAAATCACTGGTCCCCTTTTCCGGGCTCTCGAAGAAGATCCGCGGCTTAAATTTATACACAAGCATTTGGAGCGTTGAATCTCGACGATAACCATTCTGAAGATAATGGAAAATCAATAGCGATCAATCGAAAAAAAAAGAGAGAATTTTCTAAAATTACCTTGTCGACATTCTTCTTACAGCCTCTTGTTGGACAGATACCCGACACGGAGAGATTTTTCAAGAGACAATCCTCGCAGACTGGAATAACATGAATAGAAAGGATGCTTCGGGTGATTGGATGCTTTTCTCAAATTACTGTCTTTCTCGGAACGAAAATTCGGTCTGCAGCTGCGCACAACACTGGTCGCAGCACGCAGTTTGAAGATAATCGTGTCCGAATCTCGTGGTCTCAGCACTATTTTGATTGTGTGCAACTGCGCACCGGAATATCTCTTCAACAAGGTCAGGAATCTAAATGTTTTAAGGTTGTTTCCAAGGTGAAATCACTCTCCGAGTTTTCATGGAAAAACGAGTTCTAAGCAACAACAATGCCGTCAAAACGGGCCAAGCCCTATACAGCCCAAAACTTTCGTGTTTTCTAACGTGAATTATTTTCACGTTATGAATTAATAAACTTCTCACAGGATTCTCTGCCCAAGCCGCCTGACAGTTCGGTCCGTTCTCAGAATCTGCGAGTCGGCTTCTGTTGCTGTCCGGGCTCCTCCACTTCGCCCGAAGAGTCACAGCAATGGCATGGACACTGAGAGAAAGAGCCGAACTGGCAGGTGGCCCTGATTCCTTTTCAGTGCAGCTCCTGGCCCGGAATCACCTGAGTTGAATTTGTCACGCCAGCCACGCCCATTTCCCTCAAGGGCCACCGACTGGAGTAAACAACCGAAACACCAGCTGTAAGGAAACAAGCAAGGGTGATCTTCTCGAGGCGTCAATCACAGGGTTGAATAGGCCGTTGCGACACTTCGGCGGAGCTATGACCCGCCCCCTCTTGACCAAATTTTAGGAAAAAATCGAGATTTTTTTTAAAGATTTTCCCCTCTTCAAATAGTCATCAAATCTGTGTTCAGCACACAGAATAACTACGGAATAGAAAATCTGACTGAAATCTGATACTTTGCCCAAACAACCGTATACCCACCGTAACGTAGAAATTCATGACGGCCTCTGCAGACAGAGATGTTCCCGCGCTGCAATAATACTATCAGAGGGAGGACCATTACTACCTCATTTCAGGTTAGTAAGAAGTTTGGAGAGTGAAACCCTTTCCTTTTCTCCTAAAAACTTTACGGCCCCCAAATTTTTATTTTTCTTCAAAATTCCCAAAATTCTTACGACCCCCCCCCTTCCCGCCGAGTCGCAACCCTGCTCATGGGTTTATTGATGCTGAAAGCCGCACCTGAATCCCAAGGTGTCAAGCACGATCCCCCAGGGCTGAGCAGGGTTGCGACTCGGCCCAAAGAGAATTCGTGAAAATGTTGGGCAATTTCTGAAGAAAAATGAAAATCTGGGGGCGGGGCGCAAAATTTTCGGAGAAATAGGTATTTTCTCCAAACCACTTGGTAAGCTAAAATGAGGTAGTAAAAGTCGACCTCTGATACCAAGATTGCAGCGCGGGAACAAATCTGCCTACAAAAGCCGTCATGAAATTCCACGTTACGGAAGGTATACGCTCGTTTGGGCAAAGTATCAGATTTCGGTCAAAATTTATATTCAGGGGTTATTCGGAGTGCTGAATACGAATTTAATGTCTATTTTTCAAAGGAAAATCGTGAAAATTTTCAATTTTTTTCCAAAATTTTCGGTCAATGGGGGTCTCCGCCGGAAATTGGCGCAACGGCCTGCTCAACCCTGTTTTCCCCAAATACTTTTTTATCTCAAAACCCTCTTTATAAATCCCCTGCATGTTCCGTGTTACTTCTCTAGAGAGCCGTGACGCATCCCTAAAACAAATTCAACACCGTAGTTTCACACGGCGTGTCCACATTACATTACTTGGCTTCAGATCGGATTTCCCTCACAAGACAGTCTCTATAATCCTATAAGAAAGCAGGTGATAAACCCTTTCAGCTAAAGATGACTCGTACTTTGAACTATTATGTATCTGGTCTTATTCATTTTTTAATCCAAAAGGAAATATTACAATCAGAACAACTAAATTTAGGGACAATTCTCCAAAAAATGCCAAGATTCGGATGACAACTCCTTATTGAGACCATTTCTTGTATCTCTGTTGTATCCGACCCGCTACCGAACCAAGTGATGGAATACAGATTTCTGGAGACAGCGTCATTTTTGGATTAAATCTCAAATTAATTTCCATCAGGCTCTCTACTCGACCGAATCGCATTATCCAGTGTTACTGGTAGGTGAGATAAGGATAAAGACTTGGCGTCTTCAATCTCTAATGAGATGCGCCACCCATTCGGTTTCGTAATCGTCGAGGTTTCAACGGGTTTCGGGCCTATACCGATTTGAGGGTGCCAGCCGACTTTCGAGTTAGTGCTCTCACCTCCCCAGCTAAATCTGGTCCCAATTTACCGAACCCCGGAGAGATAGAAGGCTTGGTGGGCGTTAGGCGAAGTTTGAACCTGATCGCGTGCAGGGTAAGCAGCGCCTCCTGCCACTACTCCACACGCGCCCACTATCGGGTTAGTTCGAAATTCCTGCACCAAATGCGGTGAAACCAAATTTCCCCTATACGTAAAAGATCTTTCGATCAAAGGTTAGGAAACATTTAAAGATTCCGTCGAACCTTTAACTTATAGCGTTAATCACCACTCGAAAATCTGCTTCCAAGGTTATATCAGAATCTGAAGGAATTTTTAAGAAACAAGCATCTTTTCGCCATGACTCCAAAACGTTTTTGAACCCTAGATTATAGTACCAGAATGCGTACAAAGAATATCATCAATGGGGCGAATTTCGCATTTTTTCGTGAGATTTTCTTTTTGGGAAATGTCAATTTCCACCGTATCTTTATTGTACAACCAGGGTCAAGCGGCGTTGCGAAATTTGGCAACGGGGGGTCGCAGAAAAATTGGGTCCGAAATTGAATGTTACTGGAGATCGCAAAAGTTTCGGTCCAAAAATGAGAATTTCGTGGATATCCCATAAATTCTCGATTACTTTTGGTCCCCAAGGGAAGGATCGTAGCGTTCGGTTTCAGGCTCTTGGGCTCAACTACTGAACGAATTTTTGGCCTCTGACACTTTTCGTAATCAACTATAAACTGGCCGGAGTCGGGCAGGAGGGATCGCAAAAATGGCGCCTCGGGGAGGGGGGGGGTCGCGAAAATTTTGGATTTTGGAAGAAAAAGTGACGGGGGGGTGCTCCGATTTCGAAAAATTACGCAACGCTCCGCTTGACCCTATGTACAACAACTTCAATAGGCCAAACTTCATGGTTAGTATCCTCTGGTTCCGACCCAGATTTACTGTTGCCTCGCGCGCTTCTGTGGAGCGAGGGTAGAGACAGCGAGAAATTGTGGGGATAAGGAGACGTGGCGTACGCACGCAGACGCACGCGACGAACGGAAAGAAATCACACTCGGAAACAGAGGCTATTATGGACAGGGTCCTATCCTATATTATGTATTTGTCAATTATCGATTTTTTTACGAAAATTCACTTTCAGTTCTTTTTCAAGTCTGTGTTCACGATAAAAAACCGCATTCAAGTTATGTTCTTGACTATGCAGGTCCATGAAGTATAGGCTGATAGGGAAAGTCACCACAGAACTTCCAAACACCAGAGGAAATCGTTTAAAGATACTTCTGGAATGTTTAATTACGCCCGTTTGGTGTTTCACAAGACTACAGAGAAAGCCTCAAACCTAACATCGGAAATGCTTTCGTGCTTAAAAATCAGGGTTAGGCTTACGCTGTGATGATCACAGAGGGGGCCGCAGCTTTGGACGCCGAAAAGGGGAGGGGGCCGCAGTCCTTGCTGCGAACTTTGCAAATTTAATTGGTTTTCGGCGGTGCAAAGCGTTGTGAGAATAAGACTGCAATGGAAAATATTTTAAAAATTTGTTAGAAATATAACAATATATATGAAAGGGTTTTAAATTTATCATAGACATCATCAAATTTTGCTAATTTTCCATTGATCACACTAATGACCCACCTGAGAGGCCGCAATAATTTTTGTGCTAAATTAATGGGACCGCCAAAATATCCAAGTCCCACGGAGGCCACAAAAATTTCCAAGCCGCGCGGAGGGAGCCGCACCTCTCACGGACCGATCACAGCGCCATGCCTTATCCTGTTCAAAATTCTTAGGTACTGTCGTTTTCGGAGCCAAATTCCAGTCCGCAATTACGGACTACGGCTGCATTCCGCAACACGATGGTAATCGTGCCGGGATTAAGTGGTCCCAGCACGATTATCATCCTATTGCGTGATGCAACAGCCGTTGTCCGCGAATGCGGACCGGAATTCGGCTCCAAGAACGACAGTAAGTGACTTTGTTTTCTGTCTTTTGTACCGAAATTTCTTTAAAAATGATATGGACCAATGCACGAGCTTGGATGTGAGAATCTTTCGCGAATAAGACTATTCAAGAATTTGGCAACTGTTACTCTGGTGAAACGAACGCAGGACAACTACTCTTCTTAGAGGGACCCAAAGCTTACGTTTTCGCAAAAAAAAACAGGCAACTTTTTCTCTGCCTTTCACGGGAAAATCGAAATCTTTTTTTTTTGTACAAGCTGTAAAGCGAAGAGGGTCTAGCGAGGTTGTGATCGGACGCAACTAGGCTGGGTGGGGTGGGGTGGGGGGAACGTTAAAATTTAGTATCATAAAAAAAATGTATACAGTTTTGAGAAGGGAATTTAGACCAAATTTTCACAGAGGTAAGGGTTTTTTGACACTTTTTGAAAAAAGTTCTTTACCAAAGGGGGGGAAGCGTACCTACTGGACCCTGTGTACAAAACCCAAAGCATACATGGGGAATTCTGTACTGGTATGTGGATAGTTTTCCACCGTACAATCAATGATTGAATCTAAAACTGAAAAGGACAAAACCAATATAATCTGAATCGAAATGATGAGGTGGCAAAAACACTTACAGCTGTGCATGCATCCAGCCACCGTCACCGCATTCACAAGATATTCGAAGCAGAGGCCACATTTGAGGTTCGGAGACGCGCTCATAGTTCATCCTGAAAGACAGAAAAAGCGTGAATCACGCGACTGTATGACATTCATCCTTCTTTCTCAGAGGGCTTAGAATCTGAGATAAGCCAGCCGTCTGTCTCGTGATTTCTGATCGGTTCATTAGACCTATAACACCCTGTTTGCTGATAACGCATATTACGATCGACCTTAATATCGAAGCGTTCCTATCATTTCAAAATAAATTATGGTGTTGCCAATTTGTATAGGACAACCGCGGTTGCATTGTGAAACAACGGTATTGGAGGGGGTCGTAAAAAGCCCAAGAATTTTGTGTGGATCGTAAGCTTTGTGTTAAAATTTAATGACTCTGCAGGTAGCTAGTGAAGTTTTGCAGAATTTTAGCCACAAAGTGGTCGTAGCTCCGGCGAAGATCAGCCCAACGGCCTGCTGGAGCCTGGATAGAAATAAAGACTTCCAAAGGCCGTATATAGGCTCGTGAAAATGGTTAAAATAACTACGCATGTACACCCATACGATACGTACCCAGACGCCAACGCCTGAGTCGCTAGCCTGCAAATTACCACTCCTACGTATAAAAAAAAACGTTACGCAGTGTCCAGCGGATTGTGAATGATCGTAACAGGGGGTGGGGGTCGTAGAAATTTTGCCCCAAATAAAGAAAATCTTCAAAATTGTGTAAGAAAAAGTTGCGACATTTCTCGAAATCTTTGGCCACTAGGGGGGGGTCGTTGCTCCGCTGACATGGGTCACAACGCCCTGCTGAACCTTGATGTTACGCTTTCCATTCCGTCAACCGTGGAGGGTGGGGATTTCCAGGCTAGCGACTCAGGGCTGCTCAAGTAGGGTCATACTGACTCGTTTTCGGCTATTTCAACGGCGTTGGCGTTCTGGTAAAGAATGTGCGGTTCGATTTACATTGTTATCTCAACTTATGCAAGCGTGTCCGCTATCTTCAAGATGAGAGCTACCGTTAATCAAAGGGAAAATCTGCTGAGAGAAGGGATGTGCGCAGGATCGTGGTGGCGGGGGGGTCGTATGGACCTTTTCTCAAAACTAAAGATTTGCCGAGGGGAAAAAGCCAACCAACTTTGGCCTAGGACCAAATTTTCGAGAGACGCGTTTTTTTTTCTAGATTTCGGTCGTAACGGAGGGGGTCGTAGCTTTGCGAGGCCCGTGGTATCGGTCCGCTCGATCCTGGATGTACTGAATTGTGATATCGGACCACACCTTCGTTGAATTTCGTCTACTATTTTGACCCAGAAACGAACACCTGTGTGGAGATCGCTCAAACAAACTGTCCTACTAACAAAAACTTGGCTAGCGGGTCGATTTTTTTTTGGAATTCATCAAAATTGTTTGTCACAAGATAAGAGATAGAGACCCGTCTTGGTCCGAGCAAACGATCCGCTTGACTTGAGATATCGTTGAAGGTTCAACGATTTCGTGTCGACATTGTCTAACCAGGGTCAAGCAGACCGTTATTAAGTACCCCAATGGGGCTACGACCCCCCCTCTCTCCCCATCTTAGCGATCCAAATATTCAGGAACTTCTATGATCCCCTTCTCATATCTTCGATTTTGGGCCAAACTACTTGCGAACCCCAGCTGAAATTTTAGTTTTTGGGTTGAAAATTTCACGATCCCCCCTGAAGACCCGTTGAGAAATCACACAACCGCATTTGACCCTGAGTCCAACTCTGAGGACAAAACTTGCAGTGGACCTTGCCCCGTCTTCGTTGTTTCGACAGACATTGTTGCCTCGAAACTTGCGCCGCTTATCCCGAAACATCGCCTAGCAAAAGCTGGTTAACTGACAGGTTTTGTCCGCAAAGACCGCCGCGTCACATGAAAGACCTTGCGTTTTTTCTTAGAAAACTTCAGACCTTTATGGTAGTGAAAACTGTTGGTCTGCTTATGACTTCCGAATCTTTGTCTCGCGGTAAACGCAAGGTATTTCGTGGTAAACCGTGGCTATTTCGCACAAAACTAGACGTTTAAACAAATGTCAATGGGCGATGTGTCGGGATAAACGGTGGATCTCTCGAGGTAACAACTCCAGTTCTCAAGCGACGGCGACTTGACGGAACATAACTACTTGTACGTGGTTAATGTATACGATTTGGAGATGATTTAGAGATTTAAGTGATAACGAACAAAATTATGGCGCCTAAACCATGATATATTGCGTTTTTTTTTCTGAAATTTTTTTACCCCGGAAAGGTAACACACTCCCTCCCGAATGTCCTAAGAGTGTGGGCCGCGCTCCCAAAGGCCTGGGAAAGAGAGGCCGCGAACCCGATTATTCCAAGGTATAGGGAACCGCACTTTTGATCGAACCAAAACAACGCTGCGCCTGACAACAACCATGTTACGAGTTAGCATAAGGTTTTAGTGATATATGCAGACCCTCCCCCCCCCACCGAAGAATGACCGGTTAGTAGTGACTCCCTCTCACGTATGATTAGATTAGTGGCACGACGGGAGACGGTCGCCGCCGCGGCAGTAAGTATAATTACGGTGGGTTTTTCGCCGTCGAAGGAAAAAGTTCGTGTTGACCTCGGCACGCGAAAGGCGCCGGCGCCATACCGACATATTGACACGCTCTATGGCTAATGTCGCGACCTAATGCCACTGGATATGGTAGATGGGGAAAAAACTCACCACTTCTATATACTATATACAGCTAGACCATATGAGCATGTAGGGCACCGGGGGAATTCTACCTGAAAAATAATCGATTTTCCAGATTATTGGAGGAATGTTTACAATTTTCGGGCTCTCGAACGCGCGCAAGTTGAACAAAGAACGGGAAGGGCGATTTCAGCTGCTTACTGGCCGCATATAAAATAAAAAAAGCGAACAAAGAGACGCTTTACGAGCCAGTTTTGATCAAAAAGTTGAAACCGTGTTTTTTCACGCACCTAGAAATGTTGTACGAAGCTCGTGAACAACTGAAAGAATATTTTTTTGGCGGAAGATAGTAGTATGGCCCATTTACTTAGGTGTCATTTACTTAGAAAGCCGCTACTCGGCTTTGTAATGCGATATCATTCAATCGATAGTTGGTACCACCTTAATCCCGCGCGTGCCATGTAGGTGAGTTGCAGCTACCTACCAAATGATACGGACAAAATGTATGTGATTATGAATAATGACAAAAAAAGGTATATAAAACGATTTGCAGGTCGAAAACGCAGCCAACGTTTGGCATTTTCACGAGAAAAAAGAGGAGATTAAGACAAAAATACTGCAGACAGTTGCTAGTGAAGAGCAGGGATGTTCAATATAATATGACCGGAAAAAATTGTGAAAAGAAAAAAAACGGAGCTCTTTGTTTTTAAGGGCAAAGTATTCAACACCAGCTCAACTACAGTCTAGCATAATTCTGCACTGATAATCCACGAATTGAATATTATATTTGAATATGAAAGCGGAAATCGCACAAGAATCACACAGTCATTGAAAAAGTCGTCAACGGGGTTAGAATAGATTAATCTGACAAATAGCGCGCTCCAATCCAAAACGCTGGTCATTACAGTAACCAGTTATACCGTAATAGGATGACTTGGAGCGCGTCATTACGTCGGTAAAAAGGCTAGAATGGGTCTAAACTAGTTCTACAACCGCTTGTCAGCAACAAAAAAAAAACGTTTTAATGGAACAGAAATAGGCAATGAAACGGAAAATCAATACAATCGATTAGAAGTGCCGGATTTCAGCACGAAAAGTATATAGTGGAGTCCACCAAGAGTGTCTCATTTACTTATCAATGCGAAGCGGTCGATTGAAGATCAATGAACATGAAACTCATTGCAGCACAACCGCTCTCGCTCAATCGGTATCGAGCGTGCTGGTATGGGATTCATGCACATTGATCAACATCCGACCGCTTCTTATTCATAAGTGAATGAGACACTCTTGGTGGACTCCACTATACAATGGAAATAATGGGTTCCTCGAGAAAGCTACTTATTGATGATTTTCGACTACAAAAGAAATCAACACAATGATAAAAATGATAAAATTAAGAAACTTCTCGGATCTTTCAGGTAAAATTAGAAACTTTTCGAAGCAGATCATGATTTTTTGGAACTTTTCACAAACCTCAGACACAAAAACTCAAATTTTTCCTTAAAATTTTACAGGGGAATCCGAGAACTAGGTACAAAACGTAGATTGTACAAAAAATAGCACAAGAATTAGTACAAGTCAAGAAATATCTCGTCAAAATTACTGGTGATGTTGTTTAGTTAAAGAGTCGACACCTGTGGTCATTACAGTAACCCGTAATACCGTAATTGGGTGACCTGGAGCGCGTTATTACGTCGATGAAAGTCTACGGTCGTTTTTACGGGCCACAAATACGTTTCTGTAGAACACAAAAGGAATCAGCACTGATAATCAACAAAACTCGAGAGAAATGAGAATTACCACAAAAAAAAACATGGAAAATCAAGGAAAAAAAATCGGCTGACAAAA
Organism: Aplectana chamaeleonis; assembly: GCA_029168955.1. Lineage (NCBI taxonomy): Eukaryota > Metazoa > Nematoda > Chromadorea > Rhabditida > Cosmocercidae > Aplectana > Aplectana chamaeleonis. Next base: position 853,696 of record JAPDOI010000056.1, on the reverse strand, counting down.
ATTGTTTGCACTTAGATGAATATTTTGAGGGAGCAACTTTTTCAGGCAAATCGCAATTTTCGGCACTGATTTAGATCTCTTGCTGGGAGTAAATAATCCACCCATTTTCTCGCCGCCGACCAATCACGTCAGCCCTCGCTGCTCCTGTGATAGATCAACGGGGGGGAAATGGGCGGGTAACTCCCTTCCAGCAAGAGATCTAAATTAGAGCCCGATTTTCTAGTGAATAAATTCGAATCCAACATTCACAGTTCCAGTGAAGCTTGTGGAATATTACAGGACAATGCGAAAATTTGGCAGCTAAAAGAGAACAAGAAAATCAATTTCCTCAATATATTGATTAAATTTTAGCAAATAGCGCGCTCCCGTCGGTACGGTGGTCATTACAGTAACCTGTACTACCGTACTCAGGTGACTTGGAGCGCATAAATATAAGGGCAAAATGGTGTAATCTGGGTTTAAACTAGCTCTACAGCCATTTTTACACACAGCAGAGTTAGACAAAATAGAAATATGCAATAACAAGGAAAATCAATAGAATTACACGATATTGATTGAAATACAAGGTGAATATGAAATCATTTTTCGGCCTAACAAAATTTTTTCACTTCGACAGTTGTTGTGAAACACAATTTTTCCATCAGATTGGACATTTTCCACTGCAAAAAGCACACTTTCCCGTGTAAAAGACAATTTTCTAGTGAATTGATCTACAAAAATATACGAAAAAAAATTTTAGTTTCCAATACAGAATATGCGAATGGTTCTGTTTGATATGATATTTCCTGAATTCAAACTTAAAATGACATATATAGGTTAATAAACAGAGGAGAACAAATATAGGTCAAGAGATAGCGCGCTCTATGGTCAGTACAGTACCAGTGGGACGATTGTCACCCCGAGAAATAGTTGAGTGTTGTCGATGAGATGAAGATGTGAAACAATCATCAGGATAAATCGATAGTAGGTGGCAGGATACGAGCAGAAATCGATTGCGAAGAGAGTAAATCCAGAAATGGGTAGGGTAGTGGGTTACGGTAGACGGCGATCAATACTGCGTGGTGGGGCCAAAAGTAAAGCGCGTTTCTGGGCCAGACCGGGGAGAACGTAATCAGCCGGACGGGGTGATAGGCAAGCCGGGGTGGGCGGGGCGGCCAGATGGCGACCGCGCCCCTTTGGAGAACTGTGATTGGTTGCTGCTACTCCGACCATAGATCAAGGGCTAATCAGCCAATAGGAGGAGGTAAACATGTAGAAAAGGCTGTGATGGACTTCAATATGGAAAGTTCAGAAGTAAAAGGATGGTAAAGGCTGTAAATAGCGGAGCGGAATAGACTGCAGTCGGCCGACTCGACCCCACGTAGAGCCGGGACACCCCACCGTATGAGTGTGAAGGCCGCGCCGCATGCGCGCCGCCTGTCACCGCATTCACGCAGTCTCCTACGGTCTGGTGATGTCTCAGCGGATCTGCACGTCTGACACTCGCAGGAAACCAATCAACGCGGCGCGGCTCCGCCCCCTACCAAATGTCCTTGTTACGGTAGCTGAGGCGCCTGGCGCGCCCCGCAATATAATGCGCTATTCCCGCTCGTCGTCTGACGACCCTCCACCACGATAAGTGTTCCCTAGTGCCGACGAGACGGCCCGCCGATTCACCCCACACACACTCACACACACAACCAACATCGGCTGACGGGCTGGCTACACTTTGGCCGCCGGGCAGTACGATGTGGAGTTGAGGGCCGAAAGTGGAGTTGCTCCCGGCGGAGGCAGTTGTGGAATGGAGTTGCTCCCGGCATACTTCCATTCCATGTGGAGTTGTTGCTCCCGGCAATTCCACCATGCCAACTCCCATTGGAGTTGCTCATGCAACTTCAAATGGAGTTGCTCCCGGCAAATCTATGACTTCTTGGGTGGTCCAGGGAAAATCAGAATTTCTCATTTTCCGCCCCGAACGTCTCAGATTAAGTTAAAGTGGGCAAATGCTGGGAGAAAATGCACAAAGACACACAAACACACACACACACCCGCACATAGAGACACATATGCGGCCGGCTGCTGTGTGAGCCTCAGCAAATAAGATAACGATTCATGGCCGCCGAAAGCCGTCGGCCGCGGCGATGGGGCGGCGGCGGATTACGGTAACGGTTGGGGGGAAACAGGTTGTCCTATCGTAATGAGAGATGCGTGCGAGGAGAGGAATATTGCCGATGATCGAGTGCTCCGACGCAGCCACCGCGTACGGAGACGACCCGCGCGTTCATCAGTCCGCGTCATCAATACAAAATGCTGAGAGCGGAATGCAAATAGCGTCGCCGCGCGGAGGGTTACGGTGGCCGCGTGTGCGGCGGAATCACGCTTGCGAGAGTTCAAATTGGGTTCCTGGATCATAACAACAAGTGCGGGTACTCACTTCTACAGTACGAACATGGAAAAGTACGGAAAAGTTGGAGGTAATGTCACGAATCTGCTTTTTTCATTCAAGTCGCCTCGCGTTGCCTGAGGCGTACTTCACCATTTGACGGTATAAGCTAGAAATGCTAGTTTTTCAGCGATTGAGCCCCTGTTCTGAAAAGACACTACATGAATTAGTTTTTTCTCCGAACAAGACCTTTTTGAAATTCCCGAATGGATCGAAGTCTTTGAATACCCGGGTTTAATTTGTTTTTGAATGTATCAATACGTTTTAGAAAATGAACTGTTTTCCCATCCTAAATATTCGATTTTTTTTTCGGTAAAACTCAGGTTTTCGATTAAGTTCAGATAATATTAGAGTACTTTTTCCTTGTCGGTGTTGTGGTTGTTGCCTATTGCTTCGAATACCTGAAAAAGTACATATTTATTATCTTAGGTAGATGGATTTCATTTTTAGAATTATACATAATATCTTTGAAAAAAGCGACTTTTCTGGTTAAAAAATTGGGTGAATTTGTTTTACTATGCGTCACTTCGGCCAGCTAGCGAATTGGCAGTTTGAATGTTACTGTGAAGGTTGCGAGAACCACCTGATTGCTGTAAGGAAAACGCTAAAACAAATACATAAATAGGGTTTAAAAAAACGCCTCAAACTCTCTCCAGAGTATTTCTAGGCAGCTTCAGAGCATATATGTACACGCATTTTACGGCCGGAAATAGTTCTAGAAATGTATTTTTCATTTGAAATGACCACCTTCATTTCATTGTGAGTCATAGTCAGAGCAGAGTTCAATGCCGACTTACGATTTCCGGATTTTCAATGAGTTCTGACTTCCCAGAAAACTCCTAAAATGTGGAGCGATTTCGGATGAATTAAGGCTTTCGTTCTTCCGAAAATTTCTTAAATTTCCTGTTCTTTAGTGGTTGCGCCCATGCGCAAACATTCGCCATTCAATATGCGCTAGACCTGAGAAGAATCCAATAATTATTCAGAAATTATTCGTATTATTAGAACGTTCGAATATTTGACTGACGCGGGAGTTTGAAGCACTATGTAGGTTCTCCGAACTTTGCTTGATTCAATAAATTACAAAATTTCGGTTCAAAAGTTGGAATTTTTGAATATTTTGATATTCAAAATATCAAAATATTCAAAAATTCCTGGCAGCGATATCGGAATACTCAATAACAAGTAAAATTTTACAGTTTTTATAATATTTGAGATGCATTGAAAGCCGAGTTTTTTCTTGTTGAGTAACGGAACATTCATCGGAATGGATTCTTCATTCCAATCGGGAAGAAGACCTAATCTTCTCTATTGAAAAAAGCCAAACCTGGGATATTAAAAAACAATCCGAAAGCTCTAATCCATGACAATCAAACTGAGTTGGACCCTAAAATTCGGAGAAAAAAGATCGTACCACTTCGGAATCACAAACTGGCCATAAATTTAACATTCAATCTTATTAAAAATTATCTTTAAACATTATCTTCAAAAAGTGAAAAAACACGGAATCAAATTTTTTTCCAAATTTGCGAGCTCAAAAGAAATAAGAGCTTGGGATTATCAATTATTCGATGAGTTTTTCGATGAACGTTTTTTTAAACTTTTTTTACTAAGAAACCAGTTTCGAGTGCTCATATCCACTAAGTATGTACAGTAACACTGAAAATGTTGGGTTTTCCCACTTTGGTTCTGAAACTCCCAATTACCTCCCTTAACGGCCGATTAAATTATTGGACACGTTAAGAGTGCATCAGGCACTTAATTGCCATGTGGCGACCGTAATTTAATCGCATACGGTACAGCGTGTGATTGAAGTGTTTTTTCTACATAGGTACATTTATATTATTAGTTAAATGAGCCCGATGATCTAATGTGATCATTATGAGACTAATTTGCTAACGTGCCGTTTGAAGTTTATTAGGACTGGATGTTATACAATGATACGCAATAACAGTTGCTTTTCTCAACAATGGGAATAGCTACGTATATAAACAAAAAACTTGGTATTCTTCTGAATTCTTCTAAATTTCGATTCCTCTGTCCTTTCTATGGTTTTTATCGCAATAATCCTTTATATGAATACGTTATGCAAACAAAAATTCTGGCAATGCTCTAGAATACCTATCATGGTGTCTCGCCACGTGGGATATTGGGATCGTAAACAGGGATTCGAGGAAATTTTTTTCAAAATTTCGGAAAACGGATTCAACATTTCATTTTCAGAAATCGGAACGCAAAAAAACTTTGGAAATCGAATAATCGGAATTAAATTTACCTGGATAGATTCTAACCACAGCTGGTGGCTGTGCCTACCCTTTTGCTAATCTGGTTTGGGGAAGGTTTTCGGCCTTTTCTTCTCAGAGTGGCTCTATCACATCAGCCTTGGTTTACACCTGTCGCACCAGTGATAGGCCAACGGCGAGGAAATCGATAAAGAATCTCCCAGCACGAGATCAAAATGAAAGCCTAATCTTCTTATTTATGGTATGCTTAGGGTCCAGCATCCCACTGGCAAAGGATGTGAAATGCTTACGATCCCCTCCTCGGTGGTCAGTCCGCCCCCCCCCCAAAAATATTGGAAAATGTAACGACTCCCCCTCCCGAAAAGATTAAACACTACGTTGCTTTTTTTTACCGTAAATCCAGCTGGAATCGATGAAAAAAATTAAATAAAACTGTATGAAAAACAGCTCGCCCGTAGCCCGATCAAAAACAATTTCCAGAACGTTTTTGTTTCTTCTTTTCAATATGCTATTTTTTTCACTCGAAAATTTTACGATCCCCCTCCAACTTTTCTTTTTCGTCGAGAATTTTTACGACCCCCCACGCTGACAAGTTACCAACACTTGCTGGACGTGTCAAACGAGGCTACATGGTGACACAACGGGTGGTGAGAAAGTTCATAGAAGTTTCGATTCGAAATAGAAAATTTTGTGTGGGATTCGTAGTCATTTTAGCCCAGAAACTAAAAATTGAGTGAGGGATCGTCAAATTCTCTCAAAATTTCAATAACCAAGGGCAGAATTCGCAGATGTGCTGAAGTTCGGGAGTAACGGCCCGCTGGACAATGCTGAGAAATATGTCTCCTGTCGATATGTGAGTCTCATCCCTTGCTCTTCTGAAAAGTAGAATTGGAACTGAAATTAAGGTTAGGTATCCTGAAAAATCTCCTGAAGGTCCTACCTGTCTATCCTCCCAAAACTTTAATCAGGTAATTATTTCCAATTTTCCCCTCATTTTTTGGAAATCGGAATTCCGTCCATCCGTGATCATAACGTTGCTATTCCAACACAGTGACGTCGTTTCGATCCCTTCATTAGCTGTGTACGACACTATAGTCGTTTTCTTACTTCAGCCTAATCTTAGAATTTCAAACATTCATGAAAATCGGATTTTTATATTTCATTTATTTATTTTTCAAATTTTACGTATTTAAATTTACGGGGTTACATTCCTCAGAGGGTTTATCCACCCAGTCAACCCAGAGTTCATACACCATCCAATACTTGAGCTAATGTTTTCGTTATTTGGATTAATTTTTCAACCATCGTGAGCCACAAAAGCGTTGTGACTCCGCCCATTATCTGCCTGAAAATCGCACCTTTCCAGACGCTGAGAAACTTTTTTTCCTTGAGTGAACGAAAACACTCAAATAGAAAAAGAATGGGTCTAACAATTAGTACATATGTACGTCCCATGCATAAATTCGGAGAGCGAACTAAAAGTAGCTGCTGTAAAAATTGCAGTTAAAAATCACTTCACTAGGCTGAATTTTCACTAGATGCCTCAAACAATGGGACTCCTTTTGATCAAAGCCACCATTCTTTTCTGGAACTATTTTCTTTTGTAGAATGCGAATGCATACTCCTCAGCTGCCTAGATTCCATCTGAAAGAAGTTATGGACGTTTTTCTACGCTTCTCGGCAAGTTATGGGCACAACCCATCGGGCGTTTCTTGGAGTGTTCCAAAAAAAGATCGATTTCCGCTCAAAACTTGTGTTTAGAGGTAATCTCGAATCTGGTATTCTTTTGTCGATAACCTCGAAGGCACAACTCAACCTCAGGGGTAACTTTCGATATTATATTCCGCCCGCCGTGAATAGCAAGCCTGCCAAGCGCGAAAACTCTATTCGGTCGACTTAGCGAGAAAAATCGCGGAAAAAGTCGACCACGCCCCCATGGAAGAAAGAAGGGGTTACTCCCACCGAAAAGCTTCCGATCTCAATAGGGAAGAGAAGCGCGATTGATTTTATTCAAAATCTATGTTCTTCCATTTGTTTTCGTTCTGGCTTTATATTGTGGCCTGCTTCAGAACGATGGCTGCGAATCACAAGAAAAAGTAGGCTCGAAACAACTCGACCGCACCTCAACTTTAAAATCTTTGAGGGGCATAACTCCTTTTCTAGTGAGTTTCGAGCAAATCTGGAGACACCAATGTGATCAGCGTGAAATTTTCTTCAAAATAAGCAGAAAAACGAAAAATCGATTCTGAAGTTGGACTGTGCCTTTGAGTGGTCTGAGGAGGACTGCAGACTACTGTGGGTAGGATCCCATTTATAAGGCGAAAACTACCTTAATATTTCGAAAATCGAGTAATTAAAGTCAAAGCCGTGTTCGCCACCCCCAAATAATTATCCACCCCAACTACAGAGAGGTTTTGAGGCAATTCTGAGACTTTGGCCGAACTACCGTATGCATAATGTAACCTAACGTAGCCTATACACAATCGATAAACGGATTTGAGATTCGTGTTGAGCATTCCAAATGACTTTTGGAAAACAATTCTGAGCCAAATCTAACGAAGCATTTCAGAAATCGGCGAAATTCACTTCTTTCCCTTTAAATTGTCCCCGAACGGGAATTCTCGACGAAAATATGATAAAGACATTCGAAATTCGACAAAGGGGACCCTGGGTTCGTGTTCAGCACCCCCAAATAACCCACATGGAGAAGGTCGAACGCAGACCTGAAACACTTCCCTCTATTGCTCCCAGAACCACCTGATTGCTATAAGAACACGCTCAACCAACAATCGGTGCAAGTGTAAAACCCTATTACTCTGTTCAAAGTTCGGAAAATGTGCTATAACCCGAACTTTTTCCATGGAAATTACATACTATGGGCGCTGAACACGATTATGGGGCCGTTTCCGTATTTCAATTTTCAAAACGGTATTGATGATTTTAGAAAGTTCAATTGTTACATAAAACGACCATCTTGAGCCAAGCTCCGATGGGCATATTCGGATTCGACGTCCGGGAATAGTTCTAGAAATATACATCTCATTTGGAATGGCCACTTTGACTATTAGACATTTCCTTGTTAGTGAAAGTTCGGCTAGGCCAGATCTAGGGCTAGCCGGTCCTCTTTGGGTCGAGTTTAAGGTCATCCACGTACACACGGGGGCAGTCAAGTGCCAATGAAAGCGTGCGCTACAACAATGTTTTGCTAATGTGGGAGGTACGGTCTAGACCGCGGCCGGCGCGATCTAGGTCAGTGGGATTCGGGGCCCTCAACTTGACGCGTTCAGGCGACTGGCGGGGCGTAATTTCTTCAGCAAATTGTATCCACTAAACTTGAACATCCGACTTGCTGGTTTTCGAATAAACGAAAACTATCGAAGGAGCTGGTTCCGATTTTTCTTGCGAAAACATGTAGTTTTCGCAACCACTTTGAAATTTCGCCTACCCAGAGGCTCCAACCACTTGGGGTGGGGAGGGAAGTCGGAAAACATTTCATGCCCACGTCAGAATTTATAGAAAAAACCTCAGAGCTCCATTCTATATCCGAAAATCGACATCGCCCACCCTTTTATCAAATACAGTTCCAGATCGAATGACCGGTTTTGAAGGACTTCAGAGAGTTTAAACTGCATAGTTTAAAAAAAATTTTCGAACATGTTGGAAAAAAAATTTAGCGCTCAAAAATTTCGACCAGATAATTTTTCTAAACCTGAGTTTTTCTAACTTTTTTGAACAAATGAATACATTCGTTAGAGTCTGCCCGCTCATGCGGTCGGCGTGCGTGTCACGTGGCAGTCGCGAAGGCATTTTCGGACATGTAAATTGATAAGTGGGAATATTAGACGATTGGTGAAAAATACCCCAGTCAACAGTTCTCTGTGGTGGGAAGGCTCGTCCAAAAAAAGTCTCCATAAGAGACAGTGGGCACGCAGGCCGACCGCGAGGGCGGACAGTCTCATTCAGACAGACTTCAGCTGTATTCTAATCGATTCGAATGAACATTCAGTAAACCTTCTATTTTTTTCGATGTATTGAAAAAATATTCAAACTTTCAGATAATTTGTTTTCAATTGTTTCGAGAATGATCAAATATTTTATTTGTGTAAATGCTGATTTTTTTTCATTCTCATTTCAGCCGAATATTTGAAGACCCCAACTCTTCTGAGGATATTTTCTCGAAAATTGCGTTTTTGTAAATTTTTGTAAAGTGTAGATCAAAAACAAAAGGAATTCAATTTGTGAGCTATACTTTTTAGCTGAATTTATGCAATCGATTTCTCGAATGATATCAATATTTTACGGGTTAGACGACCCTGAAATTTCGTATAAATATTGGGTTCCGAAAAAAAATCTGAAAATGCGGGTTTTTTAAAGAACGAAAATCATTTCATGGACTATATTTTTTAAATATTCATACTATGTTCGGATAGGTTCACTGTGATAACTTTTTGCTATATTTATTTCTTAAAAAATGATTTTGGGTCGAGATCTCGAAAAGCAAAATAATCTTATTCACCATACTCATTATTCAAGTGCTATTCGGAAAAGTAAATAGTTCAGAATACCGCTTGTATGAATATTAGAATAGAATTTCAATTCAGCTCCCGATCAAATATTCAATAACTCCAAGTCCAGGTATCGGCTGCTTGAAAAAGCGTGCGCGGGCAAATTTAGGCGTGGTATTTATGTAGGTGATGTTCCCACTCCGCTCCCGAGCGACGCAGGGAAATACGAACTTGTAAGGGGTCGTTTATACTTCCGCCGACGAGCGGTGCGGCGCAGTGCATTTCTGTAAAATATATCACGAGGAGCGGCGCGCTCAATTTCATAATAATGCACTTCGCCACTCTTCATGGCGGAAGTATAACTGACGCCTTAGGCGTCGTTTGAAGTTCCGCCGCCGAGGGGCGCGGCGAAGCGCTATTCTATGATATCGATCGTGCAGCGCCACGTGATCAATATTACAGAAATGCACTGTGCCGCGCCGCCCGGCGGTGGGAGTCTAAACGATACCTTGACCTATCGAACGGGCCGCGCCCCGTGACCAGTATTACAAAGATGCATTGTACCGCTCCGTTCGGCGGCGGGAGTATAAATGTGATGGGGATTCAGTTTTTTCTACACAGAGGTTATCAATCAATGTTTCCGTCCTTGTTGACTTAGTCATGCCGCAGCTGTGCAGATGAGGGGCGGCTAAGTCACTTCATAGTCTTTCTCTCATCTCTATCACGACTATGTGGAGGCCCCTATTCAGGTGAGGTGCGCTTGGTGTTTTTCACCCTCTTAAGACAGGTCAAACTATGAAAATATGATTTTCATGACAGATTTTCGCCTGAGTCCTTTGATTGGCCCGCTGGTACCGTAGTGTACGTCCACGACGCGTTCTCGGCAGACCTGGGTGACAGGGTGGGTGGCCGAGTGACGGCATTGACGAATCGATTGCTCTGCACACCGAGTGCACACCCGGGTCTGCCGAGAACGCGTCGTGGACGTACACTACGGTACTAGCGGGCCAATTAGAGGACTATTGGCGGACCGTGTTTTGTGCAATTCAAAATAAACAGAGTATACATCAAACGATGCGTCAACTCCTCGGGGGAATCGGAGCAAGTTCCGCATCTGGAAGGGATTTTCTCCGATTTTCTCTAGAAGAGTTGAGATATTAGGTCAGGCGGAAATCTAACCTAAAAGAGCTAAAGTCAGCGTGCCTGTCAAACGGCTGCCACGAAGGCGCGTTTTGAACCTGTAAATCGATTAGCAGGAATGTCAGACGACTTTTGAACAGCATAACGGCCAACTTTTTGCCGCCGTGGAATGATTCCTCCGAGAAAGTGTCTACACAAACGCCACCTAACGCTCACGCCGACCACATGGTCTCCAAAAACACTCACTCCAAGGCGATTAGGTTACTTTGTAGTGATCACTTGTTGGAATTTTCACCTGAAATTGGGCGAATGCTAGAAAAATTATTTTTTTTCTCGAATAAACGGAACAATTTAAGATTAAATCTATCACTTATTTAGAAAAACGGTTATCTCAAAATTTTAAATGGACCGATTACACTATGCAACACGATTTTTGTTCCTGGCTTCTAAGTGTAATATTTCAATTGCTTATGTCCAAAGTATGTGAAAAAATGATTTTATCGAGAACAAACTTTGCTTTTACTACAACAGCACGAAGAAACCCCTTTTTTGTGGAAATAGGAAGATTTTTATTCATTTTCGGTATCATGAACAGGAAAAAAACAAAAAATGCACAAGGAATAGACAAACACAGTCGGAAAGCACTCAACAAGGTCCAGAAATGTGTAGATTTTCTAGATTTACTATTGTACTGTAAATCACTTTCTCAAAGTTGCACCCTAATGTAGTCCCTCATCATGTTTCGTTATACTGTCCTTGGTAACGACTCTGTCCGAGGCTAAGGTCAGGTCTGGTATATTCATCGGATCACAGATCAAGAGGATCATAAAATCTGAGGATTTCGCTAAGATGTTGAACAGTACGGGGAGAACGGCTTGGAGTAATTTTGTTGCAGTTGTTCACGGCTTCGTACGTGATCACAAAGCTGAAAACTATGGGGAATTGGTGTTTTCTCATAAAGAATTACGCGAAAATGGGATGCAGAATGTCTCTGAAAGTCCATATCATTGATTCCCATCTTTACAAATTCAACGAGCAAGGCGAGCCCTTTCATCAAGGTATATTGGACTTTGAACGTCGTTACCAAGGACAGTATAACGAAACCATGAGGGGGGACTAAATTTGGGTGCAACTTCGAGAGAGTGATTCCCAGTACAATCTTAAGTCTGAAAAATCTACACATTTCTGAACCTTTTTGAGTATTTTCCGACTGTGTTTGTCTATTCCTTGCGCATTTTTTTGTTTTTACCTGATCATAGTGCCGAAAATGAATAAAAATCTCTCTATTTTCACAAAAAAACAAGTTTTCTTCGTGCTCTTGTCGCGTAAGCAAAGTATGTGTTTAAAGGCACAGCCCAACCTCAAAATCGAATTTTTGTTTTCTTGTTTATCTTAGAGAAAATTTCACGCTGATCACAATCGTGTCCACGGAATCGCTCAGAACTCACTACTAACGGAGTTATGGCTCCGCAAAGATTACAAATTCGAACGGCGATGAGTCCGCGGACGAGTTGTCTCGCGCCTGTTTTTTCTCGCTATTCGCAGCAATCGTTCTCAAATAGATCGCAATACACAATAAGACGGAAAACAAGTGAAAGAACATAGATTTCGAGTAAAATCAATAGCGCTTTTCTTCCCCATTGAGATCAGAAGCTTGTCGGTGGGCGTCACCCATTTTTCTTTCAAGGGAGCGTGGCCGGCTTTTTCCTCGCTTTTTCTCGCTTATTTGAGCGAATTGAGATTTCGCGCTCGGCACCGTTGCCTATACATGGCAGCCGGAGTACAAAATCAAAAATTACCCCCGAGCTTGGACTATGGCTTTGATGAAGTTATTTTTCACATACCCTCTGGTTCCGGGCCTGATTTATGTAGTGTGTGCAATTGCGGACTTGCGTCATGGGGGCGCGACGCATCGCTTTCGGACGAGCTTCCGCGCCCGCCACCCATAGGCTGATCGTGTGCATTTTTGTCTACATTTTCAAGGGTTTTTCCTAGTTCTTTGATCGTACGAAAGCGATGCGTAGCGCCCCCACGACGCAAGTCCGCAACTGCACACACTAAATCAGGCCCGGAAACAGAGGATACATTAAACATAAACAATCGAAATATAACACTTAGAAGCTAGGAACAAAAATTGTCTCACATAAACACGCGATTTTCCAAATTTCATAGTCCTAGTCACAAAAGAGAAGTTTTCCTGGGATAACAGCGATTTCCTGTCTGTTCTACACCTAAAGGGTTAGTAAACACAATTGCAGCACAGGAACACAAAAAAAGTGAAAACTTGTTACATAGTGTTATTCGAGTTACTCGGATTTTTTTTTAACCCAGCCCCCAAAGGTAGCATTCAACCCCCGTTTTGCAGTTGCGGGTAACACATCGTGTGTGGCGAGTCGTCAGGGTTGCTGTGTGGTGGGTCGATAATAGCACACAGCTGAGAGTCACCCCAACCACCCACTTCCTCCCCCCCCCACGACGAGATGATAAGGGTTATGCGGATGGGTGACGGACGGGCGGTGCCCCCAGCGACCGCGCGGGGAGTGCCTAGACACACTGATCACAGACACTCTATATAGAATATTGATACTCCCAGAGTTGAGTTCGGGATTTTGGATGTGTCCCCGAAAAATTGCAAACCACAGATTCGAAATCGGCAGGAAAAAATCGTATGTAACATATCCTTTTAAACACTTTAATTTTCAATCAAAAAAGATTCGAATAATTTGAATATTTGATTTAGTCGGGTTTTCAGCCTTTTTTTAAACTCTCATTTACCCGAGGATTTGCTAAAGTCGGACTCACTGGATATTTGGTTTTTTTTTCAAATAAATTTTTTTTTCATTCAGTTCTTTTGATTGGTCGAAATGGTCAATTTTTCCGAATAAATGTCAAAATTCGAATGACAATTTTCGATAACTCGATCAGAAAAGGTTTTTAAACCAAATATTCAACAGGATATATGGATTTTGAAAAATGAAAAGCTCTGAAAGGAAGTATGAAGCTATAGTTCTTTATTTTAATTTCTCCTGAAAAAAATCGTCTAACACACTCGTGGTTGCGTTCCTCCAGACCGCTGTCGCCTGCGCTTTGTATCGGGTCATATGCACGGTGTTTCGGGTGCACCAGAGGCTCTTTCGGACAAGACCAGGTATTTTAACAGCTGCCAGTGGAAGATGCCCTGAGATAAACGGCGACCGAAGGTTTGGGGCATAAACGTCAGTGAGTGAGTGCCTAAGACGGCTTTTCGAAGGCTTAAATCTAGTTCTGAGAACAAATTGAACAATGGGTCCAATATGCTATTAGTAAAGTGTTTGAACATTCGATTCATTAGGTGGTTCACTTAATTTTCTCTTATGAGTTTCAATTTTACAGGAGTAATTTATTTATTTAACTTGGATACCTGGTCAATTTCAGATGATAATATTTGAGTATTCCAACGCGAACAAATGCCAGATAATTTTTGAAGTGCTAATTTGAAAGATTTGGACTTTTCTGTTTTTTGGGAAGTTGAATAAATAGTTGACCTATTACCGGAATTTCAATTTAAATTGCTGCAAAGACAGTTTCTCAAATTAGCCTTTATTCAAAAAATTTCGACTTGAAAATAGTACACGACTCATTCATTTGGAGTTAAAATCATTTCATTTGGAAAGTTCAAGGTTTAATTCAGAAAAATCTTTTTTTTTTGCTTTTCGTTAAAAATTATCGATTTGAAGTTTTGAAGAATTCATTGGAGAGAAATTCTATCGTTCTACCGTTAAGATTTTCTGAAAAGTTGTATTTGCAATAACATTTCAACAGGGTTCTCAAAACAGTGACTTGAAAAACAAATTGGTTAAGGTTTTTAATGGGTTAAGAAAAATTTAAAATGTCCAATTAATCGAATCATTCAATCATTATTCGAAAAAGTTTTTTGATCAAATAGGAAGTTGTCGAAAAGCGAATTAACTGAAATTCAAAATAACTCAAAATACATATAAATCATTCAATGAATTTATCAATGGATAATAGGGAAGAAATTTCCAAATGGCCAATCTAATCGAATTATTCAAGCATTACTCAAATAATAATTCTCAGTAGATAAAAAATATTTGAAAACCGAATAAACTGAAACTCAGAATCCAGAAAATATTTGAAATACTCATTAATAATTTGAAAAATTAATCAATTAGTAAATGTGATGAAAAATTTAAATCACTGAATTAATCGAATTATTCAAACATTACTCAGAAAAATTTTAATAAATAAGAAATACTTGAAAAGCGAACAAACTGAAAATCAGAACGATTAAAAAGTTATTTGAAAAATAGATAAATAATCAAATAAATTAATCAATAAATAAATGCGGAGAAAAATTCAAATTGCCGAATTGATCGAATCGTTCGAGAATTACTCAAAAAATATTTCTCAATGAATAAGAAAAATTTGAGAAGCGAAAAACCTGAAATTCAGAATGATTCAAAAAATATTTGAAAAATAGATAAATAATTAAACGAAATCATCATCAGATAAAGGGAGGAAAAGTCCAAATTGCCAAATTAATCGAATCATTCCATAATTTTTCAGAGCAAATTAGAAATTTTTGAAAAGCGAACAAGCCGAAGCTCAGAATGATTCGAAAATTATTTAAAAATTAAACAAAAAGTCTAATAAATAAATCGATAAATAAATGCGGAGAAAAATTAAAATTGCCGTATAGCTCGAATCGTTTAAGAAGTGCTCAAAAAATATTTTTCAATCAATAAGAAATATTTGAAAAGCGAATAACCTGAAACTCTGAATGATTCAAAAAATATTTGAAAAACAGATAAATAATCAAATAGAACATCATCAGATAAAGGGAGGAAATGTCAAAATTGCCAGATTAATCGAATCATTCTATAATTATTTCTGAGTAAATTAGAAATTTTTGAAAAGCGGACAAGCCGAAGCTCAGAATGATTCGAAAATTATTTAAAAATTAGATAAAAAGTCTGAAAATTAATCGATAAATAAATGCGGAGGAAAATTCAAATCGCCGAATTGATCGAATCGTTCAAGAATTACTCAGAAAATATTTTTCAATCAATAAGAAATATTTGAAAAGCGAATAACCTGAAATTCAGAATGATTCAAAAAATATTTGAAAAACAGATAAATAATCAAATAAAATCATCATCAGATAAAGGGAAGAAAAGTTCAATTTGCCAAATTAATCGAATCATTCTATAATTATTTCTGAGTAAATTAGAAATTTTTGAAAGCGAAAAAGCCGAAGTTCAGAGTGATTCAAAAATTATTTAAAAATTAGATAAAAAGTCTTATAAATGAATCGATAAATAAACGCAGAGGAAAATTTAAATTTATAACTCAATCTAATCATTCAAGCATTAGTCAAATAAATAATTTTTGTAATCGTCCGGAAATCCAGTGCTCACGATTCAGCTTTATTGGTCATGTGCTAGTTGTCCGGATATCTGTCGCTTTCAGTCTGACTAGCTTTCAGCCTAATTATGGGCGGTCCACGTGGGAATACTATCACTAATCATAAATTACCAATTAGGGAGAGAGACACAGACGGCGAGAGCTGCTGGCGGAGAGCCGCGGGGCGCAGAGACGCAGAGCTGCTGCGATGAAGGTCGCGCGGGCGCCGCGCTGCGACGCCGCGTGCCGGCCGCGCCCCGCCGTCGTGCTGGAAGAGTGGCCGCCGTCGTCGTCGCCCGTTCTCGTCCTCGTGTCTCGACTGCTTGACGATTCTGAATCCGCTAGATTCTGATTCTGAAGTATGGAACCACTCGAGGGCAATGTATTTGCCGTCGAGGCGCTTCTAAAGGAGCGAAAACGCAAGGTGAGCGGGTTTTTTTGTCTCTTTTTGTGTTTCTTGCTTGTACTTTTGATAATTGTTTTTCCTCTTTGATTTTACTTTTTCATTCTTTAAATCAATATTACTGAATGTACGTTTTCCACACTTTTATTTGTTCAGTTGGGTTTACTAGAGCATAGTTAGGAAACGTTCGAATGATCACCGTAGCCGAACTTAGTCGTTGTGTTTAATGCGTGTTGTGCAGTTGCACTGTGTGTTATATTCGACGCAGATTTCACGGCATTCCGGAGCAACATTAAAAATAGGTAGCATCTAGACTTAGGGTGAGGTTCACAGAGGATAAACCCGTCCCGCAAGGTTGAGGAGGGCGTTGCGACCGGTGACTAAAAATTTTCGACCCCCCTGGTGACCAAAATTTTTGCGACCCTCTTGGGATGAGAAAAATTTCATGACCGGGCTTTTTACGACCCCCCCCCCCCGAAACTAATCTACTTCTAAACTGTTCAGAACTCATACACGACTTATAGTGGAGTCCACCAAGAGTGTCTCATTTACTTATCAATGAGAAGCGGTCGATTGGAGATCAATGAACATGAAACTCGTTGTAGCACAACCGCTCTCGCTCAATCGGTATCGAGCGTGCTGGTATGGGATTCATGCACATTGATCCCCAGCCGACCGCTTCTTATTGATAAGTAAATGAGACACTCTTGGTGGACTCCACTATACTACTGTGCTTATCTGGGCCAAAATCCGGTCCGCAATTGCGTCTCCACACGCTTTGCGGCCGCACGCGCTCTAGTCAGTCGGGTTTCCAACGCCAGAGCCGACTCTATGTAGCTTTTTTATACAATTGTCTCCAATTTTCTTAGTTTCCAGTTTCCGAAACCCACCTAGAGTCAGCAGATCGGCGGCTGCGGCTCTGGAAGCTCTTCTGACTCGGGAGCGTGCGGCCGCAAAGCGTGTCGAGACGCGATTGCGGGCCGGAATTTGGCCCAGATAAGCACAGTACTCTTGCCTCACTCCACCCTTTTGGGTGGTTTGGAGATAAACCCCATTTTTTGACAGTTTTACGAACCCCTTCCCCCAATTCTCATTCTTTGTCGAAAAAATGCAGAAGTTTTTTTACGACCGGTCGCAAGCCTGCCCGACCCTGCCGCCCCGTAGTCCTATCTCCACCAGGGCAGTACCATCGAGGGCTCAGCGTAAGGTGTGGATAGAGAAGGCCAGTCTCAATCAGATCCTCCAGGAGCAAGATTTAGTTAATTTCTTTACGATTTTCTCAGACTCCTCTCCAGGAGTGACTTGGTGAAGTCTTTGGCGATTTTTTTCGGATCTCCCAGCAGGGTCAAGCAGGGTTTAACATTTCTCTGGGTATAGGGTGTGGGAGGGGGGGGGGGGGGAGTCGCAAAAACCCCATCCACTATCGGTGCGAGGCAACCTCAATAACGTTTTCTTGTTGTGAGTCCTGTTTGCAATCCTGTGCATGGTGCACTTGGTCTCCCTGTGGAGCTTAGACCCCACCCCGCAGCTCAGACCCCTTTGCCATGTGGGCTCCAAACCCCGCGCTGAACCCTGGTGTCATTGCAGCAGGGGGAGCGGGGCTCTATGGTATCGCACTCCGCCACGCCCATTTTTCTGCGCAGCGAAGTTTCCTGATTTTGGAAGGGGTGGAAAATCCGAGTTGGTGTTCAGATTGCGCGGCGGCACGGAAGAAATGGGCGTGGCCAAGTGAGTTGTATCATGGTGCTCACCCCCCACCCCCTGCTGCGAGAGCACCTCCACCAGTATCGGATAATGGGTGAAAATCTGTGCAAAAATGAGGATTTTAGAGATTCACTAATTTTTCCGATTTTTTTCGGAGCCATCATGGAAACCTTCTAAAGGTGTTTATTATCGAAATTCAAAAGACACTTTCTGATTGTCATCAAAAGGGTGTAGCTTCAGTTACAAAAATTCAATAAAAGTTACACAAATTTAATTTTTTCGTCGAAAATTCTTGGTCCTCAGAATGCTTAAAATATCACCTAGCGAAAACGTTAAATTTTCGACATTTTGACATTTAAAAAATCCGCCAAGGAGGGCGTTGCTCCCTCCAGGTACGAGACAACGGTCGTATTGTCCCTGAGCCTCGCTGTGATCCTACTCTGTGAAATAAAATTGCAGCGACATTGCTGGGCCGGGGAAGCGGCTCTGACGCGGGGCCCTAGGGGTGTTCGCTGAGCCGCAGCGACAAATTTTTGTTGGTCTTCTTCAAACAATCTGCCTTATCGAGGCCAGTGGCTGCTGCATCTTCTTCGTCTTCTTTTTCTTCTTTTGGCAGCAGAAGGGTTTTTGTCATAGGTTCAAGAAACGGGCGAACGAAGTTGGATTCAACCACAAATCCATTGTTGTTAATGTGGTGGGCCTCTTCGGACAATCGAATAGTTGTGCCGTAGTGTGGCCAGGGCCACCACAATCCGAGCACTCGTCAGGCTTACTGCTGTCGATCCTATGCAAGTATGACATCAGCACAGGGGAATGTCCGCAGAGCAACGTCGCAAGGGACATCTCGCCCGCCCACCGAGTTCCATCTCGGTGTTGCTGACTTCAGGTGGTGCTATCCCCAATATGGGGTTCACAGCCACCTTACTCAAGTGATCCATAACGAATCGGGTGTGCTCCGCACGTTAAAGACGATCCAATTGGGAGTCTGACCATCTTTGTATATTGACTTTCTCGGGAGCATCCGCAAAAGGCCTTCTGATATCTCTCTCACAGGATTCATAATCCTTCCCAATGGGTGATCAGGCTGCTTGACGATATTAATAACCAGTTGCTGCGCTTGGAGTTGGCAGTGCTCCTCAACAGGCAAAATACGGGCTTCAGCATGAAGATGCTCCATCGGAGTGCTTTTTGCACAGCCAGTGGCAATCTGAAGTGCAGCATTTTGGACTCGGTACATCTTTGTCTACGATCAATCTGATATTTTGTGCTGCCATACCGGTGCAGCGTACTCCGACGCCAGCTGCAAGATTGCCTTGTACGTGGTCAAAATCATCTCCTTGCTACTTCCCCACGACGTACCGCCCAGAGCTCGTAAGACGTTGAGCTTAGCTCTCACTGTAGCCTGTTTCTGATCAGTGTTTCTATGGAACTTCAGCGAAGGATCCAATACTAGGCCGAGCAGCTTTGGGAAACATGCTGCAGGCAGACGAGCGTTTTCGCAGTTCACAACGGGGTGAGCACAGTGTTCCTCAGGGTCAGTGGAGAAAGCAGATACAGATGATTTAGCGGCAGAGACAATGAGCATCATATCATCGAGAAAGCTCTTCGGGACGATGAGGAAGCTATTGATCTTGCGTGCAGCTACATTAGTGACTCTGTCCCGGCACAAGATGGTGATGTCATCCGCATACGCAACGACTTGGATGTCACTGGGAGGGGGGCGGACAGATCTTCAAGGTAAAAAGTGAACAGAGCTGGCAATTCAACTTCTCCTGGAGGTACACAGGCGGCAATGGGGATGCTATTAGAGACATGTCTCTGGAACAGCAGTTTTGCTCGGCGCCCTTTGATGAGTGCGGTTATCCATCGCTTCTGAGCTACTGCATCTCTGCGATACTCTCGCAACGGCCCCGCGATATAACTGCGGCGCATCCGCTTTAGAGCCGCTGTGACGCCTGTAGACACCGACTCGGCACTGTCGCGGCAGTTCCTCCCGAGGTACGCATAGGCATCTTCGAATCACACTAGTTGTTCTGTCAATATGCGCTGGTTGAAGCAAAAGTCTTTCAGCGTTGGTCCTCCGGCCAAGTGCGATATGCAGATCCAGAGCACAAATTCTTTTGTATTTATCGCTGTCATCCTATTGGTCTAAAGCCTGCTTTTATTGCGGAGTATATGCTATGATTCAGTGGTAGTTTTCAGTACTGAGCAACTTTGTATGCTTCTATTTACTTTGAGATGCACCACGAAATCTGCCGGAGTTGACAGGATGTTTGAGCCACTAATCGACAAAAATATCGAAAATCGAATTTTCAAACAAACAATCGATAATTCACGAAAAAGTACTATTGAGTGGGGACTTGGCCATTATACTTGGTTTTGAATGTCCGAGGCCGAAATTTCTCGGATAAGCCGGGAAAGACCGAAGTTGGGAAATCACAGAGCCCGCCAGAAATCAAATACGCTCCATCGAAATTTTTCGGAAGCGCTATCATCTAGTTCTAAGGTGGATCAAATATCCTGTTAACTCTGGCAGGTTCGATGGTTCACCTCAATGTAAAAAGAAACACTCGAAAATGCTCAGTACTGAAGATTACCACTGAGTACAGCATGTATTTTCTTAATGAGCAGACTTTGGCCGAAGTGGAAGGCAGCGTTAGATAGAAAAGATTTCGTGCTTTCGATTCGTATACCGCACTTGGCCGAAGAATCAATGCTGAAAGGTTTAGAAATTGTCAAGGTCAAGTGGCGGGAAGCTTTCGCTTCAACGCTAATTTATTAGCGCATATTGACCGAGTAACTAGTGCGCAATCGATATATGCGGCCTTCATAGCGATTTTATCCCGATCTGTCTGAGTGTAACCCGTCGTCCCTGAATACATCGGCAATATATCTATCGTAATGACCTCATATATCTGTTCGCGATGTCGGAAGTCTAATAAAAGCTTGCGTTTGTTCAGTTGGTATCGAGCCAGTAGCACGAACTTGTGAGAAACCACGATTGGAAATTGTGAAAACTTTTCTCACTAGTTTGCATGTTTTTGCCCCTGCCGCGGCTTTTTTCCCCGGCCGTTAACACCAACGAGTTGTTTGATTTATCATCTCGTCCACTGACGAATCGACAAGGTCGCGGCTGGTGATATTTCTGCGGAAACCAAAACAATTCTCCGTTTTATTCGCAACAAATGAGATACCGTAGACTTAACAGGCATGAGCTAAAGTGTTTTTACTATCGCGGTGGTTAATTGTCATCGTAGAAATTCTGACCAGAAAATGAAGGTTAGGGGGGTAGCGAAAAATCCGGACCGAAACTGAAAATTTGGTGAAAATATCCCGAAAATTCTTGATATTTCTGGTCATCAAAGGAAGGATCGTAGCATTGCTCAGGGTTCAGACCCTTGAGCCGGACTACTAAACGAGTTTTGGCGTCTGACGGTTTCAGAAATGAAATATCTCGATTATTTTGGTTTTCCGAATGACCAGAATATTCAAAAAACCTTTTTATGAATGAATCGTGCCGCTGAGGGGGGGGGTCACAAAAAATGGATTTTGAAAAAAAATGGGATGGTGAGGAGGGTCGCTCAGGTTTTGAAAATTTTCGCAGCGCAACGCTTGACACTGGCCAGGTTTCAGTTTTCCAGGGTTCTTAACTTCCTTTTAGGTACCTTGGTATGTCCACCATGGGCGTCATGCCGGGGTCTAGCGAGGTTGTGACCAGGGTCAGGCTGACCGTTGTCCCAAACCTCGATGAAGTTCTCCTCCCCTCACCTGGTGACCGAATTCGTTTGAAAAAATATTGGGAATTTCTACGTACCTTTCCCTCCGAGATAGTTTTCTTCGACAACCTCGAGACTGATTTTTTTTGGAAAAAAAATTAAAATTCTTGCAGGTTGTACTTCATTTTTTTCTGATTTTATTGTAAATATCATTGCCCTCCTTATCCCACTGCTGAGCAATTGCCATCCTTACCTTGAGCTTAAGGAGTGATTTTTTCTGACCGAAATTTGTAGTGCCCCCTCGTTTTGCCAAAAGAACATGCGGGGTCGTAAAAGTTCTTTCCAAAAGAGGACTTTCTGTAGATTTGGGAGGGGGTTGTCAAAGATCGAGCTCGCCCTTTCCTAGGTGAGATTTTGTCTCAATCTTTTACGACCCCCCACAGAATCATCTTTTTTCCAAAATCCAAATATTCTGCGACCCCCCCTCCCCGAGGCGCGATTTTTGGACAGTTTATATTTGATTACAAAAAAACTTTCAGACGACGAAAGTTTGTTCAGTAGTCAGGCTCAAGCGTCCAAAACCCGAGCAACGCTACGATCCTTCCTTATGGTGACCATTTTGGGACATCTTTACCGTATTTCAATTTTTGAACCGAATTTCTGCGTTCCCCCTAACCTTTATTTTCGGGCCAAAATTTTTGCGACTCTCCGTTGCGGAGTTTCGCAACCCCGCTTGACCCTGAGTCCAGGTTTAGGCTTACGCCGTGATGACCCCGGAGGGAGACAGCTCTGGGCACCAGAAAGGGTGGAGGATTGCAGCCTCTGCCGGCAATCATTGAAAATAGTTGATATCTTGCGATACAAGACAATTGTGAAACTAAATAAAATAATATTATATTGAAAACACTTATAAAATCAGTCTAAAAAAGTATGAAAATGATGGTGTTTTCTGAACGAAATCTCGAACTTTGCTGGATTTTCGATTGATTTGAAGATCACACTCACGATCCATCTGGGGGCCGCAAAAGCAGTGTCATGCCTTAACCTGCTTGAGTTGTCTTGTGGATGGCCGATGAAGTAAATTCTTCTCCCATCTGTAGTTGTGGGTGGTATTCTAGAGGCCGCCTTTCTAACATGTTCCCTTAGTTGATAGTCTAGGGGTAACCCATTGAAGTTGTCGTCTCCTACCCGTTTTTATGTTGGACTGCTTACCCACCACTAGTGAAGTTCATTCATCTGCAACCTGTTCCTTTCTATGCTATTCGAGCGATGATTCCTGAGATTTATTCTTGTCCAATAGGCTCATTTGTTCAATATTCTGTTGGCCATCTATGATACACTCCCTCACGGTAAAGAGCAGTTATTTATTTTCCAAACAGGCGGTCAGGGGGGGGGGTCGTGAAAATCTTATCGCGAAATAGGGTCAAGAGGTGCATTGCGTAATTTTTCGAAATCGGAGCGAACCCCAAAATTCATTTTTCAAAATCCTAAACTTTTGCGATCCACCCTTGAGGCGCGGTTTCTGGGCATTTTATATTTGATTACTAAAATTGTCAGACGCCTAAAATTCGTTCATTGTTCGGGGTTAGAGCATCTAAAGCCTGAGCAATCGTACGGTCCTTCCTTTGAATGATCAAAAATATCGAGGAATTTCGAAATATCGCCACCAAATTTTCGTTTTTGAACCGAAATTCTTGCGACCTCCCGACCCCTGTTGCGAAATTTCGTAACCCGCCTGACCCTGGCCCGAAATGAAAATGTCGGGTGGGAATCGTGAGGATCCCGGCCCAAAAAGGAGGAAGTAAAATTTCCTCAACATATTGGTCACCAAGGGAGGAGGGGTCAGGGTCAAGCATAGCTGCGTAAGTTCTAAACGGATAGTGATTAGGGTCGTACAATTTTAAGCTAAGAAATAAAGCTTTCGGTTTTGATTCGTAATTATTTCGACCCAGAAACGAATGTTTGAAAGGGGGTCGTAAACATTTCTGGATTTCAAAGGGAAGGGGTCGTTGCTCAGCTGACGTCCTACACAGCTGCCCGCTCGACCCTTCATTCCAGTCCATCCGGATCACCAATGAGAAAACTTTTCAAACGTCCTAAGGTCGACATGTCTATGTGAAGTAGTCAGGTAGTATATTCACATTTATCGGTCCTTTTTTCTTTGAAATCCAGAAGTTCTCTCGACCCCCTCTCCGAATATTCGTTTCTGGGCCGAGATATCTACGAATCCGATTCGAAAGCTTTTTTTCTTAGCTGAAAGTTCTTACGACCCTCCTCACTACCCGTTTAGGACTCACGCAGTCATGCTTAACCCTGACTCCCCAGTGGTGACCAAAATGTTATGGAAGTTTTACGATCTCTTCTCCTGATTCTCCTTTTTGGGCCGGGATCCTCACGATTCCCACCCGTCATTTTCATTTTGAGCTGAAATTGTTACGACCCCTTCCCTGACCGCCTGTTTAGAAAATACACAACTGCTCTTGACCCTGAGAGAGTATTTCATAGGTGGCCAACAGAATATAAATTTCAGGAGTTATCGATCTTCCGAAATCATTTTTCCGTTTCTCATGTTCCTCATAAGTACAATGTTGGGGTAGGCATTGATTGACACAGCTCTTGTCCGCCCTTCCGTTCCTCCACTGTGGCCGTTGTTGAACGGTGGCTGGCCGCGAGGCGATTTCATTTTATTGCTAGTTCTCTATCGCGCGTGATATTCATTGTAATTTTATGGCTACTGTTGTGATGTATCATAGCCTGCCGGGGGTCGGGGGATAATCGATGCTATTGATTGTACCGGGGCTTGTTATGTTGTGAATGTGTGTTTGTATAAATGTGCGTGAGATTCTGCAGAAACTAGTTTGTGAGACCCAGCCGCGTCTAGCAGGGCGTTTTCGAGCTGTCAGTTCACGTTGCGTGTTGGAATGTTACCTGTTTCTCGAGATTAAATTTTGCAGGAGTGAGTCGAGGTTTTTTACTGGAATTGGGTGCTTATCTGTGATTTCAAGGGTTTCCTCCATTTGAAATTTGGTTGATACATTTTCGCTCAGATGGGAGCAGGGTCAAGCGGGGGCGTTGCGTTATTTTTCGCAATCGGAGCGATCCCCCACCATCAAATTTATTTCAAAACAGAAAATTTTTGAGACCCCCCCCCTCCCAAGGCTCGATTCCTAAGCAGTTTAAATTGGATAACTTAAACTGTCAGACGCCGAAAATTTGTTTAGTAGTCGGGCGCAAGCGTCTAAAACCTGAGCAACGCTACGATCCTTTGCTTTGGCCATTTTTACTCTCCTTCAGCCCTGTCGCGGTCGCAGAGGAGAGCGACGTCGCTGTCGCTGAGTTCCATGGTGTGCTATGCCATACATCGAGCCAAGTTACGTCTGACACGCGCCATCACCCGCGCAATTGCGGAGAAGGCGTCGGATCAATAACGCATAACCTTAGGGCAAATCAGTTCAAATTTAGTTCTGTAAAGGGGCAGGCACTAAGTTTCATACATCCAAGATGAGGTGGACGCAAGGAGAGAAATGGAAAAAGGAACTACGAACAAGGATGAAAAACAGAGGAAACCTGCACTAGATATATTACTCCGTCGCTGTCGCGGCACTTTTAACATCCGAATGTATATCACCCATCTATGGCGACTTTGTTAAACTCTTGCTTAGCAGGGAGTATTATAGCTCCCTAACAGCTGCTTCGGCGAGAATTCTGGCTCGCAGCGGTTTATTGAACCTTAGCACACGGTGGTGCAACACTAGTGGAATGCTCGCTTGCCACGCGGGCGGCCCGGGTTCGAATCCCGGCCGATGCACCAAAAATGGTGGCTTTTTTGCAACTTATGGTCGCTAGGGAGTATTATGGCCCCCGGTGAAGTACTTCTGCGAGTATTATGACTCGCACGAAGGCGTATTCGTGGGAGAGTGCTGAAGAATATGGGCGTGGCTTCTTTCTATATCGTCGAGGACACGCCTGATATCAATCAAATATCCGGCTATTATGTACAAGCATGTAAGCGGCGAGAAGAAAGTGATACTTGCCACTGGTATCTTAGAACAACGATAGCGCCCAGAGGTTCTGGTGGCATACCAGAACACCATCTGCAACCCTGCGGAGCGACCGGCGCATGCAAAGTGTTCCCGTGACAGCTATTTTCAAAGGTGAGAGTGTGGGTCCCGACATGATTCGTAACAGATGAGCGAATCCGTCGCGGTCGCAGACTGGCGGTATAAGAATGGCCTTTGGTGATCAAAAATATCGAGAATTTCGGGATATCCACCAAATTTCATTTTTGAACCGAAATTTCTGCGGCCCCCACTCCCGCTGCCAAATTTCGCAACCCCGCTTGATCCTGGATGGGAGGGTCGCATGCGTAATAACTGCGATTTATTTATGAGGAGGTGGGGGTCATATTGTCACTTTACGAGGCGTGATCCTCACAAAGGGTGACATCGGTGTTATCAAGGCTTGCTATACGATCGCTGAAGGGTCGTCCTATTGCTGGTAGTCGAGTAGTATGGGTTTACGACCAGAGGGTCGTACGCTGAATTAGTCAGTGATCCAAATCTTGAGAAAAAAGATCGTACTGTCATGTCATGTGCGAAAGGTTTACAGAGGGCGGCGTTTTTGTTATGACGGCATGTATTTCGACAAATGGGGTCGTATTGATGGAAATCGACTGGTAGGGCCCGGGTGGGGGTCGTACTACAGGAAATCATGCGATAAAGGTTTCTGGCTGAAGTCGTCGATGATCCCATTCTCGGAGAAAAGGGTCGCATGGAGAACGAATAATAAAGAACACTTTCACAAGTGATGAGGGTCGTAGTGTATATCATTAGCATAAGTCGAGAGGGATAGCGTTGATAATATTTCAATAATTGTATAGCAACAGGCATGGAAGGGGGGAGGTCTGGCGCACGCGTTGACTACCACTTCGGACGGCGTGTCCCACCGGTGGGACACCTTTTTTAAAAATCGATTTCTCCGTCACAAGAAGCTACTCTCGAACCTACATATGATCAATGTATTGACCTACCCAAGACCTGAATAAAAACCCCGTGGTCCATCAGTAGGTGAAATGCAACAACATATTTAGACTTCAGTAATCAGGTGGGCTGAAGTAGAGTAAAAAACGGCTGTAAAGTAACTATGGAAACACCTCATGATTGCTTTTTCCTTCTATTGCTAGCCATTAGGTTGCTTAGTAGAAGCCTTCCGTTCAAAACTCGTTTAGTTCTCTGAAAGCGTTGCAGCTCAGTTGACTCAGTTTTGGTTTTGAGTTGTTGTTTTTCGATAACGAAAGCGTCTCGGAAGCTCAAACTTCGACACTGTTCGAGCATCGTTGCTAGCTATAATATAGATACAAAAAAGTGAAATCAGTTGCTGGTGAGACGCTATGCAAGCCAGCGTGTCCCACCGGTGGGACACGTTATACGGTGACGCAATATTGCA
The DNA here is from genome assembly GCA_029168955.1 of Aplectana chamaeleonis. Classification (NCBI taxonomy): domain Eukaryota; kingdom Metazoa; phylum Nematoda; class Chromadorea; order Rhabditida; family Cosmocercidae; genus Aplectana; species Aplectana chamaeleonis. The sequence goes on along the minus strand of JAPDOI010000056.1, from coordinate 826,715 downwards.
CGCGGTCCGAACGTGCAGTCACCCAAATATTTTTAATGAACGGTCGAAAAAGGAGGGTCGTGTCGGTAACAGGTTAACCCATTCGCGACCACGCCTTATTTTGGGTGACTGCACGTTCGGACCAAGTTCAATATTGCGTCACCGTATAACGTGTCCCACCGGTGGGACACGCTGGCTTGAATAGCGTCCCACGAGCAATTGCTTTCACTTTTTTGTGTCTATATTGTAGCTGGCAGCGATGATCGAGCAGCATCAGAGTTTGAGCTTCCGAGACGCTCTCGTTATTGAGAAACAATTACTCAAAACCAAAACGGGGTTAGCTGAGCTGCAACTCTTTCAGAAAAGTAGACGAGTTTCAACCGTTTTTTCCTCTACTTCAGCCCATCTGATTTTAGAAAAGTCTTAATATGCTGTTGCATCTGACCTACAGATGGACCACGATTTTTTACTCAAGTCTTGGGTAGCTCATTACACTGATCAAGTGTAGGTACGAAAGTAGTTTCTTGTGGCAGAGAAATCGATTTTTGGAAAGGGTGTCTCACTGGTGGGACACGTGGTCGTGAGTGTGTTAAATATTTCGCTCAGATGGAAGGGTAGTACGCGTATCAACTGATAAATAAACTTTGTAGATGGGGGACGTAATATCCCTCTACGAGCCAAGATCCTCACAAAGGGTGGTACTCAAGTATGGGTTAATCGGTAGAGGGTAGGGTCGCATGATTAGTGGCTAATAATAAGGAATAGTTTCAAGAGAACATGGGGTCGTATTATCATGATAGCGGCTTGTCGTTATCAAACATTTGACTTCGGAGCAATGTCCACGATATTTGCCTTCCAGATTTTTTTTCTGAGAAGATTGGTCTGTGTGGGAGGGTCGTATGGCTAGCCAGTGAGGAGTAAAGTCTCGGTTCGTGGAGATCTTTTTGTCTTGTCATGAGCCTAAGGCCCATATAGGGCGGAGTTTTTTGTTATGAAGTAGCGTATTTAGACAAATGGGGTCGTATTGGTGGAAACCAATTTGTAGGGGTCCCGGATGAGGCTCGTTTTTTTTTGGGGGGGGGGGGCACGGGTGGGGGTTTTACCACAGGAAATCACGCAATAAAGGCTTCTGGCTGAAGTCGTCCATGATCCCATTCTCGGAGAAAAGGGTAGCATGGTGAAGGAATAATAAAGGACACTCTCTTAAGATGGGAGGGTCGTAGTGTATATCATTAGCAGAAGTCGAGAGGGATAGCATTGATAATCTTTCAGTAATTGTATAGCACCAGGGATGGAAGGGCGGGGGTCGGGCTACTGAGTATCTAAGATGTCGTGGGAGGGTTGCATGGTTATTGATTACGTGTTAGGGTTTTATGAGCTGATTGCCCAATGTTCCATATTGTTAGTGAAGGGTTTTGGACATTTTCTCGAAATTATTCAGGATTCTCTACACAAATCTACAAATTTTCCTTTTTTTGGGCCAAAGTTTATACGACCCCCATACACTCCCGTCTTTAGCGACTTAGGAACTGAATAGCGTCGAGTGGGGGGGTCGGACATTTAAGTGTACAAGAGTTGTTCCTGAACATCTTTAATGGATGACCTCACAAGGCTCGTGCTGGTGGACAGTTTCCCAAGGGGAGAGGGGTCGCATTTTAAAGTCTTCAGCAGAAGTCAAGAGAGTAACGTTGTTAGTTTATCAAAGTCCAAACAGCATCAGGTGGGGGAGGGGTCGGACAACTTTGTTTCCAAGGTATCCTGGAATGATAGTATCTTGACTAATTATTTCTCTGGATTCGGTTAGGAGGAAGTCGTTTGGTGAGCGGGGGGGGCACTGTGGCGCAGTATCTTGACTAATTATTTCTCTGGATTCGGTTAGGAGGAAGTCGTTTGGTGAGCGGGGGGGGCACTGTGGCGCGATGCACTTGGCCACGCCCATTTTTCCGTGCCGCATTAGATTTGAGCACCAACCCGGGGTTTCCTTCCCTGCCAAAATCAGAAGAGTCATGGCGGCACGGAAAAATGGGCGTGGCCAAATGCGATACAACAGTGCCCCTCTTCCCGCTCATATAGCACCAGTCGTTTTCTTGTATTATTTGTGAACGATTCCAAAGAGGGGGGGGGGTTGCGTGTTTGATGGGTGAGGGATGGTTTCACAACAGGTTACGCGGGGTCTTATGTCATCAGTAGAAGTCGAGAAAGAATGAATATAATCAGGAGAGGGGCTCGTACCCTGCCTCCACCTGTTGCGTAGGGTCTCGAAGCTACGACTTCTCTCCCTTGGTGACCAAAATTTTCGAAAACTGTTGCGAACCTCCTCGCTTGGCTTTGGGTCATTTGAGAGTATAGTTGGGTCCGCGGCTCGTTTCTTTGAGAAAAAAAACATTTAAATCTCATCCGCGGCTGGCGAGGGTGGTCGCGTTGGCCGGCCCGCTAGTCGATTCACGCCGAGAGAAGAGCGCAGCTGATCAGCTTACCACACCGTCTGCCTCGAGTGAGATTTACATGTTTTTTTTTTGCTTGAAGAAACAAGCTATGGACTTAACTGTACATCATGTCCACAATTTTCTCCAGTTTGTGATATGGCAGGGCCGTCGTTCTAGTTTCTGAAGGAATTCTAAGTATTGGGGGTCATACTATCGTGTGAACGACATTAACTGAAATTCCCTCGAGTTCACGTATAGAGTTAATATTCGTAATAATTCCTGTATCACACTTGAGTTCTTTGTTCGAACGTTCTTTATTGTTATACGGCCTGTTGGTTTCTGTTATTTCATAGTGCATTACTGTATTCGAAATGCGAAAACGAGTGTGCTTCGGGGGAACCAAACGGAGCGCTGAAAAAATTGCCCTCTTTGAATGGCCATGAAATTGTTACGTGTTAACCAGTGCGAGGGATAGTCCAAATAGATACACAGGGAAGTTTTTTTCATAACTTCTCAAAGTTAAGAATTCACTTCACATTCACCTGGAGTTCGAAGTTTTCGAGATTATGGTCTTTGCAGAAGCCAAATGTGCCTTCATATTTGGTTTAAAGGCTAGTGTAGAAGTGTTTTGTTAATTCTTTTTTGAAAGGCTAGTTCTGGTATTAGAAAAATTTAGGCATCTATCCGCTTCGAGCCGACCACAAATGAAATAGGCCAGAGGCACAATACCTACTCAGAAAAGGTCAAGCTCAGTAAGCATGCTAAATCTGAAAATGTCGCAAGGTGGACGTGAAGTTTAGTCGCGGTGATTTTTTTCTGAAGTAATGAAAAAGTTAATCTACTCGGTAAAAGTGGCTGAGTCAAAGTTTTCAGGGGTTTTACTACGTGCTGAAAACGGTAACGCAAGTGTCAAAACAAGGAACTTTCGAGCGATTCAGTTACTTCGGAAAAAAATTGGGTGGGCATAGTTTTGACGCACACTGTAGTACGTCACCAGTGACTGATCCCAGCGTAAATTGTGGCCGTGTTCATGAAACTACTGGAGCCTCTCGGGAAGGTTTTTTAGAGCCAGCCGATGTATGCGGCGGGCGGACTTTGGACCCTAGCGGGAGGCTCCCGTAGTTAGATGTACAGGCCATAAAACGGCCAAATTCTCACTGTCGACTGCGGACTACGCGCTGCGTGACCGCACGCGCTCGGAAAAGGACAGGTTTTGGTCGCCGCGCGCGGCGCCGATCAGTTGCTGTGGTGGGGTTTTTTTAATCTATTCCTCAACGAAATAAAAATTCGCATAATCCTAACACGTATGGAAACATCAACAAACATTACAAAAACCACTAATCTGAAGAAAAACAAAAGAATACATTAAAAAAACCCACCGCAGCAACTGATCGGCGCCGCGCGCGGCGACCAAAACTCATTTTATTCCGAGCGCGTGCGGTCGCGCAGCGCGTATTCAGCAGTCGACGGTGAGAATTTGGCCGTTTTATGGCCTGTATACGGCCACTGGAGTTTTAAAGATGGTATGTTAAGTTTTTCTGGAGTCATAAGAAGAGATGCTTAGAGAATGCTAAAATCTCCTAATGCACTTGGGTAGATCAAAAACGGCAAAAATATGAATTTTTTTTGAATTTCAAATGTTGGAATGTTTTTGGCTCAAACTTTGTCCAGGTGGGGGGGGGGGGGTGGGGCGATGAACACGAATATAGGATCAAATTTCTGTTTTTTTCAGCAGACTACGGTAGCTTACGGTAGACAAATGATGCTTTTCCTACAGTAGTCATTTGAAAAACTGAGAACGAACTTTTCGTTCGTGTTAAGAGCCCCAGAACACCCCTTAGCGAAATTCGGGCTGAAAATGTTTCACTTTCTCATGTCCAATAAATCTTTTATTATCCTATCTCTTTAGATCCTACCAATCTTTTATTATCCTATACAATCTAAATCTAATTCTTGATCTACCCAGGTGCATTAAGAAAGTTAACCACACTCCAAATTGTTCCTTATATCTTCCTCTTAATTTGATCTGGGATCACTTCCCAGTTAATGAACTAGTCTACAGTCGGGATGGATCCTAGTGATACCTTGCGCTCCCTTTTGAATGTTGACCCAAACTCAGTGCCATATGCTATGACATTGGTGTACCGAGTTTGCGTCAGCTTTCAATGAGGGACGCCAAGTATCACTAGGACGCATGCCGATTATACTTTGACCAAGTGGAATTATTCGAAAAATCATTCGACCAAAAAGCCGACTTCGAATTATTCAAAAAAGGTAATTTCTCGAATGATTCGGAAAATCGAATATTCGAAAATGGCCATTTTCCGCATTATTCGAAGAATCGAATATTTGAAATTCTACATAAACAGTCGAATGAATTCAGTAGTCGACCTTTTCGAATGAGCAGATTTTCCAGAACATTCCAATGTTCCGCGTTAGAATTGCGCGCCAAGGGTGCGTCTCAAATATGTGCAGGCTATAAAACGGCGAAATTCACATGGTTCCTACGCGTGCTGGTGCGGAGCGGAGGTTAGAGACAGTGAGAGAGCGGGGGGCAGACAGAGGCTGAGGCGTCGCGCGCGCCTCGAATGATGTGAATTACGACGTTTTACAGAGGGTATCTCACTCGAAGACAAAGCGGTTTCGAGCACAGTAAGGGGACGTGCTGCTAGGAGAGCACGTGCTCCTATTGTGTGTCAAATTGCAGCATGTGCCCGTCAAATACTACGTCAAATACGATACACATTCAACTCGATGACAAAACGATTTCTCAAAAAAGGAAAGCATACGACGCACTCTTGAGGAGGGACAGAGATGCCGATAGCGTCGTCGGTTTAATTACCCTAGTTTGGGGTACTTGGTACACCCCGCCGCTGTGGACCGTGTCTAACCGCTGGCAGCCCCAGATTGTGCTCAGCGAGTTGGCCGCGTCGCATGTGGGTGTTCCGGCCGCGTCGCGTGACGATGTGCTGCTGCGATAGCGCTAGGGTATCCTGCACCACGTGCTGATGTTATAAACTTTGGCAGCACGTGCTCCTGCGGTAAAATTTAGCAGCACGTGCTGTTGTCTGGAGCACGTGCGCCTGCGAAAAAGCTTCTCGATGGATGTGGTCACTCGAGTTGAATGCATATTCGACACGCATTGAATGCGGCGGTTTTCTGAGCTGAAGCACATCCTAGATTCTTTTCGAAATCTTGTAATATTCTGTAATCACTTCCAATTGGAATTAAATGATAAGGAGCAATTGTTTGGATTATTTGTCGCATATACGCACCAATTCGTTTTTTTAAATAGTTTGCCTTCTCGTTAAAACGTTGTTTGCCTCCATATTCAACAGTTTCCCATAAGAAAGACGGGAATGAGCTTTCCCGGAAAGTAGAGGAAAAGGTAAAGGCATATTTTTTTTTACTGACTTGAAAAGTGTAGTGAAAAGAAAACCGATTCATCATTCGACAGTCGATTGAAAAACTTGACTACTCATTCAAAAAGCCGAGAAAAGTGTGATTTTCCGAATAATTTGAAAGACTGAATATTGGAAATGTTCCAATTCCCTAATTTTTCGCAAAACCTGATATTCGACAAAGTTTTGAAAATGTCAAGGTATAGTGTGTAATCATGATGTACTTAATTCTGCAAGTGCAATAAATCATTTAGATGCACTTTTGTCAGTAAAGCGGCATATCTTATTTCAGATTTGAATTACTTTCAGTTGTATAATATACTTATCAATTTCAAATGATTTCATGTGATCTGTAGTAACGGAGTTTTTGTATTTCAGGGCAAGACCGAGTATCTAGTCAAGTGGAAGGGATGGGGAAACAAGTGGGTTTTTACAATTTTTTGATTTTCGTTTCAATTTTTTTTTGTTTCGTTTTGGAAACGTTTTTCGTATTTTATCTGTGACGATATTTCTTGTGTGATCAGCATTCTTTCCATATTTCAAATAATTTTTTGTTTCTTTTCCTACCGTAATTGTGTAATGATAAGTTTCGATGAGCAGTTGTTGATACAGCTTGCGCTGACCTTATTGAATGTCTCGTATAGAGGAATCGATTCTGAAGGGGACTATTGAACCGTACTGGACAATGGCGCTGGGTGTAGTCTGTAAAGGCGCGAAGCTTCTTTTTGTGTTCAACAAACAGAATTCACCCGCTCTTTCGTCTCCCTCGACTCGCCTGCCAGCCGGCATCTGAAGGGTGGACCGATAGCAGGGTCCAGGGGGGGGGGGGTGCGCATTGGGTTGTGTAGAGAAATCTAGTCCAGGAATGAATATTTTTTTGGGGGGGGGTCGTGAATTTTTTGTCTGAACTGCAGCTGGAGGGATGTGTACTGGACAAGATTTTGAGGTTTGTTTGCAGCCTTTCGAAAAAGTGCGGTTGGTTACGGTTCTTTCACCATGGTATGTCGAACCTCTAGATTTAACTGAAACTTTGGCCAGGGGGGTTATTGTAGGTGCTGATCACGAATCCACCATTCGTTTTTTGATTTTGTAAAGACTACGGTAGGCTACGGTAGGTTTATTGTCGCTTGTAAACTGGGATGATCTAAATAATGTGTGAGATTAGCAAAATTTTATTATTTTTATCAACTTTTTCTGTCTCAGAATTGACGAATCATTTCCAAATCGAGAAAATCTCAGAAAATCTAGGTTCGACGCAACGGCCCGCTGGACCCTGACCTGAAGTGATTCAGGCAATGTGTTCAAGTAGCAGATCTTTTTTCAACTTTTTTGTAAAATTCTCAGAAATTGTGGGAAATTTGACTTTTAGGGAGGGTCTTAGCTCCGACGAGGTTCGGCGCAACGAAACTACCCGCTGGGCCCTGACTTGGATTGATTCAAGCAGTGTTTTTGAGTTGCCAAATTTAAATTTTTATGATTTTTTTCTCGTACTTTTCGCACATTTTCTAAATTGTGGAAATTTGGTTTTTAGGCCATTGTCAGCAGGCTGAGTAGGCCGTTGCGTCAATTTTTGGAGGAGGCACGACCCCCCTTGTTGACCGAAAATTAAAATTTTTTCTACGACCCCCTCGACAATTAGACATCAAATTTGTATTCGGCACACATAGTAACCTCAGGCTATTATTACCACCTCATTTTGGCTTACCAAGTGGTTTAAAGAAGGTTCCCCTTTTTCTCTAAAAAATTTACCAGCCGTCCAATTTTTTTTTCAAAAATTTCCATGAATTTTTGCGGCCCCCGTTGTGCCGAGTCGTAACTTTGCTCAACCCTACCCTTCAGATTTGACCGAAAAACCGACCGACTGACTTCGGGGCGGAAAATTTAACCTCGGTTGGATTGGTCCGGCCCTTGCGCGCGCGTAGATTACCAGTATCGACTGGGTGGATTGCGGACGCAAGCAGACAGTCACAGGCGGACTCATTTGGTGGATTTTCTGCACTCGTCTCACTATTTCGATGTGTATCGATCGGGTGGGACTCAGTCGATCGACAAGATCTGACGGGGGCCTTGGGAAGCGTTGCAACTCCCTCCATTGTGTATTTTCGATTCTGTGGTCCAGGATTCAAGAAGTTCCTCGCCTATTCATAGTTTGCGGCTACTCAGAAAAATCAAAACAAGTTAGTTGTAATATAAATGTAACTTACTTGAATGTCTCAAGTAAATTACGTTTGTATTACATGTAATATACATTTATATTACATGTAACTTAAATTTATATTATATGTAAGTTACACTTATGTTACATGTAACTTACATTTGAATTTTCACTATGGGTGGCCATCACGTGACGCAGACGACACGCGACGCAGAGAGCGTGTCCCAGACCACACAGTACGTAAAAAAATGCTGTGCTGGGCCTTCTCTGCTGGTTTGGCGTCAAGTACCTCAAACTTGGGTAACTGAACCAACAGCAACGCCAGTCGTAAGCCTGACCCAGCGAGTGTATCAACCTTGGAAATATCTTCTTGGCCAATTTAAGTTACTTGCGACTTATATTGTGCCATTTGAGTTACATGTAACATATCGGAGACGCACTGCACGCAGGATCCTTTGAGAAACAGAAAACAAATTACTTGTAACATATCTAAGCTGATGTAAGTTACTTGCGACTTATTTCAAGTCATTTAAGTTACATGTAACATATCGGAGGCGCACCGCATGCAGTATCCCGCCGATATGCTGCATGTAACTTAAATGACCTGAGATAAGTCGCAAGTAACTTACATCGGCTCAGATATGTTACAAGTAACTTGTTTTCGGCCTTTTAAGTTAGAAGTAACTTGTTTTCATTTGTCTGAGTAGGTGTTGTGAAAACCATCCTGGCCATTTCGAAGCTCCTGTTTAGTACTGCTTCCCTCTTAATTTGTAGGGCTCTGCGATTTTGATAATTGTCTAGAAAATCCTTTTATTTGTTCTCATTACAAGAAGCTTTTATGTTTTCACCATTCCTGTCTAAATTACTCTTTCTGCACTAAAGTAGTTATTATAGCCATAAGTTTAATGCAGGATTAGTTCTTTCAAACATAAAGAACTGCTGACAGGGAACTGCAGCTGACACGTAATTTCTCAATAAAAAGCTCTGCCATGGGAAATCTGTTGCTCATCAGCTCATTGGATGACGAATACGAGTCTTTTGCAAGTGTGCGAAAATACCGGCCGCGGCGTGGATTCGAACTCGTTCCATCATTTCTCCATGAGTGGGAGGCACCCCCACTGCGCCAAGTGGTCGCGGTGGTTGTGACATCAAAGGGCCTCGTGTGAGCGCACCCCTTCGTCCATTCGCATGTATAATCACAGTGTAAGACCATTTCTGGCCCATGGTTGACATCGGTTCATTACGAAGTGCTTAAGGGATCCATAACTATCAAGCTGTGGTGCGCATGTGAGTCAAACCCTCAAAACGCTTATAACTCTCTGCAGAGAAACGGAGCGCAGCTGGGAAGGTCCAATTCGAATTTTTCGTCGAACATTGATTCTAATAAGTTGCATTTTCCTGGAAATGGCCACTTTCCCCTGTGACCTTCCCTTGTAACTAACAGGAATGTGTGTAGCGCGATAACTGATGAATACCTGTTATTTATACATGATGTCCATTATGTTTGAATTCCCAGTGGCGTTTTCCCTCAATTTGCGACGTGACCTTTGTGAAGTTTCTAACGGCATCTATGGTTTGCCTGTAATTAGGGCAGTCGGCTGCCATCGACTTGTGATTGGGGTAATTAAAGGCTAATAATGCCACAGTGAGAGAAGGTGGAGAGATTAATTGATTAGAGTGATTAGACTTAGTCATAGAATAATTAGTTCTCCTGTTGGCTGGTTCCACAATTTAATTATCTGAGTACAGTATTTATGTGAATTTTCGTGCTCCTGTGTGTCCCATTCTGTCAAAGTTTTGTTTTTTGCAATGCTAGATTTCTGAAAATTTAGCCTCCCGGCAAAAGTAACGTTTTTTTGGCTATGCCATTCAGAAGTCAAAAAAGTTTCAAAAATATCTTGAGCTATCTTACAAAGTGATTTGGCGCAAAATAACCTGAAGTAATTAAAAAGTTAGGGAATGAAGTGAAACAACTAAAAATGTGATTTGATTTCTTCGCTAAACTTATCAAAGCAAAATCAAGCGCGCAACGGAAACGTTTGTTCTTTTTGAAAGCTGTAATAAGAGAATCAGCGTAGGTCAAGCTAGATGAACGCAACGCTCTATTCCATAGCGTGTTTGATTGGCTTTGATAAGTTTAACGGAGAAGCTTGTAACATCCGATCCCTGATCTGTCACTACTTCGAGATAGTCGGTCTGTGATTGACCGCCAAATCGCATTTTTAGTTGTTTCACTTCATTCCCTAGCTTTCTTGATTACTTCAGGTTATTTTGCGCCAAATCATTGTTTAAGATATTTCAAGATATTTTTGAAACTTTTTTTGACTTCCAAATGGCATAGCCATTTCGTTACTTTTGCCAGGAAGCTAACTTTTTAGAAATTTCATATATTTTCCTTCCCCAAAGGTTCCTTTTCTGACTTGATTTTTGCCCAACGATTGCCGGTTTGGAGAGGTGAAACCTCCAACAGACGATATTGTCGTTCGACCACAAGTGAAAAATCGCTATTATTGATCATAAATATTCGATTTTGCATGATGAGAAGAATTTCCCAAACAAGGGATCTGGAGCCATCAACAATCAACACGCAGTTTGTACAACAGGCCAAATTCGATATTATTGATTGGTATTAATCGATAATGTTTGATGAGTAAAATTTCCAAACCAAGAGACCAAAACCCTTCAACAATCACCACTCCTCTCCGCATTTCTTGCCATGGGCGCGAAAATCGATAATATTGATTATCGATCGATGGCGAGTCAGGAGTACGAAATCTGACAAGTTAAGTATTTACCCCCTGCGACCTGTGTTAATTGGCCGCAGATATATCTACACACTATAGTTGTACAATTTGAAAAAAAAAATCGAACGAACGAAATTCGAGAAAATTTCGTTCGAAAAAATTCGAGCGAACGAAAAATGAAAAAAAATTCGTTCGAAAAAACTTCGAGCGAACGAAAAATGAAAAGAATTTGCTCGAAAAAATTTCGAACGAACGACAACGAGCGAAAAAACTTCGGGAAACCTCTCAAAAATCTCGTTCGTGTGCAACTATACTACATACCCTTGTTCCCACAGCCGTAACATGCCCAAGCAGTTTTGGCGCTCCACGGCTAATTTAGTATGTAAACCCACAATTTTGAACTACCCTTCGAAGTTAAGGTGTCAAGTGCAAATTGGAATAGGAGCGACCTGCATCCATTCCCAGCCTCCTTTCCAAAAACGAGCTTCCTAGCTCAATTTTAGGTGTACCAACAAGCAGGGTCAAGCGGGGCGTTGTGTAAATTTCCGAAATCGGAGCGACCCCACTCCCGGCCATCAAAATTTTTGCGATCCTCCGAAATATAATTTTTTGGCACTTTTTTTGCAAAGAAAATTTGAACTTTTTTGATAGTGGAAAGTATTTCTATCTTTTTTGCTTCCAGAAATTTTCATTTTTGGTCCGAAATTTTTGCGACCCCCCCAAACATTCAATTTCGGGCCAAAAAATGCGACCCCACCCCGTTGAGAAATTTCACAACCCCGCTTTACCCTGCCAACAAGATCGTGAACGCCAACTGAAAAAAGAAAAGGAGATTAACACCGAAATTGAGCGATTTTTTAACTTTTTCTCGAAAATCAGGAAACCATAAACCATTTTTGGGCGTTTCTTCCAACTCTTCGCGCTCTTTTCAATGCAATCTAGAGATAACTTTTACGTTCACTGTGAGTTTAGATTTCGGGAAAGCGGTTGTGCGCGGGGCCGGTTAAAGGCCAAGTCTGGTGCGAACGGCCTGCTCAATCCTGTCCTTAGGTGACCTAGGTGGAAGTTTTTTTCTCGAGTCCGAGACAGAAAAGGTTGAGAAAAATGTAAAACTTTTGTTTGCTATTCAAACACATTACTTGTATCACGTCAGATCAAGGAAGATTGCGCTAGCGGAGCGGCATTAAACCTACGGTAACCTTTGCAAAATCTGAAACTGCATAGTGGATCTGTTATCGGCACCTCGAATAACCCTGATGGTAAGGTTTGAGCTAAATCTAAAATGCAGAGATATTACGGTATAACAACTGTCAACCACCGTAAATCTTTTTCGTGGTAAGCTCCTCAAATACCCATCTGAAAGAAAAAGATCGGATTAGAGCGCGTTTTCAACTGTTTACCTAAGGGATCACTTAAGGGCGTAAAGAAGTGGAAATCCGCTTTATTCATGTGGGTTAGTGTGACTCGCCTTGCGTTGGACACTAATTTTACCAATTAGCGCATTTCAAAGTTCTCACCTTGCGCCGTTTTGATGAAAAGCAGGATTTAAAGCAACGATTGCCACAACGGAATTTTGTGTTTATAGGGGTTACTCCACGGGATCAAAGAGTTTTCCAAAGATTAAGGTGTCGTGACGTAGGAACTTTAGTGAAGCTTTCAGATCTTTTCACAAAATTTAAAAATTTCCAATTTTTTGGATGGTTTTCGAAATTTGTCCGTCTGCGAGAAAGGTGTGAGATGGGAACCGAACTGCGCATGTGACCCTGCTCAAAATTCATGTAGCGATCTCAAATCCGAAATATATTTCAATAATGTGTTTCCCCATCGATGGTAGTGCAAGACGAAAATTTTCACAAGCCCCTCCACCAGAATTTCTATTTGAGACCAATTTTTCTCCGAACTTTTTTTTCTCAACGAGTGGATAGGGGAGGGGGTCGTAAAAATTCCGGCGTAAAAATGAAAATAATGGGAGGGGATCGTAAGAATTCTTGTCCAAAAAACATTCTGAGAAGAGATTGTAGAAAACCTCGAAATTCTTGGTCACTGAGGCGGGGGGGGGGTTGTAATTTCACAGAGTTGCTAACAAATGCGCGCTTAACCGTGTGTTATGAAAGTTTTGCAATGTTTTTTTTTTCTGAATAACAAATTGTTTTGAATGGGTTTCTGCTACATTATACCAATGGTTTCACTGGGAAGGAGGGTCATCTGTAATTCTACACCTGCTAGTCGTTTTCGTATTCATTTCTGCCCTGTCGAGCAGCTGCTATTCTTCACCTATAATTAGTTTGTATAGCTTTAAAAACAGTTATTTGCGTTGCATCGTTCAATTTCGCTCAGGATTTGTTTAATTTTTCCGGAGAAATCGGACGCTAAAGTATCGACTTTTGAAATTTTTAAGGATTCATCTTTACAGTCGCAAATTATTTATAAAGACTCATTATTCTAGTCGATGATTCGATTATGCAGAGCTGGGAAGTTTCGGAAATTAAATGTTTAGTTGGAATCTGCGCTAAAGCGTTTTTTTTCTCTGGTGTTCAAAAAGTCGAGCTTCACTAAATCGATTCTAAAATTTTTTTAAAAAGAAATTCTTTTTAGATAAATCTTAACGAAACCTTACCTACTCAAAAACGTCATCTATTTCATGGCATGAATCAAAGGTCCTTAGGCGATTCTCGGCCCCGTTGTTGCTATTCGGGCCAACTTGAGCAGCCCGGACAGCAACAGCGGTGGCCCGTAAAGCACCAGCAGTGGCCAGGGCAGCAACAGAAGCCGAACCGCAGATTGGGAGAACGAGCCGAACTGTCAGGCGGCTCGGGGCCGATAATCGCCTGAGTTACTATAGAGAACTGACGAAATGCGTCAAGAAACGTGCCAAAATACTATATTTGAGTAGTCATGAGTTGCAAAGTGCACTTTATTTGCCAAGCCCCGCCTCCTATTACAAGTTGATTGCTCAGATACGTTCGTTCTGGCGGGCTTTTGGCGCTTCCAACGCCGTGGGTTGGCTAGTAAAGGCCGTACGGGTCCATTGACGTCGTTATCCCAACCATTTTTGTGAGCATGTATGCTACCTTGGGAGATTTAAATTGTAAAATAAAGAGCAGACCGTAAAAAACTTTGTTTATATTCCTTATTCTGAAATCGAAAATCAAACTCTGTTCCATATGCAGAGTCCAGTGGAATCAAGACCGGACGCAACGAGGGGAGGGTCGTTAAAATTAAGGCCAAAAAAGGAAAATTTGGAGAGGGAATTGGAAGTTTTTAGGCTAAGTTCCCACCCAGGGGGAGGGGTTCGTAAATATTTTCGATAGTTTTTAAAAACTTTTGGTCACGAAGCGAGGGTCGTTGCTGCGCTGATATCGGTCGTAAGATCCAGCTGAACCCTGTCTACATATGTTTGAATACTGGTCAAATGCGATTCTGAGTCTGCTCGGTGTGACAATATGAGAAGTGTCAATCGCGGTGATCCCTCGGGAAAACGGGTGACAGGTGGGGCGCGGGTGGCTGTTGGAATATTCGGGCGAGAATTTTTTGGAGGGGAGCGTGAAATTTTCATTTGAAAACAACAAAAAATTGAGTTCCTTACGTGTTTTGAATTTTTGAGGGGGAGAGAGAAAGAGAGTCCATGATATGGCACCTACTTCTACAGGTACCAAAAATACTGATTTTTCCTTTCCATATGTTCTGCATTGAAAACCGACGAAATCGACATTAATTTTCAAGTTGGCGAAGATGAAAACTTTGATGTTCAGCAATCGTAAATTTCAAAGCAGAATGGCCGCCATAATTGCCATGTGAACAGGGGGGTCTTTCTAGACCTTCTGGGCATGAATGCGCGCGACAGATTTGGGTTGGGCCACAAAGGGGCTGGATTCCAACCCACATCTAGGAGGTTGGTTTGGCGGTGTTTGGAAGGGGTTTGACCGCTCGAGCGTCCATATGTTTTCATTCTTAACAGAACCATCGTGATGGTGTCCATTTAATTTTACTCCTCTATTCTCTTACTTCATTATCCTTATTTTTTAGATAGTATTCCTCTGTCCTTTTCGATGATTTCTTCGAATAATCGGAAGTAATTTTGAATCTTGTCTGCTATGAATTTTTTTAGGTCCACCTTACCACAACTGCACGTGATCGTAGTCTATATAATATAGAAGAAGACATTTTTCGAAGCTCTCACACATTGTATAAGCAAATTGTATAAGCATTTTGGAAGGTTTTGAGAAAATGGAGCATTTTTTTGAAAATCATATTTTTTTGCTGGGACACATCAAGTTTTTCCTTACTATGTGGGGCACGCAACTTTTTTAAAGGCAGTGTCCACGATAAAAACCATGTCTGATTTTCTGGTAGAGATCGGCAGCTGCGGGGCCTAGCGCAACCCTAACGTTGAAAAAACTAAGAAAATTGAGCTCGGAACGGTCTCCTACGGCCCCAAAGTTGGACACCCGTCAGCTCGTCACACCCCAGATGAACTTTCCACGCCCACCGACGTGAACAAATGAATGCTCGAGATTGTGAGATGAGCGATGGTTTCCGGTCAATAGCCCCGTTCTTCCCTTTATTCCCAACTTCTCTCTTTTCTCAGGTCAGCTGGCATACATCGGCTGCAAAAGACGGAAGTTACAAGCCTCGGACAAGTCGTCCACCATGCTTTCCTAGCTCAATTTCTGAGGCACCTTAACTCCGTTCCTAGAAGGTCTTGTGAGATTCCAAAAACATCCTTGGAATCAGCATGGGACCGGCTTCAAGATAGGCGGAAAAGCAGAAAAACGATTATTATCGTGGACACTGCTTTTAAACGGGTCGGCAGAGTATCAGAATAACTTTTTAACAGTGATGCTCGAACCATTGCTCGTTATGCTGTTTAAGATCCCAAAGTTAACAGCATCAAAGTTCCATTCAAGAAGGGTGAAGCCGGAAAGCATTAAGAGAGAGCTTATCAGCCTAGTTTCACATATTAGTCCTTGCTGGTCCTTCGAAACAGTTTCCATTTTTGCTACGAAAACAAACCAGCTAAGAATTGTGTGAAGTTGCTGGGTTTTATTAAAACCTGCAAAAGAAAATCAAAAATAAAAATCGGAAAGAGTAATGTCTTCAAATATAGTGAATGTTCCTCCTTCCGGGAATTATTTTTCCTACAGACATTAGGTTATCGGCACAATTATCATTCTTTTACGCCGAAACAAAAAATAATTTTTTTTGAAATGCTTAGTTATAAATCGCAGAGAATTCGAGAAAATGATTGAGATTTTGAAATGGAGAAAAATAATTAAGGTATACATATAAACGTTTGTCACAATTCAAGGGAGAATTTGGCTTGAATTTCCGAACGTTAGAATGCTTACTTCGACTACGAAAGTAAATTCAAAGTTGGAAGTGCTTGCTTTAGTTGAATGGAATGAATTCAATCAATAGAATCTTACTGATAATGAGTTTATTTGACCAAGCCGCGGCTCTCCTTCATTCCAACAGTAGACCGATCAACTTAAAGGCAGCAGACACGCTCGAAAAAGTTGTTGAGATAACTACTTTTCTGAAGTCGCATGGCTCCTAGTAGACTGCTCACGCCGTTGGAAGCGTCAAAAACGAGTCGAAGCTACTAAATTTCAGCAATGCAAATCGAAAAATTTCTGCAACCCCGCCCCTAAGCTTCTGCAACCCCGCCCCAAAATACAAACTCGTCCAGATTGATAGTACTAATACGGTCCCTTTGGCTGGTTTTTGATGCTTCCAGCGAGGTGAACGTTCCAGTTTAGGCTGTAAGAGTTTGTGGGCTTCTCTATCTCAGCCGATTTTTTGCTAATATTAGCTGTTTCATCCGCGCGCCGTAAAACTCGTCCACTTTCACCTGATAACAAAATAACCATTATTCCTCTATTTGCACACAGTTTTCGTTCGTTTTTTCGTCAGTTCCCAATACAACCAGCTCCAAACCTTTGATTTATGTCATAAAATCGATTCCATTTTTGAGCGTGTCTGCTGCCTTTAAAAGCAGGGTTCACGATAAGAATCGTTTTTCTGCTTTTCTGCCTGTCTTGAAGACGGTCCCATGCTGATTCTAATGATGTCTTTGAAATCGTACAAGACCTACTGGGAACGGAGTTATGGTCCCTCAAAAATTGAGCTAAGGAAACATGGTGGACGAGTTGTCCGAGGCTTGTAACTTCCGTCTTCTGCAGCCGATGTGTGCGAGCTGACCTGAGTAAAGAGAGAAGTTGAGAATGAAGGGAAGAACGGGGCTACTGATCGGAAATCATCGCTCATCTCACAATCTCGAGCATTCATTTATTCACGTCGGTGGGCGTGGAAAGTGCATCTGGGGTGTGACGAGCTGACCGGTGTCCAACTTTGGGGCCGTAGGGGACCGTTCCGAGCTCATTTTTCTTAGTTTTTTCAACGTTAGGGTTGCGCTAGGCCCCGCAGCTAGCTGCCGATATCCACCAAAAAATCATATATGTTTTTTATCGTAGACACTGCCTTTAAATTATAATTTGAATGACAATCTCATTGAACTCCTTCGTGTTACATTATGCTAAATTCAATAAATGTCCTTTCAGACTATATAGTCGTATAGTCTTTCATTGCGAAGGTAAAAACGCATAGTGTTATCAAATAAATTTGGAGGTAAAAAAGGATGGATGAATAAACGCAGAAATGTGTTGTAAGGGTTTCGTGGAGCAAGCCCGAAAGGAAAAGGATAATTTGCTTTACCAGAAGAAGGGAAAGGAAGGCAATTTTTAACAGCAAATTCTTTAAAAAAAATCCCGATATCGATCAACAGCTCACGTAGTTATGGGGGCCTTGCGAACCTAACCCTTTTGCGCGTTCTTGCATGCCGTATCGTGCGTAACTTCACCAACCCTCCAAACCCGGGTTCGCTGACACCGCTGATCCAACCCGATCCCACGCCGACGCCCCAAACCCTGCCTAACCCCAACCTAACCCGCCGCGTTCGTGCATGCCGCCCTTGGGGTGGTTGACAGTGTCAAGCGGTTACCGCACAACAGGGGGCGTAGAGGAAAAGAAAAGAAAATTTGGAACGGGGCGTTGAAATCTTGTTGCCGAAATGAAAAAACCGAGTGATGATGTTAGAAAGTGAAAATCTCACAAAACTGAACATAGTGAAAATCAAAATGAACCTCTAAGAAACGCCACACTGCAAACCAATGTAATAACATTTTTTAAACTGCGCCCGAAATTACGCTCACGAGTCCTGATTTCAATTGAGTTGTGGGCACCGATCCTGTTTCACTCATTAATCGTAGAAGGGACGATTAACGATCCCCCATCCAATTTTCGATTCCCTTTATTTCTAGAAAAAAGGTTCCAGATTCTCTGTTGAATTCTGTACAAACCGATATTCGTCACTCCCTCAGAACTATAAAATTGCTGAGTATTTCGCCCTGAAAACGTTTTTGCGTTTTTCAAAACCCGTTGTCTCCAAATGCGTTTTTGCACGGAACGGGATAACAGGGTTTTTGTATAAAAATCCTTGTAGTTCTAAATAGCGTTTGAACTTCCTAACCGTAATCCCTATTGGCTGTACTCAAGTTTACTGAAAACTGCCCTGAAAGCTTTTTCCTGCCATTTTTTACGGAGCGCAATTTTATGAGCATTAAAAATTCAACACCTCCACCGAAAAATATTGTATAGCACAATTTTTTTTTCACGAAAATTTCCAAATTTTCTTGAAAAATTTCGATTCCGAAAATCACCGAGTTCAATTATTCAATTTCAATGAATGATATGATTCAAGGGTACGCAGAAACTTTCAACGTTTTTTCGAAAGTTTTGGTTACCGAAGAGGGGACGTGACCCCGTCGGCAGGGTTGGGTGGTTGCTATCCCGCGTGGTAACGGTGCGGACGTAAAAATCGGAAAGCGGGGGGGGACGTTGAAATGTTAGATCGATCTTGAAAATTCTGCGGGATGCTTCTAATAGGGATTGAATTGAAACACCATTAAGCTGGTCAATTAGGAACGTGGTGTTAATTAGCAACTAAAATATAAAAATTGATGGAGGAAAATTTTCAATTTTTAATTGAAAATTTCAACTCCCAAAATTGACGAAAAAGGTTCACCGAGAACGTCAACATGTTCAACAGTTTTTGAAGAGTTCGAAGTAGGCACCTAGCTCGTACGATGTGGTTGAATTTGTTGAAGTCAGGAAAGTTAGTCTGAGTCACGATGTTGAACCTAACCAGAAGCGGACATTTTCTCGATAGGTTAGTAGATAAAAATATGATAAAGTAGAAATTATAAACGTTACATATTGTTTAGAGTCGCTGAGGTCGTCCAAAATCAAGTCTGTCGCAATAATTTTGCCTCACCCAATTGAAAATGATCAATTACACCATTGCTTTCCACGCAAACTTCTCGCGTACGCCTTAACCCTAATATTTGCAGTTGTGTGTGTGTGTGTGGCAGTTCAATCAAATATGGGGTGGTGGGGGTGTCTGGCGGTGGCCGACAGCAAGTGTTGATCGATGCGGGTGGGGGGCAGCCCGTCCAAGCATCCATCACAGGCCTCCTTCTATTCGCCTACGCGCGAGAATTGCACCAGCCGTTGCCCTGCGTCTCTAGATCACACATAACTCGTCGCCGCGCGATTTGCAGCTCGTGGCCGCCTCCTTGACCCGTCTGGCTTCTCTGCGCTCTGATCTCGCCGCGGATTCCATGGTATTACGGTAGCACAATGTATGGTAGTTGGAGTGATGTGAGAGATACGAATGCACTCTTGAACGAAAGTCAGTCCGTTGTTGAAATGAGGCACAATGGTTTCGAATTCTCTGGCAAATAAATGATTGCTGTGTCCTATTCACAATGTAACTATGGACTTCGGTGTGGGCATCAACAGTTTGGGGGAAGTGGAGCTGTTCAAACAGGAGTTCGAGAATGCGGGGATTCAGCTGTTGGATGGATCTGTTTAAGGAGAAAAACGCGAGAAAGCGCAGCCGTATGCATTCTGGCCGAAGCCTACAAGCAGTATTGTATTTTCAAGGGAAGTATAGAAAGCGTAGGTCGGATTTGCGGAAACGAATTGTATTGCTAGTATTTCTTGGGCTTTTATAGGAAAACTGCGCAGTACCCCGTCCCGAGCCGCTGAATCCGTGAAGCTCAAAGCGGTCGTTTCTTTGTGCTTTTGATACATTCCAAAACGCTTAGTAATCTTTCCACAATCCGCAAACGAAACGGACTTCGTAAACGTGTTTAGGACCAAAAACAACTCCCCTGAGCAAAGTTTGGGTGACAGCACATTTTGCGAACTTTGTGCAGACTGATAGCGTTTTGGACTTGTACGGATGGTCGGTTGAGCGGTTAGGGGTTCTGAAAGCGCTTCAGAAAATTGTTCTAGATTTGACTTAAAAATCTCCAAGGCGGGGTTTTTCGGGGCGCTGATCAGGAATCTGAAGTTTATTTTTCGATTTTCTCGGCTAAATTCGTGCGAAGCTTCTCACTGGTTAAGATTTGAAGGCAAAATCGATTTTTGACGACTTCCGGAATGTGACGACAGATGTGGCTCAGTTCGTTCCTCTAGGTGTTATTTGGAGTGCTCAACACGAATCTGATGCCAGTTTATCGATTTTTGACTGAACACGGTAGATTACAGTGGTTATACGGTAGTTTGGTCGAAGTCTCAGATTTTTCTCAAAGTTTCTATGTGGGGCTTATTCGAGGTGGCGAATACGAATCCGATGTCCATTCGCAGATTTTCGAACTGTTAGGGTAGGTTTTGCCCCCTAAAGGCACATTACATACTGTAACCTATAGTGAACCTCAGAATTTCGACAAACAGACCCCGGATTCGTTTCCAGCACCATTGATTACCCTTCCATACGAGATTTTGAGCAAAATCTGGTTTTTTTTTTCACAACACCCTGAAATTCGCCTTGCCTTGTCGCTACGCTTCAAAACGCTCCTCACTTCTTTTAGATTGAGTCTAGGTCGCTGCGAAGGCCATATTCGGATTCTACGTCCAAAAGTGGTTCTAGAAAAGTTCATTCAATTCGGAGTGGCCTTTTTTGGGCAAATGGAGTTCCGTTGTGAGACTTTGACCAAACTACCGCACACCCACCGTAATCTACCGTAAGCTGCCAGAGGTCGAGAAAAGGACTTCAGATTCGTGTTAAGCTATCCTAATAATGCCCAAAGAAACAGTTTGGGCCACACCTATAGTAGCATTCTGGAAATCATCGAAAGTCGCGTTTTTCGCTCAAATTTTCTTTGCGATGGGAATCTTTGAACGAAATGAGTATGAAACAACCTCACAAATGAACCAAGGATTCGTGATCATCAACCCAAAGGACCGCCATGGGGAAGGTTCAAGTCAAAAGTGAAACATTTTTCCTAAACTCATTCAGAATCCCCCATTTGATGTAAGGAAACGCTCAACCAACAATCCGTACAAGTTCAAAACGCTGTTACTCTATGCTAAGATCGAAAAATGACCGTTCAGCCAAACTTCGTTCAGGAGAGTTATTCTGGGAGCTGAATCCTATTATGAGATGCGTCTCTAGATTCTCGAATAGTTAGTGCGCGTTTCGGAAGCAGGGTTGGGCAGGGTTGCGACCGGTCGCAACGGGGGTCGTGAAAATACGGGAAGTTTGTCAAAAAAAAAGAGAGATTTGGGGGATTCGTGAAAATTTTAGATAAATTAGGATTTTTTTCTTATTTCTAATGAATATCCTTCAGTTTTGTGGGACATGTTAGTAAACTGCATTTTGAAATAATTACTCTCATTTCGCGTGCTTCATTGTGGATTCGCGGGACATATTGGTTACAAATTCGAATTTATACATTATTTTCACTATAATATGTATTTGAAAAAATGTGATTTACGTGCAACACATTGCAAAGGGTTACAGCACGTTGCGTTTTACATATATTGAAAAAAAATCATCCCAGGGGGGGGTTCGTAAAATTCTGATCACCGGTCGCAACGGCCTGCTCAACCCTGTTCGGAAGGTGCATCGGGCAGGAAAATCAGCGGAAAAACGTCCATCACTTCTTACCAGAGTAGTTTTATGCAGCTGATTGTGAGAAAGCATATTTGGACTCTCTGTCAAAAAATGGTTCTAGAAAAGTGCATTTCATTTGGTATAGTTAGGCTGACTAATAGTAGTTTCTTTGTAAGCAGCTTTACTATGAATGCCCAAGAGATACATTATTATACTTCTTATTGTTAAACGCTCTAAGCATTTTCCTTGTCAGAGTGCTTTAAAATTTTAAATTTTAAATAGTTTTTGTGTGTGTTTTTTTTTGGAATCGAATGAAAACTCTATTGATAGTATAAGTTGATTGAACACCTCTTAAAATGAATTACTCTGCTGTGTTGAAGAATATTAATTATTGAATGATATTTTTGGAAGGGGTTTTGAAAAATTGAAAGTTTTCACGGGGAGGTTGGAGGTAGGGAAGGAAGCGTAACGTTTAGTGGTTTTTCTCCGTCTGTGGTGTTCCACATGCCGCAAACGCGAGCGAAGGTTTCTTGATGTGTCTGCGATAAGATAGGTGACCTTTTGCATTAATAAAATGCATGCTGCGTGGAAGGGCTCGGAAACATTGATATGGGAGATGCAATGGTCACGTGTTTTGGTGGTTTAATAGTCGTTTAAAGGCAGCATACACGCTCACAAACATGGTTGAGATAACAGCATAAATAGGACCGCCTGGCCCCTACCATGTCCTAAACGGCGTTTGAACCGCTGAGAACTATCCAGGTTGACAGAATTCGAGCATTCCCGTCTCGAAAGCATGTGGAACCCCACCCTTACGAAGAACAGAATGAAGAGTGGAGCATGTGAAAGCATTTAATAGCTTAGAGTGATAGCTTTATCAATTGAGAGTCTACGAGAGAAACGGCTTGATTTACCTGAATATCACATGTCTGTGTACTGATGAAATGCTCCATTTTATAAGCCAGCCGGAGTAGAGCGGCATTCTTGAAAGTGGATGGAAATTAATCGGTATGTTAACAAGTTATAATCAAGGAAATCTAGCTGTTTCTCTCGTAGGCTCTCATTTGATAGTGCTATCACTCTAAATTATCAAATTCTTCCACATGCCTCACTCTTCATTCTGTTATTCGTAGGGGTGGGGTTCCACATGCTTCCGAGACGGGAATGCTCGAATTATGCCAACCTGGATGGTTTTCAGCGCTTCGAACGCCGTTGACGACACGGTAGGGGCCAGGCAGTCCTTTTTATGCTGTTATCTCAACCATGTTTGTGAGCGTGTATGCTGCCTTTAACTGTGGGTATTGTGAAGGTTGAAGGTACTTCATGGGTAACGAATGCCTGGGTACAGATCGTGGATTGAAACAGGTTGTGGGTTCCTGATGAAATTTTAATTTTGTAGCAGGATGCAGCAGCTCGTTCGTTGGCAAGGGTCTTTTAGGAGTTACGACCCCCGCACTGCTAAGGAATTTTTTTGGAAAATTTTCAAAATTTAATTTCCGATTTTCTTACAAGGGATTGGCAACTGGTCACAAGCGCGATTTCCAGCGAAATTCACACCGGTTGATGTATTTTCAATGAAGTTCTCAAATCTATGTTTTTAGTCACTGCGGAGTTCTGTGATCGTAGTTAAGCAGGTTACCTGAGTTGGGCGCTAGGGCACCTACTAGGTAATTTTCAAGGTGTTCAGGAAATTTGTTTTGGATTCGGCTCAAAACTTCTTCCCGGGGGTTATCCGGGGTCCTGAACACGAAATTAAGGTATTATTGTCGATTTTTGGGAAATTTCGACAAGTTCTGCACAAAGACCTCTCAGGGGGAAAAAAATTCGGTGCAAAATGCTACTTACTTTTGATGGTTTTCAAGACGCAATAATAGATTTCCCTCGTAACTACCCTGTTAAGATTATTCGGAGCGCTCAGCTCGAGTTTGAGGTCCGTTTATCGATTTTCGATAGATTGCGGTAAGTTACGGTGGGTATGCGGTAGTTCGGTAAATGTCTCAGATTTGGCTCAAAATTTCTCTGTGGGGGCTTTCTAGGGATGATGAACATGAATTTGAAGTTTATTTATTGATTTTCGAAATACTGAGGTAGCTTACATTAGTTAAATAGCATTATCTTCACCGTAATCTACGGTAGGCCTTAGAATTGCGAAAAACTGACTTTAGATTTGTGTTCAGGACTCCGAATAACCCCTAGGAAATTTTTTGAGTAGAATGTGTGACATTTACCAAACTACCGTATACCCACCGTAACAAACCGTAATCTATCGAAAATCGATGAACGGACCTCAGATTCTAGTTATGGACCCCAAATTAGCTTAGAGGGAGGTTTCGAAGCAAATCTATCATTGCGGTTTGGAAATCATCAAAAGTCGCATTTAGCTCCGAAAATTTTCCCTAATGAGAGTCTGTCTTTGTGTCGAACTTGTCGAAATTCCCAAAATTTCGACCATTGGACTTCAATTTCGCAGTCAGGACTCCGGATAACTTTAGAAATGAGTTTTGAGTCGGATCAAAAGCATTTTTTCTCAACACTCCGAAAATTGTCTTGCGGTTGTTCCCTTATCATATTGTCCAAATGAGGAAACCCGCCATAACTCCGTTCAGAGAACTTCGCATCTCGAAACTGCGTAAGAAGCAAAGATAAATTTTTGTCTTCCTTAAGATGTTTCCGATATTATTTTCGATATAATTTTTGTTCATTTAAAGGCAGTGGTCACGATGAAAAACGTTATCGAAAAAACTACAAAAATCAGCTTAGATATAAAACAGCTCAAAAACTATGAAGGTAGCGCGGTGAAAAACGGGCTAGAATTAGAGTTATTGAGACCCTAAACTTCGAGTTTGTGCACACGTGCACAGAAAGATCAGAGTCTCATGCCAAGCAGTCGAAAATCATCGACACTCAGAGGAAGAAATAAATGCAAATTTACCTAATAAAACAGTTGAACAATGAAAGCAAGCACTTCAGCCAATGTTTTTGACTAGATGTGTACATAAATCCAGAAGTTCATTGATTGAAATTCAATTTCAAGCCAGCTGATGTTCTTGATATTAGAGATCATCGATGCCGATGATGTGGGGTTGATTCGTCCACCATCAAAAGACAAGAAAGTTCAGGTTTCGGATTTGGCCCAGAACAGCTTTTTTCGCGATTTTCCCTTATAGGTTCTACTACTCTATACCCAGAAAAGGGTTTAGAGAGGAAAAGAAGACGAGCTTTTGAGCGCGACCACTGCCTTTAAAGGCAGTGTCCACGAGAAAAATCGCTTTCGAGTTTCCACCAGAAAACGAAGGTTTGGAGTCTGACTGTATCATCAGTGAAGAAAGAATCATGAAAAACGCTGCGAAACATCCAAAACCAGCTCTTCTTTTTGAAAGCCATATTTGAACGGTGGATGAGTTGCGCGGGCATGGGCCTGAACTAGACAGCGTGCGCAAATGCGCCCCACTGCTAAAACTCAGCCGCGCTCGCGCTCCAACGCTAATGTAGAAGCGGACCAAACTGTTCCTCGGAAAACTCGACCGCGAGCGGACTTCGGAGCCGTATGGAGCTCTTTCGGGCTCGTTTTTGTTCGTTATTTCGACCCCAGTTCTCCAATGAGACCCTGAGCTTTCGATTTCCGGCCAAAAATCGAGGACGAAATTTATCGTGGACACTGCCTTTAAAGGCAGCATACACGCTCGCAAACATGGGCGAGATATCAGCATAAATAGGCCCGCACGGCCCCTACCATGTCCTCAACGACGTTTGAAGCGCTGAAAACCGTTCAGGATGACAGTATTTGACCATCCCTGTCACGCAGGTCCGTATTTTCACACCCCTTCGAGTAACAGAATGAACTTCAGAAAACATGTGATAATTGGGAGTGATAGCACTATCAAAAGGGAGTGCACGAGAGAAACAGTTCGATTTACCTGGATATTACATGTTTGTGCACTGATGAAATCCTCCATTTTCAAAAGTCATCCAGAGTAGAGCGGCATTCTCGAAAGTGGATGAGAGTTTGAGGGTGTTTAGACAGGTTATATCCGGGTTAATCGAGCTGTTTCTCTCGTGCACTCCCATTTGATAGTGCTATCACTCCCAATTATCACATGTTTTATCAAGTTTAACTTTTCATTCTGTTACTCGAAGGGGTGTGAAAATACGGGCGTGCGTGACAGGGATGGTCAAATACTGCCATCCTGGATGGTTTTCAGCGCTTCAAACGTCGTTG
Organism: Aplectana chamaeleonis; assembly: GCA_029168955.1. Taxonomy (NCBI): domain Eukaryota; kingdom Metazoa; phylum Nematoda; class Chromadorea; order Rhabditida; family Cosmocercidae; genus Aplectana; species Aplectana chamaeleonis. The sequence goes on along the minus strand of JAPDOI010000056.1, from coordinate 800,831 downwards.
ACGATATGGTAGGGGCCGTGCGGGCCTATTTATGCTGATATCTTGGCCATGTTTGCAAGCGTGTATGCTGCCTTTAAAGGCATCATTTTTGTTGGGGGTTTTTATTAAATTTTTGTGGTTTTCTTCATTTATCAACTATTCATAAAATTATTCTCACCCGAAAGAATGTTAAACTCCTTTTCCAAGTTTTCATTTTTTGCTCAAATTTTTTCACGACCCCTTATCATCTGTTAACAAAGTATTCTATCCTGCTCTACCATGGCAAAAGTTTTTAATTTTCTACCTGATATGTCTTTTGAATATCTTGTTTCGTTCGTGCTTAAGGTAGATGAAATTACCCAAGTTTTAAATTATATATCGAGAATATATCGTGGGGTATAGCGGGCTCACTTCAATATTTTCTGTGCGCGCATACTCTATAATTAATGGGGCCTCGGCTAGCGAACGTTAGAGAAATGGGCTATCGCGAATGGGGAATATTTGGGGACGTCGCTATGAAGCTCGCATTCAATCGTCTGCTCAATGATCCTGAAAAGAACACATTTTGGAACGAAAAATTCCCTGGAAAATATTGAAAATCTCTCTTATAGTGGACGAGTTTGTCCCGAAAGTTTCTTTTTGGGAGTTAATATCATTTCCGCCATATTGTTTTTTTTTCAGGCATAACACGTGGGAACCTCGTGAGAATGTGCTAGATGATCGACTGTTCGAGGAGTTCCAGAAGAAGAAGCAGAAGGAGAAGAAGCGGAGTTCGAGTGGGAGCGTGGGGAAGAAGTCGGAGGTGCGTGTTGCGTGGATTGAGATTTGTTGCCTAAAAGTGCATTGGTCTGACCTTTCAGACGACTACACCGCCGGCGAAAAAACCGCGACGATTGGCTGGTGGCGACATTCGGGATGAGAGCAGTGAGAGCAGTGATCATGGTGGGTTTTCCATCGGATTTCGGAAAATCGTTTCGAAAAACTGTGATTAGTTGAGTAAATATTGTATTGTTAAAAACTCGGTTTTTTTTCGAAAAGCTTTCGTATAGAACTTTTTCTCGGACCGGCTTTTCTGATATCTTCACGTCATTTGAAGTGTCCGAATAGTCAAAAAGGCAGATGTTTTGGTTTTAGGGTTAGGCGGAATATTTAAAAAAACCCTAAATGTTCTTTAATGGATTAGGGACTTCCCAGATGTCCTGTTTTCAATTTCTGCGGGATTTTGTCCAATTCGCATTGGCTGAAGGGTTCGTGAGAGCCGGTCGCATCGTCTCACCATTAGAGGGTGTTATTTGAGTGCTTGTGTGTGAGATTGCCATTAGGAGGAGCCTGCTGATTATTGCATGTGGGTACGACGATCTTAATTGGTCGTTTACTGAATAGGCGGTCTACCAGAGGTAATTGTTAGGCTTAGGGTATACTATGCAGAAACGGAATTGAACACTTTCTATGCAACTCAGCTGCCTTGCAGTAAGTCATGTGATGAATAAAGTCAGTAGTAAATTGGTAGATCGATCTTGAAGGTGATGAAAATATGGGAAGCTTTTTTTTTTGAATGGGGTATTCTCCAATTCCCACTCACGAGGAAAGGTCACCTGGAGAAAGGGGTCATTCCGAATTGAATGCAACTTTTAAAGATACTTTCCTAACGAGAAATTCGAATTCGGCTTTTCCAGCTGCGTTGCGCTTCTCTGAATGGAGTTATAAGTGATAGTTTGCGGTACCGTAACCGTACCGTAACCTATCTACTGGGTGTTTTTTTTTGAATATGGCCACAAAACTGATTTTACCGCACCAATGTAAATGAGCGCGGCGATAATAACCCTGTACTTTGAGGAAACGCCTCGAACGAGCAGCAAACCTACCGCAAACCACGTGCCTGCCGCGAATCTGCCGGAAGCCTACCGCAAACCTCGAACCTGCCGCGAACACCTCGGCATCGTGATGTTTTTTAAATATTAACTCTGGCTTTGCTGCGAGCCTGCCGCGTTTCTCCCGCCAAAATACCGCGATGTTGCTCTCTGTCGCGGACTTGCCGCAAACCTGCCGCGTATCTGCCGCGACCCCATTTGAACTGTGCTCAGGATCGTGTCGTAACGTGCTTATCACGTGCACGGCCGGTATGAAAGGCGCCTCGTCTCTCTCGACTCCTCTTTCGGCATTATGATGTCAGCCCTGGAAGGTGACTGGAGTTACTCTTCGGAGGCCAGTATATTTTTGATCGCTGGGGGGATAGGAGATGTTCTCACGGCTGGGGAAGGGGGTGAGGTGTTCGCCGCTGTCCGAAGGGAGGTTTGTTTCTCACCCCAGACCTCGACAAAGACCACGCCCCTGTAGAGGACTGAGGCGGGGCTTTCTCTGCAGTGGACCGCGACATTCACGCACCCGGGATGCCGTACCGAGGGCGATCTTGTTGAAGCACTTACTTCGAGAAAACTTGCCGCGAATTTCCCGCCGAGTCGGCGCCTTGAATCTGCCGAGTCGTAGCCTGATGGGCTACGACTCGGCAGGTTTGCGGTAGGTTCGTGGCGAGTTTTCTCAGAGGCAGCACAAAGTGGTTTTTGAAACAAATGGTGAGCGAAAGCTTGAAGGGTCTTCGATTTTTCTTAGTAGAACTCGTCGCTAAGACGGCTTCGGTGATTGTTCATCCTTCCCGCATATGAATGTGGAGAACTGATACAATGGGGTCATTTGCAAGCAGTGGGTGTCTACTTCAAAACATATCACAGCTGGAGTCCTTGGGCCCGCCGTTATAGGCAGTGTTCACGATGGAAATCGTTTTTCTGCTTTTCCTCCTATCTTGAAAACGGCTCTATGCTGATTCCAATGATGTCTCTGTAATCGTACAAGACCTTCTGGAAATGGAGTTATGGTCCCTCAAAGATTGAGCTAAGGAAACATGGTGGACGAGTTGTCCGAGGCTTGTAACTTCCGTCTTTTGCCGCCGATGTATGCGAGCTGACCTGAGTAAAGAGAGAATTTGGGAATAAAGGGAAGAACGGGGCTATTGATCGAAAACCATCGCTCATCTCACAACCTCGAGCATTCATTTGTTCACGTCGGTGGGCGTGGAAAGTGCATCTGGGTGAGACGAGCTGACGGGTATCCAATTTTGGGGCCGTAGGGGACCGTTCCAAGCTCATTTTTCTTAATTTTTTCAACGTTAATGTTGCGCTAGGCTCCGCAGCTGCCGATCTCCACCAAAAAATCAGACCTGATTTTTATCGTGGACACTGCCTTTAAAGGCATCGTGCGCGCTGAAAATCAAATTCCTGTTTTTGTGTGTATAATATTCAAGTGGGCATTGATAAGGGCATTCACGAAGTCTGCAGTCTTGAAAATAAACCAAGGTGGAGTTTTTTCCAGTTGAAAACGTCTCTTTGGGTTCGGGGGTTGGCCTTCGGGTATATCATCTGTTACGTCCGTTCACCAAATGAGAAAAGAAAGTAATTGATAAACAACCGATGTTTTACAAAAGAGTGAAAGTTGATGAAATTTATCATCCAATGATTACGTCATGAATGCCTGTTTTGAACATATCGGCCAACATTTTCTCCTTTGAAAATCAGCTGAAAGAAAAGATGAACGGGATTTAATCGGGAGATCATGGGTCAACACAGCGATTCATAGCGATCGACTCCTCCTTTCTCATGCGTCGATTGGTTGAATGGTGGCCGATAACGAAGAAAAAAGGGTCAGGGAAAACAGGTTTCAGTGAGGTTTTTGCGGTTTTTTTCAACGTGGCTGATGTGTAGGGTACTAGAGCTTCCATCATATAATGAAAACTCAGAAACGAATGTCATCGCCAACGATGCCTTCAAAAGAAGGCGAGAGCAAAATGCCGAAACTAAACTTTGGGCTAGGACGGTCTTCAGAATAGCTGCATTCGTTCAACTTTTTTCGTTTCCCAGACATCGTCTAGGTGTAAAACTTGGAACATTTGTGCCTTGAAGATATCCTATCGATCTGTTCACATTTTGCCAACCCTTCTTAAAAATCGACCGATTATCGAACGAAAAGTACAGAATTTGTTAAAGAATCTTTAACCGCACTTGACCTTGATGTTTGCAGCGAGGATTTTTTGAGGGAACGCAAAAAATAACGAAAATGAGGGTAACCTGAATCAGACAGGGCACACGTGTGGATTTCGACAACTTACTATCGCCTTCATTTAGTAGAGGGCCCGAGAACTTCAGGTAGGACGCGTTTTCAAGCAGACATCTTCCCGAAAAAAATCAGCAAGGATGCGTAATGAAGCGTCGGGGCTGACCCCAAATTCGGTGGAGACTTTTCGAGGAATGTCTCCTTGACATTGGTCTTCAAGCTTCATAGGACTTTTGAACGACCAGGAGCGTTAAGCCGTTCAGGATCCAGCATAAACTCAGAATTGCATCCGACTGATCGTCTTAGCTGCCTGAAAATCCAGCAAAATCCAAGTCCAGCATTGCGGAAGGAAATAACCCGGGATTTTTCGTCAGAAAAGAGGTGGTGGGGTGTAGTGAATTCCGGCGATTCTAGCGTGAGGCATTTCCATGGGGCTTAAAGGCAGCGTTCACGATGATCATCCTCGTTGACTCCACAGTGAAATGATAGGCGATAAGGACTATAGGCTCCCAGTGTCGAAAGAACGGTATAAAACGAGCCAGGGGCGGCAAAATAAAGGCTGCAAACAAGCGCTTTGGTGCCCCAGACACGCCGGGTGCCTCAGATCCGCCCCCTCGTAATGAACAAAGGAAGACTCAGATTACAGGAATAATCAAGTAAAGGAAGTGCTGATAAGTGAGCTGATCGCTTCATTGCACTGATGGGCATCATCCCTCTAGCGGTCAATTCCTCCACGCTCAAAAATCAACATAAACAAGAGAGGGTCTATTGTGGCTCCAAAACGCGTCTTTCGTGTCCTTTTTTTAGCATGCCTTGCTATATAGGGCACCAGACCTTCCGTAAGCCGTGGAGATATCGGAAGTGAAATTTATCGTGAACACTGTCTTTAAGTGTTGTTATACTTATGCGTCTTGCGAAACACAATTTTTTCTGTATCTTAAGGAAAAGTGGCAGAAGTTGGGGTCATAGCAAGTGATCTATCGTTTTCGTTAAAGCCGAAAACAGCAACTCTCCATTATACAAAAACTCGACTCAACGTTTGATACGCCTCTTTCGAAGGAGTTCTTATATGCGTCGCAGTGTACCTGTTTCCCACTGAATACAAAAGTGATAAAATCACCTCTTCTCCGGCCTTTTGCCTTCACCAAGAGTTAGTTACACCCAGTTTCTGTTCAGAAACGTTTTTGCTCCGATCAAGTGCGAGAATTTGTGGGTGCTTTTAGGTTTTTCCGCCGGCAGTAATGATCTACGGCGATGCCGGTTTCTTTGAAGCGAGCGTCGTAATGTTATATGTCGTTGTGCGGCAGCGGTGGGGGGTTTCGCTGTCGATTGGCCATAAGTCAATCCCAGAGGAGGACCTGTCTGTCATTGATTCTCAGACGCATACATACGAGCGGTAACCAATTAGCGAATTGCCTACCGTAATGAGGCAGCTGGATGGGTTGAGGGGGAGGGAGAGGGAGAGTTTTGCTGAGTTCGATGTCTTGGTGGCTTTGCTCCTGTCTCGGAAGAAGTTGAGCCGAGAGTTTTCTGCCGGAATTGTATTTTTGAAGGTCCTTGATATTGATCAAGTTGATGAGTGAGCTTACGGGGTGAGGATTTTCAGAGAATCAGCTTGCTGTCATCTAATTTTTGGGCGAAAAAAAACTTTTTTGGGGATCTTTTAACCGTATAACGAAGTGTTTTCGACTTCTTTCCAAAATCCAGGTGCTTTTATAATTATTTATAATGCCACATCTATGGAAGGTAGGGTTCTTTGCTGAAAAAAAATCATAACTTTTAGAGTCAGTTGTGTGTCTATTCTCCACATTAAATTAAATGAAAATATTTTTCCATTTTTTGTTATCCAGTGTAACCATTTCGCCTGGACGAAATCATCTACAATGTTCGTGTACCCATGATTGCGCCTCCGTAGTTATGGCTGCTTGAGAATGGATCTGGTGTCCGAAAAGTTTGAGTTCTTGGTTAGTGGGTAGGGACTATACTTGTTATCCGAAGACAATTTTCGGATAATGGATCGATTCAAATAATGCCATTTTTCCAATGATTCGGGTATGCATATCCGGTCGGATAATTTCGGATATTTTCGGAACAAAGTTGAGGCAAAACGGTGAAAAATATACCAGGCACTCAAGGCAAGCCTTTGAAGACATCCATAATTGAACGAGCAGTAGTCCTCTATTGCATTCGCAGCATGTTCACATACAAACTTCAATCTTCATATATACATATTAATAAAAATATGAAAACAAATCTTCTATTACTCTATCGTCGTTGGGTGGCACAATATTATCCATGCACAGGTTTTTCAGGTTAACTAGCATGTAAAAAGTATGCAAAGCAACTATACAAAAAAAACTTGTGCTTTGAATAACGAGCCACTTGGTCATCTCACTTGACCACGCCCATTTCTCGGCGCCGCAACGGCTCTTCCGATTTCGGAAGGAGGGAGGAAATTCTGGGTTGATTTACTAAATTGAAAGCGGTACGGAAAATGGGCGTGGCCTAGTGCAATTTTATCCGATTTTATCCGAAAACTATCCGATTTTATCCGAAATTTCACCCGAACTTTATCCGGGATTTATCCGAATTTTCGACACTTCGGATAATGGTTCTATTCAGATAATGCTCATTTTAAATTTCCCGGACATTGGTTCGATTCAGATAATGCGTTTTTATCGGATTATCCGAATCTCGGATATCCGGTTGGATATCCAAAAAGGAGTGATTCGGATACTAAGTATAGTAGGGACTCAAAACTTTGGGGCCTCACGGCGATTTTCATGCGGCCATGATTTTATGGGTTTTCGAGTAATTATAGGACCCCAGAGTCTGTAAGTGAGCCCAGCCTGGCCTAGTTGTTTCAATAATGCACACAAGAAAATCGAAAATGGTGATTAGAGTGCGCGACGCTGCGTGAAAGGTATTCTGGAATGTGAGATCTGGGCTAAATCAAAATTTTCAAAAGGTGATCTGGTTAGAATTGTTGAAGTCCATTCTGGAGTTCAAAGTTTCATTAGTGCGAAAAACGAAGAAAAAATTCGGACGAACCGTCTTAAAAATCGATTTTTATATCAGTTCAAGTGTCCCAAGTTAAGTTACCGGATTTGTGGTGAAGGTTAGTATTGGAAAGGGAAGTGTTCAAACGGCTCGTCGCCTCCGCGAAAACTTAGTTCGTAAATGTTAGCCGGTTTTTTATGGTAGTAAAATTGCATCGCAATGGAACACCTTCTGGTCAAAAAGGCCATTCTAATTGAAGTGAGTGTACTTCGCTAGAACCATTTTTGGACGTAGAGTCCGAATATGTCCTTTACAGCTGCTTCGAATCGCTCTGAATGAAGTTATGAGCGGCAGGGCAATTTTTGCGGTATTTTGATAAAAAGTTTCGTATTTTGATAGGGTTAGTCTAAGATGCTGAACACGGATCTGGAGCCTTTTTGTCGAATTTCTGAGGCTTACTGAAGGTTGCGGTAGCTGCTGGGCCATTTAGGAGGCAAAACCTACCTTAATATTCCGAAATACGACAAATGGGCTTCAAATTCGTACTCAGCACCCCGAATAACCCCCTTATATATATACCATTTTGAGTCAAATCCTAGAATTTTACCAAGCTAACGTATTCCCACCGTAATCTACCGCAATTTGTCGGAAATCGATAAAAGGACCTCAGATTAGTGTTGAGCTATCCAAATCACCCCCAGAGAAAGATTTTGGGCCACATTTGCCCTGGCATTCCTGAAATCGTCGACAGTCGCGTTGTGGCCTAAAAATTTCTCCCCATGGGAAGCTTTGAACGAAAAGAGTTTAAAAGCTTTGGTAAAAAAGCGACAAATAAACCTCAGATTCGTGATCGGCCACCCAAAGCACCCTCATGGGAAAGTTTTAGGACAAAACAAAAATATTTTTCCTGAACGCTTTTAGGACCGCACCATCCCTCCTACTTGATACAATTAAACGCTCAACCAATAGCATGTACAAATCCAAAACGCATATACTCTATGCTAAGTCCGAAGGATGACCTTTCACCCAAATTTCATCCGGGGGGATGCTATTTTGGGAGCTGAACACGATTATGAGGTCCGTTTCCAGATTTTCGAAAGATTACAGCGCGTTTTGCAAGGTGCATTGGGTACGAAAATTAGGGGGGAAACGTCTATAACTTCTTCCAGGGTGGTTTTAGGCAGCTGAGAAGGGCATATTCGAACTCTACGTCCAAAAATGGTTCTAGAAAAGTGCACCTCATTTGGGATGGCCAGCCTGATTAATTTTAGCTTCCTTATTAGGAGTAATTCTAAAATTTAAGACGGTCTGTGTGTATCCCTATTTGGGGTTAAACTGGGTATATGTATTAGTTTTTCCAGTTTGAAACTGCTGTTTGATATAAAAGTTTCAGACGATGAGGTCGTCTCGCCGTCGACGTCTACTGTGGCCAAAGACGAGAAGGAGTCGGACGTAGACCAGAGCTTTGTGTCAGATGAGCGATCAGAGGTGACCGAGTTGCCGTCTGAAAGAGAAGAGCCGCATTCAGAAGACACTTCAGAGGCAGCCGCTGCGAAGAAGGAGGAAGCCACCGAGTCGTCGTTAACAAAGGCAAGTAGTGCTTCCAACGGGGGATTCTCAACTGAAGCTAAGCCTAGTTAAAGGCATCGTTCGCGCTGGAAATCAATTTTCATTTTTCAGGCTCAATTTCATGATTGAGCCCGGTAGACCAAACTGGTAAACTTTGGTGCGTCAAAAACGTTAGGCAATTAGGTTGGAAGGCGTCAAAGATGAAGATCCGCCACCAATTCTCACCAGTCATCTAGCACTTTTTCCTAGAATGTTGGTGCGACCGTAAGACAACATGAAAAATGGTTACGGCACGAACTCCACATGCAGAAAAACTCCGAAAATGATAGTGACGAGGCCTCCAAAAGCAGAAAAACTTCAAAAAGGATTTTGGCGCGAATTTCAAATTCGTATTTACAATGTGTTCCTACTGACTTTTCTCTACAAATGAAGGTTTTTCATGCGCCCCTTCGACATTTTCGTTCACTAGAGAGGCCAAGCTACACAAAAACATGAAAAAATAATATACGGTTTTCTGCGCGTACGATGCCTTTAAGTAGGTTATAGTGCTGATCTACGACAGTTGGTGGTCACAAAACTGTAATCAACGGAGAAAAATCCTTGGATTCAGTATGAGCCTTAATGCGGATCAGCGTCTTTAGCCGGCTGCTAATAGGCGCTGCATCGCGTTAATTACAGAGCCCTAATTACATGCTATTGACACATTTATGCGGACGTGAGGGAGCTTCATCTGCATAAGTGAGGTGTGTGTGTGTGGGGGGTCCCAATCCTCCTAACGAAGGCGGTAAGCGGGCTAATAATGAGTGACAGGTGGCGAGTTTTGGAGAAGTTTAGGATACTCTCTAACTAATTAACTCCGGGAAGAGGTGCTTATCGAGCGCATCATATGTGCGCACGGGTGTGTATGTAAATATTTGATGGTTAATCTACCAACTGATAGGGAGGAATGTCAGCGGAGGAGTTATGAGCTGGAAGAGCGGGGGGCGTGGAGGGGTCGGATAGCATCGTATCGTAGGGGCTCATTTCGGGGAAGAAGATTAACCTTCCTAGGAATCTGAAGCGTGATTCATGAAAGGCGTTGTGAATCCAGACAGATTGTTTCATGATGAATTGGGCGTCAGCAATCTTCTGGAGTGGGCGATGGAAGGGGCTGTCAGATTATCTAGGGTGTAGCCACCTACCCCCCACCCCTATACCTTTCGTTGAAGTTGAGATACATATATGCATGAATTGTAAATGGGCCACACAATACACTCACATTTCGCAGAAAAACGTGCTCAAAAACGCGCTCCCGGAGCAGTCAACTTTCTTTATTTACGCCTATTTTGGTGTGTCTCGTGTTTTAAACTAATATGCGAAATTAGGACGTCTGAAATGGTTTGAGGCCTTAAACAGCTTAGATGAGTTAATTCCTCCAACTTTCCTGATGTCGAAACTTCTATAAAAATAGGTAACTTTTAATGCTCATGTTTGAATGCAAAGATCGTTTGAAGTAAAGACATTTATTTTAAAAATTGTTTGGTATTGTCCTAGCGCTTCTGTTCCTCGTGTTAGATGATCGACTAGGAAAGCGCCTTTTGATATCATGGAGCAGGGCAGTGTTCACGATAAAAACGGCCTCCGAGTTTTCACCAGACATCGTAGGTTCTGGGGTTAGTTGAAACAATGTAGCTGAGAAAGGGCTAAAAGAGAGCTAAAATGGCCTTATTTGACCCAAAAAATATGAATGTGCTATGCCCGCCCCGCCCACTTTTTCAATGAAGTGGGCGGGGCGGGCATGGCACATTGAGGTTTTGGGGCCTTGTAGAGCTTATCATGCCTCGCTTTTGCGGTTTTTCGGCATTATTTTCACAACGGATTCCGGAACTTTCGATTGCTGGTGAATGCTCGAAGGCTTAGGACCTTATGGTTCAATTTCGATGCCAAATTCAGATGTCATGTCTCGAAAAACTTATTTAGCCGAAAAATTGGAATTTTTCTGTCGCGGATTTTTTAAAATGAGTTTCTTAAGAAGAAGCTCCTCAAAAATATTCTGAAAATATTGGAAATGTTGATAAAAGCCCATTTATTCAAAATCAACAATAGTGATCAATAATGAGGTTCAAAAATTCTCCCGTTGTGGCTGGACTGAGCGCGCCTGTGCCATCCGTGGCCGTCCCGGTCGATACGTATCCAATGCATTGCTGACTCAGATGGAAAATCCTAACTTTGCGGCCAGACTTAGCCGTTCGCAGTGCGCTCGAGTGCGCCCGCCTTATCGATTGGCATTCAACTGGCTACTAGGGACAGAAGAGAACGGCGCAGGATAGCTAGGGACGGGAGAGAACGGCTCAGTTCGGCCTTTGGACGACTATGATGGGGCTTTAGAGTTAGGCTGCTGCTGTCCCGCGGAACAACGGTGGGCGCGTAAAAAATTTTTGGGAGGGGAGGTGACGTGGAATTCTTGGTCCGAATTTGAAAAATTTGTGGAATGCTTTTAATGGAGGGTAAATTGAAACATACCTAGGTTTAAGGAGCATAGTGTTAATTGAAAACAGAGAAAAAAAATAAAAAATGATATAGGAAGAACTTTCATTTTTTTTTGAAAATCTCAATTTTCTAAATTGCCGAAAAATTCTCCGAGGACGTCAAAAATTCCAACTTTTATTGAAGGTTACTAATGGCGAATAAGTACTGGCAATACTGTGAAGAGGTTTTTTTTTGTTCATTTCGGTGAAACTTAATATTGGAAATCTAATTTTTAATTTGAGTCAGATATGATTTGTGATGCCCCTTACCATATACAAAATTTATAATCAATTTTTGGAAAGGTTAGATAGATATTTTTCTGAGCGAAGATACACATAAAAACAGTTTATTGCAAAAACATGTGTTCTAAGAATTTGGAGCGCTACTGTAGTTTTGCTATGTAATTATTCATTTTTCAATGTATTTCGTAGGTTTCAGTCAATATCTTGCATTGGTGGTCTCATACAGGCAACAGGGTAGAGTTTTTTGATGTTTAGTGCCTTATTCCTTATCTATAATGTCTTTTTTGTGCACATTCTGGTGTTCGTTGCCCGGGATTATTTCGTCTGCTGATGCCATGCCCTTTACAGTAGACGTACATTTTTGGACGAGATAGGTGTGGGCTTTGGTGCTTAAACTCGTTTTGTCCTTGATTAATCGAGTTCGGGATCGAAAACTATTGGGGTTGGTAGGAAAAGTTGGGAAAGGTTAGAATCAAATAGAGAAAGTTATATGAGATTTCAAGAATGCATGACTCTCCCAATTTAAGGGACTACCTGACGGGAGGGTCTGATTTGTGTCGGGACTACCAAGGGGGCCTCCAGGTTTTTCACGATTGTGGTCTCCCTGAGGGTATGTTGCCCTGGCAAGTCCCACTTTTAGGGGTTGTACACGAAGGTCGACGATCTATTACTTCTTGACGGCATGGCACGGAAGTACTCTTCTGGCATGTTTTCTCCATGCTCATCACGGTCAACATTCCGGAATGACGTGCATTCAAACAGTCAGCCGTCGGTGATTAGCTCCTAAATAATAGCGATAACGAGCAAGTAATGGGAAGAAGAGAATCTGTATTTACTGTAAAGTACAAACACCAAAAATTACCCTGTCAACCCTGTCAATGACAGTGAATCGTAAGAAATCTTGACGTTATAGATAAGAATTGTGGCGCTAAAAATCCGAAATTTGTGGTTTGTGCATGAAGCTGTCTTTGCTGGAAGGGAAAGGTTAGAAAAGGGGTCAACACGACATCTTGTGAAGTGAATGCTGTTTTGCTCGATTATTTTAGCACGAGCGCGACGCCCGCGATCAAGTATGACCCCTCCGCCAGGCAGTTTTGCGACCCCTCAATTGTGAATATATAAGGTGGTATTGTGAAAGCATTCTCACATGATGCTTCACCCTCTGTTTTCCCTCGTTTTTTGCAGCTATAGCCTATAGCTCCGAAGCAGACCTTACTATAAAGCTAGAACGCTAACAAATGGAAGGACGTAGATTTTGATCAAAATATTAGGGGACCGGAAAGTAATGTCGTTTTATCACGCTAAATACAAACACATACATACATCTTCAATGAGTCATTTATTTTAATCAGTGTTGTATTCCCCATGTTTATCAATAACCTTTTGGAATATCTGACAATTCCCCGATCGTGTGATCAAAATTTGCTTCTACTTCTGCCCTTCAAACGTTGATGGGCTTCCTGATCGATTCGGTCGGAAAGATCAAAATTACCCGATTTGAGCTTGGTAAACCATCTTTGGCATTTAGGGACTGAGCAGAGTGGCATCGCGGCGCGACCTATGGATGAGCTGTGGTATCGATAGATCGCGGCGATGAATCAATACGGCAGCCCATCATAAGGTCCCGCCGCGCGGCTACACCACTCTGCTCGGCCCCTTACGATGTCCAATTCATTTGGATAAACATTGCAATTTTGCTGATAGCAACTGTTACGTTACTTTCCTTGCGAAACTCAAAAAGCATGCAATGTCGGATGTGTGTCTCTTCAGGTATTTGTCTGGCCATTCTACCCAAATCACAAAAGAAAAATAATTCAATTGTGTTCAAGTGAAGAAGTCTATAACCTCAAAATGTGTTCGGCACGCCTCTGAACCAAACAATCAGCTTATAAATGACAATCAAGTATTGATATGCGCAGAAACGACTTTACTTTCCGGTCCCTCTAATACATGGCGCCTATTTCCCCTATCGAGACAGAAAACCCTGAAGTGATCGGAGAGAATGGTGCTCGATTTTTCTCGCTTAATCCGAAGTGTTGAGGCTCCGCGTTTGACAGAATTGCTACACACAGCTGCCGGACCATCAGGTTTTACCCACGAGCTTGGACTGTGCCTTTAATGCACATGGGTAGATCAAAAACTGCAAAAAATAATTTTTTGGGATTAAACAGATTTGGACATTTTCAGTCCCAGATGGGTTATTCGGGACGCGTAACGCGAATATGAGGTCCATTTTTAGTTTCTCAGAAGATTACTGTAAGTTGCAGTAGGAAAAGTATCATTTCTCTACAGTAGCGTACCGTAATCTTCGGAAAAACTGAAAATGAACCTTATATTCGTGTTCAGCGCCCCAAATTACTTCCCTGGACAAAGTTTGGGCTGGAAAGTGTTCGGATTTTGAAAATTAAAAAAAGAGTTTCCAGTCGTTTTTGATCTACCCAGATTGTTCTTTCATCTCTCCCACTACATTCAACCAATCGGTTTTCGAAATTCGGGTTTGCGCTGGGATCAGTCCCTAGCCAGTTCAGGCAGGGAGGGTTGTTATATGAGATGCGACCCGCTCGGAAAATCAATGTTCTTGTAACATCGGAACTCTTTTGATGTCGAAGTTGTTTGAACAGGATCTCACGGGAGGTACGAACCTCTGTGAAACCTTGTTATAACAATGCTGCTACCCCTTTGTTTCGATTCAGTGTGCTGATCCGCTTCTGAAGCGTGAAGTGGTTCGACCTCGGGGTCTTTTTATTTGGAAAAATATGAGAATCGGGTTTCGATGTACAGAGTAGCGCCATCTCTTGTACGACTCCTCAGACAGTGAACTCATGTTTTGTCGAATGAAGTGGTGCGACCCCTCCTTTTTGACTCAATGTGGGAATCCGCTTCTGAAGTGTGGAGTGGCACTGCCTCGTGTGCTTACTGGAGTGAATGAAGATTGTTATGTGAGGTACGACTCTCCCGGGAAATCAATGTTCTTGTAACATCGGAACTTTTTTGATGTCGAAATTGTTTGAACAGCGGCTCACGGGAAGTACGACCCTCCGTGAGACCCTTTTGAAGCAATTGTGCGACCCCTTCGGTTCGATTTAGTGTGGGAATCTGCTTCTGAAGTGGGGAGTGGTATATCCTATGGTGCTTAGTGGAGGGAATTAGGGTTGTTATATGAGGTACTACCCTCCCGTGAAACCCAACGTCCCGGGAGATACGACCTTCTGGTAAATTCTGTTCAAACAATACCGCGCACCCTTCGGTTCGGTTCAGTGTGAGAAATGAGTACATTAACCTACCATAACTTAGTCTATGGCTATCATTCATTGTGAAATACCCTCATCCACCCCTAAGTTCAGCATGTCCCCGACCCAGTGTGATTTACCGCCGCTGACCTTGACGGTCGGTGATGTCTTAGAGATGTTAATGTTGGCTAGTGTCGAAGGTGTAGTTGAGGTGGGGAATGATGGCACTTGAGTGTGATTTATAGTGGTTGTGGAGGTCTACCCGATGCGGGGCGGCGCCTGCGTGCAGAGAGCGACAGGCGTTGGCGTACCAATTTGTTTCCGGTTGCCTCGAGAATCGTGTTGAGACATTTGCCGCGGCGGCGGCGGCGGCGGTGTCGCTGCGCGTAAATGACCCGGTTAATCGGATTTGTCATTAGGTGCGCTGAGACGCGAGCGCGCGCCCCCTTTCTCCCATCTAACCGGCTGTGCTATTGATACGGTCACATCGATGCGAGTGGACACGCCTAGGGAGAAGAGGCTGGGACTGGCACGGGGTTGCGATGGGTGGTGGTGGTGTGTGGACATTACGGGACAGCTGGTTGCCATACGAGAAGCCTGGACTCTGGGTCCACGCTATAACGATGTCAGGTTGAGCTGAAGAAGCGGGGAAGGGGGAGGATGAGTGGAGGCTTAGGCGTCTATAAATATTAAAAGGGGCTTAGCCTGGCTCGCGGAATATGATTGATTTGAGATCGAGAGGGGGTTATTCCATGTAGAAGGAGTATGTAAGAGGTTACTCCTTGGTATACAGCTTCGGGGATCCGTTTGATTCACAACGTTCGTTGCACCTATTTAGATTTGGACATAAAAATGATTGAGATTTATTATAACCAAAGCTTTCAATGAAATAGCTAATTTCACTTTCAAGGTAATATGATTTCCTCATTTTCACTCTAAATCGTTGAAAGCTCTGCTAATTAGTAAATGTTATCCCGAACTTGAATGCCTAAATAAGAAAACATTTGTAATGCTAAAGTATGAATTACACTGTAATTTCAAACATTTATATAGCACGATCAAAAATCACTGTGATGACATGGTCATGGTGATTATATCAAGGTCACTAAATGAGAAACAATAATGTTTTATTTCTACAACACTTGGTGAACAGTGGTGTCGTGCTCATGGATCGCTGTGCCGTTATTAAATGTAGTATATAAACAAATGTAGTATATAAACAACTTTTCAAACATGGAGTGAATTATGCCACACCCAATTATTTAAAAAAATAGATTAATAAGTTCATAAGTTATTTCAGAGAAAATGATTAAATAATCAAAAAATAAATAAAAATAAATAAAAATAGACAAATAGATAGAAAATTATCAAAAATAATCGTAATAAAACCAAACCTCTCCAGCTGCTTCGCGGCTGGAGCGATAAATTAATTTAAAGGCAATAGTCGCGATGAAAAACGTAATCGAAAAAAAAACTACAAAAATCAGCTTGGATCGAAAACAGCTGAAAAACAAGGTAGCGCGGTGAAAAACGGGCTAGAATTAGAGTTTCTAAGGCCCAAAGATGCCAGTTCGTGCACACGTGCACAGCGCCGTCGAAAAAGATCGCAGTCTCATGCCGAACAGTCAAAAATTATCGACATTTAGAGGACGAAATAAATGCAAATATACCGAATAAAAACAGTTGAAAAAAGGAAGCACTTCAGCCAATGTTTTCGACTAGATGAGTACATAAGTTTATTGAAATTCTATTTCAAGCCAGCTGATGTTCTTGATACTAGAGATCATCGATGCCGATGATGTGGAGTGAGCTCGTCCACCATCAAAAGACAAGGAAGTTCAGGGTTGAAATTTGGCCCGAAACAGCGGTTTTTTCGCGATTTTTGCTCATGGGTCCTACTACTCTAAACCTATAAAGGAGTTTAGAGAGGAAAAATAGACAAGCGTATTTTATCGCGACAACTGCTTATAAAAAAATGGATTAATTCTTATATATCCATAAATGAGTGAATAGATGAAATGAAATAAAAAATAAAATGATAATAAACTAACTCTTAGCGAAATTCTTTCTGAATAGTAATAATCGGAATAATAAAATATTATAATTGTTTGCATATTAGCTTGATGAAAAGTTACTAATAATGCAGTCGCCTTCTTTACGGAAGAAACACGGGAAGACTGTAACAATAAAGTTCGTCTAAAGAAAAAGTCGAAACGAACTTCATTGCCTCATAACCTAATGAAAAATTACCTTCCTCCCATATCCGACTTCGAAATATTATAAAATCTTTGAAATTAAAACCTCATTACTTTTACATTATTTTGGAAAGTGCTCTAATTGAAACATATCCCGGCCAATTTGATAAATGTTAAGTTCCAGTCAAAAATTATCCGAACACGTTATCAGTCAGATCGATTGGCATGATTTGCATAGGAGCCATTTGGTTCCCCGGAGATATATACCGCTTTCCTAAGTAGGTTCCTATATTATCTTTCGAGTCATATGTGAATAGAAATGGATTGATTTTTCAATTGTTTGGTTTATTAGAAAATTTTGAATTTTTTTGTTTCTTGAATATTCTTTTAATTCGGGACACCTAAAAATACTCCCTTTTTATTGCTCTGTTAAGTTCTAGATGACGATATACGAATATTCAATTCGTAAAAAAGTGATCAGTTGGTTTAGAATATTGTTTGGAATTTATTTAAGAATCTGAGTATTTTTTTAGAAAATTTGATATTTTATTTACCCAAAATATTCGTTGGAATCAAGTAGAAAACAGATTTTTAAAAAAATGTATTCCTGGGAGCTCGTATTTAGCAAGATTTTGTTACTAAGGTTTTTAAAATCTCATACTCGAAATATAATTTTAAATTGTCCTTAGAAAACCGAATGGGTTTTTTCCTGGTTTGTCTTTTTTAATCTTTGAAGCATGACTCGGCGTGAAGTGGGAAGCTTCACGGGCAGGGTTCGAGCTGCTGAGGAGCGCAAGGAGGTCTAAGCTTCAGCGGCAGACCGATTGAGCTGTTTTGAATGGGTATGGGCACTGTTGAGGACCAGTTTGTAATTAGAATTCTATATAACCTTCCAGTCTACGTGAAATGTTGTTTTAGTATGCTATAGGTTTTCATTGTATGAATCGTAGGTTCGAGAAAATTGTCGGAAATTCGACCTAATCACGCTCCTGGGGGGGGGAGGGGTCTGAGTGAAATTGGCCTTCCCGACACCTCGTGCAGTACCCTGATTTGAAGGCATGATTTTTCTCAGACCGGCTTTTTGAAAATTTGTATCGATTTATTATTCTTCATCTCCGGGGCCTATTTTGTATTGCACTAGTTTCCAAAATTGATATCGGTTCGGCTCGGAAACTCGGCCGGGTTGTCATTCGAATAATTAAATTTCAATTATATCTTTGGAAAATCACCTGAAGTGTCAATCTGCTCTCTCAATAATACTTGGAAGCGTCAAAGACGTTTTTAGATCGATTATTTGAACCTCATCACCTGGATGATGCCGATTATTTGAGCCTCGCCGGGAGACCAAGTGGATCATTCTGAACGGGGGTATACACTTTTTAGCACAGTTTTTTTTTCACAAAGAGTTTGATTATGCCTTTTCAATTCGCATAAAATGCCCTTCTTTAGATTTTACATTAAAATACAGGGAGAGTCACTATCTTTGGGGGGAGGGAGGTATGAGAAAATCGCCCGAAATTTGGGCAAATCACGCTCCGGGGGTAGAGGTCTGAATAAAACTGGTCTTCTTCACATCTCGTGCAGTACCCTAAAGCACTGTTCACGATGATTTTGGTTCCCGGAATTTTCACATGAAACAATGCATTGGCCTCCAAGTGTTACCAAAATCACGAAGAAACGGCGAGAAACTCATTTGAACGTCATATTCCAGTGACTTTATTCTATAACATGGGCTAGATGCCCGGTTGGATGAACATGTTCATTGTGGTTGTCACCGGTGGAAAATGGGGTCAATCGAAAATAGAAGAATATTTTATGCAACACAGTATTAGTTAGGGACCCAAGGAAGGGACGGAGCAACCAGGGTTAGGCTTACGCTGTGATGATCACAGAGGGGGCCGCAGCTCTGGACGCCGAAAAGGGGAAGGGGCCGCAGTCCTTGCTGCGAACTTTGCAAATTTAATTGGTTTTCGGCGGTGCAAAACGTTGTGAGAATAAGACTGCAATGAAAAAGATTTCAAAAATTTGTTAGAACTATAACAATATATATGGAAGGGTTTTAAATTTATCATCAACATCATCAAATTTTGCTAATTTTCCATTGATCACACTAATGACCCACCTGAGAGGCCGCAATAATTTTTGTGCTAAATGAATGGGACCGCGAGAATATCCAAGTACCACGGAGGCTACAAAAATTTCCAAGCCGCGCGGAGGGGGCCGCACCTCTCACGGACCGATCACAGCGCCTTCCTTATCCTGGGAGCAACAGAAAGCTGAAAATGGCAAAGGACGGATCCACAAAATTTTTCATCGTCACAACGAACAGTTCCTGTGAGAGTAAAGGGGTGGGGTGAGAGCAAAGGATTTCGTGCCTTTCTGGTCCGTTTTTCTCAGTTTCTCCGTCATTTTAGTTCTACCCGGGGGCCACTTAATCAATATAGCGAATAATCTCAAAATCGAAGATTATCGTGAACACCGCATTTAAGGATTTCGTGTATTTCTGGTGCGTTTTATGTGATTTTACTTCTAACCGGGGGCCAGTTTAGCAATATAGCGAATAATCTCAAAATTGAAGATTATTGCAAACACTGTCTTTAAGTGTTTTTTCCCGGAATTCGAACCGCTAAATTCCGCTCATCCCTTGTGTGCAAAGGCAGTATGCTGGGTGTATGTATGACTGGTGGTGCAAGTATTGAAGGAATAATTCCGTGTCCAGTCCGCGATTAGTTATTCAGTCGTGTAAAATGCATCAACCTCGACAGGCGTGTGAGCAGCGTGTGACCTCATTATTTCTGAGAATTTGTAGGCTGATTGCTTCCGCCCCCTATTATGCTGGAGCGAAATGGCGCGAGCCTCATGCTTGTGTTTGATGAGGTGTGGCGCGGCTAGATGCTGCTGGGTTACGGGGGGTTGCTCTAGCGGGGAAAAAGTGGAGGAGGAGGCATCACAGGTGGATGAAACCCATCAATCTGGCCGCGCGCGCGTGCACTTTTTGAGCCGTGATGAGTGGACAAGGCGATGATCGAGTGACTGACTGACTTTACACCGCGAGACGGTGTATTGGCCAGATTTCGTTTTCAAGGGGTTGATTCTGATCGTGAAATATTTTAGGGAGCGACCAAGGACAAGGGAGGCACGTCTGGGGACAACGAGGAGGAGAAAGAGATTAAGGAAGCAGAGGATGATGGGAAGGAGCATGAGGCGGAGGAGGACTCAGCTGCAGAAACCGGAGAGGAAGCTGATGAAGCAGAGCCGCAGCAGCAACAACAACAACCCGGTGAGGATGCGGCTGAAGGTGATCAACGTATGCTACGACAGCTTACGGAACAGGATTACCTAGTTGGTAGGTGAATATTGAATGTCTTTCGTTTTGAAGTTTTCGTGTAGGCTAAACACGGGGTTTGGATGGCTACCTAAGGACTATCTATCTTGATAAGTGAAAGAGCGAAAATCTTTGGAGATACCCTCACTCCCCAAATCCATACGTGAACTTCAAGTTGTCCATATTTATTCCACTCCAACCTACAAACTGGCCAGTTTTTCGCGAAAAAAAAAGTTGAAAAAACCTCTTGACGCCTTCAATTTCCGCTGCCCCCCCCCCCTCCTACCTACGCTTATTTGCGATTAAAACTTTTTGAATGAAGGAATTAGCCTTGCCATTCTTTTATCAAAATTTAGTTTAAAGGCCGTGATTGTGGTTGGTCAGGAACGAAATTACGAAAAACGGTCAAGAAGTTCGCGAAAATCGCGTGTAAAAAACGTTCAAAGAGCAAAACGATTAACGATGTTTCGAGTTCCACTGCGCTAAGCTGTACGAAGTAGGCCTGAGGAATTCGATTTGAAAGTTTTAGAAGATTTTAAACAATGATTTCTCTAAATTTTGAGGATTTTGTGAGGCGTTTTCGTGGCTATCCTCTACTTTGTGGGCGTACTTGTTAGGAAACATTGAACAATAAGATACGGTGTTTATTGTGAGCGCTGCCTTCAAAATGAATTCACTTTGAGGAATAAGCATCTCTTTTTTGGAACATTGCTCTCAGGCGATTCTGAGCTCCGAGCGGTACCGAATAGGAGTTGGAGCTGCCTGACAGTTTGGCTCGTCCTACCAATGTGAGGGTCGACTCCTGTTGCTGTTCGGGCCAACCGTAGGAGCCCGAACAGTAACAGCAGTGCTCCGGGAAGCGACAGTAGTGGCCCGGACAGTAACAGGAGCTGACCCTCTGATTGGTAGGACGAGCCGAACAGTCAGGCGGCTCGGGGCCGAGATTTGCCTGAGTAGAAACTGGCGACCTATAAGAATCACGCAGACCAATGTGAACTACCTAGAAATCGTGAGAATTCTACTCATCGCACGAGAGGACGCGGCAGAGGCATTCTTTGGGTAAAAAGAGGTGAATAGTTGAGGGTTAGCATTATTATTTAGACAAATGGTGTTAGCCATACTTAGAAGATTCTTGACCCCCGAGAAACCTTACCGTTTGACTCGTTCTCCCAATCTGCGAGCCCGCTCCTGTTGCTGTCCAGGCCTTTGCTGTTGCTGTTTGGGCCACTGCTGTCTCTGTCCGGGTCACTGTTGTCGCAGTTGGGGCGGATTGAACGATCCCGGAGAAATCCAGGAGGTTGGGAGAACGAGCCGAACTGTCAGGCGGCTTTGATTGCTGTTCGGCCCGGCTTGAGGCCGAGAATCGCCTGCGTAGGTGCAACATGTAACATAGGCTATGGCGTCGTTTAATAAGGGGAATCATTTCAGCGTACATAGTCCGAAGTGCGCGAAATAAAGTTTCAGGGGGATCGGAAAGTAATGTCGTTCAAATACGCTATACACTGCGTTTCATATCTATAGGTCCACTTATGAATTCCATAATTTTGTGTTTCGCTCTAACTCAGATGTTCTGCAGTGGTCACCTATGAAATCAGCGTCCTCGAAAACCTCTATGAAGAACCAGAGACGCGAATTCAGATTTGGTACGAATTTTAAGAGCTCGAAGATTGAAAAACACCCGTTTCAAAACTATAGGTCCACTAAATGAAATCGAAGTTTTATTACGACAACCAACAATAATCGACGATCCATTAACAAACACATAGAGTTCATGTACTAAATTTAGTCTGACGAATGGACGGGGCTGCGACGGTAGATCGCCCCGCGCGAATCGAAACCTCGTTGGCCAGTGACGCCGTAAACACCGCATGGCCAGCCGCCTGGTCCGTGCGTCAGACTGAATCGAATACGGAAACCCTACACTCTGCCTACTTTGCCAATCTGCTTCAAATGTTCTTGGATGGTATGCCAAGATTGGTTAAAGGCAGCGTTCACGATGAAAATCGCTTTTCTGTTTTTTAGTCTATCTTGGAAACGGTCCCATGCTGATTCCAACGATGTCTCTGATATCGTGCGCGACCTTCTGGGAACGGAGTTATGGTCCCTCGAAGATTGAGCTAGAGAAACGTGGTGGACGAGTTTTCCGAGGCTTGTAACTTCAATATTTTGCAGTCGATGTATGCGAGCTGACCTGAGTAAAGAGAAAAGTCAAGAGTGAAGAGAAGAACGGGCCCAACAATGGGAAACCACCGCTCATCTCACGATTTCAAGCTTTCATTCGTTCACGTCGGTGGGCGGGCTATGCGCTTTTGGGGTTTGCCTTGCGCTCAAAGTGGCAACTTCGGGCTCTTATGGGGCTCTTCCTCGCTCGTTTTCATGCATTCTTTCGACGTTAACGTTACAGAGTGTCCCTCCACTACCCATTCCAAATGGAATTTCAAACACTTTTCTCATCGTAAACACTGCCTTTAACACTATTTGACAGTTCCTCGTTCGTCTGATGTATGTTTGCTTCTTTTTCCGCCCATAACCCTTCTTTGTCTAACGTTGATGGCCTTCCTGGCCGATACGAGTCGGAAAGATCAGAATTACCCGATTTGATCCAGAAAAACCACCTTTAGCATTTACGAATGTCCAATGCATTTGGATAAACATCGCGAATGTTTTTGGTAGCAACTGTTGCGTTACTCCCCTTGCGAAACTCGAAAAGCATGCAATGCGGGATGTGTACCTGTTCTTTGTATTTGGGCGGCCATTTCACCCAAAATTACAAAAAAAAATGTATTTCAATTCTCTATAAGTAAAGAGGTCACTGTAACCTCTTAATGTCGTTGACACGCCTCTGAACCAAATAATGAGCTGATAAATGGCAATCAAATAGTGACATGCGCAGAAACGGCATTGCTTTCCAGTCCCCATAATACCTGGCTAGGATGCCCATATGACTGATAGTGAAAGCTGTGAGTGTCCCTTCCCTGAGCATTGATCTCAAAAAGTTATGCACAAGCTCAAAACGCTAGGCGGAACCCGAAAGTTCAATGTTCTTCTCCGAAACTTTGTCCAGGGTGTCATTCAAGGTGCTGAACACGAATACATGTGAGGTTTGTCTTCGGTTCTTAGGACGAGTACTGTAAACCAATGGCGGAAAGATGGCATATTACCTACCGTAATCTACCGTATTCGCTCGTGAAACCGAATTGGAACATAATGTTTTTATTGACGACCCCGAATAACCTCAATGGACAAAGTTTGAGTAAGGAAAGTTTAGGGAAAAAATTTGGCGTTCCGAACTTGTAAATTTTTTAGACCTCGTTTTGGGTAAGGAACACTTCCTGTATTCACTACTAGTAACAAGGGCATCCTCCCAAGGTTCGTCATTATGCTCACTCCGGATTACGCTAAAAATGGTTTTCTTTTTGCGCTCGAAATAACCCTCCCCGCGCTTCTCGCCCGCTCTTTCTCTCGTTTGAGCAGTATTTCGGTGGCATTTCAAACGTTTGGGGCCTCAAGGTTATCTTCTGTTGGAGGTGGTAATGGGGAGGAACCGTGGCGGCTCTCCACTTTGTCGTTCCTTACCTATCGTCGGAACTTGTCAGATTATTTATAAACGACTTATGATTGCGGCTGGTGATGTGTGTGTACTTTTGAGTTGTGGGTAAAAATGTTTTTATATGTGGTAGGGTAACTTTTAGCGGGACACGAATTCATAAATGATAAACCCGGAGGATAAGGCTAAACTTGGGTCAAATTTTGTGCATTTCCCCGCTGTCTACGCCAATCTACCACCGTTCGTGTCTTTCTTAAAGACAGTGTTCTTGATGCTCTTTGTCCCCGTGTGTTTCACATAAACCAATGCGTTGGCCTCCAAGTGTTACCAAAATTACGAAGAAACGGCGAGGAACGCATTAAAACGCCGTATTTGAGTGTCATTATTCAAAAACAGGGAACAGTTGTCCGGTTTGATTAACATGTTCATGGTGGTTGTCACCGGTGGAAAATTGGGTCAATCGAAAAAAAAATGTTTTATGCAAAGCAGGATTAGTAAGGGCCCTAGGAAAGAATTGAGCAAAAAAGAGTAGAAAATGGCAAAGGACCGGTCCACAAAAGATTTGGTTGCCACAACAAGCACTTTCTGTGATACTTAAGAGGCGGTGTGATACTTAAGGATTTCGTGTACTTTTGGTGCGTTTTTCTCAATTTTTACGTCATTTTAGTACTTCCCGGGGGCCACTCAATCAGTATAGCGAATAATCTCAAAATTGAAGATTATCGTGAACACTGCCTTTAAATCACGTGCTTATCGGTGAGGAAAGCGGCTTTCGCTGTGGGTTGAGTGGGCGCTGCAAACATAATGTGTCCCCATATTTTTGCCTCGTTTTTCGATTACCTTCTGACAACCTTGCTGAATGTGTCCTTCAAAATTGTAATGGACAGCATATCTAAGGTCAACATGTGTTTCCTAGTGATGAAAACCAATGTTCCACAGCACTCATATTGAAAAGGTGAAGCCAACGTGAGCAATCGAATGCATGCGTCACAATATTAATGGTGTGATGTGGCTGGATGACGTCATATAATGAGGGATACGGTAGCGGTGTTATCGTGTCGCGACTTTGATTAACGTCAAGGTCAAAGCGGCAGGCGATGGCGTGGCGAGGGGCGCTACTGTAATTATGGAGGGGTTTTTTGCCTTCTCTGGCGCCGACACGAGTAGTGGGGGACCGTCTCTTTTTCCAGTTGGGTGGCCATTGTTGAGTGAGTTGGAGCACTAAAGGTGAAAACTAGCCGTGCTGGGCGCTGATTCATTTATTACAGGTCATGTGACGTCGGTGATGGAGCCGGGCAAGGACGGAACTGTGAAGGAGAAAGTGGGGTTTTGTCGCATCCGAAGGGTCAGACTATTTGGCTAATGGGTTCTGAAGAAAGTTAACCTCGATTTAGGCGTTCATTGCGGGAGGGACGAGCCAGATGGAGGGCCTTCAGCAGATCCAGCTGTGCGAGAACGACGAGAAGAGACTGCGGATCGAGGCGATCAAGAATGAGATCAGATCGGAAACGGTGAGAAAGCTGAATCGATTTTATGTGTGTGCAGTGACCTTTAGGTCAATTGTTAATTAAATGGAGAAGGCGACAGGTGTGAATTTGTCGTTGAGTGGTCGTAAAAGCGCGCTGTTTTGAAGGGTTTGGGGTGAATGAGGAGTGAGAGGAAGGGATTTCGCTGTAGGGTAAGGGCTGGGGACAGGGTTCAATTTCAGGATTCGAGTGATGCAATGGTGTTTTCGCCCGTAAAATCAAAAAATGAGCGAAGAAACATTCTTACAATTATCTAGCCTGTCCATTTGACTACATTTATTCTGACAAGGGAACCACAATAAGTCATAGTGACCATTCCAAATGAAATGTACTTTTTTAGAACCATTTTCGGACGAAAAGTCCGAATATGCCCATCGCAGCTGCCTAGACCCACTCTGAAAAAGTTATGAGCGTTCTTTAAAGCTTCTCGGCAAGGTAAAGTTACCCTATGGAATTTTTAAGGTGTTTTTAAATTTTTCTCCGGATTTTGCTAAAAACATGCGTGTAGGGGTAATCTGGGGGTGCTGAACACGAATCTGGGGTTTGCTTGCCCAAATTTTAAGGTTTACTGTAGGTTACGGTAGGTAACATGCCATTTAGGAGGCAAAACCTACCTCAATAATCCAATAATAGGGCATCAAATCCGTATTCAGCACCCCAAATAACCCCCACATAGAAACTCTGAGACAAATCTGAGACTTCGACCAAACTACCGTATACCAACCGTAATCTACCGTGAGCTGCCAAAAATCGATAAACTGACATCAGATTCGAGTTCAGCATTCCAGATAAGACTCCAAAGAAATAATTAGAGCATATCCTATAGTAGCACTCCGGGAATCGTCAAAAGTCGCGATTTGCCATCAAATTCTCCCCCGATGGGAATCTGTGAACGAATCCAGTCGAAAACTGGAAAATCGATAAATGAACCTCAGATTCGTGATCAGCACCCCAAATAACCCCCCAGAGCGAATTTTTAGTCAAATCTGGAATATTTTTCCAAAACGCTTCGAGAGCCCTCTAATTGGCATAAATAAACGCCCATCTGAAAATCCGTAGAAGTCCAAAACGCTGTTAGTGTGCGCAAAGTTTGGAAAAGGTTCCTCCAACGTAACTTTGCTTAGTGGGGTAATTTTGGGCGCTGAACACGATTATGAGGTCCGTTTTCGGATTTTCATAAAAATAATGCGCTTTCTGGAGAGTACGATAAGTACGAAAATCAGAGAAAAAATGCCTATAGCTTTTTTCAGAGTGGGTCTAGGCAGCTGCGATGGGCATATTCGGACTTTTCGTCCGAAAATAGTTCTAGAAAAGTACATTCCATCCGGAATGGTCCCTATGACTTATTGTGGTTCCCTTGTGAGTTCTCGGATTCGCAAAGGATACTATGGGAAAAGTTTCTTGGAGATATCTAACTAGATGTTAATCTTATCCTTACTCCGATGGTTTAGAAAATCATTTTTAGGATGTTGTCGGTGTAATCCTGTAATTAAGCCGTACTCAAAGTTTCCTATACATCTCAGGAGGTTCCAAAAACTGGTTCATTTGGACTCTGGGAATAGATATTTTTTTGCCAAAACCTTGTCTAAAGTGGTCATTTGTGGCGCTGAACAGGAATATGAGGTATGTTCTCATGTTTTTTTTTGGAAAATTGCGGTAGGTTACAGTTGGCAGATTGTCATTTAGCTGCAGTAACTTACCGTGAGTTTTCGAGAAACTAGAAGCGGACCTCCTTCTCGTCTTTAGCGCCCCCAGTAACCTCATTGGGTATAACTTTGAGCTGACAATGTTTTAAATTCTAAAATGCAAAAAATCATGTTTTGTGAAGATTTTGGAGTTCTCTGAGGCGTTCTCGAAAATTTGAATGCCGATTTTTGATAAACAGGACTATACCAACAGCGTCCAGAGCACGGTTTTTGAAACCTCGGGGGAAGGCTTAAACTAGCCCTGGTAAGATGGTTGTTTTTTTTGAGGCTGAATGGACATCTTTTCGGCTTTCATACTTTTACGAGTGTGAAGGCGTCAAAAAAATTCCCTGTAATGAGAAACTTATAATTAGTACATGTTTAAAAATCAGTCCCAGAATTGTCGAAAAAAATGTTCGTTTAGAGGCGCGTTGTATTTTTCAACGTTTTGTCGAAAATTCTAGTCACCAAGGAGGGACACGTAGCTTCTTCGAGGTACGGGCAATGATCTGCTTTACCCTGCTCAACCCTAAAAGGGTTAAAATTTCTCAAAGAATTTGACCGTTTTGGTGGTTCGTCTCATAAAAAAAGTAAATAGAAGCTTTGGAAGATGTTTCCTGAACACGAAAGAATGGCCCGATCAGGTGTTCCAATTTTTTTTCAAAAGATTTTAGAATGTTTGAAAATGCATATGACATTTCGGCAAGCATTCGTAACCCGGCATTGTCCATTTTCATCACCAGTACCTCCTTACTCGGGCTTTGTTGACCGAAATCTACCTTTTCCATCGCACTACTGTTCTTCTCGGGTCCAGATTCCAGTACAGAATCGCGTCTCGATACGCTTTGCTGCCGCACGCTCCGAAGTCGTAAGTTTCCAGCTCCGCAATCGCCGATCTGTTGACTCCAGGTGGGTTTTTGAAATTGGTAACTAAAAAATTGGAGAAAACTGTATAAAAAAAGCCACCTCGAGTCGGCTTTAGCGTCGGCATTTCGACCCACTTTAGCGCGTGCGGCCGCAAAGCGGTCCGAGACGCAATGGCGGAGCGCCAAAAGCCATCCAGGATGACAATATTTGACAATGTTTGAGCAATCTTGCTCGCCACGCCTTTATTTTCCCACCCATTCGAGTACGAGAATGACAAATGAAACTTGAGAAAACATGTAATAAGTTGGAGTGATAGCACTATCAAATGGGAGTACACGAGAGAAACAGCTTGATTTACTTGAATATAACATGTCTGCATACCGACTAACTCTCGTCCACTTTCGAGAATTCCGCACTACTTCGGCTGACTTTTTGAAATGGAGGATTTCATCGGTGAACAAACATGCTATTATCAGGTGATTCAAGCTGTTTGTCTCGTGCACTCCCATTTGATAGTGCGATCACTCTAACTTATCACGTGTTTTCTCAAGTTTCATTTCTCATTCTCGTACTCAAATGGGTGGGAAAATCTAGGCGTGGAAGGCAAGGTTGCTCAAATATTGTCAATTACTGACATGCTGGATGGTTTTTGGCGCTTCAAACGTTGTAGACGACATGGTAGGGGCCGTGCTCGCCTATTTATGCTGTTATCTCGACTACGTTTGTGAGCGTGTATGCTGCCTTAAATGGTTAGCGAGGCTCCCTAGTTAGTACCGAAGGTTCCCATTGAATTTTAGCATATAGTCCAGGAACCAACGGCTTCTTCTATTAGTTGTAAGTAACTGTAGATTAAAACTAATTAGGGCTCTTGAACGATATATCACACTTGGCCAAAGGACCAATGCTACCCATTTTCTTCAGTGTAGTGCCGTGTTTTTGGAATATCTTCTCACCTGGTATGTTATTCGAATGCCGGTTCTCAGGACCTCTGTTCAAAGGCAGGTTTCGCGATAAAAACGACTTTTTAGCTCTCTCCACGAAAATGTAGATTTGGTCATCACAAATGTGAAAATAAGTGAAAAAACCCGGAACTTTTCGGGGAAAACGCTCAAAAACAAGGTATACCGGCTAATTGCCGGTGTCGGCCGGCCCCCTAATTAACGAGGTTTTCATCAATGCTTTATCCACCTTTTATTTTGCTGCTAAAGTGGTCAGTTGTCTCCAAAAATGCTCAGAAACTACTTTAGAAGCAAAACAAAAGTTGACAAATCAGGCTTTTTCACAGATCTTGATAGTTGGGGGCGGGAGGACACCAAGCAATAACTTGTTAATAAGCGTTTTTTCTCCAATTTTTTTACTTATTTTCACTTGTGTGATGGCCAGATCTAGCATTCCATGGGGATAACACAACAACCGATTTTATCGAGAACCCTGCCTTTAAGTGGAATTGCTGAATGGAAGCCTTTTCAAAGATCTGAAAATATTGATTTTGTCAAATGAATTGAAAGATCAAGTTTTCCCAAACGGGCTAGCGAGTGTAGCGTAATCTCATCCTACATCTGTGATCGTAAAAACACTATCGACGCGTTTAATATGTAGTAATTTATAGATTGTGCCTTCGAGGGCAAGGGTTTTGTCTTACTGTGGTTCTTCTAGCGTGAGCTCAGATTTCACTGTCTATCATTGTTCCTTTGATTGTAATGAAAAAATCGACCGCCGAGTCTGAAGATGAGAGAACAGCTGACTCGGCCGTCGGTGGGGATGATGAGATGGGTGCGGGCGTGTCAATAGAGGGGCTTAGGTTGAGGGTCACACCAATCAGGACTTGAAGGAGAGCGGCAAATGGTCGGTTGTTACAGTAAACACAGACAATGAATGAGAGGGTACAGTCAGAGCAAATAGGTATCCGCTGTCCACATGGCCCATCTGGAATGCGATGATTAATTAATGGGATACGGTAGGAGTGGATGGATTGATTGTCCACGAATAGAGAATGTTCGGTGGGAGGATTTTGACCATCTAGACTATTCTGTATGGATGTTACTTTCTTTGAAATTGTGAAAGAATGAGGTGGCAACTGTTTATAAAGATTATCCTGGAGTGCTAAGCAGGGATATATAATCCATTCTCAATTTTTTCTGGAAGATTATTGTAAGTGTACGCTAGTTTGTTGAAGGTTTCAGATGTGACTGCAAGTTCGACCGTGGGCTTAATCTTGGAAATGCTGATGACGAATCTGATTGCGGCTTACCCAGGACCTAAGGGGTAAAAAATGTTGGTTCAAAAGTGAAAATGGTGGTCGTAAAAATTCCGGAGTAAAAGGAAGATTTTTTTCTGATTACTAAAAAATCGAAAAAATCAAAAATTTTCGTTTATGGGTAATCGTAAATTTTTTTTGGGGTTTTTTAAACAAAATTTTGGTCACTAGAGCGGGTCGTAGCTCCGGTGAGACTCGGTGCAACGGCCTGCTAGACTCTGGGCTTACCGATGTGGGCACTATAATGGTAGGTTTTGGTAGATCGATGGCATTGTTTTTACCGTAATCTGCAGTAATCCGCCCCAAAAAAAGGAAGTGTTTTAGTCAGTCGCATCCCAAAGAACTCCCTGGACATTGTCTCAGTCGTTTCGGGTATACCTGAGTTCCATTCTGGCAGAAATCTCGTCGAATTGGATTTTGGCAGGGTCAGGAGGACTGTTGTTCCGCGTGGCAACGAAGAGGACGTGAAATTTCAAAACAAAATTGGCATGCGGGTGTTGAAAATCTGGGAAAAGATGGGAGGCACTCTCCCCAAGGTTTGTCAGTAGGGTAAGGATACAAAAAAAGTGTTCAAAAAATTTGGATGAATACAAATAAAAGTCACCAAAAAAAAACTTTTTTCAAAGATAATTTCTGCTTCAAAATTGTCGAAAAAAGTCACATTGATTGGAGACGAACATTTTCAATATTTCTCAAAAATTTTGGTCACCAAGGGGTGAGGGGAGGTAGCATCGCCGAGCTCCGGGACAACGGTATGCCTGACCCTGTTTTTCAAATATGACCGGGTGTGGAAAATGGATTCACGGGATAAATCGGATTTGGGGCCGAAAATTCCATTTCGTACCTCGAAGGGTATCCAAGGTGGGGTTTTCGCATAGGTTCGAGTTTCGGATATTCGATCCGATGATACGGATCAAGAAACGGAGATGCCTATCAAGAGTTTGGACAAAGCTTCTACTAGATTCGGACTAGCATTGAATAAATGTTTGAATACTCGATTTTACAGAGCGTTATACGTTATTTCGAATATTTGTTATTTATAGGAAAATTGTGCTTTGATTTACTCCATTTATTTGAGATTTGAAAGTATTCGGTTCTTTAAATTTTCGATTCGATCAGGATCGCAATCATCCAGGTTTTTGAATGCTGCTTGATTCATTCGGGTCGGTATTTTGAACCGGTTTCTTAAAAATGTTGGATTTTTTTCGCAAATTTGAATTTTATTTGTATTCTGATATTTGAATTATTCGGAATATTCGCTTTATTCAAGAATTGAAATTATCTGGTTTTCGAATATTTGATTTTTTCCGGTTTTTCGAAAATACTCTTCATTCGAAAAAACCTATTCTTTATCTCAATCATTCGGCCGATTTTAGGTGGCGCCTTCTGATTTTTCGTTCGCATGAATATCTGTGCAGTCATTTCGAATATTATTTGAAAAGCACTTGGAAATCCGATTTTTGTTCGAGAAAACGAAACGTTTATTAATTCTAGACATGTTCATGTGAATTTTATTTGATTCAAGCAAAAAAAAGTTTGTTTATAGGTGTATTAATGTATTCGAAGAAAAACGGGTTCTTAGGATTTTTGGAGAGCTCCCGTTTAAAAAATACATGTACATATTCGAGAATTGAACTGCAGTTTTTCGAATTTACGGTTTTTTCGAAAAAAATCATGCTCTTGATCTCAAATATTGGGCCAATTTCGGATGGCAATATTTGAATTTTCCAGTGCATAAATTTCAACCCAATCGTTTTTGAGCATTATTGTAAAACTACTTCGAAATCCGAGTTTTTTCCTATAAAAAATGGAAATATTAATTGGCTGATACATACTTATTTGATTTTTGTTTGAATCAAGCAGTAAAAAGTTTGTTTGGGTGTATCATTTTTTTTTCAGAAAAAAAGTTATGGACGTAGGTGTTCGAAAAAAAAAAGAAACTGGTTTTGTTGAGTTTGAGAAAGATTTTATTTGAAAAATTCATTTGTTTGAGAGTTTTCGAAATTATTTTTTAATTGAGAAAAAGAATTTTTGAGAAAATATCATTGCATCCAAAAACGACCTATTTTTAAGTGACGCGACAATAAAATTTTTCGCTCACTCGATAAGTTTCAAAAATGCTATATTCCATTTATAAATTAATTGGACAACTGTTGTCGAATGACCATGTCTGGCATACGGTATACCTACCGCATGTTACAGTAATTTGCCAAAATTTTGAAAACGAATCCAATATTCGTGGTCAGCTCCCCAAATGACTCTGGGCAAAGTTTGAGCAAAAAATCGATCTCTGAACACTGAAAACTCACAGTAGAACATATGGCTCCATGACACTGCCCACTCGCGTGCTTACGCGTCACGGTTCGGTGAGTGCCGCGCGCACATTGAAGGCGAAAAATTAACGATCACTGGAAGGATCTTCAGCACCCATTACGAGGAAACGGTAATTGTTACTGTGACAATGGGGCGGATCGAACGCGAGCGAAAAAACCCCGTTTCGTACCGACCGCGTGCAACTATCGTACTGACCGCGTGCAAAAAATGAATTTCGTACCGAACGCGCGCATTTGCGTACTGACCGCATTGCGATGTGTGCCGACCGCGTGGTAGTGCTTGTTGATCGCGCTAATTTGCGTGCCCTCCGCGTGCGAATTACGTTCCGGTCGGTACGCAACACGTTCGCGATTGTTACGCCCCATTGTCTGTGTGTTGGTCAGAAATGATCGCAGGAGAGTAAATAATGTTCCATTGGATGCCAATTTGCTCGATTTCACTCAAATGCGGGTATGTCGCACCGCCGCCTGTTTCGTTGCGCACGGCGCTACCGCGACGCAGCATGCGACGCTCACCGACCGCGGCGCAGCAAGCGCAAATTCCGATGTGGTACGGTAGCCAGGGATTGTGTGCAGTTACACACAGTGAAAAATCGCAGTTGCAGATCTCGTGGACGAATCCGGAACGCCCCTCAGAACCGTTTCAGTACCATGGTAGTATCACAATAACGGATGTGACTGTGAATGGACAGACGTGCCAGTTCGTAGAGCTGTAGTAGGATTTTCATCTTTGTTATATATTTGTGCTTGTAATCACGTATTTATACTCTAATAAGTGTCGTCGTTGTCGTCGTGGTGATTGTAACCTCATCGCACAAGTGATTTGATTCTATTTTTTCCTTTCTTTTTTTTTCGTGTTTTTGCCATTTCAGTTGTGTATTCATCATTTCATCCTCCAAATTTTCACGGTTGAAGTTCAAAGGTATGCTGCCCAAAATGATGCCTGAAAGCAGTGTGTCTAAGCGCATTGTTCTAAAAGTTCTTTCAACTTTTTGTGGTTTCAGTGTTTTATATTGACACATTCATACATAGAGTCTGTTCGAATGAGGCTGTCCGCTCATGCGGCCGACGTGCGTGTCGGGCGGCCGCTTGGCAGGCACACCGACCGCGTGGGCGGACAATCTCGTTTGAAAAGACCTTACATCTAATATTCGCCTATTTGATGATTCTGCCAATTAATCTTTTTTGTGTATGTAGGATATACTATAAGTTGATTCATACTTTCAGATAGAAGATTGTAATTAATGATCTATATCGATTGAAGGATTGTGGTCATGTAATGAATGATGAATATGATTCTATATAAAATACTTTCTTTTCTTTTTTATGTTTTGGGAATTTGTGGCTTCCATAGTGTTTTTCGCTCACCATATAAGTCTATAAAAAAGACTGCGTTTTCTATCGTACCTGTGGGATTTTCGAATTCAAGATCAATTTGGGAGTCTGCAATTTTTTTTCGATTTGGGTGAATATGTATTCGAAAATTATCCGAGTCAGATTACGATGACTTTTTGAGTTTTCAGATTATTCTGAGGCATTATACGAATACAATTGTTTTTTTTGGATTACCGGATTTTGAATGGTCGAGTAACTTACACAATCAGAATAAAATGATTATCCCAAAACCAGAACAATGCGATTTCCCGGATCAATCCAATATTTCGAAAATCGATTATTTGAAAATCCCGAAATATCCAACTTTTCAAAAAAAAAACGAATTGAGCTTTCTGAATCAGACGAATATTAGGATAACTATTCCATTCGGTTCCAAGTCTACCACATGCTTTATGCGCCTGTAAATAGGTTTTCTCGAAGGTCATAAGGGGAAAAAATGGCATTCAGGTTTATTTCGCCCACATGACGCAGTGCCAGCAGGCGTCACTGTCGCCGCACATGGTTGAGTTCAATCCCCATCTTTCATCAAATCATGCCTACCACATTTCTCTCCGCGGTTGGCTTACTAAGTTGCGACAAGGAGTTTGATTTGCTGTATACTTGTCATCCGGAAGAATCTTTTCGGATATCCGAGGTTAGGATAATCCAAAATCCGGAAATCTGAAAAAATGTATCCGAACCAATATCCAAGATTTTGGAAATCTGCATTATCCGAATTGGACCGTTACTCGAAGGGTTCAATGATTGTTACAAATCGGATGAAATCCCAAATAAAGATGAAAAAAACTAACCAACACTCGATAATTTCTGAACTCTGGAATGTGAATCCAAATTACTTTAAGGAGGATAGTAATATACATAGTAGCAGGTTAGCGACCAGGGATGTGTGGAATTACAAATTCCGAAGCATTTTGGCCTTCCGATTTCCGAAAAGAATCACTGAAAATGCGGAAGAAATAGGATTGATCCTAGGATTAGAATTTTTAACACTTTCCCTTGCCAGATCGTTAGAGGGTTATTACGGGCGCTGAATTCGAAATTGAGGCCAGCCTTCACTTTTCAGAAAGCTGGGGTAGATTGTATTTACATGAAAATTATTCAATAAAGAAAGGTAGGCCCAAGTACATTCACCAGGGGAGGGTTGAGAATTTCGCTGAACGAATTTCCGTCTCCCAGTGGTTTTTGGCTTTCCGATTCCCGAAATTGAGGTCGTTCCGATTTTCCAATTTCCAGTAAAAAATTTCCACTCATCCCTGGCACCGACAAGCTTTCTCAAAACGAATTACAAACAGCAAACCTTAAAACCTAATATCACTTAACACTGACTTACTCACAATAGTGCTAGAATACAATACAGTCCACGGCAACGAAGAAAGTGATTGTGCGGTTGCGTATTCCCACCAAGCATACTGTAGGTTGCGCCGTAATCGACGGCAAAGTTTTAATTTTCTTCTGAATTTTGCAAAAAAAAACGGAAACGTTAGAAAACTGAGTTTTTCTCTACACCCGAATATTATCAATATGCCCAAAGTCTTTACCATGGATACACTCAGGAGCGACACGAAAAAAAAAAGATTTTCCTCTGTTATTTTGATTTTTTGTAATTTTCGTTTTTTCTTGCTATTTCTGTATGTAGACTCTGTTCCAGTCCAAGTGAACTCATGTTTTCGGTTATCACAGCGCGGAGTGGTGGCTTTTTCGTCGAAACATCCTTATCACTCGTTATGTTCCACCGAGGCCCACCGCTCCGCTGCTGGTGATAATCGAAATCAACAGGTCACTAGGGATGTACCTGAGCTTACCTTTGATAAAGTCTTTAGCTGTATTCATGGACCTACCGTTTCTCAACGTTTCCGAAGTTTTTTCTTTGAAACTCAGGAAAAAATACAACTTTGCCGTCGGTTATAGAGCGGCCTAAAGTATGCTCAGTGGAAATATGTACGCAACCGCACAACCCCGTTTTTCCGTTGTCGTAGACTGCAGAAATACAATGAAGTACTACAACTAAACCTGCAAGGTCTATCACGAACGCTCTCGTAGATCGCCCTAGGTTGTTCACTTTTCACTTTTCTGGCATAGCTTTCTTCCAAAAAATATCCGAAGGTATCCGAGATTAACCGTTCGGATATCCGTATCCGATTCAATGAAAAATTGCATTTACCCACTCAATCCATTTTCCTTACATTTCAAAAAGGGCACAGGGTACGGCGCGAGGTGTAGATGTCCACGCTCAGAACCTGGTACCGGGCGACCCGTCGCTGCTCGTCCGGGTCGCCCGAAATGGTGAATCGGGTCGCGAGAAAATTTGTACATTTTAGATTAGTCGTCCGTACTCAGAACTTCGTTCCGGCCTTCCCGGTGCAGAAAAACTGCATTTCGGGCCACCCGGACACTCAAAATCAGGGCCAGATCCCGTTCCGGGTGACCCGCCACCCTTTCCGGGCGACCCGCTAACCCCTCGATTGTCACCAGCCACCCGGATGACGAAAATTGCCTTCCCGGGGCAGCGAATTTGCGTGTGAATGTACGTTACGGACGACTAATCTACAATGTACAAATTTTCTCGCGACCCGATTCACCATTTCGGGCGACCCGGACGAGCAGCGACGGGTCACCCGGTACCAGGTTCTGAGCTGGGAAGGGTCTAACCCGTATGCACATCTCTCCCCGCGCGTCCCCGTCCCTGCGAAGGCCATCCACGATTGGTCAATTTCGTCTGATGACCAATCATAGAGTGGCTTCGCGGGGACGGGGACGTGCGGGGAGAGATGTGCATACGGCCTCTGCGCAGTCGCGGAGGTGGTCTGAGCTCCACCGGGACACCAAGTGGCCCATTCTGAATGGGAATATACCTTATTCAGAATCAGTTTTAACAAAGAATTCGATTATAACGTTTAGTTTACATACGTTTGCCAAAAATTAGACGAAAATACGCTTTTGGGGAAGGGGGTCTGAGACAATCCTCAAAAATTCTGTAGGGGAGTCTGACAAGGGAAGTATGCAAAGCGTAGGTCGGATCTGCCAAAACGACTAGTGTAGCTAGTATCTCTTGTGGCTCAATAGTAAAACTGCGCAGTATCCCGCCCCGAACTGCAGGTTCAAAGAAGTTACAAGCCTAAGAAGGTCATTTTTTGTGTTTTTTGTACCTTCCAAAAAGCGCGTTAGTCTTCGGAAAATCCGGAAACGGACCTCATAAATGTGTTCAGCGCCCAAAACTACCTCACTGAGCAAAGTTTGGGTGGAGGCACATTTTCTATTCATTTGTCCAGACTGAGAGCGTTTTGGACTTGTATGGATTTTCGGTTGGGCGTTAATTTCTACCGAGTAGAGGGCTTTGGAATCGTTTTAGAAAAATGCTCAAGATTTGACTTAAAATTCTCCCAGTGAGGTTTTTTGGGGCGCTGATCACGAATCTGAGGTTTAATAGTCCAAAGTTTTCGGCTAATTTCGTTCGAAACTTATTTAACGTTTTCCCGGTTTTAACCGGGAAAATTTTGAGGGAAAACGCCACTTTCGAGATTTCCGGATTTCTTGGATAGATATGTCTCAAAATCATTTGCTGAGGGTTATTTGGAGTGCTAAACGCCAATCTGGAGTCCGTTTATTGATTTTTCTGCAGATTACGGTAGTTTTTGGTGAGTGTCAAAATCTCAGATTTTACTCAAAATTTGTTTACGGGGGTTATTCGGGGTGGAGAATACGAATTTACGGCCGTTTGGCGATTTTCAAAATACTAAGGTGGGGTTTTACCCCTAATTGACATGTTACCTAGCGTAACCTACAGTGAACCTCAAAATTTCGACAAATGGACTCCAGATTGGTGTTCACCACCCTAGATTACCCTTACATACAACTTTTGAGCTAAATCCGAGAAAATTTTTTGAAACTCCAAAAATGTCTGAGGGGTACCCTTGCTTTTTCGCGAAGCTTGAAAAATGTTCATAACTTTTTTGAACCTGCGTCTCGGGGCGGGATACTGCGCATTTTTACTATTGAGCCAGAAGAGATACTAACGATATTCTCAGGCGATTATGGGCCCCGAGCCGCCTGGCAGTTCGGCTCGTGTTCCCAATCTGCGAGTCGGCTCCTGATGCTGTACGGACTATTCCGGTTGGCCCGAACAGACACAGTATTGGCCCGGAGATTGGGAGAACGAGCCGAACTGTCAGGCGGCTCCGATCCCTGTTCGGTGCGGCTCGGGGCCGAGAATCGCCCGAGTCGTTTAGGCAGATCCGACCTACGCTTTGTATACTTCCCTTGTGAGAGAGATTGGCCTTGTCCACACCTCGTGCCGTACCCTGAAAGGGCATTATCCGAATCGATTCACTACCCGAGAAATGATAATCCGATAACAATTATAATTTGCTGTCCCGAAGCTGCTGTCTCAACCTAGTGCAGTCCGTACAGTACGAAGTTTCCCGTTCCCCTGATTTCCATAGTTAGCCCTGTCTGTGTTTACATATGAGGGTAGAAGGGTGTGAACGCACACGTCTTTTTTTTGAAGGCGGGAAACAGCACGCGTGTAGAGGGGCTGAATGAATGACAGCATCTGTGAAACGCATCTTCTTCTTCTTATTGTGCTCGTTCGCTCATCGAAAATGCGATTCGCATCGGGTGGTGAGGGACCTGATTTTTCATCCGAACGTCTGCATAGAAACATAGACAAGAAATATGATATAAAAGACCAGTAAAGCTGGATAAAAATAGAGGTTCTACTGAGGAACTGTTGCAATATTGTGAATTCTAGTTGTTAGAAGATAGCCACCACAGTAAAATTCGGGTGGTGTTTTGATGCGTTTCAACTCAGCAGATTGTATGTCTCGACAGGTGTGGTGGACTGTTTTGTCAAGTAATCAACACTCACAATTTGAACGACGATCGTGTTAGAACACCCAAATTAGGCCGTGGTGGCTATTTTCTAACATTACATAGGAATTATCTGGTATACCCTGTCCCAAACGAGATGGAAAGTGTAGAGTCCAAAGAAGCAGTGTGCCGCCCTCTGCGTATCTGACATCATCAGGCACCTAAAATACCTGGATCGATGTTAAAGTTGTCTGAGACACTCTAGAGACTGCAACCAAATCATGAAGTGAAATAACGGCCTAACAGAAGCTGAAACCGTTCCGTTGTATCGAGTATACGGTGAAATCGACGGGTTAAGCCTAGTTTTGACTGCATCGCTGCTGTTTTTCATCGCAGCGTTTTTGCACCCGCTGCTGCAGCGATGTTGCAGCGGCAGCGATTCTGTTCATGGTGCATCGGCCCACGGATGATAAATGAAATTCAATCAATCAGTAAAATTAATGGCCGGTATTCATCAATAACGCATTTCGACTCGAAAACACTGATCTTGTCATGTGAAAGGGTCAACGTTCATTAGAAGAAACGTGACATTCGCTGGCAATTGCTCCATCGCTGCCATGATGGCAGCGATGGAGCGATGGTCAGCGACCATTGAGAATCGCTCTTCAAGCAGCGATGCAGTAAAACATAGGATTTCGTCGCCGCGACCCAGCGATGTAGGACGTTTGCCACGAAGCGATCACAATTGGAGCGGCTTTCCATTACGCGCGATGAAAAAGGAAGAGTTGTCCCTCGCATGGCCGCAGCGACCACCTGCAGTCAAAACTAGGCTTTAGACGACTCTGTGTGCTCCGACCTGTTCTCTGAGAGTTTTGGCCCAGAAGTAGCCGCGAAATAGCCGAGAAATGTCTGCTTGCCACGTAATAGCCGCGAAATAGCCGAGAAATAGTCGCGGAATAATGCTCGGCGCAAAATAGCCGCCAAATAATGCTCGCCGCGAAATAGCCGCGAAAAAGCCGAGAAATAGTGCTCACCTGGTAGATATACGGCGCATTTCAGAGGCATGATTCAGATGCCAGCACCTCCGTCGGTTCAATTACCCAAGTTTGAGGTACTTGGACCCCGTTCAGCCTCTGGAGGCCCCGCCTAACCGCTGCCGTCCCCAAAATGGTGGCTCGGCGAGCCAGTGACGGTTGCGTCTTGGTTAATTTTGTTTACTTCCAAATCAATCTCGGTTATATTTCGGCTATTCCTCGGCTACTTCTTGTCCGTTCCGTTAGAAGCCGAGAAATAGCTTCGTAATAACCGGGAAATAGCCCACCAGGAGCCGCTGCGGAGCCTGGTGGGCTATTTCGCGGTCAAAACTCTAAGAGTTATCCATATCCTGAAAAACTTTCCCTGCCACGTAAAGAAGAAAATATGAATCGAGAGTGAATATCACGAGCATTTCCAGAGAAAAGAACACAAAAGAGCATTGGAGTAAGTAAGGAAATGAAGTGAAAACTTTGAAAACTCGTTGAAGCCTGTTTTTGAATTACGGTAGGGCATGCTACGTAATTGCGTACGCGACGTCCGAAAATACGAAAATGTCAGTGACGCAGAGGGCGACGCGCTGCTTCTTTGGACTCTACGTTTGCCATCTCGTTTGGGACAGGGTATATATTACTAGCACTTACAATAGGAAGTACAGGAAGTCCTGAAAAAGTCTGGAAACCTTCAAATAGTCTATGCAGCTATTAATCTTCCGCTTGCTTCAAAAATGTGGCGGATCTTGCCAATAGCTTTTCTTCGGTCTAAATTTAATATGTAGGCTTGAACAAAACTCAACACCTGTGACTGGATCCACGGAGAAATTTTGCGTTTTTAAAGCAATCGGGAGATGGGGAGGTTTTGTCAGTTACTACATATGTAGAGCCGATTGTTTCCTCGATTGGCTTTCAGAGCTCAGACACTAACGGTACTCGACCGGCACGGAATTCCGCAGATTTAGACCGTTCCGGATTATTGTGCATAGCTGCTGATGTCGGACTGGACAAGAGTACGGCAGGACGACACCCCGTCGATTCCAGATCGCATCTCCCAGGTGACTTCGTATCGAGGAGAACTCACAAAATGCTCACCACCTGAATTCATCAGTGAGTGATACAGTCATTCTGTAGTAACTTAGCTTTTCGCCACATGTTCCTATATGTACCTTTGACGCTGTGTTATATGGCATTTTTCTCTGAAAAATTGTGAAAATTCAGTCTGTGGGCAAAACCTTCTGGTTTTTTGCCCTTAGGGGTTATTTGAGATGCGGAATCCGAATTTGACGTCCAATTTGTGCCGCAATCAGGTATGAGCGGATTTCCTATTTCCGAAAAAAAAGCCTGAAAATGCGGAAGAAATTGAAATATTCACGGGGTTAGAAATTTTTACACTTTTCCTCGCCAAAATCCTAGGGGGTTATTTCGAGCGCTATATTCGAATTCAAGGTCCGCTTTCACTTTTCCCAAAGCCAGAGTTGATTATGTTTACATAAAAATTTTCAGTAAAGAAGGATAAGTTCAAATTTTTTCTGGTATGCACAATCACCAGGGAGGGTTAAGAATTTCAATGAACGTAATTCCGATTTCCGAATTCCGACTTCCGTTGGTTTTTGGCTTTCCGATTCCCGAATTTCGATTTCCGAGATTGAGAAGGTCCTTCCGATATCTGTTTTCCGATTTCCGAAGTACAGAAAAAAATTTCCGCTCATCCCTGGCTGCAATGTTAAAGTTGTGGCGAAACTTCTAAGTTTAGTACTTTTCTATACTTTTGAGGCGCGCTGTAGGATAGATACGTGGAATCGAGGTGTTAGTCTCTGTGAAACACCCTGACTTACAAGGGAAGTGTTTAGAGTGGTAAACGCATCTGCGAAAACGACCAGTATCGTTAGTATCTCTTCTGGCTCAACAGTAAAAATGCGCAGTATCCCGCCCCGAGTTGCAGGTTCGAACAAGTTATGAGCATTTTTCAAGCCTCGCGAAAAGGCGAGGGTACCCATCAGGCATTTTTTCGGAGCTTCAAAAAATTTTCTCGGATTTAGCCCAAAACTTGTATGTAGGGGTGGTGAACACGAATCTGGAGTTCATCTGTCGAAATTTTGGGGTTTACTGTAAGTTGCGGTAGGCAACATGTCATTTAGGGGACAAAACCCACCTTAGTAATTTGCAAATCGACAAACGGACGTTAAATTCGTATTCTCCACCCCGAATAACCCCCGTGTTCAAATTTTGAGCAAAATCTGAGAATTTGACAAAACTATCGTATACCCACCGTAATCTACTGTAATTTGCAAAAAATTGATAAACGGACTCCAGGTTCGTGTTCAGCTCTCCAAATAACCCCCAGAGCAACAATTTGAGCATTATCTACCGTAGCACTCCGAAAATCTCGAAATTGGCGTTTTTCCCTCGAAATTTTCCTCGGTTGAGAAGCTCCGAACAAAATTAGCCGAAAACTTCGGAAAATCGACTAATAAACCACAGATTCATGATCAGTGCCCCAAATAACCCCAAGTGCGATTTTTAAGTCAAATCTAGAACATTTTTCTCAAACGCTTCCAGAGCTCTCTAATCGGTATAAATATTCGCCCAACCGAAAATCCGTACAAGTCCGAAACGCTGTCAGTCTGGACAAAATATGGAAAATGTGCCTTCACCCAAATTTTACTCAGGGGGTAGTTTTGACCGCCGAACACATTTATGGGGTCCATTTCCGAATTTTCAAAAGATTAATGCCCTTTTTGGAGGGTACAAAAAGCACAAAAACGATCTTTTCAAGCTTGTAACTTCTTGGAACCTGCAGCTCGGGACTGGATACTGCGCAGTTTTACTACTGAGCCACTAGAGATACTAACGATTATGTGATTAAGATGAGAAAAAGTAAATGTGATTTTGTGCGCAGACGATGCATAAAAAACCACCTGGTGTTCTAGATAGCAACCACAAATCAAACGATCAATCGGTAGGAGAAGTACATCGCGGTTACTCAAGTGCGCGCGGAGGGTCACATTGAATAGCCCCAGGTAGCACCTCAGGGCAAGTTGTAGTATGTACAGTGCGCGTTTCACATACCCATACGAAGTTTGCAATCGAACGGTGCTGATACTTGCGGGTTTCCAAACACCATGCATCTACCGTTCTTTTTGTTGTACCCCCTGTCCAAATGTAGCGAATTCGTAGCGTGAAATTTGCTCGCTTCTGAAACGATTGGTGGACAGAAGCTTAGAGGATTCCAATTTTCACTAAATAAGCTCCTCCGTCCTTAGCATCGGTATTCGTCCAGACCTTCCCGCTTAGAACTAGCGAGCTACTCCGATAGGATCATTCTGGAGCAGAGGCTGTCCGCTTTAAAACTTATTTCAACGGAAGTCCTTGCGCCCTCCGTTACAAGAATACATGAGTTAAATACCGTCATTTGAAACCGTTCCCCTTCAATTTCTAGGCACCCACAAGCTTCTCGCTGCTCATTGCGCCTTCATAGCAGATAG
This sequence comes from Aplectana chamaeleonis, assembly GCA_029168955.1. Lineage (NCBI taxonomy): Eukaryota > Metazoa > Nematoda > Chromadorea > Rhabditida > Cosmocercidae > Aplectana > Aplectana chamaeleonis. The sequence continues at coordinate 757,750 of JAPDOI010000056.1, read as the reverse complement.
CCTGTTTTCTATTATTTGAGGATGCATGTCACGCTTGAAGATGCGTTTATTATCAAGTCACGCTCTTTTCGATGTTGCTGGCGAATAAAAAGTTCAAAAGTTGTTTAGTACGTGTAGCTCCTAGTCAAGCCTTTAGACATTTTGTCCGAAAGTTGTTTACTACATTTAGTTCTAACTAGGGCTTACCTTATATTTCCGGAGGGCTTTTATACAAACATACATATTCTGATTTTCGTACGTATGTATGGGACACAGCATTGACAATTCGTTTTCCAAATCCTCTAAATGCCTCAGAGATTTACGGGAGATTTTCAAAAGTGGGCATTTTCATAGTTCTGCGAAGAGAAAAGGCGCACACGAATGGCAGTATTTAGGGCGCTCAAAAAAATTTGTCCCGAGTTCAGCTTCAAACTTTTTTAGTTTTTTTGGATGCTGATTGCGAATCTGAGGCCCATTTGTCAATATTTGAAAAATTCCGTCTGATTTGGTCCGAAGTTTCGAAATGGGGAAAATTTTGCTGGCCAAACGCGACTTTCGACGATTTCGAGAGTGCTACGATGAAATCGCCTCAAAACGTTTACTTAGGGGCTATTTGGGCTGCCTAACACAAATGTGTGGTAGGTTTATCGATTTTTCTTGGATTACGGTATGTATCGGTGGGTATACGGTAGCTCGGTCAAAGTCTCAGATTCGACTCAAAAATTCTCTGTGGGTGCTATTTGGGACGCTGGACACGAAATCGAAGTACATTTTTCGAAATTTTAATGTGGGTTGAAAGGTATTATTCTTACCGTCACCTGCAGTAACCATAGGTCTGGCGACAAATAGACTTCAGATTCTCGTTCAGCGCCCTTAGAAACTCTTAGTTGCGAAATGACTTTTTTTAATCCCCGGCGGCATTTAAGTAATTTCAAGTTCGAGTCATTTATGTACTCTCGCAGACCTACAGCAACGAGAAAACGGTTTTCCATATCGCGGTTAAAATAGTCCTTATTATGTGCAGCTCCAAACGAAGCTTTCAAGCGGCTTTTTCAAATTTGTTTTTGACGAGCAACTCTGAATAAAGTTGTTCGAATTTCGTTTACAACGAGCAACTCCGAGTGAAACCTTCAAACGACTTGTTCAAAAGTAGTTTATTACTAGCAGCGATAAGTGCAGCTTGGGAAAAAGGCTTCAAGCAACTTGTCCAAAATTATTTACTACGAGCAGCTCCGATTGGAGCTGCTCAGATGATTCTCTCAAAAGTTGTTCACTTCGTGCAGCTCTGATTGAAGCCTTCAAGTAACTTGTTCAGAATTTGTGAACTTCGGGCAGCTCCGATTGAAGCCTTCAAGTAACTTGTTCTCAAGTTGTTCACTACGAGGGACTCTGAACGAAGCGTTCTAGCAACTTGTCCAAAGGTTGTTTGGTAAGATTCTTTATGTGCAATTACCGAGCCTTTAGGACTTTTCCATTGACTCTTCGGCTCTATCCTAAGGAGGGGGGCCACTCATGACCACCACATGATAGAGATCACGAAATAAAAGTGAACCCTACTCTCAACTAAGGCCCAACAAAATATCTAGAACAAAAACATTTGCTATCACAGTGATACGAAATGATCTTGTGAGTGACTGTGGTATAATCTTTTCATTTCTATGAGTGCCCCCCCCCTCCTTAAGATAGAGCCGACTCGTCTACCATTTCGGCCACAAAAATCCTGTTGGCTGTTTAATGCGTATCCTGAGGCCGGATTCATCAAAGCATTTTCAGCGGTAAGTTAGCGTTATCGGCTAACCGCGATCGTTATCAGTAAGTCAGCAAGCCTAAAAATAACTGATAACGGTTGCGGTTAGCCGATAACGCTAACTTACCATGGACAATGCTTTGATGAATCCGGCCTCTAGTTGAGGCTGCCTGTAAGACTACTGCCTTTACTGTAACCGTTTTTTCACAACTTTCTGCTTTCTTCCAGCTGTTCTTGAGAGTTGTCAGAGTGTGGTGAAGTGTTTGCAGATGAGATGGTGAGTGGGTGAGTGGTTGGTTGCTTGCCGAGTGTGTGTGTGTGTTTGTGTGCAAGTGAAGGACGCAGTGCAATTTAATACGATAGCTCATTAGTTATCGCCGCGGCGGATGAGTATACACAGCCGGTTGGGAAGCGCAGACATGCTGATGATGGATGAAGAGAAAATGCGATTCGCAGAGGTCGCCCGCCGCCGCAGCCGCGTCTGCGTGCACACATACATAAGCAGCCGGTCTCTCCACCAGCTGACTCTACTCGCGTATCGATCGCGCCACGCGTGCAAATGATGTTGATGAAGGCGATGACGAGGGGAAGCACGGGACGATTCAGCTGGCTGGCTGATTCACAATTGGGATACGGTAGCGCCGCGTGCTCTGACTGACACGGGAAAAACATAGCCGCGTGGCGATGCACCCGTGAGATGGAAGCTAACCAGGGGTGTGCGTAATTACGGTTTACGATATATGACATTTTGGGCCGTAAATCGTAAATTTTCGTTAATAAAACTACACATACAATGAAAGTAAAATGCAAGGCAGCTCCAGTTGACCTGTTCTACATTTTACCGCTTTATATATACTAATATTTTCGTCCAGGACACGGGACCAACTCTGTCCTCTGGCTGCAACACTTCTTGATTAAGAATTGTCGACGAGATTGACGTGTATTCTAACGCGGGACACACAATCGGAGTTGGAGGCGTTGAGTGCCAGGTCCGCGTTGCGCGACTCTCACTAGCTGCCGTCTATGGCGCAATGCAATCTAAAACACTTTTCACGACGAACTTCGTTTCCGAGGTTTTCATAAAGAGTAGCTGCCCTCATTCTCGCAACTTGATTGGCCCAAAAAAAATTGAGCAAGGCGCACTAATGAAACCAAAAATTACTTAAAAGAGTGTTCCTGGCTCGGCATTTGAGAAGGTTACGTCTACTCATAGATCACACAGATCAAAGAGGGAACCATTCCCAGACGATTCTTGGCCTCAGCCGCACAAAACAGTAGTCGGAGCTACCTGACAAATCGTCTCGTTGTCCCAATCTCCGGGCCTCTACTATTAGTGTCCGGGCAACTGATGTTGCTATCCGGGCGAACAGCGGTGGCACAGACAGCAACAGCAGAAGACCCGCAGATTAGGGAAACGAGCCGAACTGTCAGGCGGCTCAGGGCTGAGAATCGTCTGAGTAGCAAATGTCCTTGAATTCGGCTATTTAGAGTCTCTCAAAAACGGTCATTTTTCGCGTTTTCTACGTTTACAACGTCGTTTGCGTCCAGGGAGAAGTATCACGGATATGAGTGTGTCCGTTTGGCTCAGCATTTAAGCTTTAGGCCCCATCATAGTCGGCCAAAGGCCGGACTGAGCCGTCTTCTGACGTCACTAGTAACCCTGAGCAGTCCTCTTCCGTCCGTAGTGATCCTGCGCCGTCCCTAGTGTGTCCGATGCATGGCAGTCGATTATGACGGCGTACTTGAGCGTACGACAGCCAGCTCAGTCCGACCACAGCTGGTGGATTTTCCGCCTCAGTGAGGAGTGCAGCGCATACCTATTGACCGATAGGGCCTGTAGCTAGATCAGGAGAGACCAGGCCGGCAGAGTCCAGCCACATTTAGGGGATTTTTCGATCCAAATGAGCAATTTGATCAGTGCTTATTGGCAGGGGACAGGGATGGGCACGGACGGCGCATGTTTGCTCAGTCTGGCCACATTATTTTACATCCGATTTGCTTGATAGAGATGCTTATCGACCGGGCTGGCTGTAACCGATCAGCCGACTATGACGGGGCCTCAGGGGTAGCAGCCATTTTTTTCGGGGTGACAGGCAGGTCTACCCGGGTAAACAAGCCTATCTTTGTTACCAACATGGAGCGGTTTCGGGAATGGCATTCCATAGACCTGTGCGTGGACAACTGACAGTGAGTTTGCCTAAGAACAGTCCCTTCCTTGTACTATTATTATGATGCCTTTCGTGAACATAGCACTGCATGAGGCGTATATGTATTAAGTCTGCGCTGGACACTCAAATCTGTTAACTGTTTCTTCCTTCTATACTCCTAGCTAAATCTACAGCTCAGAAAGCAACAAACTCGTGAAATAACTCTTCATCACTCATTGATAGAAAGTATTTGAATTACTGTCTGATCATAATAGTGATAAGAATGACTTTTTAGCGGTTGTCGTGGTATTTTTCTATTTACGATTTACGTTTTACGATTTACGAAATTTGAAATTTCATTTACGCACACCCCTGATGCTGACGCTCCAACAAACTGACAGTATTGATGTGGACAGAACCGTGGTTTCCTTGAAGTGATGTGGTCGCATTCAGTGCGGTAGCATGCGACTCAGGTCGTTAGTGAATCCCTATTCGAATTCGGAATTTCTAAAATCGCACCATTCGAATACTATTAAATACTCGGTGGAGTGTTGGTACGAATAATTTCGATTTTCCGATTAATTCTAATATTTTCTCGGAACCGAAATGGTTTTAATCGTCCCTGGTATCTAATATTACGTGCGGGGCAAGGCTACCATAGGTGATGAGAAAGTAAATTTCTGTTCAATCACAGAAGCGCTATCACAATTTATTCGACTATTCGAATACTCGATTGACAATCACACGTAATTAACCTTGGCATTTTGATGAATGGACGGAATTCTATGTTTTTATCAAATATGAGAGCCTTCCACTCACCGTAGCGTATGATAATATATGTAAGCTATCCGAACCATTCCGATCAAGAAGAGAAAATTAGATTTATTCGAAAAAAGCGATATTATTCGATCCAACACTATAATACTCGGCCCTCGAAAATCGTGCCATTCGAATACTGTTCGGAATACGGACCTCAAAAGAAGAGTCATCGGAACCTATTCGATATTCGAGGCCTACCCTCCGAATGAACATTTGAATTCGAATAGTTTTGCTGGATTACCAGAGGTTACAGAACACGTGTGATACTAGAAATGTATTATCATGCCTCTGATCAGTGAACAGACGAACCAACCAACCAAAATAATAGGTTGATGCAAAAGTTTCCGGAGTTTTCACGACTTCGAATAAAACATTTATTTCAAAAACAAACAAGGCTCATCTAAAAAAAATGATTTCCATCACATTCAAGGATCCTTCGCCACCGATTGGGCAGATCATGAATTCCCGACGCGTAGAACTCTGGCTGTTTCGAGTCGAAGTATTCTTTCAAGGTCATTTTGACTTCGGCATCGTTAGTGTACTGTTTTCCATCCAGGAAGTGCTGCATCGAGCGGAACAGATGGTTGTCGGAAGGGGCAAGATCTGGGCTATATGGAGGGAGAGGAAGAACTACCCAGGCCAGGTCCAGCGGTTTCCGTCGGGTTATCCGAGATACGTGTGACCGAGCATTGTCGTGAAGAAGGCGTACAGAAACTGCAGGACCTGGTCTGGGAAGTTCTTCCTCACCGTCCATATGGCCCAGATCTCGCTCCTTCCGACTACCATCTGTGCAGCACTTCTTGGATGGAAAACAGTTCACTAACGATGACGAAGTCAAATTCACCTTAGAAGAATACTTCAACATGAAACAGCCAGAGTTCTACGGATCGGGAATTCTTGATCTGCCCAATCGGTGGCAAAGGATTCTTGAATGTGTTGGAATTCATTTGTAGGGGGGAGCCTTGTTTGTTTTTGAATTAAATGATTTGTATTCAATGTCGTGAAAAGTCCGGAAACTTTTGCATCAACCTAATAATACATTCAGTCGCGTTTTATACAGAATGGGTAGGCGTACCGCAAACAAATGACATACATCGGTGCAGTTTCAGATACATTCAAAGGATGTGCCGCTCCTCGAGCAGTATTCCATCCATCAGGCAACCTACTCTGATGCGGCGCCTAAGATGCACACCTAAGGGTCATAAAACCACCAGACAGCACCCACTGGATATGATTCCAAACAGCAGGGTTGCAATTAGGTGTCTGGGCTCTATATAGCTATACAATCAAATGCGAATGTTCTTACAAGGGAGGGTTTCCCACATCACACGGAGTTTTGGGATGCAGTTTGAAAATGTTCCAGGGGGAGGAATCCTTCCTTGTTAGTTCACAACAATAACAGATACTATCCTCTGTAAAGCGTTGTAGTTCTCACGACTCATGGCGCCAACGGCGCGAGCGGTTCTGCCCCCTCCTTCTGTCACACACTCTCTCACTTTCTCTAACCTACGCTTCGCACCAGCATGCGTAGAAACCATGAGAATCTCGCCGCGGTATAGCCTTTATACTGGATTAGGAACTGTTATGCAATCAACAAATGAATAATGTAGTTGAACGGTTGAGACTACAGTTCAAAAAGATAATTTTGAATACATCTGCCCCGCAATTACTATTTATGATGTGCGGTACGCAGAAAAATCAAAACAAGTTACTTGTAATATAAATGTAACTTACTTGAATGTCTCAAGCAACTTACATTTATATTACATGTAACATACATTTATATTACACGTAACTTAAATTTATATTGCATGTAAGTTTCACTTGTTTTACATGTGACTTGCATTTATATTTCCACTATGGGTGGCCATCACGTGACGCAGACGACACGCGACGCAGAGAGCGCGTCCCAGACCACACACTACGCAAAAAAAATGCTGTGCGGGGCTCTCCCTGCTGGTGTGGTCAAGTACCTCAAACTTGGGTAATTGAACCAACAGCAACGCAAGTCGTAAGTCTGACCCCGCAAGTTTGATTCTCTCGACAATTTCTTCCTCCATACAGCAAAGTGCATATCGATGGTTTTGCTATGAAAACTGGGCGAATATCTGAAACGCCACCATCATTCGAACATAAAGGCACTGTTCACGATAAACTCTATCCTCGAGTTTTTTTTTTGAAAAACTCTGGTGGTAGCCCTCAGAAGCAGAACAGTGTCAGAAAAACGGATCGAGAGACAAATTGCGGTTCTGAATATTATTCCAGGGGGCTAGGCCGGCCTCCTTGGATCTAGTTGTTCTAACGCTCATTATCGACAGCCTGTTATGCAAACGATGGAAGAATTTGGACTGCCACCTTCTTAGCCGGTGTTGGGCATGATCCTTGTCATGGGCCAACAGCAAGGAGGCCAACGTAACCGCGGTCCGCAACAAGGAAGCTTCCCGCGCGAGGGGCCATTGGGATGATCCTATCAGCATTCAAAATTAACGTCCGAAAAGTGACACAAGATAACCCCTTCGGACTGACCTCAAACGGCCAACTGCCCCTCAGCGAGACTGGCTGCCTTATATACCCGCCCCTGTCGTACAAGAGGATGCTGCAATGTTCATTTGTATCAGACAAACGATAAACAAAGCGTTAGTACGCCAGTACAAGCAGCAGGAGCTCCTGGTCGTTGCCAGCATATCCTGCTGTTACCAGCAGCTACAGCATGGGTGCTGCTAATCCCTTTGTCCCGACGTACTAAGCCCCGACTGTCCGAGCAAGCGTTGACCTGCGATCATCGGCAGTGGTTTTCATTGAAAGAGAGATTAGATTTGAGATTTGCCGTCGAAAACTTGCGGAAAATTTTCTTTAGGCGAAAATCTTTCCAATCCATAGCCTAATTCGATAAAATCCACTGCTCATAACCACAGGTCACGCGTGGCACGGATGGAGTCGTGTCGTTGTCGATGCCAACAACTAGACCCAAGTAGGCCGGCCTTGCCCACTGGAATAATTTTCGAAACCGTTTTTTTTGCCTCTGGGAATGCTTTAAGCTCCGTTTTTTTTCAACACAGTTCTCCTTCTGAGGGCTACCACAATGTTTTTCAATGAAGGCTTTCATTGAAGTTTATCGTGAACAGTGCCTTTAAGGGGGTGTGTATACAAGTCTGTTGGTACCTGCTCGTTGGTGCCCCTGCTTCTACTGAACCCAGCAGACGTTTGAGTGTACACAGGGAACGTTCGAGCGGTATAGCGTGCACAACTATATCGCGAAAGTATCCCGCACATTGCATAAAGGTGTCGCCGTCCGGCACACTAAGGCCTCTGGTCCATAACACCTTAGGATCCGTACCTAGGGAGTCATGGAGTCTTTGGCCACAAGCCACAATTTCGCCACCCTGAACTGTCGATCGCTGTCGAGTGATATCCAAAAAACTGCGCTATCCAGACTTCTGAGCTATTTCCATGCACCGTTTGCTGCTTTGCAGGAAACCCGCCTCAAGGATAGACCCGTCATCAGCGTCGGAGAGTACACCATCTACTGCGGTTACGCTGACGATAGGAGAGTGGGAGGCTGTGCAATAGCTGTAAGGAAGGATTTCAATGGTATGGTCAAGGAGTTTGGCTCAACGTCGTGCCGGAATGCATTCGTACGACTGCGGGTCACAGAGGATTCAATCTGTGGATAGTGAGTGCTCATGCGCCTACTGAAACCGCCGAAGACAGTTCGAAGGATGCGTTTTATGAGGAACTTAATACGTTGCTGGCCAGGATACCTTGTCAACATGCTGTTGTCGTGGGGATTGACGCAAATGCGAAGATGGGACTTGATCAGGAATCCGAAGTACTCGGTAAATGGTTCTACCCAGTGGAGCAAACATCGGACAATGGCTACCGCCTTGTCGACTTTTGTGAACGCAGTGGTCTGATTATTGCATCGACATTCAAGAGGAATCATCGCCGCCATCAGCTTACGTGGCAGGGACCAACCCGGCTATCTCCAGTAGAGCAGCGGAAGCGGAAGATGACAACTTTGAAACTACAGCTTGACTATGTCCTGACGAGGAATATTCCAGTATCGGACATTCGAAGATCTAGAGCTGTGTGGGATGTCGCATTCGATTCGGATCACCGTCCTGTTCTGTTGAACTTCACTGCGAGGATTCATAAGAGGAAGCGAGGCTCAGCCTCTCCAGAGGATTGACATGACAAGTCTCAGAGATGAAGAGTGCAGAAGGAACTTCCGACAACGCGTTTCTATTCACATCGGAGTACGGACTAAGAAGAAACTTTGCGACGCGGATTCTTTTGTCAAATGCATCCAGGACGCTTCGAAAGAGGCACTCCCGGTTGTACAGCCTAAGAAGAAGTTCGCCTACGTCTCAGAAGAAACAACATCTACCTACAACAGAGTATGTGCTCTCCGAACTGCAGGAAACTTCGTGGAGGAGAAGCGTCTGAGGAGGAAGTTGCGTCGGCAGCTTCAAAGTGACCGCGAACGATAGTGGACGTGTAGAGCTAAGGAGTTCGAGAAGGCTTGGGAGGAGAAGAATCCGAGGAAAGCCTACACGTTGCTGCGACAGTATAGCGGGAAGATGAAGAGATGTTCTCCTGTCTTGAACACTACCAATGGAGTTGCAGTTGGTGATGCGACGCTGCCAATATGGAAGGATTACTTCAGTTCACTACTGAATCGTCCAGCGCCATCAGTACCTGAGCTCCCGCATGTTCAGAGAGCACATTACGATGTCAGTGAGGAACCGCCGACTGAGTCTGAAGTTTTGGATTGTGTCCGGAAAATGAAGAATGGAAAGGCAGGTGGAGATGACAACATCACTGCTGAAATGCTGAAAGCTCTTCCTCCGTCTGGGATTCGTGAAATGACCAACACCATCCGTGCCATATGGATGAGCGAAAGAATACCCGATTCGTGGAGACATGCGATCATCATACCTCTTCACAAGAAGCTATCCGTCACGGATCCTAAGAACTACAGAGGAATCTCTCTACTTCGTGTCATGTACAAGGTTTCAGAACGTATCATTCTCGAGCGACTTATCAAACATCGTGAAGGAACGACCAGAGATGAGCAAGCCGGTTTTCGACCTGGAAGATCGACCATCGACCAAGTGTTCGTCGTGAGAAGAGTAATTGAATCGTGGCAGCGGTTTTCGAAGCCATTACAGCTTGCTTTTTTGGACTTTGAAGCCGCGTTCGACTCTCCTCATCGTGATGGATTGCTCAATGCTCTGCGAGCAGATGGAGTCCCGGAAAAGTATGTTCGGTTAATTGAGGACATGAACAAAGGAACAACAGCAGCAGTTCGTACACCTGTCGGATTTACGTCAGCTTTCGAGGTGAAAACAGGAGTAAGGCAAGGAGCCGTTGCAGGACCTTTTCTTTTCAACTTCGCCGTTGATGACATCATGCGTAGAGTTGCAGAACAGTTTCCTGCGGATGTGATCCTAACACCATCAGGACGCTCCCTTGTCGACCTGGAGTACGCCGACGACATTGTGTTATTCGCTGAAAACAACGCAAAACTGCAAAGGATTGTGAACCTCGTTTCGAAGTTTGCCGCAGCCTATGGACTTCGTCTTCGTCCCGACAAATGCAAGCAGATGTGGGTCTCTCAGAGGCCTTCAACTGGAGTTTGTGTGGACGGACAACGTATCGAACTGGTGGACGATTTCTGTTATTTGGGCTGTTTGCTGAAGAACGATGGTAGTTATGCAGCGGATATTCGACAACGATGTGCGAAAGCTACGTCTGCATTAAATTCTCTAACCAAGTGTTTGTGGTCTACCACCATCGCGAAGGAAGTCAAGTTGCGCGTCTACCTATCCGCTATTCGCCCTATCATGATGTACGGATCGGAGACGTGGGCAGCACCGACGACGCAGATGGAAAGGTTGGATTGCACGGAGAGGAAGCTGTTTAGACGTTTGCTCGGATATTTCTGGCCGCGTGTATGCCATAACGAAGACCTTTACAAGGAAATCGACGCAGTACATCAACGCTTGACACGAGGGAGGTGCCAGCATCTCCTAACGCCATCTCAAGCAGCAATGGAAAGTCGACTTCGACTGCTCGGGCATATACTAAGAAGAACGCCGGATCGTCTCGTACAACACGCTTTAAAAATGCTTCCGAATCCTGTCTGGAAACGGCCACCTGGGCGTAGGCGAAAGTTCTGGACGGATGTGGTTAAAGAGGATTTAAAGTCACTCGGCATCGAAAGACAGTTCAGGCGCGATGTTTCGTTTCGCAGGAAATGGAATAGTGACAGCTGGATGGAATGTGTTCAAATTGTGGCTGAAGACCGTGAAAAATGGACACGGCTGACTACTAGAACGGCACACCTCGGTGAAGATGCGGAATGACCGCGTCAGGCGAAAGCCAACCGATTAAGTCAAGTAAGTAAGTCAAGTGCCTTTAATAGATTGCCTGGCAGCGACTGGAACCACCTGACAGTTCGACTGAAGAGGAAATTAGTCTTTGGAGCTGGTTTTTGTTTCGAACAGAAGAGTATTGTATATTGAAAATACATTTTCTGAGACTGCTTGATCGAGTAATTCAGTATTTACTGGGAAGACCTTGATTTTGCTGAAAATCATGCGGAAACTAAACATAGAATCAGTTGGTGCCCTTTTTTACCGCAAAGATCGCAAGTTTAAAATTTTCAACCATTTTCAACGTCCCAGACCTATAACCTTGTGAATTCTCGAAAACATTAGTCTAGTTCGTTAAATTTTCTCAATCCTCTTGATATTTTTCTTCAGAGTAAAAGGTAATACATACGTTATGTGCAGTTGAGACAGGATCGTCAGGTCATCCTAGTGCATAATTCAAAAGCTAGAAAATAGTGCGGAATAGTATGCATTCTTAACCAAGAGAGCGAAATGAAGCGAGAACTTCATGTAAGCATTTATAATAATTTTCACTTATTGTTAGTAAGCCTAGCTCGAATATGAATGATGTTAAATTTTCGTAACTTATTGTCAGATCCATTAGTTGATCAACTAATCAACTATTAATGTTAATCAACTATAGCGAGCCAGACAGGATATTCATCAAAATGCCTCGCAGCACCATGACTACGAAAAAGTGCAAGCCGTCGCCTGCGGTCTGGCAAGATAGAGGAACAGAAAAATCGTAGGGGGGTTGAGCCGATCGTGCATCAAGATTTTCGTGGCGCTACGCGACGACAAATGCCATTGTTACGCGGAAAGTCATGTCGCGCAGGAATTCAAGTGTGAACGCTGAGCGACTCCGCGCAATCGCGTATGTACGCAGTTTCGCATACACAAGCGAAAGCGATTTTTTAGCAACAGTAGCAGTAGTTTCTCGCGTACGCTCAAGTGCATGTCGTCCTACTATGTTCATTTTATTGCTTTCGTTGTTAGACTCGATTCTGCTATGATGAAAAGGAATGTATGGCAAGCACTATGTCGCGTCGCTTCTCGCGGAAAGTATGCACTAGGCCTATGAACAGGTAGCGTCGACGCGACACGAAGTCGCTTGATCGATACGTAGGCTAATTATAGCGTCGCGTCGCACCGCGAGTGAACTCTGAATGCTGCCCAAAAGGACCCCTAGATCGTCTTGATCAACACGCTCTGAGGATGCTTCCAAATCCTGTCTGGAAACGACTGCCTTTACGTGGGCTGAAGTTTTGGACCGATGTGGTCAAGGTGGATTCATTGTAACCTTGCATCACAGGAACGGTTTTGAGGGAGCAGGATGTGGAATAGCGACAGAAGGACGAATCGTGTTCAAATTACCGCCGGGGAACGCCCTGAAAAATGTGCATGGCTGATCATCAGAACCGCACACCTCGGCGAAAATGCGGAGGGACCGCGTCAGGTTGAAACCAGCTCGGTTCTATCCCAGACAGGGAGGGTATTCAGTATTCATGCATAGAAATGAAGAGAAACTCTTATATAAGAAAAGTCTCATATTGTCCTAGAAGTTCTACACAAGCACTACGATTGATGGCTTTATCAACCCGTCATTAAGTTTGTTTTTGTCCCTAAATCCCGAAGAGTCACCCTCCCCCCCCTCTAGAATAGTACTCCCCCCCCCCGAGATCACTGAGTTGGGGAAGTCACCGATTTTGGGCGAATCGCCAAGCGGTGGGTTGGGATACTGTTAACCGCAACTCCAAGGGTCGTATTCGCTAACTACCCGCCGAGGGAACTCGAAGGGAAGCGGAAGGGATGATGCCGCGCGCGGCAGTGGAACATATCGACCCATCTTACACGCTGTAAGATGGAAATGAACGTATTGATCGATTACCCTTCGATTTCCCCTGGACTTCCCTTCAAGAATATTGTGTAATTTTCTATTTTTCGTTCTATTATTTTGCATTTTTAGACTTGTTTCTAGCATAAGAATATTGAAAACTAATTTCCTTTGTTGCAGAACAATAGTATAACATGTTTTATCACATTTAAAAAAATGACACCTGGCAGAATAAGGATCGTTATTTTGCACACGGTCTATATTACTTGGACATAAAGATGAGAGCCCGCAGCTCTCTGGATGATTAAGATGTGGCATAAATCGCTTTTCAATTTTTTTTGGTAAAAATTCAATGAAACGTGCGAAAAAAAAACAGCAAAAATTGAATATTCACAGTAAAAAATGTATAATTATAACGAAAAAAGGATCTGAGTCACCAACTAATAGGAAACAAGAGACAGAATCACACGGAAATCGAGAAAATGAGGGTTTAAGCAATCAAAATGAAGGATTTCAAGGTCTTTTCCGTGCAATTTGCAATAAATTTTGCCGCGATGCGGCCAATTTTCCCGAGAAGCGATGCAAAAACTTCCGGCGGTCGCGAGGGAAGCCAAGGGAGGCGAGAGGTGGCCGTGAAGCGCGCGTTTTGTACTGAAATTTCACCTTATTTACCCTTCGACTACCCGGCGGGTTACTGGCGAGTACGACCCCAGGTGTGGTAATCCTAACCGGAAATTCAACACAAGATACAGTGAATTGAGTTTGTTTCAAGTACGAGGCAAGCTATGCTTTGAGCCGAATATACCATGGGTTAGTCATCGCGGAATCCTACATTTTCACTTCATGACCACCGTGAGGCTATCAGGATTGACTTTGATGAGACAAGTTGGAGTGCGTCTGATATCTAATCGTAGTTGGAAGATATGATAATCGCCGTGGGTGCTTTATTCTTATCTGATGCTGCCGACGGAAGCTAGACGAAGAAGACCTTCCGCTCCTGATGAGCGTGAGCGACATTCATCTGGAAAGTCGAGGAATTCGCAGCCGGATCGACAAAAAGATCCAGAACGCCACCGACTACAGCGACTTCGTGAAGCTCGTCGTGAGCACTCGAGAAGAGTGGGGCGGTGAGTCAATCAAACTTTGCATATCTGTCCTTGTTTCGTCACTTTTCTCAGAGACGCGAGGCTTACTCTGGAAAGAGCTGCCTGGATTCTGACGAGAAACTGACGGGAACTGCCGCCTCGGTACCGGACCGGAGCGATAGCGGCAGTTTTCCGGCAACTTCGCGGTGGAATCAACTCACAGCCTGGACTCTGCCGGGATCCCAGTGCTTCGACTTGTCAAAAATAGTGCAATGCCGGGATTCTGCCGCGATTTTCGCCACTGCATGTGAAGCCTCGAACCATCAACTGTAATGAATCTATCGTTATTGGCTCAGTCATGTCCGCTGCTACGATGGTATCGCAAATAGGAGACGATTATAAATCGCCAACAGACGATTATAATTTGCCACCGGCACAAAATTCTCACTCAGGAATTATCCTGTTAAAGTTGCGCTCTGGCCTATTGAGGCAAGTTTAAACCTGTTTTACGTGTACTATGTTGAGACATGTTTCGACAAGGGTATTAACGATGTTGCCGGTATAAAAGGCTCCTCATCTCACCGTGTGTCTCAGTCGGCTCTCTGGAGCCAGACCTGGAAGGTGGCCTCAGTCACTCTCCAGAAGATCCACCGGATACCGGAGGATAATTTTTGTCGCCGAGGGGCTCTCCGGATCTCCCCACGGCTCGGGGGGGGGTGGTACCCCAGAGTGGGTCCGTCTCCCCACGGTTCGTAGTGGGGTTCACCTATTTTGATATTGATGATCCTTGTGGGATGTCCCCGGGGTCGTGCAAACACGGAAACGCCGAAAATCGACATGGACAGTTCTTAAACCGCTCACGGACAAATTTTGAACAGCTCAGGAGCTGCGGACCGACGGATTTCACCAGAGGACGCCGATCCGCGCACCTTTTGACATCGATACGCTGATTGGAGGCTTATCTCGGCGGCCAATGGTGCGACGGCTGTTGGCGGTGACGCAGGGCCATCGCAGTGTTGAAGGCAGTGTTTACGATAAGTCGTTTTTCTGCTTTTTTGCCTATCTTGAAGACGGTCCCATGCTGATTCCAATGATGTTTTTGGAATCGTACAAGACCTTCTAGCAACGGAGTTATGGTCCCTCAAAGATTGAGGTAAGGAAACATGGTGGACGAGTTGTCCGAAGCTTGTAACTTCCGTCTTTTGCAGCCGATGTATGCGAGCTGACCTGAGTAAAGAGAGAAGTTGAGAATGAAGGGAAGAACAGGGCTATTGATCGGAAACCATCGCTCATCTCACAATCTCGAGCATTCATTTGTTCACGTCGGTGGGCGTGGAAAGTGCATCTGGGTGTGACGAGCTGACGGGTGTCCAACTTTGGGGCCGTAGGGGACCGTTACAAGCTCAATTTTCTTAGTTTTTTTTCCAACGTTAGTGTTGCGCTAGGCCCCACAGCTGCCGATCTCCACCAAAAAATCAGACATGGTTTTTATCGTGGACACTGCCTTCAAAACACTGCGGCGCCCCTGGTGACCCTTCACGCTGCGTCGGTCTCCCCCGTCCCAGAATACAATCGATTTTAGATCACTCAGCGCAGTCAAGAGGTCTGCAGAGTTGCACCGACCGGCGACTTGTCGCCGAGCGTCGGCCTTGACACGACGACAAATATGTTTTCTGACATTATCGTAGCCGCGTCGGTTGCCGCTCGTTGACAGTTATGCGGGGTTGTCGCAGCGTAAGAATTAGTTCGGTCGCACTCGTCGCCGAATGTTCTTACCAGGGCTGTGCGGAATTGTTCCTATTCTGTTTCCGTATTTCCGTTGTTTTTTTTTGGGGGGCTGTTCCGTTCCGTCTCCGACTATTTTGCGCCGGAAAAGGTAGGTTATAGTGCTGCACGGTTAATGGTAGTGGGTCTAGGCAAGCGTATTTGAAAGCATTATGAGGCGCTAAAAAGAACTTTCGAAAACTTGTGTTCAATACGATATCTGGGCCTGGTTGAGATTCTCGACAAAGTTCGAGGTTTTAAAATTGCCTCCCTCCCAGAATGATGACACAAGTTAGGCGTGGCAATGATTGAACCGCTTTTCGGGAAATTTTTCGAAAAACTTCAAAAGCACGCCCATGCCGATCACTTTTTCCGCAGGGCTACCGTAACCATTCTTGAACAAAACATGATAACGAATGTAAACACACGCTCATAACATGCGGGGTATAAAAGAGCGGAGGAGCGGTATGCATTCATTCACACACCGCTCTACTCGAGAAGCCACTGGGAAGTGGCTGGTGAGGTCGAAATTGTGCAAACATGTTTGTTGGCTATTAAGATGTGCTCATAACCATGCTGACACTTGGAAAAATTTTAAAGGAGGGTTACGGTAGCCCTGCGGAAAAAATGATCGGCATGAGCGTGCTTGTAAAAACTTCTTGTCCGAAAATGAATGATTTTTAGTTTGTCTACCTCCACGACAGCAATATTAATCCAGACACGGTTTTTTTTGCACGAACAGCATGTCCTCCAGGAAGGAGTCTAGGCGGAGTCAGGTGGAAGTTTTCCCGGGAAGCTGCACTGCGGGTTAGAGGCGGATCCCAATCGAATTTTCATTTCCTCGATGAACTGATTTTTTTACTTTCTGAATTCATTCGTGTGGTATTAGCTCCGGTAGCAAACTGATGTCTAAATAAAATCTAAAAAGTCGTAGGTGAGAATCTGAAGATTGACTTCTGATGGGCCTTGAACACATAGCGCGGCCTCCCGCATTCATCTATACCTAGTGCAGCTTGAACTTGTTTCCGGAAGACAGGCTGTACACTGTTTCGAAGGTGCAGCTAAACATACTGAGTAATTTATGATACTGTCTTTTTGGATTAGCTATCGTTGAATACCTCATACTGATTTCATGTGGTTTGAATAATTAATAAATGTTGGCTGAAACGTGAGAATAAAGCCTCTTTCATAGTTTGCCGGCCGAAATCGGACGACTCGTTATCAAATTTGATAAGTTAAGATAGATAAGATGTGTAGGGTAGGGTAGATAGATATTACACATTCGATAACGAGTCGTCCGACGTCGGTCGGGCAAGTGTGAAAGAGGCTTAAGACAATCCTTAACACGACGGAAAAAGACGACTCTGGGTGGATATGGTTGTGACATCCACGACATAGTTGCATATTGCGCCCTACAAACTTCCATCTCAGGCGATACGAGGCCCCGAGCCGAACTGGCTCCTCCCACTTCCGCCATCGGCAACAGCTGACCAACTGCAGTTCCCAAAGGAACTGGACCTGTGTTTGTGTTGAAATGGCAACTCCTGTTGGTATTCTGTTGCCATCCGGGCCACAGCTGTTCTCCACTTTATTGATTACGAAACACGCGGGAACACGTCTACATTCTCCACGTACGCACACAACACATCCTTAGTTTATTGATTCATTCCTTCTTGTCCTTCCCTCATCACTTGTGGCTTGATCCTCCCTTTTATTTATTTCGTATGGTTATTTCAGCGTATTCTTTTACCTTATTCTTACTGCTTCTAGTATTCTTGTTACCCGTTCTCTACTTTCGGTCTTTTCTACGTACACAACACGAACACATCGAAGTCATTCGGGATTCTGTTGAGGTAAGATTTCAACTCAAACTTAGGTGATCTAGAGCAGTTGATCCTTAGATGGAGCAGCAGCCATTTGCCTGCCCCCCCCCCCCCGCTGTACATTTTTGAAATTGTAACAGATTTTCGGTGATCTTTCCGTGTTAAGGGAAATGCTTTTTTGATGGCGAAAGAAGGTGATGGCATAAATGTATTTCGGCAGTGAAGACAAATTTAACAGAATACTAAAACCGAAGAGCGCTACAATAGCAGGGTGGAGCTTTGTTTAAACGCCTTGAAGGCACAAGGCACAGATTAGGGCTCCCAAATTACATTTATTGACAGTCCGCTACTGAAAATGTAGCCAAAATTTTATGGACGCAGCTTTAGGCCTAAGATCGCTGAAATTGAAGGTGTCCTTGGAAAATGTCAAGGTCCAGGATAATTATAAAATCACAAGTATTTTTTGGGATTCCAAATAGGGCTTTTCGCTTTGCTGCGAAGTGCAGAAAAGCTAGTCCGGTATCCCTATAACAAATCGAGTTTTGTAGCTGATCCAGAACGGTCATTAGAGACCGATTTTCAATCGATTGTATCACAACTAAAAATTGGTATTCAAAGAGCGTTTTTGTCTGACTAAAAAACATAATCTGTTATTCCGGTCCCAGACTCGGCTTTTCGGCACGTTGCAGCAACGCGAAAGTCCCTAATCAGATAGAATGCCCTAATACCTGTAGATTTTCCCTTGCATTTCAGGACCTTGAGATTTTCTCAGTCCCAGTCAGGGATGGGCGGAGTAAGAATTTTGAATTTCGGAAATCTGAATTCGGAAATCAAAACAAAATTAAAAGTTCGAAAAACGAAAATTGGAAATCGAAACCAAATGAAAATTTCGGAAATCGAAACAAGTTTCAAATTTACGGAAATCGGAATTCCTAGGCCAAAAAACTGCGGAAATCGGAAAACGGAACAAAGTATAGTGGCAGCTGGCGTCGAAATACAGGCCATAAAACGGCCAATGTCTCACCGTTGACTGCGTACCACGCACTGCGCGACCGCACGCGCGTCGGAAGCAGACGGGTTTTGGCCGCCGCGCGACGTTTCGGCCGCCGCGCGGCGGCCGAAACTCGTCTGCTTCCGACGCACGTGCGGTCGCGCAGCGCGCGGTACGCAGTCAACGGTGAGACATTGGCCGTTTTATGGCCTGTACATGTTCTTGACCCTCGGGTTAAGAAGCATCGCCGTCATTAAATCATTGATCGCCAGACACTTCTCCATTCCTGACACTAGACCACTGTAAATCGAATTTCTGATCTCATGGGGATCCCATCAGGCCTTTGTTATACCCCGCGACAGACCTGTCGCGGTCGCTTCGCACTGCTACGTCGCTGTCGCTCAAGACCAAGAAACACTCGGCAGGATTCTAGATTTGGCTGGGTCGCTGTCGCTGACACCGGTCGCAGCGCACTGCACCGCGACGGACAGCCGCGACAGCGCGATTACCCCACGGTTTCAACATTTCAGGCATACCATCCTTTTTTGAGCCAACGACTGCGGCAGATGCTGCAAACTAATCTTGCGACAGCAGTTTTCTACCACGTGGGCCTTGTCCCGGCACGATTCGTAACAGTTGACCCGTCGTGTCGCGGTCGCAAAGTTTTGGTATAACAAGGGCCTGAGGGATGTATGGGTGCGGCGTCGCTTGGGTTCTGAAGAAAAGCGTTACGCACCTGAAATGCTGAAATTTAAGTTTCTTTTTTACAGGTGAATTCCGTTTTCGGTCTTGCAGTGTTTATTGTCAAAGTCTAGATTTCTAACGGTGACGGATTCCTGACTAAAAAAGGCGTTGGCTCGTGGAACGACTAACGACTAGCTGATTATAAAACATCAATTACGCACATCCCTGAATCCCATAGCAGTTGAGTTGCTTTAAAGGCAGCATACACGCTCGTAAACGTGGTTGAGATAACTACAGAAATAGAATCGTATATCACAGAACACAACGCCCACGCATTTTGAAGCGTCAAAAACGGCCCACAATGACGCTAGGAGAGTAAGGCTTCTATATTCGCGTCCTCCTCCAAAACAGGGTTGCTGAGCCATTCCCACCGCCGGCGACATTTGTGGTTGGCACAATAAGTACAATAAGTGGACCACATACATCGACGACGGTGAGAATGGCCCAGCACCCGTTTCGGAGAATACGCAAATATAGAAGGCGGAGAAATACAGGGACGGGGCCAACTCCTTACTCGCCTAGCGTCATGGTGGGCCGTTTTTGACGCTTCAAAATGCGTAAGCGTTGTAATCTGGGCCATACCATTCTATTTCCGTAGTTATCTAAACCACATTAACGAATGTGTACGCTGCCTTTAGAATGTGTGTTAGAGATGGGAAAGCTGTCCATTCCTGCGGGAAACGTAAGCGTTGGATCCCTCTAACAAGAGAAAGAATGAAACTATGACGAAAAACGACCAAGAAGTGGGTGAAAATCCCATGTACCAGCTGACCTATTGGATCACCCAGCCCATGTCATATCACAGTTGTCCACCATTCGTTTCACCAGAAGAACATTCGTCGAATGTCTTATTACTTCTTATTCCAGAAGACTCTCACAACAAAGCATAAGCATTGAACCATCTTATTTTTTAAATGGTCTTCGCTATAAGAAACGTAAAACAAAGTCAACAACTTGACAGTTTTGAAGCGCGAAATCATTTCCGTGTTTAAAGTCCGCGTTTTCCGGAACACACCAAACAGGCCTAATCAGATATTTCAGATGTTTTTGCAAACAGCTTTTTCTCAGATATTGAAGAGGGCACGAAACAGCCTCCGCCCACCTAATGCTCCTCGGCTTCAAATTGTGGCCATGAAATTTAGGGTACATTTTCAGATGCGGAGATTCATGTTTCAAATTTAGTTTTCGTTTCCTACACTGCACCTGTGTGCCCTCAGAACATAAAGAATGTCGTGCCTGAGGCAGGTCCTCATCTTTTAAGTAGGCTGAAAATGGGCACTAGTGAACAAAATTTCGATAGAAATCGTAGTGAACAGCGCCATTCGAACTTACTCTACTTCCATAGTTTCCCAACATTGCAAAATTTGGCCCTACGGTAGGATCGAGTCTGTGGAACCTAAATACTTTGAAAATTTATCTTAGTGCCTGTCGGAGTAACTGACGCTGTCATTATTATCATTTCTACAATTATTATTGCCCCTCTTATTAATATATATGCCAACATACAACTCTGTACTAACAGTCTGGCTCCAAACACCCCCCTCCCCCTTCTCTCATGGGAACCCATTTTTGTTCTTGGTCGAAAGTCCAATCCCACCCCACCGGAGGTAGAGAGGGCCGACTCCCTGCCTGTGATACATCACACCTTATACCGTAGCCTGGTCCTAGTGTGAAACCCGACATGGTGACACTGCTACCGCGCTGCTCGAGATCCAACCGATACTACCATGGCTGTTGTCTGTCTGACCGGCGCCTTAAGACACAGTCCAACCTCAGAATCGATGTTCTGATTTTCCATCTATCTGGAAAACGGTCTCACGCTTATTCCATCAATGCCTCTACAAGTGTACAATACCCCTTGAGAATGGAGTGGTGGCCCCTCAAAAATTGAGCCATAGAAGCATGGTGGACGAGTGGTCCGAGGCTTTTAACTTCCGTCATTGGCAACCGATGTATGCGAGCCGCCCTGAATAAAGAGAGAGGCCGAGAATGAAGGGAAGAACGGGGCTATTGATAGGAAACCGTCGCTCATCTCGCATCTGTTGAGCTCGGAAAATCGTCGAAGGGGCGTGCCAATGTGGCAAGGGGCGTGCCAAAGTGGGTTAACACTGCGAAAAATCTGCTTTGTGGTTCTAGAGATATTGAAAAATTTGTGAATTTTAAATTGTGTGTGTGTGTGTGTGTGTGTGTGTGTGTGTGTGTGTGTGTGTGTGTGTGTGTGTGTGTGTGTGTGAGAGAAAGAGAGAGAGAGAGAGTCCGGTGAAACTTTTGAATGATAAGAAACATGGTCGGCCGATTGAGAGAAATGGAGTGGTATTGTGATAAGAGTGAATTGATTGCAATCATTAGAGTAGGTCTGCTCAGAGAAAGTCACGGCCCGTCCGCGGCGGCAGATGAGCTTTCCGCACGGTCCGCGGCGCTTGACGGCTGATCCGCGGCACGATAGATAGTGGGATGATCAAACGGCCGATCCACGGCGCTATTTGTTTGAGATGGGGTGGTTTCAGGGCGCACCGGCAGTCCACCATCTTGATACCGATCGCCCAAAAGCAGCCATATACATTTTTGAATTGAACGACTCCACCACCTCATCCCCCGAAGTCTTAAAGGCACAGTCCAAGCTCGTGGATAAAATTTGATATTATGGTCCGGACGTCCTGTGGAGCAACCCTGTCAAACGCGGAGTCTCAACTCTTCAGAATAAGCGAGAATAATCCAGCACCCACTCTCTCCGCCCCCGAAATCAGCACCCATTCGCTCCACCCACTTCGGAGTTTCCGGTCTCAGTAGGGACGAAAACTAAGTGGAATCTAATAAAAATCTATGTTCTTCTATTTGTAATCGGCCTAACGTTACAATGTGGTTTGCTCAGGCGCGATAACTACGAACGACGAGGAGAAACAGGACCGTGACATCTCGTCCACGAAATTCTCATAGTCCGAATTCGCAATCTTGGAGTGGCAATAACTCCGTTCATAATGGGTTCTGAGCAATTCTGAAGACATCATTGTGATCAGTCCGTCATTCTATTCAAGACAAGCTTTCAAACTGGAGAACGATTATGAGGTTGGACTGTGCCTTTAAGACAATTTCTCAGCCGCTGACTTTGACTTTCTCGTACTTAAAACTTCGCCAAACCGTTATATCTAGATACATGCACGCTAATTTTTCTTTTCAGATGCCGTCGCAACAACTTCTAGGGCAGCGAAATTCCCGGTGGTAGGTAAATTTTCATATTCTCGTTCATTTTTGGGATTGACCTCTGATTTTGTTTTTTTTTTCATTCAAATAACTTTTATGATTGTTTGGTTTCGTAATTCTCCTCATTTGTCTTCTTTTCAAGAATAGCTCCGGTTTGATCCCGAGTTCGATCGATTTTGGCAATCTTTTAGACATCGGTGATGTATAATTATGATTATGAAAAAATGATTATGTAACAAATAATTAATGTATGATCATGTATGACGGATGCATCACGAGGACGATGTGAAAGCTGGCCGGTGTATATGAAAAACGTTTGTGCAATTTTTTTGTGTAGCCTTTTTTGTGTTTCCTATATAATTTTACAGGAGTCATACATGAATTCACTGTTCAGTTATATAACTTTAATTTGTTGAGTTGTCTGTTGATTGTTTTTGTTTTTGAACCTAATAAAAAGTTAAAAAATATGAACTACTCCTAAAGTCGATACTGAGATTACATCAAATTGTGTAAGGGATGCCGTTTATATTAGCAACGCTCGGAGAATACGATAAAAAAAGTTATAATGATTCATTTTGGGAGGTTTTCTCAATTTATCTAAGGTACTACGATGATGGGGTTATAGATAGGGCCAGTATAACTACTTGATTAGGGCTGAAAGACACACTAATTGAATTTCGTGCAGAAAAAAAACATCCCTGGAATTGGAATAGCTTTTGCCGCGATATTGCCATTGGAGAAGTCACTTTTTGGAGTGGAACAGCAATATGTTTTACAGAAGCCGGATTCGTCAACGGGTATACTCCGGGTATAAGAATGCTAAGGGGAATAGGCTTCCGAACTTTGCTTAGCAAAGTCCGAAAGCTTAAACCTAGATGTGCTCTTATACCCGGGTTATAAAGGTAGGCGAACCAATGGTGCGGAGTAAGAAGTGGAACGAGCGAAGAACGGTCTTGTACGAGAGAGCTACAGCGGTTTCTGATATCCCTAGGACTACGAACTGCAGTTGCCATGGCAACAGGATACGAGATCGAGCCGAACTTCGGGCGCCCGATCGGCAACAGCTGTGGCCCGGAGATCGGCAAATTCAGCGCCCCGAGCCGCCCTGTCAGGCGGCTCGTGTTCCTATCCAGTGCGGCTCGGGGCGGTGAATTGCCTGAGATTGTGACGGATCATTGTGGAACCCACATAGAATGCTATGATTAGTGGTTATTGGAATGAGGTCGACAAAGCCAACCTATCGTTCAGTGTAGCTAAAAGAATGTTACATATTGTTGATGGAGGAGAACCGGCAAAGCCGGTTAATGGTTTGGCGAAGCCAAACGAACGGTACACATGGTTAATGGGGGATGCCAGCGGCTAAGTTGGTATATCGTTTGGCGAAGCTTTCATGCTAGACATTGTTGATGGAGAGAGGACGGCGAGTTCTGTCTATCATTTAGTGAAGCCTAAGGAGTGCTATACATAGCCACTAACAAAGACCGTCATAAGCCGACCTATCGTTATCGATTTGTTTTATTATTGCCCTACTATAATTAGTCTCTTTAAAGGCAGTGTTCACGAAGAAAAAGTTGCACGTTTTTTTTTTGGTTGAAACTTAAGCTTTGGGTCCTTCTAAGAAGATTAAGAACGGAAGTGCGACGAAAAACGTCCGGTAAGTGGGTGAAAATCTCGTGGGCCAGCCAACCCATTGGGCCACTCCGCCCACGTCCTGTAACAGTTTCCCTGAATTTTTTGGTTAGATGAACGATGGTTTCCGATCAAAAGCCCCGTTTTTTCCCTTCATTCTCAACGTCTCTCTTTACTCAGGTCAGCTCGCACACATCGGCTGCAAAAAACCGGAGTTACAATCCTCGGACAACTCGTCCACAATGCTTTCCTAGCTGAATTTTGAGGGGCCATAACTCCGTTTCCAGGTGGTCTTGAACAATTTCAGGGACATCATTGAAGTAAGCATGGGACCGTTTTCAGGATAGGCGGAAAAACAGAAGAACGACTTCTATCGTGAACACTGCCTTTAACTTGCCGTTAAGTTGTCGCGTTCTGTTGTTTTTTTACATGGTTCTAACGTGTAATAAATTAAACCAAATCGTACGGAGAAGCTTCAGGTTCATACGCTTCTAAACATGTTGAACGTAAAACAGGTTTTAACTTGCCTCAATTTCCCAGAGCGGAACTTTGACAGGATAATTCCCGAGTGAGAATTTTGTGCCAGTGGCAAATTATCACCGTGTATCGCCAACGGCACAAAATTCTCACGGTAAACAAAACTGATGATACTCAATTGATAAAGGGTAGGGTATAAAAGAAATGAAGAGCGGTGTGTTACATCCACACACCGTCTTTCTCCAGAGGTAAGCGGTTGAAGCTTTAAATAGACGAGGGAGTAGGGAAGCAGCCCTACCGGTGATAAAGATTTCGCGATATCGGGCCCTAAACTCAGACGAAAATTCCGGATCTCCCGAGGGGGAAAACGGGGATACTCCGCCGGCACACCACCCCGGCAGCTCCGAACAAACCAGCGGGGGAGTCCCGATCGAAAGGGAGTCCAGCCGCGATACTATCTCACAAGCGCGCCCATGTCGATCATTTTTTCCGCAGGGCTACCATAACCATTCTTGAACAAAACATGATAACGAACGATAACACACGCTCATAACATGCGGGGTATAAAAGGGCAGAGGAGCGCTATGCATTCATTCACAAACCGCTTTCTTTGAAAAGCCACTGGGAAATGGCTGAGGAGGTCGAAATTGTGCAAACATGTTTGTTGGCTACTACGATTTGATCTTATCCAAGCTAACACATGGAAATTTTTTAGAGGAGGGTTACGGTAGCCCTGCGGAAAAAAGGATCGGCATGAGCGTGCTTGTTACTATCTCGGGTGTCCCCCATTCAACATTAACGGCATGGGCTCTATTCAGCCTCGACACTATCGGGGTAACCCTTTTTTTCATACCCACGGGGGGGCATAACATTATTCAACCACCCCTCTGCCGTGGGAAGATCCCCCCTCATCTCGACAACCAAAATCATCCTCCGTCATCTGGCGGATCTTCTGGTTAGTGACTCGAGGCCACCTTCCAGGTCCGGCTCCGAAAAGCCGACTGATACACACTGTGAGATGAGAAGCCTTTTATACCAGCAATATTGTTGAAACCTTTGTCCAAACATGTTGATGATCCTGGTTTCGCCAGCACCCTCGGGAGCTCCGATTCTACTCCCCCGGTTGTTCCGATGTCAACTCCGCCCCGAAAATCTCGCGGGGGACCTCGCGCGCAAGGGATTTCGGACCTCTCCGTCCGAAAACAGAGGGGGAGATCCGAAATTTTCGTCTGAGAATATGGAAAACTCTGGAAAGAGAAACTTCTACATTTCCGTGAGGATTACTGTGCTTCTCTGGACCAAATTCCGGTCTGCAATTGCGTCTGGACACGCTTTGCGGCCGCACGCGCTCGAGTCAATCGAGTTTCCAGTGCCCAAACCGACTAGATATGGCTTTTTCATACAGCTTCCTCCAATTTTGTTCAGTTTCCAGTTTCTAAAACCCACCTAGAGTCAACAGATCGGCGGCTGAGGCGCTGGAAACTCTCCCGACTCGGAAGCGTGCGGCCGCAAAGCGTGTCGAGACGCAATTGCGGACCGGAATTTGGCCAAGAGAAGCACAGTATGTGCCGTTGGCAAATTATAAACTGGTGCAAATGGGAAGGGGCCACAAGACCATCGCACTTGGCCCCGCCCATTTTTCCGTTTTTTTTTCGATTCCGAAGTTTGCGCGCGCAATTTGAACTCGGGCGCAAATTTGACACCAACCCATTGGACCTAAGATTGTGTGGAAGATTCACTTCTTGGTTCCATAAACTCTCCTGATTTTTGAAGGGGAGGATAAAGTCGATAATATGTTCAGGAGGTAACTTACTTGCCACCATACTTCGGCATCGAATAATTTCGAGTCATCTTATAAATGGATTTTTCTTTCGAATGACAAAATGGTTCGAGCCGTATCCGGTTTTCAGACAACAAGTAAAAGGTAAGCTTCTCATGATTCATGTCATGGCAGAATTCTTCGACTTCACAAAATCATAATTATCAATTGTTCGAAAAATAGTCGACTTCGAGTCATAATCGACTACTAGCGAGACCTAGCGAAGTTTTCGCTCACAGAAACTTTTGCGTGAGCCAACTACCTGAGACGGATTAGTTAGTTAGAACGGTGGTGACTGACTTCCGTCTAACCGAAAGTTGCTGTACGTAGGTATGGACTCTCCTGAGCAGAGCAGGGTGCCGTACATTTACAGCAGGCCGTGGGGGTATCACAATGTGGGATCAAAAAGCAAAACATAAGAAGCCAGCAGTAAATCGTCGGTTGCTACCGGCATAAAATTCACAACCCCTTCTGCACTTCCTTCCCTTACTCTGCCAATTCGAGACTTGATGCCGCAGCAAAGAGACTTGATGCTCATGTACAAGTCGGCATGAAGTCTTAATTTGCCGCGCTAAATTCACTGTATGGGTGAATTTGCCGCTAGGAGAGGTGAGAATGAGGTGAATTTCCCGTGAAAATGGTGCGAACTGGCAGCGAGAGAGGGTCCAATTTACCCCGAAAATGAGGTGAATTAACCTCGAAAAATGGGTGAATTTACCCCGAAAATTTCACGAATTTGAAGGTCCACAGCAAGGAAGCCCCCCCTTGTCCGCAACATGAGCGTAATCTTCACCGAGGTCTGCGGTGAGGAGCCACCCTCTGCGAACCCCGGCGTAACCCGTCCCCCCGTCGTGAGGATACCCACTGTATCCTCCCAGCAACCAAAATTATGCTGGCCTCCGGAGAGTGACCCGAAGCCACTTTTCAGAATGCCGAATGAGTACTCTGGTGGGATGAGGCTGTTTTTATACCGGCGGTGCTCATAGTAAACACATTGAGACGTGATTATTCGTTTTATCATGTTTTCGCTGGGATGTTTTCATTTGTTTAGAAATTTCTGAGATGCCAGCAACGGCGGTAATTTCACCCTTTGCGCTGAGTGGTATCCAGCCGCTCAACAACTGATATGCATTAACATGTTAGCGCAGGCGGTATTTTCACGCTTTGCGCTGACTGATATCCAACCGCTCAGCAAATTCACCCTTTGCGCGGATAAGCTTTCATGACGGCGCTAAAGGTGAATTTGATGCCTTATGATAACAAAGCGTGATAAAGGCCGCTTTCGCCGAAGCATCAAGTCTCGAATTGGCAGAGTACGTCGCTACCCACTGCCCTTTCTTCCAATTTGTAGAGTTCACAAGCTATTAATCTCGCCTTACCGTCTCTATCATGATAAGGACAAACGCATTCTCATTTTATATGATGTTTCCCTAGTTCACCAACGTCATGCCCTTGTTCTCAATGAATGAAATTAGTAGGTGGTTGTTTATGTTTTTGTGGTGCAGATTTTGATAAGCTCAGACTTGCAACATATAAAAACTGGTTTTTGGAAGTTAGGGAATCGAAATGACTGAGCGGTTGCAATGAGTGGCGAACAGAGAAGGTGCGGAAGTGGACCTGCTGCTTGTTTCCTAAAACTGGCAAGAAAATGTCTCAGGAGTTCTGCGTCAATCTCGAAACGCGTCGCACGCTTCTCAAAATTCATGTTTTCTAATCTGTTTTCTTCTCCACAAAGGTTAAGATTTAGCATTAAAAATTTAAAAACCTTTTTCAAATTCTTCACTCTTGGTAACGTCCTGCACACTCCCACTGCGGTCCTGCTAACTTTTGATGACCTGCACACTCCCACTCGTGACCTGTGCATTTTCTATGACGCCCTGCACACTCCCACTGGGGTCCTGCACACTCCCACTGGGGACCTGCGCACCCTCTATGACGTCCTGCACCCTACCATTTGGGTCCTGCACACTATCTGTGACGTGCTGCACACTCGCGTTGGGGTCCTGCACACATTCAATGACGTCCTGCGCACTCCTACTCAGGACCTGCACATTTTCTGTTATGTCCTGCACACTCCAGCTGGGGTCCTGCACAATTTCTATGACGTCCTGCACACTCCCGCTGGGGACCTGCACATTTTCTATGATGTCCTGCGCACTTCCACCGGGGTCCTGCACACTTTCTATGACGTCCTGCACACTTCCTCTGGGGTCCTGCACATTTTCTACGATGTCCTGCACACTCCCGCTGGGGTCCTGCACAATTTCTATGACGTCCTGCACACTCCCTTTTGGGGTCCTGTACACTTTTAATGACGTCCTGCACACTCCCGCTGGGGACCTGCACATTTTCTATGATGTCCTGCGCACTTCCACCGGGGTCCTGCACACTTTCTATGACGTCCTGCACACTTCCTCTGGGGTCCTGCACATTTTCTACGATGTCCTGCACACTCCCGCTTGGGTCCTGCACAATTTCTATGACGCCCTGCACACTACCACTGGGGTCCTCCACACTTTCTATGACGTCCTGCACACTTCCGCTGGGGTCCTGCACATTCCTACTTAGGGCCTGCGCACTTTCTATGACGTCCTGCACACTCCGATTAGGGTCCTGCACACTTTCTATGACTTCTTGCACACCCTCACTGGGGTCCTGCACTCCTTTTATGACGCCCTGCATTTTTTGCATCGCTAGACGACTCGCAGAAGTTATCATGACCCACGGCCAAAAGTGCGCTCCACGGACAAACTCGGTTGCCCCGAGGCACGTAAGAGGTGACTCGGGCTGATTTTTTGGTAATCGATAAATGTCGCACCCACCTAAATGTTGGTACCATTTCATACAAGTTTTGATCGGCCATTCCTAAGATATGCGGGACACATGCACACACATACACACACACACACACACATCGGGACATAACTGCTTTAAGTATAAGGATTTTTTCGAACAAATGATAATTATGATTTTGTGAAGGCAAAATATTCTGCCATGACATGACTTATGAGAAGCTTACCTCTTACTTCTCTGAAAACCGGATACGGCTCGGACCATTTTTCCATTCAAAATAAAAATCCATTCATAGGATGACTCGAAATTATTCGATGCCGGAGTATACTTGCCACCGCCGAGAAATACTAGTGTTTAAACACGTTTCGCACCAGATTTTCTGTTTTGACACACTGGCGCAACATTTTACATAATTGGCTGCGGGTAAAACTTAATTTCGCGGTAGCAAAACACTAACATTTTGATGTTATGATCGGCCGGAGGGTAACCCTGCCCGATGTCAAATTCGCACTTGAATTCAATTTTGGCGCGTTAACTTCGGCATCGTTGCGGCGCGAATAAATGGGCGTGGCCAAGTGCGATGCAAACTCAGATACCAAGAGTGATGACCCAAGGGCCTTTGCCAGCTGGCCTCCGTCCTGGGGCCGCTCGCATTTGATGCGCCGACCATGGGTGCCTTTAAAGGCAGCGTCCGCGCAGAAAACCACATCTGTGTTTTTCTTCTCAATCCAATGTATGAACCAAGTGGAGATAGTTGGCGAAGCTTGAGGTCTCAATGTTGCGTATTCATAATGCTATAGGCTCGTGAAAATCGCTCCGTGGTCTGAAAAGGCGTTTTCCCGGTCGACCATCTAACACGAGGAACAGAAACCCCACGACAGTCTTCGGCCGGCCGCGGAAATCCAATTTTCTAAATTCTTTATTCCGAAGAATCTTCGAGTTAAGACGTGGATA
Source organism: Aplectana chamaeleonis (assembly GCA_029168955.1). NCBI lineage: Eukaryota > Metazoa > Nematoda > Chromadorea > Rhabditida > Cosmocercidae > Aplectana > Aplectana chamaeleonis. Next base: position 727,549 of record JAPDOI010000056.1, on the reverse strand, counting down.
TTGAAAGCCTCCTATTTTTAGATGATCATTGACAGCAGTAAAGCGAAAGGAATTGCGGAACCCAGAAAGTTAAGGGGGCTAAACCAATTCAGCCGTTCAAATTTTCGATATTTGTGTAATACACAAGACACACCGGACAGACGTGAGAAAAAGGAGGCTGAATGCTGCGAGATTTTCAAACGAGTTTTTCTCGGAAACTTGAGTGTTTTGGGTGGTCTCTTCATGATATATGACAACCTGGTAAGCCTACCTGCGCAAAATTGTGAAAAAAATAAACACGGTTTTTAGCGCGTACGCTGCCTTTAAAGTTTTGAATCACGCTCTACAATCAATTGCGGTCCAATCGTGTAGGAGGCCGCGCCGGTCACACTTGGAACTTACAGCTTTTTAGGAAAGATTGGCCTACTATCTTTGGAAATGGAAGCGTTTCGTACCTTAGGAGTGAGGGGCAAATATCAGAGACCATTAAAGGCAGTGTTCACGATAAAAGTCGTTTTTCTGTTTCTCCGCCTATCTTGAAAACGGTCCCATGCTGATTTCAATGATGTCCCTGGAATCGTACAAGACCCCCCCAGGAACGGGGTTTTCGCCTAAAAAAATTGAGGTACGGAAGCATGGCGAAAAAGTTGTCCGAGGCTTGTAACTTCCGTCATTTGCAACCAATGTCTATGAGCCGACCCAAACGGAGAGAGGTTGAGAATGGAGGAAAGAACGGGGCTATCGATTGGAAACCATCGGTCATCTTGTCACTGTTGAGCTCAAAATATCGTAAAAGGGATCTCGAAAGATTAAAGTGGTTTACTGATGTGGGCCCCCAGGGTGGCTTCCTCCTATATTTCGCTTATTCAGAGAAATCGAGAGCCCGCATTTGGAAGGTGCTACAGGCTATATAACGCTGAATTCTCATGGTTCCTACGCGTGCAGGTGCGGAGCGGAGGTTGGAGGCAGCGAGAGGGCACAGGGCGAACGGAGGCTGCAGCATCGCGCGTGCCGCATGCGCCCTTAGTGATGAGAATGACGACTTTTTACAGAGGAAATATGGTTAGGTCCGTAGCTTGTTTCCTCAGAAAAAAATCATTCAAATCTAAGCCGCGGCTGGCGCGGGCATTCGAAATCTCACCGGCGGCTGGTTGGTAATTGTCAGCCAGCCGCCGGTCAGATTTGAACCGCTTGCGCCAGCCTCGGTTGAGGATCCTCGGACCTAACTATATAAGGTTGGTCTACTTGACAATTATGTGGAAATCTCAGATTTTTCTCTGAGCTTGGACTGTGCCTTTAGATAGAGGATGATTCAATCCACTTCAAACTGGAGGTTGGATACACCGCCGTAGCAAAAAAGATGGCGTGGCGTGTTTTGCGAACAGCCATGGCGTGTATACGCGGTGCGTGTGCGTCGCATGCAGCATGGTTCACCTGTTGCCGGCACCATCGAAATCTGGGACGCGGGCCGTCATTTTTGGGTGAAAGGGGAGCAAACCATCCCTCTGACAAGGGAAGTATACAAAGCGTATGTCGGATCTGCCAAAACGACTAGTATGGTTGGTATCTCTTCTGGCTCAATAGTAAAAATGCGCAGTATCCCGGCCCGAACTGCAGGTTCAAAAAAGTTATGAGCATTTTTTAAGCCTCGCGAAAAGGCATTTTTTTTGGAGTTTCAAAAAATTTTCTCGAATATAGCTCAAAAGTTGTATGTAGGGGGTAATCTAGGGTGGTGAACACGAATCTGGAGTCCATTTGTCGAAATTTTGAGGTTTACTGTAGGTTACGGTACGGGACATGTCATTTAGGGGTCAAAACCCACCTTAGTATTTTGAAAATCGACAAACGGACGTTAAATTCGTATTCTCCACCCCGAATAACCCCCGTATACAAATTTTGAGTAAAATCTGAGATTTTGACCGAACCACCGTATACACACCGTAATCTACCGTAATCTGTAAAAAATCGATAAACGGACTTCAGATTCGTGTTTAGCGCTCCAAATAACTCTCAGACAATGATTTTGAGACATGTCTATCGTTGAAAACCGGAAATCCCGAAAGTGGCGTTTTTCTCTCGAAATTTTCCCCGGTTCGGAGGCTTCAAAGGAAATTAGCCGAAAACTTTGGAAAATCGACTAATAGACAACAGATTCGTGATCAGCGCCCCAAAAACACCTCCCTGAGAGAGACTTAAGTTAAATCTGCAACAGTTTTCTGAAGCGCTTCGAATCGGTTCAAATAAACGTCCAAACGGACAAAGTATGCAGAATGTGCCTTCACCCAAAGTTTTCTCAGGGGGGTAGTTTGGGGCGCTGAACACATTTATGAGGTCCGTTTCCGGATTTTCCGAAGACTAATGCGCTTTTTGGAAGGTACAAAAAGCCCAAAAAATTAGCTTTTAAGCTTGTAACTTCTTTGAACCTGCAGCTCGGGGCGGGTTACTGCGCAGTTTTACTATTGAACCACAAGGGATACTAACGACAGTAGTCGTTTTGTCAGATCCGACCTACGCTTTGTATACTTCCCTTGTGAATATTTGATATAGTGCCCCTACACCCGTTTGCGGTAGCACCAGGGATGAGCGGAATTCGATTTCCGATTTACCGATTTCCGACGGTGTTTGGCCCTCCGATTTCTGGATTCCGAAAAAATTCTCCAATGTGCGGAAAGAATCGGAAATGATTAAAGGCAGTGTTCACGATAAAAATCGCCTCTCTGTCTCCCCGCCTATCTTGAAAACGGCCCCATGCTGATTCCAATGATGTCTCTGAAATCGTACAAGACCTTCTGGGAACGGGGTTATGGTCTCTCCAAAATTGAGCTAAGGAAACATGGTGGACGAGTTGTCCGAGGCCTGTAACTTCTGCCTTTTGCAGCTGATCAGTGCGAGCTGGCCTAAGTGAAGAGAGAAGTTGAGATTGAAGGGAAGAACGGGGCTAATGATTGGAAATCATTGCTCATTTCACGATCTCGAGCATTCATTTCTTCAGGTCGGTGGGCGTGTGCTGCGCTTTTGGGGTTTGTCTTGCGCTCAGAGTTACAACTTCGGACTCTTTTGGAGCTTTTCCAGGCTCGTTTTCATGAGTTCTTTCGACGTCAAAGTTACAGTGTGCCCCTCCACTACTCATTCCTAGTGGAAACTGAAACACATTTTTTATCGTGAACACTGCCTTTAAAGGCAGCAGACACGCTCGAAAAAGTTGTTGAGTTAACTACATTACTGGGGTCGTATGGCTCCTAGTAGAATGCTCACGCCGTTGGAAGCGTCAGAAACGAGTAAAAACTACTAAACTTGAGCAATGCAAAATGGAGAAATTCTGTAACCCCGCCCCTGAGCTTCGACAACCCCGCCCCGAAATTCAAAGCAAACTCGTCCAGATTGATCGTTCTAATACGGTCACTTTGGCTGGTTTTCGATGCTTCTAACGAGGTGAACGTTCTAGTACAGGCTGTAAGAGTATATCCGCTTCTCTATCTCAACCGTTTTGTTGATAATATTCGCTGTTTCAACCGCGCGCTGAGAAACTCGTACACTTTCACCTGATAACAATATAACCGTTATTCCTCTGTTTGCACACAGTTTTCGTTTGGTTTTTCGTTAGTCCCAACTACAACCAGCTCCAAACCTTCGATTTGTGTCATAAAATCGATACCATTTTTGAGCGTGTCTGCTGCCTTTAAAAGATTTTAATTTTTCGAAGTCACGCATTGTTTTTTCGCCAGACCTTTAGGAAGCTATTTAAGGGCTAAACCTAAACCGCAGGTTCGTTTTGATGTTTGAAAAAGAGCAAGGGATGAACTTCACATATCGAAATATCTTCATATGTAGGAACTATATTTTCTTAAAATAAACCAAAAAGCCACAACGAATGGGCTCTTTTCCTTCAGATTGAGTTTGATCCATTCTCAATCCGAGCTCTCTTTTAGGGAGACCTGGTTATACAGTGCATTTCATAACTATAAAGGCACCCTATTTTCATAGGAAAAGTAAACCGAGGGAAAGTTGCCGGAACCCTTCTGCACATTTCACCACTTGTTTCCTTCTGCATACACTAGTACACAACAAATTTCCCCACAAAATTCATTTTTACCCACTTTTTTCGAAATTTTATATTTTTACGCTGTTTCAAAACTATAAAAACACTCGTCGATTCGATAGTGCGACTGCGATTAGGTGATCCTTCATTACAACTCGAAGTGATGTGGTACCTCCCCCGTAAATTTCAACTTCGAAAAGAAGGTTACAGGTGGAAAAACAAAACTTCCATGTCGGTCTTAGCCTGCTTCTCTCTAATAAATCAGGAACAGCACTTTTGAGCTCATCAACGGTCCTGTACTGATTCTAACCTGGATCAATCTCTCTTAATGACACACCTCAGATACGTTCAATGGATTCCATGTCGAGAATACGTGCCAGCTAGCCGAGAAGTTAAATATTATGACCTTGGAATTAATCGAAAAGAGAGAGGCTCACATGGACAGCAAGACTATCATTCACTCTCGACTTCGACGACGCCACCAACGAGGATATAAATACTTTTTTCAGATGTTACGGAACCGTAGACAAGCAATCAGCTCAACTCTAGGGTTTTTAAGACGATACCACGCAGCCAATCGGGTCTACAAACCGTAACTGAGCACGTATCAAAAATTCGACCATGGAACAAGGATGGCATCTTCTTCAAATGAAGCCAGATTAGGTCAAAATCATTAGAGTCGTCTACTTCATCACTATTTCAATCGGAATAGACACCATAGAAAAAGTATCTGGTAATGATCAGGGTGAGAGCGGGTTCAAGAGTGAAATCTTCATCAATTTTGCTGCCAAGATCCTTCTTGGTAGTGAGCACCTGAGCCGCTTTTTTATGTCCTTCTAGCAGTGCAGGCCTTCTTTTAGTATTTCTGGCAACGTTTTCGATTTGTTTGATTCACCTTCAGATAGTCGCCGTGGGAAAATCTGGCTAGAGATTGACACGGGCCTGCGCGAAGCTGATCGTGCTACTCGAGAGCTGTCAATATATTCGCCATTTTCGCCCTGATTTCAGCATTTCCAGTTTTCCTCTAGTATTCTTAGTCTTACTTGTAGCCTGAGAACATACAAGTGTGCTGAAACAATTGATAGAATACCTTGATTATGCAGCGCTTTCTCCAATGTAGCGTCTAGGTTCTTGCAACACATCCACTTGATCTTAATTTTTGGTAGGGAGCACTATTTCACGGTTAATCGTAGTAAATAGAAGTAATACATTCTACAGTGATGAATGGGCAAGCGACTCTGATGATATCATCAAGAAGAACAACTATTTATTTAGTGCCTTTATAGTTTTGAAACAGTGTAAAATCAGAAAAATTTCAAAAAACTATTTATAATAGAAACTTGGAGAAAAGTTGTGATTATGGCAGAGTACGTAGACTCCGTTTCATTCCAAGTGAACTCGTGATTTTGGTTATCACAGAGCGGAGCGGTGGCTTTTTCGTCGAAACCTCCTTATCACTAGCTATACACTGCGTATCATAAAGATAGGACACCCCCTGAATTTGTCGGTCTCGTGTTTGTTAAAGGCAGCATACACGCTCGCGAACATGGTCGAGATATCAGCATAAATAGACCTGCGCGGCCCCTACCATGTCGTGAACGGCGTTTGAAGCGCTGAAAACCATCCAGGATGACAGTATTTGACCATCCCTGTCACGCACGCCCGTATTTTCACACCCCTTTGAGTAACAGAATGAAAAGCTGAACTTGAGAAAACATGTGATAACTTAGAGTGATAGCACTATCAAAGGGGAGTGCACGAGAGAAACAGCTCGATTTACTTGAATATTACCTGTCTAAACACCCATAAACTCTCATCCACTTTCGAGAATGCCGCTCTACTCCGGATGGCTTTTGAAAGTGGAGGATCCCATCAGTGCACAAACATGTAATATCCAGGTAAATCGAGCTGTTTCTCTCGTGGACTCCCTTTTGATAGTGCTATCACTCTCAAATATCGCATGTTTTCTCAAGTTTAACTTTTCCTTCTGTTACTCGAAGGGGTGTGTAAATACGGGCGTGCGAGACATGATTGCTCAAATATTGTCATCCTGGATGATTTTCAGCGCTTCAAACGTCGTTGACGACATGGCAGAGGCCGTGCGGGCCTATTTATGCTGATATATCGACCAGGTTTGCGAGCGTGTATGCTGCCTTTAAGCAGGATAGATGATTTTCGTAAACACTTCTTTGATCAGAATGTTAAATAACCTCCGTATACCTCTTTTACGGAGATCGGACGGAGACGACGAGCGGCCTGGTCTGCACTTGGATCGATAGTGGAAGTGACAGACAAATTGCGGGATGTGAAGACACGAGCACGTCCGTTCGACACCACGGTGCTACCTGCGTTGTGCTATGGAACCGAGACATGGGCGGAAACGAAGGCGACCACACAGGCCATAAGGACAGCTCACAGGGCCTTGGAGCGCAGACTACTGAAGACTAATCGTCGTGCCCAGCGAGCTGGTGGCCTACGCAGTGCTGATCTTCGAAGGCAGTCGCAGTTAATGAACCCTCTTCTGTTCATGGCCCAGTCTAAACACCGATGGGCGGGACACGTGTTGCGCCGCATGGATGACCGATGGAGCCTCCGTATAACAGTCTGGTTACCACGTGATTGCCACCGGCCTCTAGGCCGTCCTCCCACATGATGGAACTCTGTATTTTCAGGCAGAGTCAAGACGTTCTGCACCGAGCGAGGGCTTCCTGAAAATCACCATCACTGGATGTCCCTTGCTCGGGATCGGTCGAGCTGGTTGAGATGTGGTCCACACGGCGGCGACGCGCAGTGAAGATGGATCATCAAGGTATCAAGGTAGGGTATACCTCTTTCGGGTTAGATCGAATGTTTGTGCACTTTTCGAGAATAAATTTGTGTTTTAAATCGCGTATCAAATGATAGGACACCCACGGCTTAAATAGGATTTCTCGTCCGATAAAATTGTCCGATCCCAAATCTAATGGCCTATAGTACTTCTTCGCACAATTACTGCAACAAATACTCGTTTTTGTATACTTTTGACAAAACTGATCAGCCTTTGGAAGTCGATCTTGCTCCATTTCTCAGTTATTTTCTGTTGGAGCGCAGAAATCGAGATAAATCGCCTGTCATTTGCTCAGACCCGACAAACCTAAATATCCTAGAGATTCTTCATTTTGTTGAGATCAGAAAGGTAGACTAGCCACTCTGGACAAGATAGTTATTGCTGAGCAAAGAAGTCGACCTCAGACCTGCTCACGTGAACTTTCTGGTTGTCCGGCTAGAAACTGCAACTTTCTCGCCCAAAAACGTGGGGAAGTGTAAGTAGGTGTTACTTTGATATCCTGTGGTACTCATTGGAGATCATCCAACAGCTGGCGAACGCAAGCTGTAGACGTCCTTACGGGCAAATGCTCTGACGGATTATGGGAGATCTACGTTTGGAGTTCTGAAGGCTAAATTGGACTGCACCTACCCACCTAATTGCTTTAGTAGCACTTCCGACCATCAGACCTATTGAGAAAAGACTCTTTTTTACTGGAAATCATCGCCTGTACACAAATAGTCGAAGCAGCTCTCCGCCTTAGCCATCGGAACTGCGGTGACAGGTCTCTCATTATCTTTTAGAGCATTTGCCCGTCAAGGACGTCTGCAGCTTGCGTTCGTCAGCTGTAGGATGATTTCCAGTGAGTACCAGAGGATGTCAGAGGAAGCCTACTTTCATTTCATCACGTTTTCAGGCGAAAAAGTTGCAATTTCTAGCCGAACAACCAGATAGCTCACGTAAACAGGTCTGGGGCAGGCTTCTTTGCTCGGCAGTAACTATCTTGTCCAGAGCAAATAGTCTAAATTTATATTCTCATCAAAATGAAAAATCTCTGGAATATTCAAGTTTGTCGGGTCTGAGCAAATGGCCTGCGGTTTCTCTAGATTTCTGCGCTCCAACAGGAAATAACTGAGAAATGGAGCAAGATCGACTTCCGAAGGCAGATCAGTTGGGTCAAAAGTATACAGAATCAAGTATTTGTTGCAGTAGAGGTGCGAGGAAGGCATATATAGGTCATTGGTTTAGGGATAGCACAATTTTATCGGACGAGAAGTCCGATTTAACCCAGTGGCGTCTTATCTTTTTGATACGCGATTTAAAACATAAATTTATTCTAGGAAAGTGCACAAACATTCAATCTAACCCAAAAGAGGTATACGGGGGTTATTTTACTTTCTGATCACAGTAGTTTTGACGAAAAAGATCTATCTTGCTCAACAAACGAGACCGATAATTTCAGGGGGTGTCCTATCTTTATGATACGCAGTGTATTTCACCGAGGCCCACCGCTCCGCTGCTGGTTATAATCGAAATCAACAGGTCACTACGGCTGTATCAGAGCTTATGTGGAGGGTACTCGAATGATAAACTGGGTTCTTCTTCATACGAATTGTGAGTTCGAGAATTTCGAGAAAATGGGGTGCCTCTATAGTTTTGAAACGCACTGTAGTACATAAAATGATATCTTATTGGGCTACAGTCAATTAGTGAGTGTTGTTTCGAAGTCATAATATCTACAGTATGCTACCTGAAAATACTTGGTTGAAGCGGATTTTGAGCAGCATTAGTCTGGTTTCTCGGTTTTTGTCGTGTATTAGAATTGCGTGAAAAATGAGAAATAAGATCAAGCTATGATTGAGTCGTTTTTTTGGGAGGAGATCTCCTTCCTGCAAGAGATTTAAGACAATTTAAAGGCCAAATAGATTAGCAGTAGGGTAGGTACCGTGCTTATCTGGGCCAAATTCCGGTCCGCAATTGCGTCTGGACACGCTTTGCGGCCGCACGCTCCCGAGTCGGAAGAGCTTCCAGCCCGCAGCCGCCGATCTAATGACTCTAGGTAGGTTTTGGAAACTGGAAACTAAGAAAGGTTGGAGAAAATTGTATAAAAAAGCCACATCGAGTCGGCTTTGGCGCTGGAAACCCGACTGATTCGAGCGCGTGCGGCCGCAAAGCGTGTCGAGACGCAATTGCGGACCGGAATTCGGCCCAGAGAAGCACAGTACATACAGCCACCATGGGTGGTAATAATCTATCCAGGTGAACGTATTTCCGATGACCAGCTTTCCGATTCTCCTATTTGCGATGGTTTCTGGCGTTCCGATTTCCGAAATTTCGATAAAGATTTCCGCTCATTCCTAGATAGGACTGAGACTCATCAGTAGTTTGCCGGTGAAAAGACGTTTTTTCTCGGTATTTTCCCTGCTTGTGGTAGATTCGCGTCAAACTCTCCGCGAAATCGAGGCTCACGGTAATTTAACGGTAAATTCTAGACAATTTTTCTCAGAAAAAAAACGCTGCGGCCCACCCTTTTTTCTTCAAGCTTACCTGTCTGCGCTGTTTGAATTGCCAACAAGCCTATTTTTAGAGCTGTTCGTCTTTTTCTCTGGTTTCTGCTTGGGTTTTTATCGCTAGTGTTCATCGCACTGTCGATTTCCTTTGTCTGGGTGATTGGAACAAAGTCGACGAGTGAAGTAGGCAGCATCATAATTTTTTTTGTGCAAAATTAGAAAATAGAAACCAGCTTTTTCAGAGTAAAGTGTGGCGATTTTTCCCGCGGCCTGCATCACCAGCCTTCAAGAAATTCGCAGTGTCGTCAAATTCAGAATTCTGCAATGAGTTGGCGAGGTGAGCTGACGAAATGAAATTAACTCCAGTGTTGTCCATGATGACGCCATAAATTCCAATTTAGAAGGAAACAGGAAAAAAAAACGGAGATTTTGAAATCAGAGCGAATTCTTAAGCGGTATAAAAGCTGTCTGATATCCATTAGCCCAGAAATATTTTCTAAAACGATTACATCACACTTGTCGAAGAATCTTCAGGCTAACTGTAGCTGCGATGATCTGCGTTTGAGTATAAGGCATCCTTCATATTCCTCACCGCAAGTGCGGCACGTGCGTGACGCGTGGAAAGTTTTCAACGCTCATTCGGCGCGTGCCGTGCTCTAGAGCACGAGACCCTGAAGGGTAGGGCACTGCTGGTAGGGCCTTACCCTATATTCGCGCTGGGTAGGCATGGGTAGGTGGTTTCGTGAATCGCGCCATTACCGCAACTTTGCTAAGGACGCACGCTTTAGTCAGCCTACCAGCGCGAATTTTCGTTGATGAATCTGGCCCCTTAAATTGTGTTGGATTGGTAGGTTGAGAGCGCTAACCAGGGTCCAGCAGCCCGTTGGCAAGAGCCGCAAAAAATGGTTCCGTTTTCGATTTCGTCTGACGCGTGGACCAGGCGGCCTCACTGGAGAATGTGGTTTTGATTCGCGCGGGGGGACTGAAAAAGCACATCTCACATCGTGTTGTAGCGATTTGATCTGCCCACTGACAATATCGATTGATATGATAAGCACTAAGAAGTAAAGTGAAGCAGTTATTTGTAAACAGTAAGTAACAAACTTGTAAGTCACTTCCCCTGTCTCCTCCCTCACGAAAAGTACAGCTTACAAGGTGTTTTAGCGATTTGATCAACTGATTGATAATATCTATTGATATGATAAGCAGTAAGAAGTAAAGAGATAAAAAGTTTCTGGCGTATTCCAATCCTCTGGGTATGCGCTACTCATTCAACTTCCATTCGGAATCGGAGAGGCCTGTACAGTTACCTGCGGGGGCCAGCCCATGATCAAGTCAGTGTTTCTAACCTCCCAGACAAGTCTGGTACCAATTAACCGGCCCCGGAGGGATAGAAGGTTTGGTTGACCCTAGGCGATAATCGATCACTCGACCGTGTGCGTGAAAGTAGCGCCTCCTGCCGCTGCCCCGCACTCGCCCACAAGAAGGAAAGTAAAGTAATTAAACAGTGAGTACTCACTGCTTACCTATTCACCAGCCTGCTGATCTGTCCACATACCAACTTGCCTGCCTGCCCAAATGATAGTGTGCGACCATTGGGTGTGGCTATTACTGAGGGTGTGTAACGAACCAAGAAGCAGGAAGCAGAAACCACGAAGCAGAAGCATTTGCGATCCTAAAAAGTGCCGAGCATAACAAGCTTCGCGGCTGGAGTGATATCTGGTCAGCCTAAATTCAACCACTGTTTGAAACCATCTCTTTAGCAGTCTCAAGAAGCACGATAGGTTCACATTGGAGCAGATTGGATTTGCGGTCGCCCTCTGTCTGTCCGCTTGTGAGCCTCACTTGGGTCGTTTGAATAGTCCAGGAGTAGCAATCTTGTTTGATTCAGAGTGAGTGCACTATTTTTCACAAGACTTTTCAGAGCCTCAGTTCTCCAGCTCTGTTTCACGAATTTTTTAGTGAAGGTATCAGTTTGAAGAAAAGTGTCACAGCGAAAGTTCCTACGTGTGGTTACTGCGCTTCTCTAGTGAATTAGTGTGTGTTGTAACACACTACTGAACACAAAAGTGTACATTTCGAAACACCCACTTATTAGTGGGGATTCTGAGTTAGGGTGATTTGAACAGCTGCTTAGCAACTTGGCTACCAGCGTGCCGTTTATCGACACCAAAACAACGAAGCCGAGGGCAAGGACCTCTTGCTCCATCACATTCGTCAGGTTCTGCGTTGTAAGCCGTACGACTTCTTCGTGTTTCCTCCTGTCATTGAGTCTTGCGTTGAACCGTCGACTGCTACACTGCTTATCATAGAGACAGGACACTCCTCGAATTTATAGGTCTCGCGTTTGTTGACTAAGTTCGGTTTTTTTCGTTTATACTATTGTGATACAGATGTGAAATGACCCCTGTTTATCTTTTCTGAGAAATATTAAAGGCATCGTACACGATGAAAACCATATCTGAGTTGTTGACGTTTTCGTGTTGTTATATCCCCATAGTGACTAGAGTTTGCAAATGCCCCCTTCGGAAAGCTCAGCTTTTCAAGAAAAGCCCATTTCCAGAAAGTGCAAAACAAATTGGAAGTTCGCGCCGACACCAACATGGGGTAGTTGCGCGGAGTACGCAAGGAAAAGCTCTACAATTGTTCCTTGGCTCAGCTTTGGAAGCTTTTGATTTCGCACCTAAAAACAACCACTTGAACGAAGTTAAAAAGGGTCATCAACCTACTGCGTCCATAGCTGTCCGCTGCTTCCGATCGATGCCGAATGGTAAATCGACTGGCGTGGGCATTGCGCCCTACGACGCGTCAAGGCAGGCCCGCCAGCAGCAACCACGGAGTGTTGTTCCTTGTAACAACGAATTGACTCCAAGGCCGGCCCCACAAACCCAGGAACTCGTTTTGAGGTAAGAAATCTTCGTACAGAGGCGGGTTTGAAGCTCTAAACTTCCTGAACGACCCAATAGTCCGACCCAGCGCAAAATCTGGAATTTGATTTTCATTGTGTACGATACCTTCAAGTGTTTGTGCTCTTCTCTTGAATAGCTTTATGTTTTACGTCGCGTATAAAGAAGATAGGACACCTCTGTTCATATCGGAATTCTCGTTCGATAAAAACGTGTGACCACAAATCTGATGATCGATTTTCTCTTGTCGCACCATATACTCAATTTGGTGTACTTTTAACCAAGTTGATCAGCCTTAGCGAGTAGGGGCCGGATTCATCAACGTGCAAACCCACGGTTAGCGCCCCTAACCTACCAACCCAGGACCATTTCAGCGATTCATCAACTTACCAACCCACGCGCTGCTCGGTTGGTTACTGGGTCAGCGCTACCGGGCGAAGGAGGCTGGTAAGCGGCTAACTAAATCACTGGATGTCGTGCGCCAATGCTAATCGGCGCGCCTCTGTGCGTGCGGCTGTGCGCAGCGGCGTCTGGAGCTTTGCCAAATTTGATATCGATTCACGAGGACTGTTATTTGTAGCATATTGCTACTCTGTTAGTCATTCTTTGGCTATTTCTCGACTGTCGGCATTATTCTTCTATTACTAGAAAGAAGGACTATTGACAGAGAGAAGGAGGGACTATTGACAATTCCGACCCAATGAGGAATCTGCGGGACATTGTTTCATCGGGTCTGACAAGAAAGAAGGACTATTGACAATTTTTTCCTGTATAGTAAGAATGGCAATGTTTGGTAATGTAGACACATCAGAAACTTTAAGAAATTACTTGAAATGTGGGGAAAACGCATCCTTTCTGCTAGAAAAGTGTCGCTTTGTCACCTTTCCTCGAGAAATTTTATTCATACTCTAGTCTTCTATGAATTTTTAAGATTCGGCGGAGAATATCGTGTATTGTGTGCACTAGAATTGCCGCTGACGCCTAAAAGTCTCGGTCAGCGTAACCTACACTGCTTTGCGCTTTGTGAATCAGGATTGGAGGTGTTGGGTAGGTTAGACACGCGGTCAGACTTACCGTGGGTCAACCCAAACCCAACTGAAGATTGATGAATCCGGCCCTAGATCTTGATTTGATCCTGGGTTATGGCTCATTGCAGTGCAGGCATCGGGAGATATAGCTCAGACCCGATGAAACAATGTCCCGCAGATTCCTCATTGGGTTGGGATCAGGGCCCGTGGTAAATCTTCGTTCAGCCTGATCAGATCATACTGACTGTTGAGAAGGCAGCCGAGTATCAACCTGGGTACAGGAACGTTGAAGGATACCAGGCGAGGGCAAAAACCTGACGGGGTCGATAATTCAACCAGAAAACTTCCAAAATCACCCTGAAACTAGCTTGCTGCGAAATAGCATTACCATTCAAGAGCATTCCCAGTCACTGCTATTCGAAAGCATTTCCAGTGGTGGGTTACAAATAGCAACTTACGACTTAAGATGAAATTGGGAAGAGTCGCAAAATTTTGACATACGGGATACGAGCCTTGGTCGAATGCGCTGCAGCGTGCACTCTTTCCACTGCTCCAATGCGTGCGTTGGAATCAGCCTCTGACAATCATTGGTGAAGAGGGAGCGTGTCAGGTTCTGTGCAAAAATTTGGCCCTTCATGGGACTTGAGCCCTTGTGACGTTGCGTGGACACTGAATCATCTAGCTCTGCGCCACGGCTCTGGGGTGGTAGTAAACCTGCCAAACTACGATGTTAACCAAGACTTTTAACATCGATGTTAATTATGAGGTTATTAGTCATGACAAAAAAACAGTGTTTTAACATTCAATGCCGGAATAAGCTCCTTTGGAAATCCTAGAACTAAACTTCGATGTTATTACCTGTTAACTATCATGTTACCCCCCTCGAAACCCTGAATCGCGAACATTGATGTCCGCGAATTAATCGGCGCTCTCCGCAGGCCAGCGGTGAGAAACTGCGCCAATTGAGGAGTGCACTAGACAACGATGGCGGGTTAGGGTGAAAAGTCCTCGAGGGGACTTTTTAGCGTAACCCGCCAACTCGGAGTTCTTCATCCATCATCATTGCAGCCGCATTTGAGCCAAGAACAATCTAAATACACGTCAATTCCCGAACTGCTGGCGTACCATTCGCCATGTGCAGTGACAACGCGATCGATACAGCAATATTTTCCTTCGTTGATTGATCAGGGAAGGACAGAGCAGCTGATTGTTCCACCTCTGATTGCTCTTTTTTTGGCCGGGTTTCTTGTACTGTTTCCGATTTTTCTTGTTAATGTTTTTGGTCCAGAAGAACATACCAAAAATAGTTATAACTGGCCGAGAGACCTGTCAAAGAAATAGCTGCTTCAGGATGCGCTAATATGGAGATTTTAAAGTAATTATTTTTGAATTTTGTGTTTGCTTTGTTTTTTTTTCTTTCGTCTCTGCTTATTTTTAGTTTACTAATCACTTTTGTCGTGACCCTGTACCTTCCTTTTTCTTGCGTAATCTTGAGAAAAAACAAAACATACATTGTCATTATCACCTTCGTAATCGATACATTACCACTTTCAAAAAGCATCCTGGAACTATGCTTCTTCAGAAAAACACATGAAAGAATAACATCTCGCTGTTAAGATCTATACGAATAACGCGTTCGTTATAAACACAGCCAAAAATGAAATTATTTCTCACTCTTGCTGATATATTCGATTTATTATCTAGTTTAGACGTGATAATCAATTTTCGAAAATTCGGCCAACCTCGGGGCATGGATTTAGGATACTCAGCAGTCGAAAAATCTGCCCTACAAAATAAGTGAACTTATTGCTTTAGGAATTTTTCCAAAAAATTTCTCTGATTATTTCAAGAATCCTAATATTCATCCGAATCCAATGAAGGACAGTTTTCCGAATTTATTCATCTATCCTGGAGAATTGAATATCAGCTATTTCGTCCTTAACTGCGAAGCTCTATTCTTCCAGTGTATCTTTCCTGAATTTTTTGCCGACAACTTTCGGATTTGGTGAAATGTGGATTTTTCAAAGGTGAAAATGACAACTTGTGTGTTTTATTTCTCCTTTTTGTTTAAGTTGCCTAAGAAAACAAATGCTTTAGGGCCAAATAGAAGTGAATCGTAGAGTTCCTATGAAAACAGACGAAAGGAGAAGCCACGCAGACCTCAAATTCCAAGAAGACTTTGAAATTGACCTTTTAAGAATACTGGGCAAGCTACTCTTCTGACGAAATATTCGGCCGATTTAACCCCAATTCGTAATTTCAGTTAAATCCAAAAACATTATCAAGAAAAATGGGGGAACACAGAACATCAAACTAGAGAAAGAGAGAACAAATAGAGGAAAAACAATTAGCTGAACGGATCGGTCAATGAAAGCACGAATATCATATCTGACCAGAAAATGTGACTTTCATTATATACGGAACACAACGTGGACTGAAGAAGGAAGAGTGCACGCTTATCAAAAACTGATTTTAGCTCTCGTCGCTGCAAGCGCTCCGTGGCTGGGTGGTGTAGCGCAATGTCGCCCTGCTGCTGTCGGCACGGTCAGTGGTTCGATTCCGCGTGCAACCACTTTTTAACATGCATGTGCAACACTTTAGGATGTCAATCATCTTGCGTACATTGTAAACAACGGAGCATGGTGCAAAGAGATGTATCGCTGCCATTGAAACAGAACTTGCGAGATCGCCTCCCAGGGTGGTGTAGGTTTTGCAAACAATTATGTATGCGGCAGTTCTCAGTAAGATTGAGGGTAACAACGATGTCTCGAACATCAATTCCTCCTCGTAACTTTGACATGATCATGGTTCTGAACTCTGAGTTCTGTCTAGTTTACTACCGCCCCTGGTTGCTAAAGAACGACCCATTTCCAATTAATCAAACGGTTTTGCACCCACATAACCGTCTGGTCAGTGATTGTTCGACGTCTCATCGCCTGATAGAGCAAATCAGCACGACAGTCACCCGAAGGTCATCCTAATTTTCTGCTCGGCTTATAGGGAGGGTTTGCTGCGGATCCATGACTGTTGATAGATCACTCAGGGCAAGAATGTCCTTTCTGGGAGAAGGTGTTTACCCAAAACTTTTTCACGTGAGGGCCAACCGATCATGAGATTTGTGATCACACTTTTTTATGAAACGAAGATCGCGATTTAATCAATAGTGTCCTACCCTTTTGATACGCGTCGTAGGACATTAAATTATTTCAGAGTAGTGCGCGAACATTTGATCCTACTTAAAAGAGGGGTTATTTCACATCATGATCACAGTAGTGTCGACGTAAAAGACCGATCCTGCTAAACAAACACGAGACCGACAAATTCGGGGGAGGGGTAGTGCCCTATCTTTGGGATACGCAGTGTATAGCGCTTCAGCTGAGAGCTAAATTTCAACTGTGCCCGCCTAATTGCCATCCTACACGGTCAGAAGGACTGTGCAGAATCGGACGAAGCGGCCGCACAGGCCACTCGCACTGCGGAGACTGGTCGATAGGTTGTTTTCCTCTGCGTCTCTGCTTTGAGGGAGAAGCCAAGGACATGGATCCGTCGGAATCTGCCGCTCTTTGAGGTTTCTGGAAAGAGTCGGACGAATGTCACGACAACAGCATCGAGTTCTGCCACCCTGGCTAAAAATCATCGATGGTGGCGTTGCGCCTGACCATGCATCTGCGAGTATCCCTAATGATCCGATTGAGTAACAGTTGTTAGTGCCGCGCCTTGGAAAGTGTCTTACTCTGTTTCGGATCGTACAGGTAAACATTCTTTGTTAGTGGTGCTAACATAAATCAATGATGCTACTCACAGAACATTGGTGAAACGAGGTGTTGTCCTCAGTTTTGCGATTTCGTTATTTGCGAGTAACCTTGCTGTTTTATGAACGACGAAGTATGTATGCAAACGCCTGGTGTTTGGGATGCCGCCGACGTTGCTTACTCCAAGGGTGGATTAATATATTTTTAGAAATACTGTGAATGCAGCGGTTTTCAGTCAAGAGATTTGTTTACAGGGGTTGTGTTAGCCCTCAAATCGCGATTCAGCGGAAGTGAAAATTTCGCCGTTTTGGAGAGAATCTTGTAAGTTACTTGTTCATTTTCGCTCTACATCGGGGGTAATAGAGTGTGGTCGGTGTGATAACCAGTTCTGGCGAGCTTGGGAATGTGTCTTATCAGAAAATTCGCAGCAAATCCGATGTGAGATTGGGAGACAGTGAGGGCTGTGGTGAGCCACCCCTATCAGATGATCTGATGTTAATTTGATAAGATGATCTGATATTTTTCCACACAAGTTTTAGATGATCTTATTTCCGTATTGGTTCATAATTATCGTTATCAGTCACAACTGGTCGCGTGAACTTAGGCCCGTAGTTACTCCATTAGCGGTGAATTGCCCTCAAGCGGTCATTCTCGCATATTCATGATCTGATAACATACAACGACTCCTGTGATGATAAGGAGTGGCCTTATTTTGTAGGAGGTCATTTACAAATCGATCAACCCTATGATTTCCTTCTCAGCAAATGAAATGAGTTGTTTGTTGATTCGTGAAAACTGATAATGATGACTGATATTTCATCTGAAAGATTTAAGTTTCTCCGGGCGTACTCTTAAAGATAAGACGAGCTTCTCCGGAAATGCATGCTCTCTCGCTGTTCTTTGTCTAGATGATCTGTAGAAGTCCAGCTAACCTGATGAAATTAGCATCATCTTCAAATTGTTCATTATCTGAAAGGCGCGCTTAGGCCCCCGTCATAGTCGGTGGATCGACTGAGTCCCACCGGGTCGATACGCATCGAATTCGTGGAAGACGGGTGCAAAAAAATCAACCCACTGAGTCCGACTGCGACCGTCTGATGCCCACCGCAATCCCCCCGGTCGATAATGATATTTCTCATGCGTACAAGGGCGGGGCCAATGCACCGACTGAGTCCGACTGAGTCCTACTGAGTCCCACTGAGTCCCACCGAAATCATCCTCACCCCACCCGGTCGAAATAGGTGTTTTTCACGTGATTTGGGTGCATTTTTTTCGGCCGACTGCGACCTGCCGAGTCCCGCCGCATCTCGACTCTCGCCGTCTGCGCTCTGCCCCACGTACTGCTGATACGGAAATCAGATTCAGACATGTTGAAAACAAGAAAAATCAGCCACTAAACACGTTCCGATTCACAGCTGAAGTGATAATCGTCACTACCAATTGCGTGTTACGCAGAGGAGTTGGTTGGCGCTGGGGGCAACCGGACTCAGTGGGACTCAGCAGGTTTTTCCACCCCGGACTCATTCGGACTCAGTCGGACTCGGCAGGTTTTTCGACGAAGTCTGACCGGGGCCTCACAGATGAGATCCATATCATTCAACATAGCATCAAGATAATCTACAGATTATCTCAACATTTCTTCAGATGATTGTGTAAGATGATCTTAATGTGATTCTGAGAGGGTTTACTACAGACCTGAGCTAGAATTTACCAGAAAATATCATCCTTGAGATAGTGATGATGGCTTTGCAAGGTTTCTTAGTCAGAAAAGAATATGAAGCCCGGCTTTAGCCTCACCTCGGCTCGTAGTAAACAGACGCCAGTCCAGCGAAGAGCTAGGATGACTTTTGGTGGACTGTTGTGCTGATTTGCTCTATCATCGAACAATCAATGACCAGACGGCTGTGTGAGGGCAGAACTGATTGGCTAACTGGAAATGGGTCGCGCGCTACCAACCATTGCCGTAGCGGAGAGGTAGATGATCCAGTATCCACGCAACGTCACGGAGGGTCATGTTCTGTGAGGGGCGAAGTTTTTGCACAGTACGTACCACGCTCCCTCTTGACTGATGGTTTTCGCGAATTGCGACTACTTCCTCGTGAGGGGCATCGTTGTGCCGGGCCTCGCGCTATAGTCAGGCGGCATGGGTAGCGGGCGGCTGCCAATCGATGCATTGCGCAACGGCGCATTGCGCGCGGCGACCCCGCCTCCCCTTTCGTCTGCCTGTTGTCAGTCTCCATCGGCGCGGCGCATGCAGCGACCGCGCTCGCCCTTGCCTGCGCGAGTCATGCTCATCCACCGTTGGCTTGAACGCAGGAGCTCATGCATCGCTAGTCCTTGGTGTTCCTGTCTGCCCTGGTGTGGATAGCAACCCCACACCTGATGCTCGTAATGACTGATCGCGGTGGCGAGTGTGAGGGTCAGACTTGTACGGGTTTAATACCCGTTCAAGGTTCGGCGT
Source organism: Aplectana chamaeleonis (assembly GCA_029168955.1). Taxonomy (NCBI): domain Eukaryota; kingdom Metazoa; phylum Nematoda; class Chromadorea; order Rhabditida; family Cosmocercidae; genus Aplectana; species Aplectana chamaeleonis. Next base: position 708,068 of record JAPDOI010000056.1, on the reverse strand, counting down.
GAGGTGTGATGTATCACATAGGGGGGTCGCACCAGCGGGGAAACTGGTCGCCTTCAGCAGCGATGGCAGCTGTTGTTAAGGAATCTGGCCTAGCCTCAGCTAGGTGTCGTGTATGAAACCGCACCTAAGCCTTTCTTGAAGCAGAGTCAAGAGAAGGCACAACTACTACTTGAGGCGCCATTATTCGCTGTGCTGGTGTTCACATCGGCTCCGATTTTCGCTGCTACCTGGAGATCCGGAACGCCCCCTAAGGATTTGTGATAATTCCAGGTACTCAAGGATTTAAATGCATATTGGGATAAAATAGTACACCTTTATTTTGTTTTTTTATTTTTATTATTCTATTCGTGCACAGCGGTTACCGCTTACCGCTGGCTGTGCCAGTTTGACCCCTGTTAATTATCCATGCCACCGCAGGCATGTAGGCCGGGCTAGGATGCGGAGGTTGTCACGATGTTACCGTGGCGACGCCTGTCTGGGTTAGGTACGCTACTCTGCTCAGTCCACTAGGGCGGCTGGACGCGATTACCGCTGACGGGTAGGAGCCATGTTTTCGCGAGCTATGGCTGATCATCCGAGGTCAGACGTCACCGGGAAGGGAATACCGCCGATGAGGAGCTTGGACGTGGCCTTTTCCTGACCACATTGGCTAAGCTCAAACTTGTCGATTGACGCTGCCCTAGAGCTTCCACGAATATAATTGTTAGAGATTGATTTTAACGAATAGGTTGCCACGGCGAATATTGCACGTTGCAGCGCATTCGACCGAGGTACGAATTCCGTGTGTCAAAATTTTACGTCCCTTCCCAAATTTCATCTCGAGTCGTAAGTTGATATTTGCAACTTAAGACGTGGGCTGGAAAAGCTCTCGAATAGCAGTGTCTTTTTACAGCACGCTACTTCCAGAATAATTTGCGAAGTTTATTTTGATTCCGCTTGAATTGGCGACCCCCTCAGGTATTGTGCCGGTGCCGTCGCCTCCTCTCCTTCAACGTGCGTGCCTCACTTTGACCTGAAAGCGTGAAGCTATTAGGCACTTGGTTAGCGACTGACTGGAGAATTCCTTTTGGTCAGAATGGCCATCCCGAACGAGATATACTTTTCTAGAAACATATCTGAGGTAGTGTCCGAATATGACTTTCGGAGTTGCCTAGAGTCACTTTGAAAAAAGTTATGGGCGTTTCTCGAGCTTCGTGAAAAGAGACCCATCAAACAATTTATCACACCGTGAGATGGACGAGGGACATTGGCTAGGCAGCGATTGCAGCAGGCGGAGCGGCTTCGACAAGTTCTGGAATTTCTAGAAAGTTAACTGAGATTGCATTTGCAATGGGACAAACTGTTGGCTTCGCCGAACTGTTGTAAGTAGGACAGCATCAATCGTCCTGAGTTTTTGGAGAGCAGAATTATCTGGTAGTCGAAGCTGAACAATCGCTCTCCTCCGATTGCTGATCTGGTCGGCTTGAAGCCAGCGATTCTCGGATGGTGTATCATATCGACTCAAAGTTTTTCCAACCTGTAGCATTATGGATGAATTTGCTTTACAGTAAGCAAAACTGCACTGTAAGTAGAAGTCTCGCTGCTTATCTGAGCAAGAAGAATACCGAAATATTGATTGAAGATGGAGAAGAGAATGTCCCGGAATTCAAGTGAGTGTCTTCGTTAGATCCGTTACGAATTAGAATACAAAAAACACTGCGTTGCGGTCGCATCGCGTCCCATAAAAGTCTATGCATAGTCTGGCGGCAAAAGTCGCCGCGCAGTGGTGGGTACAGATGGTGGACCCAAAGTTGCTTTGTCGCTCCCTATACCTCATCGTGGCGGCGCGACTTCTGCCTCTCGACAATTCAGAGACGTTAGACGCTAGTGGCGTTGGAGTTTGAATGACCTGACGCCACGCCCGCGCGGCACGCGCGTGACGCCCGCTCCGCGATGGCGGCGGCAGCTATAATGACGTTTTCATCATTTTCACTATTAATCCATCACCCATTCCATTCCGTTTCATCACAATTAATTCCACTACTATCCTCTGCTAATGATGAGATTGCCAATTACGAGTCGTCGTACAGTTCTCTTGAATCGCTCTCGATTCCCTGAAAGAATTTTATTATTGAATTTCACCATTAATCCATCACTAGCGAGACCTAGCGAAGTTTTCGCTCGAAAAAAAAAACTTTTCCGTGCTCCAACTCTCAGAGGTAGATTAGTTTGTCATAACCGTGTTGACTGACTTCTGTCTACCCGCAGGTTGCTGTCCGTATGGACTCTTTTAAGCGGAGCAGGCTGCTGGGTATTTACAGCAGGGCGTGGGGAATGAAAATGTGAGATCAAAAAGCAAAACATAAAAAGCCAGCGGTAGATCATGGGTTGCTACCGGCATCACATTTACGACTCCTTCCGTCCCTCTTTCTCTTATGTCGCAACCCACTGTCTTTTTTTCCCATTTTTAAAGTTTGCAAGGGATCATTCTCGCTTAATCATCTCTCTCATGATAAGGAAAAACGTACCCGCATTCTAGGTGATGTTTCCCTAGTTTACCAACACCATGCCCTTGTTCTCAATAAATGAAATAGGCAGGATCCAGCAGGTGTGGATAGCTTACGAACGGGTCGTGGTAAGGGGTCGTAACAATTTTCGGAGAAAAACGAAAATTCGGAAGGGGGTCGTAACCTTTTTGGGTGGAAAAAATATATTATTCATAAGAAAAAGATATAAAAACGTTAGTTGTTTGATGATGTTGAACTCGACACGAGGTTGATACAGTTCTTTATGGCTAATGTTTCGGAGTAACCTCCTTCTTCAGAGCCTGAAAAGATCAAATAAGAAGTGTGTCTACCCGACCAAACGTCTCCCAATCCCCACTTGAAATCGGAAACCTATTTTCTGTCCCGTAGGTTAGAGAGAAAACCAAAGAAAAGTACCGCACCTAGCCATGAACTCTCTAGCGATCAGAGCAGCATGAAGCGTCGTTGAAGGAAACGCTGTAGACCACCACTTGAGATGTCAAAAGGCGAGTCTTACGTATGGCCTGAGCTCCCGGGTTATATACAGACCTTCTCCTTTCCGGTTAATTTGCGGGTCATAAGCCTGTATTAAAACGTTGTAGAAATTTTAGAGAAGTGGTTTCTGCGAATTAATAAAAATTCAACTGTTTTTAGTCTGAAGAGGACTAGTTCCAAGTCCATTCAACTGTTTTTAATCCCATTGTAGGCGGAAATTCGCTGTACTTCATCTTGAAAAAAAAACAACAACTATGAGACGTACGACTAGACAACAATAAGACGTAGAAACTACAAGACATTAAAAACAAAAAATTCAACTTCAGAAAAAGGAGCTGAATTCCTCAAAGACCTCCTCACAAATTTTCACAGTTTCCTTTCCCAACCCGACTGGTTACAAGGATTCAGGCGAGGTAAGGTGTTGGAAGTTGGCAAGCCACGTTGGCAAATCGCGGGGTTTTAGCCATCACTATCAAACGGGCGGCATCCCTTCAGCAATACAATTTTCAACCACCAAGGGCACGTACTTTGAGATAATGGGACTGTGTGAAAATTTGCATACAGCTTTTTTTCGCAGCCTCAAATTTCTGAATCAATTATACAATAAGTTTGTATGGCGATGTAGTTAACACGCCTTGAACTGAATGCCGCGCCGCTAGCACTGAAACCACGCAACACCAACACAAATGTTTCACCCGCTCCCCTCATCATTTCTTTCGAGATAGGGGCTCTCTACCCAAAGGGGGAGGAGTTGTCTCGTCTTTTGCGGCTTTAATTCCGTTCGAGGCTTCATCAGTTGTATTGAGTTTCGTGACGTTTCAAACTACAAAATCGGGACAACTCCTCCATCGGTGTGTAGAGAGCCCCTGTCCCTTTCGTTCTCTCTCAGAAAGTCGGAGTGTCCTGCACATACTCAGGGTCGCCGCACCGGCCCTCTGGCTCATAAACGGCGCGAAGCCCGAACATTATTGAGAGAAGGGTGCGAGGCTCCGACGCTTGAAATTATTTCTGTATCACCTTCAGACGTTCTCGCTTATTCTCTGCTGGTTTGAGGCGGATGCGTATTTTTCGGATTCTCCTTGTAGATTATTACTCAAGAATGACGTCAGCGTTAAAGCAAAATATCAATATAATAATTGTAGCCTTCCAAACATAATACAGTTTATCACGCATGCATAAAATACAAGTTATAGCAAAAAATATATTAACATAAAATGTGGCACTAGCTAGCATTCTTCGGGTTTCTGCCACCCGTAAGTTTCAGCCCATCGCCCAGAATCTGCGATGAGGTCGCGCATTTGAACGAGTCATACCCTGCAGCCGTCGTGAGGGTTAGTTGCGGGCGTACTATATACTGGATCCGAGAAATCGACCTAACAGAGACTTTCTACTTGGCCTGAGTATGGGGACTATCTTAAACGGGGAGGGGGGGCACTCAAGTAAAAGTCAGAAATGAAATGAACTACCTCATGGAAATGAATGGCAAACCTGATAAACGACGCTTGATGCTGGTATCAATCATTGCTCTTGATGAAATTCTATAGAAATACTTCGATTGACGGCGTTATAGATTAGTGGTTCGTTATAATTCTGACGTTTACTTGAGTGCCCCCCCCCCTCCCCGTTTAGGATAGTCCCTGAGTATGAGCTTCGCCGCGAAGCCCATTGCGAGGCGGGCTTTCGCCACGGCAAAATCACTCGGGTAATCATTGCGTCTTCACCATAATCCGGTTATCAGCGATAAAAAAATGACAAATTTTTGGTGTTCTTGTCGTAGGAGCGTCTCTGGGGGGTCGTTACAACTTTAGAAATTTTTGGGCACGGGCTGATCACCGAGGGGGGTCGTAAGCATTTCGCGGTCCTTGCCAATGGGTTTCTTGACCCTGCTACTAGGATCCATGCGAACTGTACCTATTCACTAAGCCTTGACAGCGCTTATAGTTCCGTGGACGGAGAATAGACGAAAGACAGATTTGATACTTCTGAACTCTCAAAAGTTGTATGAGAGAATGGAAATCAAAGGGTTGAAAAAAGTGTTGCAGTCCCAACTTCGCTTTAGAGGTTTGCATGGCACGCTCAACACGAGTACGAGACTCGTTTTCAGTTCTTCTGAACAGTCACGGGAGCTTACTGCTCCCTAACTCCGAGGTGAAGGATGAGTCATTCAGAATTCTTTATCACAAATAGCGTAACCAGTCTGGCAAAGTGCTTCCTTCTGCTCAGGTCTAACTACATACTCTAGGATGGCTTCCCTTGTAAGAGCCGCTGGGAAAAAGCAACACATGCTGGAAAAGAATGAGCTGGTTAGGAAAGATTAAGGACCACCCAGCAAGAGATCACTGCAGGTGGCCACATGGTCGATGGTGGCGTGATAATTAAAAACAGCATACACGCTCAAAAATGATATCAATTTTATGGGATGAATCGAAGGTCTGAAATTGTTAATATTCAGAGATAACGAAAAAAGTGGAAAAAAAATCGACTGAAACGAAATTATAACAGTTCGTTCTATATTGGCCCAGAGGTGGACGAGTTGTACCGCATTGGCTTAAATAGCGGAGCAAGCGACAAATTCGTTATGATAACGACGCTGATGTACTCGTACGACTCTTTCTGGAACGCCTACTGCGTTAGAAGTGTAAAAAATGAGCCAAAATGACCGTAACCGAGCATTGAACATTTTTATTGAGAGGCGGAGCCCGGATCGATGGGCGGAGAAAGGATAATTTTGTGACTCAATACGGCTCAAATACGGTCATTTTAACTCGCTTTCAACTCTTACAACTTCGTGAGGGCTCTTCTAGGGCCCATAAGAGCCCACTAATGTAGTTATCTCAACAACTTGCGAGCGTGTATGCTGCCTTTAAAGGCAGTGTCCACGATTAAAATTGTTTTTCTGTTTTCCAGCCTAGCTTGAAAACGATCCCATGCTGATTGCAACGATGTCTCTGAAATCGTACACGACCCCACCTGGGAACGAAGTTATGGTTTATTAAAAATGGAGTTAGAGAATCATGGTGGACAAGTTTTCCGAGACTTGTAACTTCCGTCTTTCGCAGCCGATGTATGCAAGCTGACCTCAGTAAAGAGAAAAGTTGAAAATGAAGGGAAGAACGGGGCTATTGATCGGAATCCATCGCTCATCTCACGATTTCAAGCTATCATTTGTTCACGTCGGTGGGCGGGCGATGCGCTTTTGGGGTTTGCCTAGCGCTCAAAGTGGCATCTTCGGGCTCTTTTGGGACTCTTCCTGGCTCGTTTTCATGCATTCTTTCGGTGTTAACGTTACAGAGTGTCCCTCCACTACCCATTCCTAGTGGAATTTCAAACACTTTTTTCATCGTGAACACTGCCTTTAAAGGCAGGGTCCACGATAAAAACCATGTCTGACTTTTGGTAAAGATCGGCAGCTGCGGGGCATAGCGCAACTCTAACGTTGAAAAAACTGAGAAAAATGAGCTCGAAACGGTTCCCTACGGCCCCAAAGTTGGACACCCGTCAGCTCGTCACACCCCAGATGCACTTTCCACGCCCACCGAAGCGAACAAATGAATGCTCGAGATTGTGAGATGAGCGATGGTTCCCGATTAATAGCTCCGTTCTTCCCTTTATTCCCAACATCTCTCTTTACTCAGGTCAGCTCGCATACATCGACTGCAAAAGACGGAAGTTACAAGCCTCGGACAACTCGTCCACCATGTTTCCTTGGCTCAATTTTTGAGGGACCATAACTCCCTTCCTAGAAGGTGTTGTACGATTCCAAAAACACCATTGGAATCAGCATGGGACCGTCTTCAAGATAGGCGGGGAAGCAGAGAAACGATTGTTATCGTGAACACTGACTTTAATACAACTGTTGAACCAGACACTTCCGATCCAAAGTTTAGTGGGATGATTCTTGCGAATGAGAACAAAGGAACGAGTCCGAAAATTACCTTGCACCACCAGTATAAAAGGGGGCTGAGAAATCAGTACAGGCAGTCTTAAGTTTTTTCCGTACCTCCTTTTCTATCTCTTCCCGTGTAGTTCTTTCATTTTATTGGTTTAGTGTTTAGAGGATGGCTGCCAAAGTCTGCAGCCCATTTGTAAGACTCCAGTAGGATTAGGACAAAATTAAGGTCTCAAAAAAATTTGGTTCATTCCTTATTTCATTCAGGGTGCTGTTCAACAAGGAAAACGGGTACGCAACGCCCGTTGAAGGCGACAGTTTCAAGCCCAGTTTTGAACAAGCCTTCAATTCTCCGGAGTTTAGGTCAGATGATAAGGCAAATGTGAGTTGTTTCAAACAGTATCACCTCACAATTTTGGAGAGTCCGCCTTGATGCTGCAGGGAGCTTGCAGAGTTGAGGAGCTACTCAGGCCCCCGTCAGTGTTGGTAAATCGACAGAGCCCCACCCGGTCGATACGCACCGAAATAGTGAGAGACTAATGAGTCCGTCCGCGACCGTCCGCAGTTGACTCAGTTGATACCGGTGTCCCACGCGCTCGCTCGGGCAGGGTCAATGCACGCGGGGTCGGGTTGTTCTCCCCTGACGCAGTCGGTTTTTTGACCAAGTCTGACGGGGACATCAGAACTTTTATTCCATTATGCTTTCGACGTAAACTACCGAGGATTAGTTGACTTTGACATACCGTAATTCGATTTTGACTTAAAGTCATCATAATAGTAGGTTCAAAGCAAGTCGCTAAGTCGAGCGTTGGCACCTACGCAGTCAAACCCACTTCATTTTCACTACACGCAGTGGAAATCAACTTGATCAAGGCCCGCATTCAGGGCGCTTATCCGGCATTCGCTAGCCTACTAACCCACAGTTTTTGGGTAAAAGGCCAGGTAAACTTTACGCGACGTATGGAGTCAGATGAATTCTACCCCAGTCGTCTGCAGCCGTCGCGCTCTATTACTTATTACGAAACTCAGGCAGAAAATGGTCACTCAACCGATCACTTTTTGGGTGTAATTCAGTGAAAATCATAGTGACCGGTTGTGTCCCCGACAAGTTTTTGGGGCGGAGCTCGATTTTCACCACCCGGTCAGCCTAATCGAGATTTTAAATGCAGTTCCTCATGACCCGGGCAACCTCTAGCCATGACACACTGAATCCTCAATCAAACCCGCGCCGTATACGGCGCACAATCTTCCATAGGGTAATCGCGCCGCCGGCTGGAGTTGTCAAGCGGACTTGCATTCGCTCAAGTCCTTGGATCATGAAATGTAGGGTTCCCATGTCAATCGATAGGGCATGGAAGGAAAACACGCTGGATCTCTACCCATAGCTCAATTTTTGTGAGAGGGCCCACACTCTTGCCGGGCGATGGGCCCGAATTAGACTTTAGGTAATGGAAATGGCGCATTCAAGTAGAGGAGGGGACAGAACCGGGCGCGTTGACACGTTATCACTGGTCTGACCACCCTCGCACCTCGGCGTCATTGGCCCCCACTTCTATGCTATTGGTGAGTGACTATGACGTTGCTCAGTTGGGTTCTCATTTCTCCCTGAGATAGCCATTGAGGGGAATACATTTAATGAGACTTTAGACTACTCATTTCTTAATAACTATTTTTCGCCCTTTTTTTGTAGCTCCTTCAGTGAGTCTTCCGTGGAACAGGTCAAAATTGAACAAAGGTGTGGATAGCTTGCCAATGGGTGGTGGGATGGTGTCTCAAAAAATTTCGGTGAGAAACGAAAAGGTGGAGGTGTATCGTAAAATTTCCGGGTGGAGAAATATATCATATATTGAAAAAGAAACAAAGTAGTCGAAGAATTTGCAAAAAAGTGGTTTTTCAGATTTAGAAACGACATTGCTGTTTGTGTGTGTTTTCAACCTGATGAGGACCAGTTCTAAGCCATACAACTGTTTTGAACCCCCTTTTGGAAGGAAATTTGCTGTACTCTGTCTCAAAGGCACAGTCCATGCTTGGGGTAAAATTTGATACTACGCTCCGACCGCTGAGAGTAGCAACCCTGTCGAACGCGGAGTCTCAACTCTAGAGAATAAGTGAGTTAACAGGAGCGCCCATTCTCTCCGCCCCAAAATCAGCACCCACTTTCTCCGCCCACTCTAGGGTTTTCGGTCTCAGGGGCGAGATGCACGATGAATTTTGATCAAATATCTATGTTCTTCCATTTGTTATCGGTCTAGCCTTATAGTGCGGTCTGCATCAGTGCGATCATTGCGAATGACAAGAAAAAGCAAGTCCGAGGCAATCCGTCCACGAAACTCGCGATATTCAAATTCACAACCTCTGAGGGGCCATAAATCCGTCCGTAGTGGGTTCTGTGCGAATTAGGAGAGACCACTGTGTTCAGTGCGAAATTCTCCACAAGACAAGCAGTGAAACTCGAAAGCGATTGTTGGTTATCGGCAGTGGACTAAGGATCCCGGGTCAGCCTAGGGTAACCCCAAATGTTACCTAAACCCCTGGGATACTACCACCTAACCCCCTGGGTACCCTTTGGACTGCATATCGCCCTGGACTTACTTGCAATGGACTATCCTAATGAAGTCGAGTTGTCCCGGCGGCATGGAGTAGGCGGCACTGGAATAAACTGCATACGAATATATTGACCGCACACAAGGAAGGAAAATGGAAAGATAAGCCGTGGAGTGAACCACTAATTTGTCTCTGTGCGCGTGGAAGGTATAACAGGTTTATTGTGCAAAAGCAGGTGCATGTGGATTGAGCGAGTAGAATGCATGATAAGTCATGTTAGTACATGGGTCGTGTGGGATGAAGTAGATGAGTGGTTGGTGGGGCTTCAGCTTGGAAGTGAGGGCGTATGGAATAAAGGGGGGGGGCACTGGAGTATGGTTAGAGTAGTGTGTGGAAGGCTCGTCGCCTTGCAGGGCACTGGAGTAAGATACAGACAGAAATTTTAGTTTACAAACTTTCAACAAAACAAACAAAAGTTTACAAATTCTAGATGGACTTCTCACAAACAATTTACATGCAAGAGATTTCGCGTTAGACGCGACTTCGTGCCAAATAGGCATGGCATCATATTACCAATGGCATGGAATCGCACCACCAAAGTGCGGAATAGCATCATACCACCATCTCCATTAACGCGGAATCTGAACTAAAGTTGACCTACTCCCTACGGAATGCTTAACTCACCCTTGGAGCTGTTGGAATGCTACACGGCGGGTGGCGTAACTTGGAGTGATTTATGGGACATCAATACCCCTCGGAACTGCGCAAAAGGAATTGCAGGGGGCACTAATGTCGTTATACTTACTCATTTTAGTGCTGGTGGTTCTCGATGCTACGCCTTCTGAGCTTCGAGAAACGTCAGTTTCGTATGTTGCGAGTAAGTTTGCTCTGGAGCATTTTAGTGGGCATCAGTGTATCCCAATTCGTGCGACGAAAGTAGGCTACACCAATGTTTTTGGAGTGATACGCAAAAACTGATAAGGATAAAAACCTGGAGTATTGTATTGGACGAGAGTAAGCCTCGATAATGCACGAATCGAAAATCGTGACAGACCACTTTCCTTAATCAGTATTGTTATTTTGTAGAAAAAAAAATTCTACAAAAAATTCCCGGCCGATGCGCCATGTTGCGTATCGGCAGTGGACTAAGGATCCCGGTTCAGCCTAGGGTAACCCCCAATGCCACCTAAACCCGTGGGTGCACTACCACCTAACCCCCTGGGTACCCTTTGGACTAATTATCCCCCTGTACTTACCTGCACTTGACTATCCTGACGAAGTCGAATTGTCCCGGCGGCTTGGAGTAGGCGGCACTGGAATAAACTGCATACGAATATAATGACCGCACACAAGGAAGGCAAATTGAAAGATAAGCCGTGGAGTGAACCACTACTTCATCTCTGGTCACGTGGAAGTTATAACAGGTTCATTATGCAAAAGCAGGTGCATGTGGATTGAGCGAGTAGAATACATTATAAGACATGTTAGTACATGAGTCGTGTGGTATGTAGTAGATGAGTGGTTGGTGGAACTCCAGCTTGAAAGTGAAGGCGTATGGAATAAAGGGGGGGGGGCACTGGAGTATGGTTAGAGTAGTGAGTGGAAGGCTTGTCGCCTCGCAGGGCATCGCGGAGAAGTAGTAAGAGTATAGCGGATACAGACCGCCTGCGGTGGATGCTGATGAGTAGAATGCCGGTTGAGATAGCTACCGCTTCGACGATGATGAGGGTGTCGACGCGGAAGCTATCTTATCAGGTGTCAGCAAGACGGCAACACCCATGATCGATGGAGGAGCGATCTTGCATTCGCGACAGCGATTCTGAGGTTGGACTTCAAGAATTCTGAGGCCTTTAAGAAAACATTGTAAGACGCACTACCACTCCCCATTCAAAAAACTGAAAGTGGAATATTGATGGCTGTTTGTTGTTTTTGAAGCTGCTGCGTTGAGATAGTTCACCAGAACTCTTTATCCGCAACGTTTCGGGTCTTTTCGGGTATAAAATTCTCCGCAAGCATCACATTCAATTTTGTAGACTACGTCTCTAATCTGACATGTTTTTCTTTCAGCGGTGCAGTAGGTGGGTGCAACCTTTCCTCATACATCTCCTAGACAGATGTATGAGAAGAGGTTTCACCTACTGCACCGCTGAGAGAAAACTATGTCAGTTTAGAGACGTGGTCTACAAAATTGAATGTGATGATCTAGGCGAGACAGGGATGCGGTACCGGTTAGAAGAACACATGAGGGCGCTACGAACTCCTCAAACATATCCAAACAACGCCTTTTCCAAGCACAGGATGTCAAGGCACCTCAACGACAGCCTGCCAACCATGACCGCCAGCATCATGCACATGAACATTTCGGACACCGCCGAACGGAAAATCTGGAAGGCGCTGGAGATTAAATTGTTTTCACCGCCCATGAACGGTCGAGGAGAGATGAGGGAGGCATCGAGATTGTTAACATCGCAAAGTGATTAGATTATGATATCGACTACTAACCACCCATTTGGTACCCGCCCTCCAATCCCATCAAGCAAGGGTCATCTGTCGTCTACGTGGGTTGCGAGCCGATTGCGGACGGAACGGAGACCCTTCCCCTCCCCACCCAGGCGTGTGTTTGCAAATCCTTATCATCTTCTCATCCTTGCTTCCTTTGGTTCGAAGTTATGTTATGGATTACAGTCTCCTGATGAAAGGTCTATGACCCGAAACTTTGCGGATACTAGTTCTGGTGAACTATTTCAACGCAGCAGCTTCGAAAACAACAAAGAATTATCAATATTCTACCATGTAGCTGAGGAATCCAGCCATTTGAAAAAAGAAGCTGAATTCTTCATAGGGTTGTGTTAAGTCTTTCACATATTTTTTCTCTCAGCTTCTCAAACTTCCGAAATAATTGAATATTGCAGTAAGGCGATGTAGTTATCGAGCCCTAATCTGAATGCCGCGTCGCGAACGCTGAAACTGTACGCTACATCAATTCAAATGTTTCGCCCGCCCTCCTCAACATTTCTCTTACTTCAAACGTGGGAGGGCCCAGCGCCCCTACCCACCTCTGAGCAGAGCGGACCCTTCTCCGCGAATGATACCAGGAAAAAAATCCGCTTTGGCCTTATAGCTTAGAAAGGGCGAGAGTCCCGGGCAGCATTGCAGAAAGGACGCGAGGCCTGGGCGCTCCCTTTTGTTGCTGCATCACCTTTAGGCATCTTTCATAGTCCTCACCGCAAGCGCGGCACGCGCGTGACGCGCGGGACGAGCGGTGGACTATGAAACTTTTCACCGCGCGGCACGCGCGGGACGAGCGGAAAGCCACTATAAAATCTCCAGCGGCACCGCCATGGCGGTGCGGGTAAAAGTCGGGCCTCAACTGGGACTTGTACAGAAATTCCTGGCTTGCATTTGCGTATGCGGTGGCGCAGGATAGTCCCAGAATTATTTATGTTGGAGTGGACTCAAATCGAGAAGCAATTATTGATTGAAACGGTTAAACCGCCACGGCGGTTTGGGCGGCGCCGCTATGGCGGTGCTGATGGACTATGAAAATTCTTTCCGCGCGTCCCGCGCGTGTCGCGCGGTAAGAACTTTCATAGTCCACCGCCCCTCCCGCGCCTCACGCGCGTGCCGCGCTTGCGGTGAGGACTATGAAAGATGCCTTAGTCGATATCGCTTACTCTTCGCCCGAGTGGGGGGCGATTCCGTATTTTTTAGATTCCTCATGGATCCTTCCTACAGATTATTACTTAAAAAATGACGTCATCATTAAAGTCAAATGCCAGTGCAATGACTACGAACTTTTACTCATAATACAGCTTATCACACACTCAGGAAATCCTGGTAGTCACATGGAGGCGACCTGCAGGTCGAGCGCCGGAGTCTGACGGTCTGCGTCACTCTTGTCGTCTGTGACGCAGCAAGACGTCTACGACTTGCTTGTCCCGTCACACCACAACAGAAAGTGCAAATCGTTGCGAAATATGTTCCGTCACCTCCAAGTTACAACAGAAACAAGAGAATGTGATGAAATTTGGCTTCGAGGTGTAAACGGGAGGCTAATGCGCCCTCCATGTCACAACATGAAGGAGTTGTGGACTCCAGGTGACGACCGGGATTTCCTGAGCATGCTTAAGTACAAGGTACAGCGAAATTTTTATCTCCATAAAATAAGCTATTCGCTAGCGATCTTGCCGCAGCGGGTTCTCGTTGCGGAAAGATCACTTGGGCAATTGCTGCGTTTCCTTCAAGATTCGGTTATCAGCGGTAAACTTGGCAAGGTTTTGGTGCCCTTGTCGTAGAAGCCTCCCTTGGGGGAGATGGTTACAATCTTCGAAATTTTTTGGGCGCGAACTAACCACTGAGGGGAAGGGTCGTAAGTTAATCGCGGCCTTTGCCATGTGGCCGCTGGACCCTGGTGGGGAGTGAATAGTAAGTTCGAGGTCCGGAAGGGTGATGTAGGGGAGTTTTGAGGGTTTTTCCAACATCTAAAACTGAACGGTGTCAATCATTGATGTTTGAAGGTTACCGCCACCTCAATTTTTAGGTCTTAGTAATCTGCGTTCTATGCAGCTTGGTGTAAGCGAAAGGTCCCCTGAGGCAGTGAGAAATGGTGCCGCATATTCAGGCAATTCTCGGCCCGAGCCGCCGGACATTTCGGCTCGCTCTCCCTCTCTGCGGGTCGGATCCTCTTGCTGTCCGGGCCATTGCTGTTGCTCTCCAGCCGACTGCCGTTGCTGTCCGGGCCTTGAAAATCCGCCCGAACAGCAGCTGTGGCCCGGACATTATGAGAACGAGGCGAACTGTTAGGCGGCTCCGATTCCCGTTCAGTGCGAATCGGGGCTAAAAATCCTCTGAATGATGTGTGCCGTGCAATGGTTATTTGTATAAGCCGGACCTAAGAATATTCAGCTATGGCACAAGAGAAAGAGCACGGCTCTTGATCAATGGAAGATCTGTGGGCCAAGCTTTGGAGAAAATGAGACCAACGTCTTTGTGAAACATTTCAAAACAGGTACGGAATATCTCAATCCAAGAAGCCTCTGTGATATGGTTGTCCTGGAATGTATTAGAGAGTGTGCTTAGGTGGAGTTGGAGTCGCCTGACAAGCGGACTCGTTCTCCCCAATCTCCGACTCATTACTGTTCCTGTTCGGGCGAATTGAAGGAGCCCGCACAGCAACAGCAGTCGCCCGTAGAGCAACAGAAACCGGTCCTCAAGATGGGAGTACGAGAGAACGAGCCAAACTGTCAGGCGGCTTCGATTCCTGTGCGTTGTAGCTAGCGGCCAAGAGTTGTCTGAGTGCAGATTGATCAAGAACAAATAGAAGGTTCTCATAGGCAGGCGTTGTCCAACTGGATAACGGGGTTGGGGACGTAAAGGTTTTCGAAATTTAGAGTTTTTTTTTTGGGGGGGGGAGGGGACGAAAAAATTTTGGGTGAAATTAAATAAAATCGAAGGTGTTTTTATTCACATTTCTCTTTCTGTGGGGAAAACAAGTTTTGGAACGAGGGGCTCGGAGGCGAATAGCAACAAAAATATCGAAGAGAACAATAGTACAGTACCACAACAATACATAGAAGGAAAGTATGCCCACATAACGATGCAATAGCCGTATTTCAGTCAGTAGCCAAAGTGTCAGCACATGGGATAAACTCTCAGACGAGTTACATTCTAACCGAGACTGTTACCGCTTTGATTCTTCACATCGAAAATTAGACGACGTACGTCCCCCCATAAAACTTCAGGTTTTTAAAGTCCTGAAAAAAGTTTCAGAATCTCTACGAAATTCCCTACAAACTGATACTTAAAGGCATCGTTCGCGCTGGAAACCGATTTCCATTTTTGGGCTCAATTTCATGAATGAGCCCGGTAGACCACACCGGTGAGCTTTGGCGCTTCAAAAACGTAGGGTTCTGAGGTTGGAAGAGGTTGAATATGAGGATCCGCCACCAGTTCTCACCAGTCATCTAGCACTTTTTATAGAATGTACATCCGACGGGCAAACAACATGAAAAACAGTTACGGCACAAACTCCAAACGCAGAAAAACGTCGAAAATAACAGTGACGAGGCCCCCAAATGCAGAAAAACCTCAAAAACTATTTTGGCGCGAAATTCAAATTCGTATTTACAATGTGTTCCGAATGAATTTTCTTTAAAAATGAAGGTTTTTCATGGGCACCTTCGACATTTTCGTTCACTAGAGAGGCCAAGCTACGCAAAAACATGAAAAAATATTATACGGTTTCCTGCGCGTACGATGCCTTTAACAGCCCTCCATTTACCTCAAAATTACAAATAAAATCGCCTGAAATACGTTTTACCGTTGCCCATTACCGTTTTCCAGAACCCCGCCTTCGGTCAAAATTGGACAGCATAGGTTTTCTGTTGAAAAGGTAGCCCTGAAATCCCAAAAGCACTATTTCCATCCTACTCTGGCAAACTCGGGCGTCGACAACAGGTTGATCCGCCCACCATGAGTCACCGCTGGCCAACACGCCGATATACGGCGGGGCCGTGGCCGCGAGTTATGCTCTGGTCGATGTCGAGCTGTTGCACAGCTAACGCTCTAGACACAAGGGAAGTATACGACTCATTTTTCAGGCATGCTGTGAATGATTACCCAAGTTTGCGGTACATTGGCCCCGCCCAGCACCTGGAGGTCCTGCCTATCCGATGGTGATCCCTGTGGAGGCTGGGCGACCCAGCCGTGATGCGTGTCTGTGTGCCGACCGCGACGTGTGCCGGAGTGCCGACCGCGACGCGTGTGTAAAGTAGTACCTAAGCTAGATGAAATAGTCCTGTAGGATGTGAACTGCTGCTAAATAGGCCGCTAAACGCGACATATCGAGTTGTCAACAACCCGACAACAGGCGGACGTCGCTGGGCAACGGGCAGGTCTCAGAATGACAATACGCGCGATTTGACTTGTCAACAGGGAGCGGTTAATGAGATGACAACCTATCAACCTGTTGTCGACGTCCCAGTTTGCCTGAGTAAGCCTATCCTCTACAAGCTGCGGTAAGATTGCCCAGAAATTCCGGAGCTTAAAGGCAGTGTTCACGAAGAAAAATTTGCACGTTTTTTTGGCTAAAAGTAAGCTTTAGGTTCCTCTTAAAAAATTAGGAACGGAAGTGCGACGAAAAACGGCCGGTAAGTGGGTGAAAATCTCGTGGGCCAGCCAACCCATTGGGCCACTCCGCCCACGTCCTATAACAATTCCGCTGGATTCGTGGTTAAATGAGCGATGGTTTCCGATCAAAAGCCCTGTTCTTCCCTGCATTCTCAACGTCTCTTTTTACTCAGGTCAGTTCGCACACATCGGCTGCAAAAACGGGAGTTACAAGCCTCGGAAAACTCGTCCACAATGCTTCCCTAGCTGAATTTTGAGAGGCCATAGCTCCGCGTTCAGGGGGTCTGGACGATTCCAGGGACATCATTGAAATCAGCATGGGACCGTTTTCAAGATAGGCGAAAAAAAAAACAGAAAAACGAATTTTATCGTGAACACTGCCTTTAAGGCTTTTAAGAACAATATTCCAAATTGCACTGCCGCGAGCCGTCGAAAAATACCGCGCTCCAAAGCCAAACCGAGCTATGTGCGCAGAGAAATTGGGGACAGGGGCTGTCTACACACCGAGGGAGGAGTTGTCCCGTTTTTGCAGTTCGAAGCGTCACGCCACTTAACGCGAGCAAAGTGGTCCCGAGTGGAATTAGAGCCGCAAAATGCGGGACAACTCCTCCCCCGGTGTGTAGAGAGCCCCTGTTTTGAGAAATCGGCAAAACCACCGCCGGTGATACCTCCTCTTCCGCCCGCGCTCGCGACCCTTCTGGTTAAACAATGCGCTTTGGGAATCAAACTATTTTGAACCTGTAAAGGTTTACGCACCCTTACAAGGGTTCCACCCACTCGGAGGTCTCGATGCAAACCTTATCCGTGAAAATGTAGACTTCTGCCGGTATCTGCTATTTGACGGTGCCGTCAGTCATTGATCTTACAGAAACTCCATAAAAAGCGTCGATTTTGGATAGTGTATCTTAAGAGGCGATCTGTTCCACAATTTTAATCAATTTTTTCTCAATACAGATGTTGTTGCTGTATAGCGAAGAGCAAGTAAAAACTACACTCCCCGAGGCTAATAAGTCGGATAGGGACATCTTATGTATCTTGCAGTAATTATTCCGAAAAGGGAGTGCGGTGATTACTTTTGATAAATTTAGGTTGAAAAAATAATTTTTCGAAAATTTGGGCCACAAAAACTTAATTTTTTTTCAGAACCTGGGGGACGTAAAAGTTTTGGACACTTTTCAAAAATGTTGATCTCCAAGTGGGGGACGTAGCTTCGTCGAGGTCCTGGAGAACGGCCTGTCTGACTTTGCTCATAGAGTCTGTTCAGCATGCAAATAACAAGAATGGAAATATGAAAATGTGAACGACACTGTGGTCCTATTTTTACAGCAGCTGAAAACAATAAACAGTACTTTCCTGAAAGAAGTGGAGAGCCTATGGAGTTGACGGAAAGACTTTACATTGGAGCATTCAATATTGTAGAGGCGCTGAATAGGTTAGTTTGCAAGTGAAGCTCCTTCATTAATGTTAGTCAGCAAATGGACGGTACGCGTTCATCTGCGGCGGCCGAAACGCGTTCGCAATGTATCAATGGACTAGAACTTATGAGGCGAGTGTAGGTACTATGTATCACAATGTTCAGGGCGTTTTTTGGAGGTGGAACGGACGGAGGCAGTGTACAGAAGAAGAAGGCCAATTATCATGACAAACTTCGGAAGAAATGGGTAATTTATTGAACTCAAATTCTACTGGGAAAAAATACAGTAGCGGTCAAAATTGTTTAGACACTTAATTTTTGCGCTACATCCAAAATAAAGCGCCAGCAAAGTGAAACTTCCTGTGACACGCGGTAATCAGAAGAGAGACCGGCTTACATGTTTTCAAAGATGAATGAAATCGTAATATTATAAACAAGGAATTCGACTAGAACATAGGTAATTGTGGTTGTAAACCATTGAAAAAAGAAGCAAGACATTTATTCATTTATTATTTATTATCTACGCTCATAGGACGCGTCGAAAACATAATACATTAGAGAACACAGAAAAGTGAAGAATCAACATTGCTGACACAGTGCATGTGTGAATAGCTGAGGAATGCAGAGCGGGGTGTCGGTGGTGTAATGGTAACACTGTCGCCAGCAAAGCGTGCAATTCAGGTTTGAGTCCTGCCTGACATATGAGTTTTGCGTTTAACTCAGCTATCTTTTGATAATTTGTGATCATATATCATGCCATAAAAGGCATCAAAGCACTTAAAAAACATCAAAATTCCATCTTCAATGGCCTCAGATGGCCTCAGCTTAACTGGATTTATGCCGATATGTGCTTACCAGATCATACCCGTCAACGGGTGATTGCTGCTGTGCCTACACAGTTCATGTGTGAATAGCTGAGGAATGCAGAGCGGGGTGTCGGTGGTGTAATGGTAACACTCTCGCCCGGAAAGCGTGCAATGCAGGTTCGAGTCCTGCCTGACATATTAGTTTTGCGTTTAACTCAGCTACCTTGTGATAATTTGTGATCTTATATCATGCCATAAAAGGCAACAAAGCACTTCAAAAACATGAAAATTCCATCTTCAATGGCCTCAGCTTAACTGGATTCAATGCCGATATGTGCTTACCAGATCATACCCGTTAACGGTTGATTCGTGCTGTGCCTACACAGTTCATGTGTGAATAGCTGAGGAATGCAGAGCGGGGTGTCGGTGGTGTCATGGTAACGCTCACGCCCGGAAGGCGTGGGTGGTCGTCTTGTGGCGCCAAACAGTGATCAGATCAGGCTTATCAGAGGGAAGGGCTACGCAGCGCTGTTGGTTACCGAAGTGGCGCCGACCGATAGCAGTGCCTAGCCCCTCCCTAAGATCTGCCCACTCTCCTCACTGTTTGGCGCCACAGAACGACCACCCGGAAGGCGTGCAATGCAGGTTTGAGTCCTGCCTGACATCTGAGTTTTGCCTTCAACTCAGCTACCTTGTGATAACTTGTGATCATATATCATGCCATAAAAGGCATCAAAGCACTTCAAGACATCAAAATTCCGTCTTCAATGGCCTCAGATGGCCTTAGCTTAACTGGATTTATGCCGATATGTGCTTACCAGATCATACCCGTCAACGGGTGATTGCTGCTGTGCCTACACAGTTCATGTGTGAATAGCTGAGGAATGCAGAGCGGGGTGTCGGTGGTGTAATGGTAACACTGTCGCCAGCAAAGCGTGCAATTCAGGTTTGAGTCCTGCCTGACATCTGAGTTTTGCCTTCAACTCAGCTACCTTGTGATAACTTGTGATCATATATCATGCCATAAAAGGCATCAAAGCACTTCAAGACATCAAAATTCCGTCTTCAATGGCCTCAGATGGCCTTAGCTTAACTGGATTTATGCCGATATGTGCTTACCAGATCATACCCGTCAACGGGTGATTGCTGCTGTGCCTACACAGTTCATGTGTGAATAGCTGAGGAATGCAGAGCGGGGTGTCGGTGGTGTAATGGTAACACTCTCGCCCGGAAAGCGTGCAATGCAGGTTCGAGTCCTGCCTGGCATATTAGTTTTGCGTTTAACTCAGCTACCTTGTGATAACTTGTGATCATATATCATGCCATAAAAGGCATCAAAGCACTTCAAGACATCAAAATTCCGTCTTCAATGGCCTCAGATGGCCTTAGCTTAACTGGATTTATGCCGATATGTGCTTACAGATCATACCCGTCAACGGGTGATTGCTACACAGTTCATAGGAATGCATCGGTGGTGTATTACTGTCAGCAAAGCGTGCAGTCACATCTGACCTTCGCTTACCTTGCTGATAACTGCTGACGACAGGACATGCTCCAGCTGGAGAATGCAGTGTCTGTGCCTAACAGTGATCAGATCAGGCTTATCAGAGGAAGGGCTCGGTGGATGGTAAGCAGGTTTGAGTCGACATCTGAGTTGCCTTCAACTCAGCTACCTTGTGATAACTTGTGATCATATATCATGCCATAAAAGGCATCAAAGTTCAAGACATCAAAATTCCGTCTTCAATGGCCTCAGATGGCCTGGCTTAACTGGATTTATGCCGATATGTGCCTGCTGTGCCTACACAGCTGTGAATAGCTGAGGAATGCAGGCGGGGTGTCGGTGTAATGGTAACATCGCCAGCAAAGCGTGCACAGGTTTGAGTCTAGTTTTGCCTTCAACTCAGCTACCTTGTGATAATCTCAGATCATATATCATGCCATAAGGCATCAAAGCACTTCAAGACATCAAAATTCCGTCTTCAATGGCCTCAGATGGCCTTAGCTTAACTGGGATTTATGC
Source organism: Aplectana chamaeleonis (assembly GCA_029168955.1). Lineage (NCBI taxonomy): Eukaryota > Metazoa > Nematoda > Chromadorea > Rhabditida > Cosmocercidae > Aplectana > Aplectana chamaeleonis. Next base: position 687,265 of record JAPDOI010000056.1, on the reverse strand, counting down.
CGATATGTGCTTACTAGATCATACCCGTCAACGGGTGATTGCTGCTGTGCTTACACAGTTCATGTGTGAATAGCTGAGGAATGCAGAGCGGGGTGTCGGTGGTGTAATGGTAACACTCTCGCCCGGAAAGCGTGCAATGCAGGTTCGAGTCCTGCCTGACATATTAGTTTTGCGTTTAACTCAGCTACCTTGTGATAATTTGTGATCTTATATCATGCCATAAAAGGCAACAAAGCACTTCAAAAACATGAAAATTCCATCTTCAATGGCCTCAGCTTAACTGGGATTCAATGCCGATATGTGCTTACCAGATCATACCCGTTAACGGTTGATTCGTGCTGTGCCTACACAGTTCATGTGAATAGCTGAGGAATGCAGAGCGGGGTGTCGGTGGTGTTATGGTAACGCTCACGCCCGGAAGGCGTGGGTGGTCGTCTTGTGGCGCCAAACAGTGATCAGATCAGGCTTATCAGAGGGAAGGGCTACGCAGCGCTGTTGGTTACCGAAGTGGCGCCGACCGATAGCAGTGCCTAGCCCCTCCCTAAGATCTGCCCACTCTCCTCACTGTTTGGCGCCACAGAACGACCACCCGGAAGGCGTGCAATGCAGGTTTGAGTCCTGCCTGACATCTGAGTTTTGCCTTCAACTCAGCTACCTTGTGATAACTTGTGATCATATATCATGCCATAAAAGGCATCAAAGCACTTCAAGACATCAAAATTCCGTCTTCAATGGCCTCAGATGGCCTTAGCTTAACTGGATTTATGCCGATATGTGCTTACCAGATCATACCCGTCAACGGGTGATTGCTGCTGTGCCTACACAGTTCATGTGTGAATAGCTGAGGAATGCAGAACGGGGTGTCGGTGGTGTAATGGTAACACTCTCGCCCGGAAAGCGTGCAATGCAGGTTCGAGTCCTGCCTGACATCTGAGTTTTGCCTTCAACTCAGCTACCTTGTGATAACTTGTGATCATATATCATGCCATAAAAGGCATCAAAGCACTTCAAGACATCAAAATTCCGTCTTCAATGGCCTCAGCTTAACTGTATTTAATGCCGATATGTGCTGTGCTTACATAGTTCATGTGTGAATAGCTGAGGAATGCAGAGCGGGGTGTCGGTGGTGCCATGGTAACACTCACGTCCGGAAAACGTACAATACAGGTTTGAGCCCTGCCCGACATCTGAGTTTTGCGTTCAACTCAGCTACCTTGTGATAACATGTAATAACTGTTTGGCGGAAGCGCGCAAAGGACTCCACGGATATTGAAGAAGACATCGAGACAAAGTCATGACCAGATACCGGGCAACCGAATGCAGACAGAGTGCAGTTTCCATGGCTAAATGAGCAGTGTAGTGGCATGAACCGAAATTCAAGATCGAGAGTGAATATTCAAAGAAACACCACCACCGTCTCAATGCTGCTAGATTTTTCTCCATGTTGTGATGTAAACTGAAGTACTGCTATAAGATTAAAACCAATATCTGAACTCCTGAGGAAATCTGATTTCTCCAGTGCATTCTTGGAAACTTTACTATTTTTCGAACCTAGTAGTTCACCTGGCAAAAGCTGAAACCACCTAGCAGTACGATAAAACAAGAAACCTAACATTTGTGATCGACTTTTCTTCCGAACTGGGTTGTGATGAATACTGAAAACACTTCTTCTACGGCTGCTAGGCCAAAAAATCCAGTACTAACTCGGGGACAGTTTTATTTCTTTGCGCAGCATGCGGAAGCTGATCACAAGGTCAGAAAGAACTCAGCGCCACCTTAATGATCGTAAGCCTTAACTTTACAATCTTTCCCCGTAAGTAGGTAACTGAATCCAATTTTTACCTTTGTGAACTTTGAAATAGACCAGCCTCTAATTGTTTGCTGAACTTTTTCGACCATAATAATGTTTTTCTTGAGAAATGGACTCCGTACTACGGAACTGTATTCTAGGTAATGTAATACACATGTTTTATAAAGTCGGCACAGAATGGCTGGATCGTCACAATGAATAGTCCTGAAGACAGAGAAAAGTGCAGCGTATGCCTTTTTAACGGCATGATCAATGTGACAAAGAGTCTTCATTTTAGGGTCTACGAAAACACCTAGTTCTTTTGCTAGTTCGGAATCCTTCAAAACAACGCCATTGACATTATACTCGTGTGTTGCTCCTTGACCAATATGTACGACCACACATTTTTCTAAATTCACAGTGGGATCCCAATCCGATGCCCAACTAGTGATTTTTTCAATGGAGGACTTGAGAGCAGTATATACTTGACTGGAATTGAGTTCGTCGTAGGCACCATATATTTCAAGGTCATCTGCGTATACCTGTTTCTTAACGTCCAGTACATCTCAATCATTTTTTTTCACAACAGAGAGGCCGAAAACACTAAAGGAGGAAAGGAGGGTATCAATGCTTCGTAGCGTAATTAATCACTTTGATTGCAGCCTTTCATCCCCTCGGATCGATTCAGTAGTCGCATCTGAAAGACGCTCTCATAGCTTCCTCAAAATGGAAGTGCTCAAAGCGTAAAACGCATCTGAAAAAACGAATCACATGCTTAGTAAAGTTTGTCCGAATGGAAATGGCGGCCCATGCGGCTGTCGTGCATTGCAGGCGGCGGTCGCATGTGGCGCTCTCGGACGAGTGTTCAAACGGCTGCCACTCCCCTCTCCCTCGGCTGCAGAGCTGATTGAACGACACTGTCTGTTTGCTGCCAGCCGGTGCCTAGCCGCTCGTAGTCAATGGTTGTGGGGGAAGGGTTCTTTTTTATGTTCGTCCGAGAGCGGCGGACACGCTTTATATCCTGGGCATCCGTAGTAAAACTGCTTAGTAAAATTTTTTCAAATACTGAACTTTTTCACTATGAAGGCCAAAGATAGACTCAGAGTGTATCCTCTAATAATCCTTACTGAATTATCCTCTATCTTATAACGAACCGCCTGTTTGGGCCACCCACTTTTTCGTGCCTCCGCCTGACTGCTACTCGGTTGCTCCTGATGGGAGTAGCTGCTTACTCTATGTGACTGTGGTATGCCGAAGTGCGAGCGGTCAAAGGGTTACTCACAGTGTATCCTCTAACCATTCTGATTAAATTATTCTCTATCCGCGTTCCTTACTGGCCACTGGTATCAATTTCTCCACGCTCGCTCACGATTTCGATGATTAACACAGTGTTTGTGTGCCTCGAGGGTCTGAGTTGATGTACTTCGTGTTCTTTTGTTTCCTTCAAATGGTGTAACCTCTGCACTAGAGGGTCACATCTGCTTGAGTGGATGTGCTTTACATGAATATATAAATATAATTCGGAGCGAAATTTATTACCGTGCGTGCGCGCTCGTATGCTGCGTCTCCTATTCCACTACACTCTCCCTCTGTCTCTCCCCTCGCTCCGTTAGCGCAGGAACTGAGTAAGTTTGGCTCCGAAATAGAGAATCAACCACTCGACCAAATATTATAAACACCAAGATTCAATATTTAGGCTATTTTTGTTTTTGAAAAAAAAAGGAAATCTCCAAGTTGATCAAACACTTTCGACCGCTACTGTGTATCAATTTGAAAATTAGGGACACATTTTTTAGTTCAGGAGGCACCGTTTGATGGAAATTATTTCGTCATGTTTGAGTCGAATAGCAAGTCTAAGAAAGCGCTCGTATACTTGCAGAACGAAAGGTAAATCAAGGCTCATACGCTTTTCCGTAGGTGACCGCTTCGCCGTAGGCAGCGTTCTCTGATGAAATTTGCTGCGAATCAGCCGGTTACATACCGTGAAATTCACCTCTATCGCGATATCCGACTACATTGGAAAAGCTGGATTTTCGAATAGAATTTCATTTGGAACATGTACCAGGTTGTTCAATAATTCTTGTCCGAAAATTTCACCATTTTTAATTTTTTTCAACTTTATCGAAAAACAAGTCTAATCAACAATATAATCACCACAGTTATCCACAACAGTGGCCCGTCTATTGGGCAGGTCGCCGATGCCCTTCGCCCAGAACTCCGTGGGCTGCGACTCGAAGAAGTGCGCGATGTCGGATTTGAGGTTGTTGCAGTTGGTGAATTTTCTTCCGGCCAAATGGTGCTTCAGCGGGCGGAACAAGTGGTAGTCGGAGGGGGCGAGGTCCGCGGAATACGGCGGATGGGCAACCGTCTCCCAGCCGAGCGTCGCCAACTTCTGCTGGGTCTCCTTCGCCACGTGGGGGCGCGTGTGGTCGTGCAGCAGGTGGACCGAGGCCCGTCGGGGACGCTTTTCTCGGATGGCGGCGGCTAGTTTCTCGAGCTGATCGGTGTAGATGGAGGCGGTGACCGTCCTGCCTTGCGGGAGCAGCTCGAAGCATGCCCTTGGTGTCCCATCAGCAGCAGAGCATGATCTTCAGCGGATGCAGGTCGGCTTTCGGCGTCGTCGGCGGCTCTTCTCCGCGCGGGATCCAGACGGCACGGCGGGCGACGTTGTCGTAGAGGACCCAGCTCTCATCCCCAGTGACCAGGTCCTCGAGAAACCCCTTGCGATGCGCACGAAGGAGGAGGGACTGGCAGACGGCCACGCGGCTCTGCTTGTTGGCGTACGTCAGACGGTGGGGTATCAAACGGGCCAGAACTTTGTGGTAGCCGAGTAAGTTGAGTCGATTGTGGATGGTGGACTTGCTGCAGCCAAGCGTCGTCGCCAGTTCACGGGTGGTGGCTTCCGGCTTCTCCTTGATACAGCGACGGACTTCGTCATCATCCATCGTAAGGGCCTCCCGCTGTGCTCCCTGTCCTCAAGGCTCGTGTCGCCGCTCTCGAAACCATTGAACCAGCGGCTGACTGTGCGTTGGGACACTGCATCCTCCTTGCACGCTCTGCAGATGTTGGCGACCGCGGTGCCCGTGTCGTTGCCCAGCAGCCATTCGTAGCACACGAACGTACGAATTCGACCTTGGTCCATTTTAGCTTGTACTGGTAGCTAGACGCGGCGACTGCGCCCTATATACCCCTAGCGTAGAACTTTGGAGAACCCTCTAGAAGGTTCTTACACTTGTCTGATATTATAACACTTCTAAGAAAAATTAAAAAATTTTGAAAATTTTCGCACAGGAATTATTGGACGGCCTGGTATAGTTGCGAACAATTCTGATCCTGTCTTGGACCGTTTATTAGTAAGTTCGGGGCGGCAAGTTTTCCAAGAACTGGTTTGGGGGCAGGTTTTGCTGTTGCATCCCCCCACACGATTATCACGTGTGGGGGATGCAACAGCCGTAGTCCGCAATAGCGAACCGGTATTCGGCTTCGAAAACGACAGCAAGAGATCACATCGAAAGGCTGGGAAAGTGGGAAGAATTTGTATTCGGAAAATTTGGAAAGTGTTGGACGCGTACCGCGATGCGACCGCTCGCGCCAACCGGAGCTGGGCTGCCACCAATGAGCTCGATCATATGTGTTGTTTGGTTACTTCCCCGACAATGCTTTTTGAGTGGCGTCGCGGCGATCTAGGGCGGCGTTCAGTTTGTGTACGCGGTTCGACAAGACTTTTCAATCTCTCTGATAAATCGGTCAAACGATGTCGCATTGCGCTGTCGCTAGTACATAGTTCACGGCGAATAGGCGGAATTGATACGAAAAGAAGCTACCGCGTGACGTCAAACCCTTAGGCCGGGATCATACTTCTCGCAACCACCGACAGCGAAAGTGTACATCAGGCATACTGATTTTCGGTCGAAATGGATGGTCAACATTGCGTCGCGTCGCTCGTCGCTGGAAGTATGATCCCGGCCTCAGCCTCAATCTGCAACGCGACGTGATTGATGTCGCACGACGGCGAGCTCATGACTGGGACTTTCTTGGTTGGTGGGTGGTTTCTTGTTCACTGCTGTCGGTTGTATACGCGAATTCGCGTCTCTAGGAAATTAACGTAGTCGCCCAGCGTTCGCGCACCGTTCACGCCACATTTCCTCCACTGCGAGATTTTCGCGTAGCAGAGACGTTCATATACATTCGCGTCGCGCTGCAAACACTTTGAACGCCGCCCATTGTGACATCAAGGCGGTGCAGCATTCCGCGCTTAAGCCTGACTTCCTTCAAGCTGAGCATTTTTTCCAGAAGTCTCTGGTTGGGTTTCTGAAAGTTAGGAGCACTTATGTTTTCAGGATACGAGATAGGAAGCCATATTTGCCGCTCATTTTCTACAACAAGCAGACTTCGGTAAGGGCGTAAAACGCTTGGAAGTTATTTAGGGAAGCTACAACATCGTTGCGTCAAGACACGCGATTGATGCCGTGTTGCAGTGAGAATGCAGTTAACGTAGGACTGGCCACTAAGGCGGCTTGCTTCATCGATGTGATGACACCGCGTCGACAGCGTCACGTTGCGCGTACGGCGTGGTGTGAGAGACTCGTAATCTCTCTCGTAAAGTGTATGTTCACTCCTTCAGATGATCGTACGGGGCACGCTTCGCGCCCGATTGCCGAGATTGAGTCGCGCCCACCCAGTTTCCGATTTCTGGTAGTTTCTCTAAACCTACGCCGATGTGATTTTTGAACAAGGTGAAGGCAAGTTAGTACCGTCCCTTGTAGGAGTGGTCTTCACCTTGAATGTGTGCGGACCTGGTTAAGAGAACCTATCCAGAGCATTGCAGATGACCGCGCGACTTACTATCCACGTCGAAACACCGGTTTTTCGACGCGCAAGTTCGCCGCACTCTTGCATCGGCGACGTGAGTGACAGTCACCACACGTCTCGTTCTGGGGACATCTACGACAGGGCCCTGCACGCTGCGCTCGCTATATGCGGACACTGACACTGCGGGAATACTGCGTACACAGTTGGGCTACACACACTTTCTTCACAAATCAATACCCATCAGAGTATTAAGTCACCTAATCGATCGACCTTGGCGCAACTGAATCACGAGTTTAGTGCGACAAATGACCTAACAAGAACCATGCTCGAAGAAGGTGCGCGTATGTTCAAAAATGTGGACACCAAGGTTGCGCCAACGCACAGCAAGTAGTTCAAAGTATCAGTGTGGTCCGTGCCGACTGCATACATATAGCCTGCGGATTTGCACACTTCAACTGTGTGTAAGGCTTTGCGCGGCCGTGCCGCTTTTGGATCTCCTACCTGACAGAACGTCAAGGACGGAGTTCCTCCCGTTCACTGGGGGGCCGTCATAGTTGGGCGATAGGCTGTAGCTAGCGCGGTCGATGCGTATGTAATACATTGCTTACTGAGGTGGAAAATCCCCACCGTTGTGGCCGGACTTTGCCGTCCGCAGTGCGCTCGACTGCGCCTGCCTAATTGATAGGCATACAGCAGAAAACTAGGGACGGGAGAGGACGGCGCAGTCCGGCCTTCGGCCGACTATGACGGGAGCCTGGGAGTCGGGGAATCTAAGTAGTGCTTCCGGACTGCTGCGGATTCTTAAAAGGAAGGGCTGCCCACATCAACATCAAATGGGGTTTTGGAATGCATTTTTAATATGTACTAGGCGGAGGTTTGTGATCCGGTATCCAATACTGAGAATCTGCTGAATGCCTCAAGCAGTCTCTAAAAAAGTCAAAACCTGAACAAGGCAAGAAAGGCTCGGCCGAAGTGAATAGAGCTGATTTACCGATTGAATTACATTCAAATATGTTCAGTTTAGATTTTAAAAAAATCTGTGCATTGATCTTGTTTAGATTAAAGATTATGCATTGTTGTCTATACTCTGATCTATTCTGAAGATACATAAAGCTAGTTCAATCGATAAGACAGCTCTACGCACTTGATCACTTTGGCCTAGCCGTTCTGGCCTTGTTCAGAATTTACTCTTTTTAGGGCCTGGCTGAGGCATTTAGCAGATTCCGAGTATGGGATATTAGAACACTGTCCTCCCTTAGAACGTATTAGAATTGCATTTTGAAACTCCATCTAATGTGCGCAACCCTCCCTTGTTAGTGCTTTGAGGCAAGGCCTGTGTCATGCGCTGAAAGTACGAGGTAGAGGCAACAGCTCCCCTGCGCCAATGTCCTCCCCCCCCTTATACGTCTTCGTGTTAGGTAGCACGGGTTCAACCCTCCTGATGACTCCGGGCTTCGGTGACAATTAGCGTCTGCCAGATACTGCTTGGGCAGAGAGCTACGGCTCAGTTGCGATGATGGTGATCTGGGCTGGGATTCGTGAACGGTGAGCCGCGGGCTCATGTTGGGTTTGCCGCGGAAAAAGCACGCAATCTTCGGAGACAAAGCCAACTGCAGCCCATGGTTTGCGCTCATGAATCCCAGCCCTGCATATGCAGGAAAGCTAAGAATGAACTGCGCTGACCATGACGCTTGCAGCCGCACGAAAACCACATGATGAAGACTGATCGATGCGCGTGGTTCTGATTGTCTGGCGTCTTCTGCGTCTCTGCTTCTCGAACATTCTATCGTACTAGCGAGCCGTCAAGCTCCGTCGCATTTTGCCGTCCTTTAAGAAGGTTGACGTCAGCAGAGAAAGGAGTGGGACGAAAGTCGCGATAGCCGTCGTTCTGCAGCTGCGATATCGCACGCTTCATGGTGTGCCTTGTTTGCGATGTCTGATAGGTTCTCTTAACTGTATGCATAGCAACAGCTTCTTTTGCGTATTCCAGACCTTTCTTCTGTGGTCAGGACCTGGTGGCTACATCAATGAGTCGTTGGATATTCCACGATTGGCACACGCCCTGCCAATCAATCTATACTCCAATCCGCCAGTCGGCTACTCTCTAACTACTCCTCTGTTCTTTCCGGATCTCAACGACAATGTCTATTACTCAAATGGCTTTAGATTTGTAAGTGAGACGATTTTCTCAAAACTCTGGTTAAACGGGCCAACAACAGTATTGTGCTACTCCTCTTCAAATCACATTTTCTGTTGCAGGAGGACTTTAAGAAAGTACGGGCGGCAACTGTGTTCTCCAATCAGCGAAGGGATAGTAGATACAGGAAAAATATTTCACCACTCAACAAAGGGATATATCGGAAGGATTCCGCTGCGGTTATCAAATTTAGAGATGGTGAAGGCGATTTGTTGTACAGATCCGGGTTCATGTTTTTGACGAAGCGCGACTGTGACAGTGCATTACGATTTTTGTGTTGCGTCGCTCGTCGCGTTGAGCATAAACTGGGTTCAACCAAATAAAACCCGACACATCTATAAGAGTTCCTTGCAGAGAAGATATATCCTGTTTTCATCGACATTGGTGAAGAGCCGGTCTTTCCCAACGGAGCGTAGAAATGCTTACAATACGAAAGAGAATTAGTGATTCTGTCGAAAAGGAGACTAAATTTAAATTTTTTTGTTAGCGTTGTGTTGATGAATTACTTTTTATATGTTTTTGTACATGTATTCAAGGCTGTATGATCAGTATCATTCTCGAGTTCTCTGATTTTAGAGTAGGCTTGAAGAGCCACAGTAGAACCGTTGGGGCTTCATCGATTGACGAATGGCGGCTTAGCCTGGGCCGACTTGCGGTAGAGTCGCGGCAAAGATAATAATCGCTGTGAAAGTGGGATTCATGACGACATAGTCGAGTAGCGGTTGCCGTGACATCACGGGGATAAGAAGAATCGCGGAAGCTACAACAATAGATGAAACGCAGCACAACCGAGGAGCAGTCGCGGCAGCGTAGCGGTACAGTCGAAGATTGCATAGAGTTTTGATCGCATCGTAAAATGGCATTTCAATCTCGGTAGAGTCGCGGCGCTATTGCTGAAGAGTAGTGACCGAACCGAGGGCGCTTCATTATTCGATAACTCGCCGCAGTCGGGGAGTAGTCACGGTAGAACCGCGGCTGCGTCAGGGTTTGCGAGGAAGTCGGAACTGCTCCCTAAATGAAAATGTCGAGTTAAAATTGCCGTAGCAGGATCGTGGGTGCATGATCAATTGATATATTGCGGCAAGGTTGCGGAAGTGTCACGGTGGAGCCGCGGCACAGTCAAGGATCGCGGTGGATTAGAAAGTCACAGTGGAGTTTTAGGCCGCGTCATCCGATTACTGCCCAGCTGAGGCAGTTTCGTGGAGCTATATAGGAAGAGTAGTGGCTGGACAGCAAGGGCTTCATAACTAGATAAGTCGCGAAATAGTCGAGGAAGAGTCACGGAATAGTCGCGGCGCAGTCGAGGATCGAGGTGAAGCCGCGGGATATTCGGAGTACCAACGTTCTCCGAGCCAAATTCCAGTCTGTAGTTGGAAAACGGCTGTCGCATCATGCGACACGTGATAATCGTGCTGGGAGAGGGGTAAATCGTGCCGGGACCAAGTGGTCCCATCACGATTTACACGTGTCGCATGATGCGATAGCCCTAGTCCGCAAATGCGAGACCCCCCAGAGAACGATAGTAGTTGAGGCAGAGATTATTATAGTCGGCAATCCATATTTTTGGACTTCAGAGGAAGAAAGGAATATGTGATCTATCCTATACAGGGTGGAGAATGTCTTTGAAAATCCATGGGATTGCTCCGATTGCGTTAATAGTCGGTGATTCAATTCATTTTTGTCATGAATCCTGAGTGCTTCCCCCGTCTAGAATGGGACCGAAGTTTCCTCCAACTGCAAGTGTTAACCATATAGGAATCTCTGAAAGTTATATGTAAGATGTAGCCGTTCATTTCAGGCAATAGTTGCGGGTGAAGCGCCGCCTGTTGGTGGGCGGACCAATATTCCTCCCGCCATTCGCCCACCGGTAGTTCGCGATCCGCCCGTCGATAGTTAGCGATCCACCCGCCGGTAGGCGGCCAACTACCATAGTTTCGTTGGAGTGGAGACTATACATATTATCCGAAGATAATTTTTCGAATAATGTATCAACTCGGATAATGCCGAATGAATTTTCCGGATATTGGTTCGATTCAGATAATGCGCTTTTCGAATTTTCGGATAATGGATCGATTAAGATAATTCCATTTTTCCAATGAATCGGATACGGATATCCGGTCAGATAATTTCGGATAACTTCGAGTATTTTCGGAACAAAGTTGGGGCAAAACGGTGAAAAGTAAACCAGGCACTCAAGGCAAGCCTTTGAAAACATTCATGATTGAGCAAACAGTAGTCCTTCATTGCATTCGCAGGATGTTCACATACGAACTTCAATCTTCATATACTGTGCTTATCTGGGTCAAATTCCGGTCCGCAATTGCGTCTCGACACGCTTTACGGCCGCACGCGCCCGAGTCAGTCGGGTTTCCAGCGCCAAAGCCGACTCGATATGACTTTTTTATATAGTTTTCTTCAATTTTGTTTAGTTTCCACTTTCTAAAACCCACCTAGAGTCAATAGATCGGCGGCTGCGGCGCTGAAAACTCTTCCGACTCGAAAGCGCGCGGCCGAAAAGCGTGTCGATACGCAATTGCGAACCGGAATTTCACCCAGATGAGCACAGTATGCGTATTTATAAAAATATGAAAACATATATTCAATTTCCAAAAGTTTAGCTCCCTGGCAAAAGTAACGATTTGGCAATGTTATAACTACAAGAAATATAGAATTTAACAAAATAAAAAAAAAACAGCTCGAAATATGTTTGAAAATGATTTGGCACAAAATAACCAGAAGCAATGAAAAACTGGGAAATGTAGTGAAATGACCAAAACCGGATTTGGCGGTTATTCATAGGCAAACTTTTGATAAGTATGTAGTGACTGACGAGCGATTACATTTTACAAGATAATCCGTTAAACTTATCAAAGCGAAATCAAGCGCGCATTGGATTTGAGCGTTACGTTCACATAGCTTGACCTATGGTGATTTCCGTATTACAGCTTCAATGAAATGTTTTAAGGTTTCCGTTGCGCGCTTGATTTAGCTTTGATAAGTTCAACGGATTATATTGTAAAATGTAATCGCTCGTCAGTCACTACATACTTATCAAAAGTTGGCCTATGAATGACCGCCAAATCCGGTTTTGGTCATTTCACTACATTTCCCAGTTTTTCATTACTTCTGGTTATTTTGTGCCAAATCATTTTCAAACATATTTCGAGTTTTTTTTTGTTTTGGTAAATTCTATATTTCTTGTAGTTATAACATTGCCAAATCATTACTTTTACCAGGAAGGTAAACCTTTGAAATTTCATATATTTTTTCCAAAGGTTCCCTTTATGACCTGATTTTTGCTCAGCGATTCCCAGTCTGGAGAGGCAAAACCTTTTATGAGAGCTTTTGCCTACGGTAAATAATTGAATCATTACCGATCGGTGTGGTCGGACGACTATAACTCCCAAAAATTGTGACCCGCAGACATAAAAAACGACCCTGTCTATCCTACTCAGGTCCCGTACACGCTTTACGGCATCGTGCGCACTTCCAGTGGGGTCCCGTACACTTTTTGCGGCGTCATGCGCTTTCCCACTGGGGTCCCGCACACTTTCTTTGGCGTCCTGTGCACTCCCACTTTTGAACCGCACACTTTCTGCGGCGTTCGGCGCACTCTCATTCCGGTCTCACACACTTTCCGCGGCGTCCTGCACGCTCCCACTGTGGTCCCGTACATTTTTACAGCGTCCTACGCTCTTCCACTGGGGCCCGCACACTTTCTACGGCGTCCTGCGCATTCCCACTGAGGTTTCACAGACTTTCTACGGCGTCCTGCGCATTCCCACTGAGGTTCCACAGACTTTTTACGGCGTCCTGCGCATTCCCGCTGGGGGCTCGCGCACTTTCTGCTGCGCCATGCGCACTCCTCAAATCACATTTACACCAACCATCTCAAAGAGAGAACAATCTTGGTCGGAAGCCTATCATTAGCTGTGTTGATTTTCACTAGTTCATTTTCGAAGTTCAGGGAACGTCGGATGGTTTGCAATAACATGTTTACATGTTTTTACCCGTCTTGACCCTCAATATTGAGGTTCCGCTTAAATTGAGCTTTCAGCTCCAACATTGAATAGAAGCTAGCTGCATCCATTTCCAGCCTCCTGCCAAAAAATTTACTTCCTCGCTAAATTTTAAGTGTTGCAACAAGATCGTGAATGCCGTCTGGAAAAAAAGGAGATTAACAGTTTTTCGACCAAAATCACTTGGTTTTCTCCACTTTCTCGGGTGCCAAGGAACCATTCGAAACCATTTTTTGGTACATGCACCAACTTTTCACGCTCTTTCCAATGGAAGAAAAACCGCATCTCCACAGTTACTCTGAACGCTGATTCCGGAATCGCAGAGTTGCGCATGGGCGAGTTAAAGGCAGTGTCCACGATGAAAACCATGTCTGATTTTTTGGTGGAGATCGGTAGCTGCGGGGCCTAGCGCAACTCTACCGTTGAAACAACTAAAAAAATGAGCTCGAAGCGGTCCCCTACGGCCCCAAAGTTGGACACCCGTCAGCTCGTCACACCCCAGATGCACTTTCCACGCCCACCGACGTGAACAAATGAATGCTCGAGATTGCGAGATGACCGATGGTTTCCGATCAAAAGCCCCGTTCTTCCCTTTATTCCCAGCTTCTCTCCTTACTCAGGTCAGCTCGCATACATCGGCTGCAAAAGACGGAAGTTACAAGCCTCGGACAACTCGTCCACCATGCATCCCTAGCTCAATATTTGAGGGACCAGGACCACAACTCCGTTCCAAGAAGGTCTTGTACGATTCCAAAAACATCATTGGAATCAGCATGGGACCGTCTTCAAGATAGGCGGAAAAGCAGAAAAACGATTCTTATCGTGAACACAGCCTTTAAAGCCAAATCTGGTGCGCGCTTCGCGCGCACCACAATTTCTTTATCGTCGTTGGGAGGCACAGTATTATCCATACACAGGTTTTTCAGGACAACTGGCAAGTAAAAAGTATGCAAAGCGACTATACAAAAAACTTCTACGCTGAGCTCACTTCTTCATGTTATTTGACCACGCCCATTTTTTCGCGCCGCAACGACTCTTCCGATTTCTGAAGGAGAAGGAAAATCCTGGGCTGATGTACTAAATAGAAGGCGGTACGGAAAATGGGCGTGGCCTAGTGCAATTTTATCCGATTTTTTCCCGAAAATTATCCGATTTTATCCAAAAATTATCCGATTTTATCCGAAAATTTTCCTGTTTATTAGTTTGGAAATTTGGGAGTCGATTTTCTGTAGAGTTTACCGTTACGGCGTTTGATCGTGTATTTTTATAATTGGAATTGGCTCTTTCAGACTCTGAAGAAGGCGCAACCGCCGTCAGTCGAACAGAGTCGGTCGCCACTTCGTGCCAAGCTGTATTCAACTTCAACAATATTGTACTAATGCCGAGGTTCAATTCCTGAAAGTTTAGGTTCCTGGCAAAAGTAAAGATTTGGCATGGCCGTTTTTTCGAAATTTTAGAAATATACTCAGTTAAAAGGGGAAGGTGAAGAAAAATGGAAAAAGTTTTGAAATATTCCTGAGAACGATTTGGCGTAGAATAATTTGATTTTTAGGAAATGTAATGAAATAGTTGAAAGTATGCTTTGGCAGTCGAGTTTGAACCAACTATTTACAAGAGTTGTGCGAAACGAGAGATCGCATTGTATGAGCTTATCCGTAGAACATAACAAAGCAAAATCACGCGTGAAATGGAAAGCATCGAAACTTTTTCGGGAGCTGTAATGCGGCGGTCTTCCCGTATTAGGTGAAGTAAAATCAACACGCGTGATTTCGCTTTGATATGTTCTACGGATAAGCACAGACAAGGCGATCTCTCGTTTCGCACAACTCTTGTAAATAGTTGGTTCAAACTCAACTGCCAAGTCATACTTTCAACTATTTCATTACATTTCCTAAAAATCAAATTGTTCTACGCAAAATCGTTCTCAGGAATATTTCAAAACTTTTTCCATTTTTCTTCACCTTCCCCTTTTAACTGAGTATATTTCTAAAATTTCGAAAAAACGGCCATGCCAAATCTTTACTTTTGCCAGGAACCTAAACTTTCAGGAATTTCATTAATTTTTCCTGAAGGTTTCCTTTCTAACATGGTTTATGCCTGGTGGTGTTAATTCAAAGCAAACCCACTGATGCCCTGCGCCCCCCCCCCTTCTATGACGTCCTGCACGCTCGCACTGGTGTCCTGCACACTTTCTACGGCGCTCTGCGCACACCCATTTGGGTCACAAGCACGCTCATGCCGATCATTTTTTCCGCAGGGCTACCGTAACCCTCCTTCGGAAGTTTTCCAAGTGTCAGCCTGGATATGAGCACATCGTTATAGCCAACCATCATCTTTGCACAATTTCGACCTCCTCAGCCACTTCCCAGTGGCTTCTCGAAGTGAGCGGTGTGTGAATGATTGCATACCCCCCCTCTCCCCTTTTATACCCCGCATCTTATGATCATGTGTTATCATTCGTTATCATGTTTTGTTCAAGAATGATTACGGTAGCCCTGCGGAAAAAATTATCGGCATGGGCGTGCTTGTATTTGGATCCCGCAAACTTTCTACGGCGTCTTGCTCACTTCCACTTGGTCACCTCACAGTTTTTATGGCGTCCCACGTACTTTCATTTGGGTCGCGTACACTTTCTACGGCGTACTGCGCACACCCATTTGGGTCCCGAACACTTTCTACGGCGTCCGACGCACTGTTATTTGTGTCCCACACACTTTCTACGGCGTCCGACGCACTCTCATTTGGGTCCCACACACTTTCTACGGCGTCCGACGCACTGTTATTTGGGTCCCACACATTTTCTACGGCGTCCGACGCACTCTCATTTGGGTTCCACACACTTTCTACGGCGTCCGACGCACTCTTATTTGGGTCCCACACATTTTCTACGGCGTCCTACGCACTCTCATTTGGGTCCCACACATTTTCTACGGCGTCCTACGCACTCTCATTTGGGTCCCGCACACTTTCTACGGCGTCCGACGCACTGTTATTTGGGTCCCACACACGTTCTACGGCGTCCGACGCACTCTCATTTGGGTCCCACACATTTTCTACGGCGTCCTACGCACTCTCATTTGGGTCCCACACATTTTCTACGGCGTCCGACGCACTCTTATTTGGGTCCCACACATTTTCTACGGCGTCCTACGCACTCTCATTTGGGTCCCACACATTTTCTACGGCGTCCTACGCACTCTCATTTGGGTCCCGCACACTTTCTACGGCGTCCGACGCACTGTTATTTGGGTCCCACACACTTTCTACGGCGTCCGACGCACTCTCATTTGGGTCCCACACACTTTCTACGGCGTCCGACGCACTCTTATTTGGGTCCCACACATTTTCTACGGCGTCCTACGCACTCTCATTTGGGTCCCACACATTTTCTAAGGCGTCCTACGCACTCTCATTTGGGTCCCGCACACTTTCTACGGCGTCCGACGCACTGTTATTTGGGTCCCACACACTTTCTACGGCGTCCGACGCACTCTCATTTGGGTCCCACACATTTTCTACGGCGTCCTACGCACTCTCATTTGGGTCCCGCACACTTTCTACGGCGTCCGACGCACTGTTATTTGGGTGCCACACATTTTCTACGGCGTCCGACGCACTCTCATTTGGGTCCCACACACTTTCTACGGCGTCCGACGCACACTTATTTGGGTCCCACACATTTTCTACGGCGTCCGACGCACTCTCATTTGGGTCCCACACATTTTCTACCGCGTCCGACGCACTCTCATTTGGGTCCCACACACTTTCTACGGCGTCCGACGCACTGTTATTTGGGTCCCACACACTTTCTTCGGCGTCCGACGCACTCTTATTTGGGTCCCACACATTTTCTACGGCGTCCGACGCACTCTCATTTGGGTCCCACACACTTTTACGGCGTCCGACACACTCTCATTTGGGTCCCACACACTTTCTACGGCGCCCGACGCACTGTTATTTGGGTCCCACACATTTTCTACGGCGTCCTACGCACTCTCATTTGGGTCCCACACACTTTTTACGGCGTCCGACGCACTCTCATTTGGGTCCCACACATTTTCTACGGCGTCCTACGCACTTTCATTTGGGTCCCACACACTTTTTACGGCGCCCGACGCACTCTCATTCGGGTCCCACACACTTTTTGCGGCGTCCGACGCACTCTCATTTGGGTCCCACACACTTTTTACGGCGTCCGACGCACTCTCATTTGGGTCCCACACATTTTCTACGGCGTCCTACGCACTCTCATTTGGGTCCCACACACTTTTTACGGCGCCCGACGCACTCTCATTTGGGTCCCACACACTTTTTACGGCGTCCGACGCACTCTCATTTGGGTCCCACACACTTTTTACGGCGTCCGACGCACTCTCATTTGGGTCCCACACATTTTCTACGGCGTCCTACGCACTCTCATTTGGGTCCCACACACTTTTTACGGCGTCCGACGCACTCTCATTTGGGTCCCACATTTTCTACGGCGTCCTACGCACTCTCATTTGGGTCCCACACACTTTTTACGGCGCCCGACGCACTCTCATTTGGGTCCCACACACTTTTTACGGCGCCCGACGCACTCTCATTTGGGTCCCACACACTTTCTACGGCGCCCGACGCACTGTTATTTGGGTCCCACACATTTTCTACGGCGTCCTACGCACTCTCATTTGGGTCCCACACATTTTCTACGGCGTCCTGCGCACTCTCATTTGGGTCCCGCAAACTTTCTACGGCGTCTTGCTCACTTCCACTTGGTCACCTCACAGTTTTTATGGCGTCCAACGTACTTTCATTTGGGTCGCGTACACTTTCTACGGCGTACT
This sequence comes from Aplectana chamaeleonis, assembly GCA_029168955.1. NCBI lineage: Eukaryota > Metazoa > Nematoda > Chromadorea > Rhabditida > Cosmocercidae > Aplectana > Aplectana chamaeleonis. The sequence goes on along the minus strand of JAPDOI010000056.1, from coordinate 669,622 downwards.
GCGCACACCCATTTGGGTCCCGCACACTTTCTACGGCGTCCGACGCACTCTCATTTGGGTCCCACACACTTTCTACGGCGTCCGACGCACTCTCATTTGGGTCCCACACATTTTCTACGGCGTCCTACGCACTCTCATTTGGGTCCCACACACTTTTTACGGCGCCCGACGCACTCTCATTTGGGTCCCACACACTTTTTACGGCGTCCGATGCACTCTCATTTGGGTCCCACACACTTTGTACGGCGCCCGACGCACTGTTATTTGGGTCCCACACATTTTCTACGGCGTCCTACGCACTCTCATTTGGGTCCCACACATTTTCTACGGCGTCCTACGCACTCTCATTTGGGTCCCGCAAACTTTCTACGGCGTCTTGCTCACTTCCACTTGGTCACCTCACAGTTTTTATGGCGTCCAACGTACTTTCATTTGGGTCGCGTACACTTTCTACGGCGTACTGCGCACACCCATTTGGGTCCCGCACACTTTCTACGGTGTCCGACGCACTCTCATTTGGGTCCCACACACTTTCTACGGCGTCCGACGCACTCTTATTTGGGTCCCACACATTTTCTACGGCGTCCGACGCACTCTCATTTGGGTCCCACACACTTTCTACGGCGCCCGACGCACTGTTATTTGGGTCCCACACATTTTCTACGGCGTCCTACGCACTCTCATTTGGGTCCCACACATTTTCTACGGCGTCCTACGCACTCTCATTTGGGTCCCACACATTTTCTACGGCGTCCTACGCACTCTCATTTGGGTCCCGCACACTTTCTACGGCGTCCGACGCACTCTCATTTGGGTCCCACACATTTTCTACGGCGTCCTACGCACTCTCATTTGGGTCCCACACATTTTCTACGGCGTCCTACGCACTGTTATTTGGGTCCCACACATTTTCTACGGCGTCCGAAGCACTGTTATTTGGGTCCCTTACACTTTCTACGGCGTTCTGCGCACTCCTACTGGGGTCCCGCACACTTTCTACGGCGTCCGACGTTTTGTTATTTGGGTCCCACACATTTTCTACGGCGTCCGAAGCACTGTTATTTGGGTCCCTTACACTTTCTACGGCGTTCTGCGCACTCCTACTGGGGTCCCGCACACTTTCTACGGCGTCCAACGCTTTGTTATTTGGGTCCCACACATTTTCTACGGCGTCCTACGCACTCTCATTTGGGTCCCGCACACTTTCTACGGCGTCCGACGCACTCTCATTTGGGTCCCACACACTTTCTACGGCGTCCGACGCTTTGTTATTTGGGTCCCACACATTTTCTACGGCGTCCGGAGCACTGTTATTTGGGTCCCTTACACTTTCTACGGCGTTCTGCGCACTCCTACTGGGGTCCCGCACACTTTCTACGGCGTCCGACGCTTTGTTATTTGGGTCCCACACATTTTCTACGGCGTCCTACGCACTCTCATTTGGGTCCCGCACACTTTCTACGGCGTCCGACGCACTCTCATTTGGGTCCCACACACTTTCTACGGCGTCCGACGCTTTGTTATTTGGGTCCCACACATTTTCTACGGCGTGCGAAGCACTGTTATTTGGGTCCCCTACACTTTCTACCGCGTTCTGCGCACTCCTACTGGGGGCCCGCACACTTTCTACGGCGTCCGACGCCTTGTTAGTTGGGTCCCACACACTCTCTACGGCGTCCTACGCACACTTATCTGGGTCCCTCAGACTTTCTACGGCCTCCGACGCACTCTTATTTTTGTCCCACACATTTTCTACGGCGTCCGACGCACTCTCATTTGGGTCCCACACACTTTCTACGGCGCCCGACGCACTGTTATTTGGGTCCCACACATTTTCTACGGCGTCCTACGCACTCTCATTTGGGTCCCACTTATTTTCTACGGCGTCCTACGCACTCTCATTTGGGTCCCGCACACTTTCTACGGCGTCCGACGCACTCTCATTTGGGTCCCACACACTTTCTGCGGCGTCCGACGCTTTGTTATTTGGGTCCCACACATTTTCTACGGCGTCCGAAGCACTGTTATTTGGGTCCCTTACACTTTCTACGGCGTTCTGCGCACTCCTACTGGGGTCCCGCACACTTTCTACGGCGTCCGACGCTTTGTTATTTGGGTCCCACACATTTTCTACGGCGTCCTACGCACTCTCATTTGGGTCCCACAGACTTTCTACGGCGTCCGACGCACTCTTATTTGGGTCCCACACATTTTCTACGGCGTCCGACGCACTCTCATTTGGGTCCCACACACTTTCTACGGCGCCCGACGCACTGTTATTTGTGTCCCACACACTTTCTACGGCGTCCGACGCACTCTCATTTGGGTCCCACACACTTTCTACGGCGCCCGCCGCACTGTTATTTGTGTCCCACACACTTTCTACGGCGTCCGACGCACTCTCATTTGGGTCCCACACACTTTCTACGGCGTCCGACGCACTGTTATTTGTGTCCCACACACTTTCTACGGCGTCCGACGCACTCTCATTTGGGTCCCACACACTTTCTACGGCGCCCGACGCACTGTTATTTGGGTCCCACACATTTTCTACGGCGTCCTACGCACTCTCATTTGGGTCCTACACATTTTCTACGGCGTCCTACGCACTCCCATTTGGGTCCCGCACACTTTCTACGGCGTCCGACGCACTCTCATTTGGGTTCCACACACTTTCTGCGGCGTCCGACGCTTTGTTATTTGGGTCCCACACATTTTCTACGGCGTCCTACGCACTGTTATTTGGGTCCCACACATTTTCTACGGCGTCCGAAGCACTGTTATTTGGGTCCCTTACACTTTCTACGGCGTTCTGCGCACTCCTACTGGGGTCCCGCACACTTTCTACGGCGTCCGACGCTTTGTTATTTGGGTCCCACACATTTTCTACGGCGTCCTACGCACTCTCATTTGGGTCCCACAGACTTTCTACGGCGTCCGACGCACTCTTATTTGGGTCCCACACATTTTCTACGGCGTCCGACGCACTCTCATTTGGGTCCCACACACTTTCTACGGCGTCCGACGCACTCTCATTTGGGTCCCACACACTTTCTACGGCGTCCGACGCTTTGTTATTTGGGTCCCACACATTTTCTACGGCGTCCGGAGCACTGTTATTTGGGTCCCTTACACTTTCTACGGCGTTCTGCGCACTCCTACTGGGGTCCCGCACACTTTCTACGGCGTCCGACGCTTTGTTATTTGGGTCCCACACATTTTCTACGGCGTCCTACGCACTCTCATTTGGGTCCCGCACACTTTCTACGGCGTCCGACGCACTCTCATTTGGGTCCCACACACTTTCTACGGCGTCCGACGCTTTGTTATTTGGGTCCCACACATTTTCTACGGCGTCCGAAGCACTGTTATTTGGGTCCCTTACACTTTCTACGGCGTTCTGCGCACTCCTACTGGGGTCCCGCACACTTTCTACGGCGTCCGACGCTTTGTTATTTGGGTCCCACACATTTTCTACGGCGTCCTACGCACTGTTGTTTGGGTCCCACACATTTTCTACGGCGTCCGAAGCACTGTTATTTGGGTCCCTTACACTTTCTACGGCGTTCTGCGCACTCCTACTGGGGTCCCGCACACTTTCTACGGCGTCCGACGCTTTGTTATTTGGGTCCCACACATTTTCTACGGCGTCCTACGCACTCTTATTTGGGTCCCTCAGACTTTCTACGGCCTCCGACGCACTCTTATTTGGGTCCCACACATTTTCTACGGCGTCCGACGCACTCTCATTTGGGTCCCACACACTTTCTACGGCGCCCGACGCACTGTTATTTGGGTCCCACACATTTTCTACGGCGTCCTACGCACTCTCATTTGGGTCCCACTTATTTTCTACGGCGTCCTACGCACTCTCATTTGGGTCCCGCACACTTTCTACGGCGTCCGACGCACTCTCATTTGGGTCCCACACACTTTCTGCGGCGTCCGACGCTTTGTTATTTGGGTCCCACACATTTTCTACGGCGTCCGAAGCACTGTTATTTGGGTCCCTTACACTTTCTACGGCGTTCTGCGCACTCCTACTGGGGTCCCGCACACTTTCTACGGCGTCCGACGCTTTGTTATTTGGGTCCCACACATTTTCTACGGCGTCCTACGCACTCTCATTTGGGTCCCACAGACTTTCTACGGCGTCCGACGCACTCTTATTTGGGTCCCACACATTTTCTACGGCGTCCGACGCACTCTCATTTGGGTCCCACACACTTTCTACGGCGCCCGACGCACTGTTATTTGTGTCCCACACACTTTCTACGGCGTCCGACGCACTCTCATTTGGGTCCCACACACTTTCTACGGCGCCCGACGCACTGTTATTTGTGTCCCACACACTTTCTACGGCGTCCGACGCACTCTCATTTGGGTCCCACACACTTTCTACGGCGTCCGACGCACTGTTATTTGTGTCCCACACACTTTCTACGGCGTCCGACGCACTCTCTTTTGGGTCCCACACACTTTCTACGGCGCCCGACGCACTGTTATTTGGGTCCCACACATTTTCTACGGCGTCCTACGCACTCTCATTTGGGTCCTACACATTTTCTACGGCGTCCTACGCACTCCCATTTGGGTCCCGCACACTTTCTACGGCGTCCGACGCACTCTCATTTGGGTTCCACACACTTTCTGCGGCGTCCGACGCTTTGTTATTTGGGTCCCACACATTTTCTACGGCGTCCTACGCACTGTTATTTGGGTCCCACACATTTTCTACGGCGTCCGAAGCACTGTTATTTGGGTCCCTTACACTTTCTACGGCGTTCTGCGCACTCCTACTGGGGTCCCGCACACTTTCTACAGCGTCTTGCGCACCCCTACTGGGGTTCCGCACACTATCTAAGGCGTTCTGTGGATTTCTTCTGATTCACACCGTGCGGCGTTCCAAAAAATACATCTAAGATCCCGCCGTATTGATTAAAGCGTTCAATCCTAAACAAAAGCCTATCAGTGACGGTGTTTATTTCATTAGTTCATTTTTACGAATGAGTAAACGTCGGATGGTTTATAATAACATGTTTACGTGTTTTTGTCTCACTTGACCCTCAATTTTGAGATCCCGCAAAAATTGAGCTACCAACTTCAAATTTTGTCAGGAGCTAACGGCAATCATAGCAAACTTTCTGGCCAAAAATCAGCTTTCTAGCTCAACGATAAGTGTTCCAACAAGATCGTGTACGCCAACTGAAAAAAAAGGAGATGAACCCTTTTTTCGACCAAAATCACGTGGTTTTGACAATTTTTCTCGAATCTCAGGTAACCATTCCGGACCATTTTTTGAACAGTTATTCAACTTTCTAAAGTATATTAAATGCAAAAAGAACGGACTTCCTACGTTCACTCTGGACCCTGATACTGAGATCAGGGGGTTGCGCGATGGCGAATCAAAGCCAAATCTGGTGAGCGCTTCGCGCTCACCACAATGAGAGTCGTACATGGCAACTGCTATAGGCTATCAGATAAAGCCTTATCTGAGGTGAATATGTCCCGTAAACACAATGCTGGTTGGCCTTCCCCTCATTGTTCGTGAGGTCTCATTCCAGCCCGTAGGCTAGGTGAGTTAGTCAGTGACGCTGGTATTTTAGCTAGCGATGTCACCCCTTCTTTCAGGATGTCAGGCTCGGGAGATGCTTATACGGCAATAGAGGCCGAGGAAGGCTTAGAGGTGGTGTCAGCCTTGACGGCCAGAACGACGAGCGAAAGGATCAGACCAGCGCGGTCAGCAGTTACTCAGGAAGTTTCGCTCACAGAGGATACGGCACCAAGCTCGAAGTCGAAAGAGCGGATAAAGACGCCAGATAAAACTCAGGAAGAAGCAAGAAGTGTGGAGAAAGCACAAGAAAAGAAAAGAGAGAAGAGAAAGAAGAAGTCTAAGTCTAAGAGTCGCTATTCCGAAGACGATCTGGATTTCCTTGCCATGGACGCTCGGAAATCGCAAGTTAAATCTGACCGAAATCGAGATAGTTACGGTAGGAAACTGAACAGGAAGGAGATCTACGAGTACAGGCAACAAATGAAACGTAATATGGCCGAGAGGGAGAAGTTGGAGAAACATCATAAAATTAAGATGTGAGTAAAAAATTGATTTATCCTACATTGTGCGGCGAAATTCGACTTTTCGAACGCTGGTGGCGAGAAGTGTTTTTTGTCCGAGGTTTTCTGTCATTCTCGGATATCCACTCTAAATCCGGATCTTTTACGGTTAAAAATCGGGTCCACCGAAAGAACGTCAATATCCGAGTGATCTAATTTATGAACCATCGAAAAACGTCAAAATCTCATTGAAGGCAGCGTTCACGATGATCATCCTCGTTGACTTTCACAGCGAAATTATAGGCGAGAAGGATCCTAGGCTCCCAGTGTCGAAAGAACGGTAGAACACGAGCCAGGAGCGACAAAATAACGGCTGCAAACAAGCGTTTTGGTGCCCCAGACACGCCTGGTGCCCCAGAACCGCCCCTCGGAAGGAAGAAATGAAGACTCAAAATACAGGAATGATCAAGTCAAGGAAGTGCTGATAAGTGAGCTGATCGTTTCATTGCACTGATAGGTATCATCCTTCTAGCGGTCAATTCCTCCACGCTAAAAATCAACGTAAACAAGGGAGGGCCTATTTTGGCTCAAAAACGCGCATTTCGTGTCCTTTTTAGGCATGCCTTGCTATATAGGGCACGAGACCTTTCGTAAACCGTGGAGATATCGGAAGTGAAATTTATCGTGAACGATGCCTTTAATCGAAGATCTGAATCACCGAAAACAGGAGAAATGCCGAACCGGACATATTGCCAGTGCGGTATAATACCATGGCATTAGCTATTGATTCGACGTGATCAACGGGTGGGTTGGTCATATCAATGTGTGACCGGGTATTTCGGGGGTGGAAATCAACTTCAACCATATTTGGACGGTGCAGCCTGCGGCTGCACCGTCGCTCAGGGGAGAATATTCCCCGCGTGGAGGCTAAATCTGTCGTGCATCAGGTGTTTCGGGGGGGGGGGGTGAAGATCAGTTTCAACTCTATTGGGTGGCTGCACCGTCAACAAAGGGAGGAAAACCCCGAGCTGTCGGTTGATGGTTGTTTATAAACAATCCACCCGTTGATCATGCCGATTCAATGGCTAATGCCATGGTGTCATACCGCACTGGCAATACGTCCGGTCCGGCATTTCGCGTTTTCACCGCCGAATTGTCCATTGATTCGAATGACGACTCGGATTCCGAGCACCCGAAACATGCCTTGATATGGTTCAGATGATGAGTCAGATACTAGTACTGCCGTGACGTTGGTAGAAGTTGAGTGCCAAAGGTGTTGCAAAGCCAATGCGTCACTGGTCTCGGAGCACAAGCTACAGTATGCTGAATGTTCTGAAACGCCGAGCGGCGCGTTTGCGACGTTGCGTCAATTGAACCGGCGTCCCTTTGGCCAGTTCTCGGGTGCTCTTTCGGAATAGAAGACCCACTAAAGAACACAATGAAATCAGCAATTGTTGGGGCTTGACCAACCGCTCGGTTGGTCACATCAAACAGTTCAGTGTGTTTGAAGAATACTAAATCATTCGACGGCTCTGCTGGGATGAACATTTTTCATGAAATTTCCCTAGTGGGTCGTCTATTCCGAAAGAGTACCCAGTCTCGTCTCCTCTTGCCTCCGCGAGTGGTCGTCGATCAATCGTCGCCCGTTGGCCGTGGCCCCTCCACAGTGCCGTCTTGCCTGTTCCCGACGAAGCCACAATGAGCTGCCGTCGACAACTCATCAATCGATCCGACGCCGTTGAGAGCCTTATTCTCATCGTTAGCTATTCAGGTAACCCTGGGCCCTCTACCTGGCCTCGGTACAAACGTGGACACACGTCTCGCCGCACATGCCACTTTACGCTGTGAGGGTAGTTGTTCTGAGTCAGACCCTTTCTAGTTGATGGATCGGCCAGAGTATTGATTGATACCGCGGAAGGCGGAATCACAAGGTGTGTGTATTAAACTGTGATAATGTTCCCCACGCATGCGGGTGTGACGTTACATCATCATTGATGTTGGTAGAGGCTACGGAGCGATCACACCGCAAGTCACCATGTATCCGCCCAGGTTTGATTCGGTATTCTGAACCGCCTGGCAATCTCCGACGAGCTAGGTCACGCGTGCGAAAGTTATCTGATAGTACCCTAAGCGCCGCCTCTGGACCCAGATCCCTCGTCCACTGATGCTACTAGGCCGTAGCCTTTGGGGAGGATTTAGCGTCGCGAAAAGCACATTTCGCATGCGCTGTGGCTGAGCTAAGAACCTCCACCTCAGGTATTGATATAAATTTCACAGCGGATATCTGCAGAGAGCTCTCCGATAATAATAGGAGATTTTCGCTTGCACATGCCAAAATACGCCTCACATCAGACCATTTTTGATATCAACTCTGTCCATGCGATCCCAAGAGACCCGATAAATATGGGAAAAAATTCCATATCTTCCGCATCACGATTTCCGAGAGTCCGAAATTTGTCGATTTGGATCCATTATGTAGTAGCTACCGTAAACCATGGTTAAAAGGCTAAAAGACCCTATATAACCTTGTTTCGAAGCCAAATTTACTTTAGTTCTTAGCGTGCGTGTGCGGAGCGAAGCGAGAGACGGCGAGAAAGCATGTGGGAGAAGGAGACGCATCATACGCGCGCAAACGCATGCACAGGCACATGTTGATCACCGATCTCGAATAATTCTCTAAGCTATGTAAGCTATGTATGTGGAAAATTTTTCTTCGACACCTCGAGTCCGAAAAATGGAATACTGCTCATTTTGTCTGTACTTCAAAACCCTTGTCCATGAAACTAGCTTCGAGTCAGGGATAGAGGCTCTCTACGCACCGAAGGAGGGGTAGTCTCGTTTTTTGCGGCTCCAATTCCACTCGGGACCTTTTTGCTTGAATTGAGCAGCGTGACGTTTCAAACTGCAGAAACGGGACAACTCCTCCCTTTGTGTGTAGAGAGCCCCCAACCCTTCGAGTCATGCTTAGTAATTCAGGTGAACGAATTTAGGATCTGCCGCGTGATTCTGTACGTGATCCTGAGTCTGGAAGCACTGGCTATCTTCATTTATGTGCTTCTTTTCTTCTTTGTTAGCGGTATTATAAAAGCAACAATTGTGAGCTCTTTAGTGCGATCAGGTGCACCGTTTTCTGCCTCTATTGGAACTTCGTAAAAATAAATTTCAGAATGAGCCGTGGACATTCCCTCTGCCACAACCGATCACATACGGCTTCAACGAATTCGCAGTGTCATCCAATGTGGAATCCTGCAATGAGGAGGCTAGGTAGGTGCTAAGGTGGCATTTTTTCACCCCTTAACACAAAAGACTTGCACTTATGCAGTCTTCAGATCACTTCACATCGAGGGTCATTCTATCTATGGGGTAGCATTTGCCATGTCGATATGCCTAATGAAACACGCACCACATCGTGGAGGATTGGGTGGAGCAAGTGTGGCCACCCTGGTAGACATGTATGTTGTGACAGCATTTATACATATCTGATGTACTGAAAGACTGACAGAAACGTTTTTAGGGACAAGAATCTCTGTGTGCAGACTCAAGGCTATCCTCGAGAACCCTCTTGGCTGAAACCTAAAAGCGAGCCTGTCACCGCGACAAAGGGCCACTGTAAGAGTTCACCTTCTATTTTTTCGTACATATTCTGCCGAACAGAACTAAAAAATACATTTTTTCTGCTCGGAATCGTTTTTCTGTTTTCTTGCTTATCCTGAAGATTTTCATACGCTGATTCCAATGATACTTCTGGAATCATACAAAACATCTGGGAACGGAGTTGGGTCCCCCGAAGTCCGAGACTTTTATCTTCCGTCGTTCGCTACCGATTTATAGAAGGAACCTTAATGAAGACAATGACTGAGATTTAAGTGAAGGACGGGAATGTTTTTCGATACCCATGGCCCTTTTATTCCACTGTTGAGCTCAGAAGGTTGCCTAAAGGCAATTGGCTCTTCCCAAAATAGGTTCGGCTAGTTGCGTTGCCCAGGCTGGCCGTATCCTTTTCTATATATCGCAGCATGATGTCCACATGGTGTGCCACCAAACAAATGTTGAAATTTTTTTCTATGATAGGATCCCTAGTTTCTAATCCAATACAACACATACTACTGATTCCCTGGTGAAGAGAGCCACAGATCTAAAATCTTTACTCTATTTTCTTCGTTCAAGAAAGAGTTAAAGAGTTTTACTTCCTCTTTAATTTTTCGGAAATACTGCTGGTCTGTTTCTTTGTATGTTCTCCTTGTTCTTTGTTTTTTTCCAGGTCATTCTACGAGTGCAACAGGCGCTTCATTGGCTATTCTATCACTGTCGATGGCGCGCCTCGAGTTCAATGTAAATAAATAAATAAATAAATAAATAAATAAATAAATAAATAAATAAATAAATAAATAAATAAATAAATAAATAAGTTGATAAATAAATAATTAAATAAATAAATAAGTAAATAAATAAATAAATAAATGAAAAAGAGGTGGCTTTTTGCTGTGGGCGTGCGTGGCTTCTCGCTATATCTCGCCTATTCGGAGAATTTGAAAGCTCGCACTTGGTAGGAGGTTTCATTTTCACCGCTGACCTTGGACTGTGCCTTTGAAGGCTCAGTACACCCTCAAAATTTTTTGTGGTTAGCGTCTACATATGATGGAGACCCCAACTGTGTATCGCCTGCCAAGGGAGAGACCTCACTTCCTGAAAATAGACGAAATACAGGAAAAAACCACTCTGTCACGCCCATGACACAAAGCCACTTTGGCACGCTTCTATGGGCGATCTTTCAAGACCATGTAGGGTCTAGATGCGCCTTTTTGTTTCAACCGGAGACCAGGTTTTTCCCTTCATCTCATCCTCTGTGTCCATTAAAGTTTGCTCGCTGGATCAGTCTGGACCAGGCTACATTTCGGAGATTTTTCAACGTGAGTGTGCAGTGTATTACATGCGTATCGATGGCGACGGCCACGGATGGCACAAGCGTGCTCAGACCGGCCACAACGAAAGTATTTTTTACGCTCGGTTAGCATGATGTAGATGCTTCTCAACCTAGTTGGTCACAGCCTGTCGGCCGACTATGTCGTTGGCCGTGGGCTCCTAAGGAAAGCATTGTACTGGAGTGTTGAGGTTCTGGTACTCTGAATGTTCTCACAAAGCCGATAAATCGGTTTCTTCTAGGGTCTAACACGATAGCACCGCCCAGTGAGAGTGCCACATTGAAAGCATTCTTGTCAAAAATGGACGCAGTAGAGCGTAAACGGATTTTGAGAAAAGTTTTTAGGTGAATTATTCTGAGTCTTATCTTAATGTTTGTGTTCAATTGTTGTGCATTCATCTGTTGATTCAGAGAAGAATCAAGGAGATTCAATGTGGACACAAACCTGGCACGACATCTGCGAGTTCTGGATACGGTTCTGGCAGTATATGGAAATTATGAGTGAGTTCCCCTGCTGTTTACCTTAGCGATATACTCTTCACCTGAGGTCGTGGTGACACTGGATCCAGTCTTCTGAAAATAACATGGAGGTGCAGCGATGCTTCCTGCTTGCGGCGCAATCGTAGGATGCTCTAGGCGGCAGAGACGCAGATGTGAGCCATGGCTCAGAAAAAATGAATTCTCGAAAACCTCGGCTCCCTCTCCAATCCGCCTCACCGTCCAAATAAGATTCAAATTGGTTTCTGTCCCCGAAATACCCGACACACGAAAGTTTTAGCCTCGTTTCGGATTTGCTCTCCTAAGCTCTTCAAGCGAGGAAAATCTCGGGCTATCGGTTGCTACTTGATATGATCAACCCAACCGATGATCACGTCGAATCAATGGCTAATGCCATGGTATCATACTGCAGTGGCAATTTGCATGGTTCATCATTTCTCCTCCACTCATACTGCGCTGCGGCGCGGAAAAATGGGCGTGGCTCGGTGCGATTCCATAGTGTCCCCCCCCCTTTTGCGATAGCAGCGCGCATTTTGAGCTCCTGTCAGAGCAGTATGGATGGTTTTCACGTCATATGTGATAACCAGCATGACTCACATAAAGTGTGCCCGAATGAGAATGGCGGCACGCGCGGCCGGCGTGCTTGGCAGGCGGCTGTCGCATGTGCCGCCCTCGGACGAGTGTTGGATTTCAACGATGGCCGTCCCCTCTCCCACCGTCTGCAGAGATTGATCGGCGCAGCGCTCGCTGCCAGCCGGTGCCGGCCCCATTCGCAGTCGATGGCGGTGGGGACTTTTCGCATGCTCGTCCGAGAGCGGCGAGCGCGACGGTCGCCTGCCAAGCACGCCGGCCGCATGAGCCGCCATTCTCATTCAGACACACCTTAGATGCACCGTGCAGCTTGCAATGGATTAGGGGGACCGGAAAGTAATCTCGTTTTCGGATTATGCATGACCTAAACACCTGCTCTGCTCACTTTCCCAATCTGCTTCAAATGTTCTTGGATGGTCGACCAAGGTTGTGTCAGGCTATTCGACAGTTCCTTGTTCGTCTGACGCGGAATTGCTTCCACTTCATCCCTTAACACGTTGTTGTCTCACTTTGATGGTGTTCCTGATCGACGCGGGCCGGAAAGTTTGAAAGTTACCCGATTTTAACTCAGAAGTTTGGTACACCTTTGGCATTTGCGATTGTCCAATGCATTTGGATGAACATCGCAATTGTTTTCGGTAGGAACTGTTGCGTCAATTTCTTTGCGAAACTCAAAAAGCATGCAAGACTGGATGTGTACACCTTCTGGTATTTGAGTCCATTTTACCCAAAATTACAAAAAAAATTTTAATAAAATTCTGTGTTAGTAAAGAAGTCAGTTAAACTTCGCAATGTGTTTGGCACGCCTCTGTACCAAACAATGAGCTGATAAGTGGCAATCATATATTGACATGCACAGAGACGACATTACTTTCCGGTTCTCCTAATACACTCCAATATGCTTATTGGTCGAATCCCCAAACAGATCCAGCTTCAGTGGCATCTAAAGCGCTTCAACCTCATTGCTATCCTCGTAATATGCCTTACTTGTTCTATGAAATTTCTCTTTCCCAGTTTTCTGCTGAATGCTCAGAGCTATGGGTACGTTGAGGGTACTGTGGTAACTGCACCCAGTAGTTTCGCGGATGAGCGTTCATGGAATAAGAGCTCTTCAGATGTGAGTATACAGTGCGTTGCAAAATTATACGACATACACCGATTTCCGCAGTTCCTAACTTCGCGTCAATTAAGGAGACAAACGGTAAACGCCAATCGATGCAGCACCCTCGAAAACCCCTGGGTACGAATCTTCATGAAATTAGAGCCACTAGCAGGAAACTGGCTACGGAAATTGTCAAAAATGGCCGTTGCAAAATTATACGACATAGCTGACGTTCTCACAGAAATTTCTATTCTAAGCCATCTGTATCAGTTCGTTCACAAAGCTTTTTGTGAACGCCCCTTTCAATCTGCGCGCATTCGCTTATAACGGCTAGTTTCAGCGGAGCCACACGCTCGTATTGTCTGTTATGGATGTAGATTCAAAGCCCAAGATCACCTCACACATTTTCCACAGGGTTGAGGTCCTGCGAACCGGCCAGCCATTCTAGCAAATTGGCAGGATCGGCCTGAAACCAAGCATGCGTTGTCCTACTGACAAGAAGTGAAGGCGGAAACGGACTAGAAAGAACTGGAAATGATTTTCCGACACATTCTGATAATCTTTGGTGTTCATAGGTCATGCCACTATTAGCTTGCCCAGCTTGAAACCCCTATCTGGATACGGGTCAATGCATTATTCTTTCTCCTCCAAAATCCCTACCCAAGGATATATTAGGGTCCTTTTGTAGATCCCTCCAATGCTTGGAATGCTTAGCCAAAAAAAAAGAATTGATCAAGCTCGTTCGAATTGCACTTGCTTTCGACCGATAAAAAAGGATTTCGAAGGATCAACACAAGGACCCGAACTTTTCCTTGAGCAGGAACTGGAGGAGAAAGAATAGTGCATTGACGCGGATTCAGGTAGGGTTTTAAGCTGGGCCAGATTTTTGCGACATGGCCTATGAACTCCACAGATTATCAGAATGTGCCGGAAAATCTTTCCCAATTCTTTCTAGTCCGTTTCCGCCTTCACTTCTTGTCAGTAGGACAACGCATGCTTGGTTTCCGGCCAATCCTGCCAATTTGCTAGAATGGCCGGCCGGTTTGCAGGACCTCAGCCCTGTGGAAAATGTGTGAGGTATTCTTGAGCTTTGAATCTACATCCAGAACAGACAATACGAGCGTGTGGCTCCGCTGAAACTAGCCGTTATAAGCGAATCGGCGCAGATTGAAAGGGGCGTTCACAAAAAGCTTTGTTGAAAGATACCAAACACAGTTTTCGAAGTGGTTCAGCGCCAAGGCATTACTGAAGACTAATAACTCAATGTTTCTAGCGGTTCTTACCATGAACGAACTGACGTAGATGGCGTAGAATAGAAGTTTCTGCGAGAACTTCAGCTATGTCGTATAATTTTGCAACGGCCATTTTTGACAATTTCCGTAGCCAGTTTCCTGCTAATGGCTCTAAGTTCATGAAGATTTGTCCCTAGGAGTTTTCGGGGGTGCGGAATCGATTGGCCTTTACCGTTTGTCTCCTTGGATGACGAGAAGTTAGGAACCGCGGAAATTGGTGTATGTCGTATAATTTTGCAACGCACTGTATTACGTAAGATCCAATATTCATACTATTGAATAGTCATTCAACCATGTTTACAGCTACAACGCATGTTTCCGGAGCTTGGCCACCTCTTCAGCGAACAGAAGATATCGCAGGGTAACATGCTCACAGCCAGTCTTTCCCATTCTCGTAACCTTACCAGTAAATCTTTCCTATGAACAGATGACTGGTTGGCTGGTGAAGTCACGGAGCTGAAAGGTCAAAATGTGTGTGTTCCAAGCGAGCCGCGCAGTTCTTCGATTACTTTAAAGGCTATTAAGCTAAGTGGTGAGTTCAAGGCAATTTCCTATTTTCTCGCCTTCCGAGCGTCTTGCGTGTTTCCAGAAAATGCAGCTCCAACACCTACAGCCGGTGACTCAATAGACAAATTGCTTGCTGATTCGTATTTCAAGACTTATATTGCGATCGAAGAAGGAATAGAATACACACATGAGTTGCACCATGACAGCAAGTTGGTTTTCATCAAAGTCCTTCTATGTGAGACAAAAGCGCAAAGCGAACCTGCGGCGCAGTCGGTCCAGCGCCGAACGCATTACTGTACACCTGCGCCGCCCATGTCGTATTTGCTTGCTGCCTCGTCCTCAGTCTCCATCCTGCCACGACTAATGAAGGCCGCTTCTTTTATCTTCTTACCCTGAATTGTCTACTAGTACAATGCACAATGCTAGTTCTCGGGACCTTCAGAACATTTGGCGATAACATAGCTGAATCACGAAGATAGCTCATCGATCGTTTCCCGAATCCTGGTCATTTCGTAATACAGTCGCACCTGCGTTTTCCCCTTCCTGTTCATCTTCGTCTTAACAACCGCCAGATATACGATACCGCTCGTAGGAAGGGTCAGAAGGCGAGCGAGGGTTTTCCGGTCTTTTCCGTCTTTTTTGTATAACTCGCTTCAAACACAACTGTGAGCGAAACTAGGGTGATATTCACGATCCTGGCGTTGAGAACTACTCAGTGGTTTAGCCTTTGTGGTGATCACGTCAAGAACTGTAGAAAAATGCAATCAGCTAGGTTTGTAATTACGGTACCGTGGCGGATGGGGCGCTACCGTCTCTGTCTGCGTTTCCCTGTATCCACCGTATATAGAGCTCGTTGATTGCGAAACTTCCATGGTTTCCAAGAAAAACACCGACATCCAGTAGTATAGCCCTCAACGCCTGGATCATGAAGATCTTCTTAGTTTCACTCAAAGTTGACTTTGAAGCGGGCTATACAAAAAAGACGAAAAAGACGCGAAAACCCGACCTCGCTTGCTTTCTGACCAAATCCTACGAGCGGTAGTGTACCGTGGCACTACCGCTCGTAGAAGTTGGTCAGAAAGCGAGCGAGGTCGGGTTTATGCGTCTTTTTCGTCTTCTTTGTACAGGCTATAAAATGACGAAATTCACTTGGTTCACACGCGTGTTGGTGCGGAGCGGAGGTTAGAGACAGTGAGAGAGCGGAGGGCAAACGGAGGCCCAGGCGTCTTGCGCGCCGCTCGCGCCTCGATTGATGTGAATTACGCCGTTTGAGCGAAACTAAACGAAACTGTACATATACCTTAATCGAGTTTTGTCTTTTAAGTGTACAATTATACATCATTTTGAGTGTATTTTGATTGAACGGAATACATGAATGGATCTAGGCATTGTCTGCCATGAAGGGGTCCTGCAGGAAATGCAAGGTCGCATGGGACTAATAATGTATGCGGTCTATCACATATGGTTCCGTTCCGCAATCGCGTTCAGTCCTCATTATCACAATCGTAGGAGCGAAGCGGTTGTTTTTGAAAAATTCAACTATGAAAATGAAGCAATGATCATTAAAACAACCGCTTCGCTTCTACGAGTGTGATAACGAGACTTTGCGGACTGAACGCGATTGCGGAACTAGATCATAGGTCGTTTCTCTGGCTTGCTTCCTGTAAGACCGAATTCTTCATAGATTCGGCTGCCAGGAGGCACTGATGCAGAATTTCGCTTATTCAATACTTTGACGGTCATCACGAAGTGTGGGCACCAGCGCAACTTTCACTCGTCTCGTTCTCTCACAATCGTTGGCTATGTTGGTGGTCTGTTTTATCTCGTCCATTCGAACACTATCACTGAGCTTGGAAGTCATTGTTCACTGTAGAGGCAGCTTTTTAACTAGCAAAAAAAAACGCTGCTGTGCTCCCACGAGGGCCTGGGCACGGTCGGTCCCACAGAGAATTCCGGGCGTTGCGTCGCCAGATTATCTCGACTGGGGCCATCTGCAGTCGTGTCTTCTGCCACGGCCCTGTGTGGCGACTCTTTCTTTTGTTCTATCACCGCCTTCCGTTACTATTACGATGCTTCGCTGTGAGGCCCCGTAGCCTTTAGAATAATACATCAACTCTGCAATATAGCTGCCCGCGATGTGCTATATTGATGAACAACCCATCTGCCGAAACCCATGTTTTTCAGTAATTGTAAATCCAGTGGTACTCTCCGATCTGATCTAGTCCTGTTCTATTCATCCATTCATTCATGTTTATTCATGGAAGGCACGTGTGCTTTGATATCATGACGATGAAAAGATGACGGATTCTTCTTCTTCTTCTTTGCAGCCACATAGAGGGTTTTGTCATAGGCGGAGGAACTGGGCGACCAGTAGTGGATTCGTCCATAGGTCCATTGGTGTCAGCGTGGTAGGTCTCTCCGGACAGTTGAATAAATGTGCGGTATCATGGCCGACGATACCGCAGTCCGGGCACACATCAGATTTGCTGCTGTCAATCTGGCTGACATAAGACATTAGCATTGTAGAGTGACCACAGCGTAATGATGCGAGCGTGCATCTCGCCCTTCTTCCGAGTTGAGACTCAGAGGTGCAGACGGGGGGCGGTATATCTCCTAGTATAGGATTTATGGCCACCTTCACAAGATGACACCGTACGAACTTGGTGTGCTCCTCGCGCAAAAGACGGAGTCGTTCTTGCTGTGAGTCGTGCCATCTTTGCAAATTGACTTTGTTTGGAGCATCGGCGAATGGCTTTCTTATACTTCTCTCTCTCACGGGGTTTAACACTCTCCACGACGGGTGATTTGGTTGCTTTATAATTTTAATGCGGAACTGCTGGGCCTGGAGCTGACAGTGCTCCTTCACTGGTAATAGACGGGTCTCAGCATGCAGGTGCTCGATTGGGGAACTCCTTGCACATCCGGTGGCGATACGGAGAGCAGCATTTTGTACTCGTTGCATCTTTGTCCAGGAGGATTCTGAGACGAGATGCTGCCAAACCGGTGCGGCGTACTCCAGGGCGGGCTGCAGAATTGCCTTATACGTTGTGAGTATAGTCTCCTTGCTGCTACCCCACGAAGTGCCGCCCAGGGCCCTGAGAACGTTGAGCTTAGCTTTAACGACTGCCTGCTTCTGCTCGGTATTCTTATGAAACTTGAGTGACGGATCGAGCACAAGACCGAGCAGCTTTGGGAAGCGAGCAGCAGGCAAACGGTCTCCATCCCACACGACATCCGGATGAGCGCTGTGCTCGGATGGGTCCGTCGTGAGAACGGACACTGACGACTTGGCTGCAGAGATACTTAGCATCTTGCGGTCGAAAAAGCTCTTCAGTGTGATCAGGTACTCGTTGATCTTATTGGCGGCCACCTGTAAGTCCCGATCTCGACACATGATTGTTATGTCATCGGCGTACGCGACGACCTTGATGTCCTGTGGAGGCTCAGGCATATCTTCGAGGTACAGATTGAAGAGGGCTGGCGATAGAACTCCGCCCTGAGGGACTCCAGCTGCCATAGGAATACTGTTGGAGACATGGTTCTGAAACATGACTCTTGCCCGCCGACCTTTAATAAAGGCCGATATCCAGCGCTTCTGCCAAGATGGTATTGACGACTCCAGAATGTTGCTTGACAGGACTCCAAGGTTAACCGTATCAAATGCCTTGGTGAGATCCAACGCAACAGCTACAGTTCTCAATGGCTTGTTAAAGTTGAACCCGTCGATAGCATAGCTGGTAATTTCTAGCAACGCCGTAGTTGTGGAATGTAGCCTCCTGAACCCATGTTGAAACAACTGCTTCTCGTTGTGCTCCGCTAGATCCTTGACAATGAGCTTTTCGGCCACCTTGGCGAAAGGTGACATCAAGCTAATGGGACGATATCCCTTTACTGATGACTGAGGTTTTGCCTTGGGCAACGGGATGACGTTGGCTGTCTTCCAGTTTTGCGGAATAGTGCAAGAGCTAAACGAAGTGTTAATCATATCAACGATGAGCGGAAGGATCTCAGTCGGGAGTTTCTTCAGTACAACAGGACAAATGCCGTCCGGACCGACAGCTTTGGAGTTCCGCATTCCCTTTATAATCTTCTCTACTTGCGCCACAGTGAACGCATCGGCCGTGCTCATGAGCGGGAGGCGGCACAGCTCTCTTACTGTCACTCTATTTTGCGGACCTCGCCTTGTACTCGTGACAAAGAAACTTTTACCGAGAGAGTAGGCGGCTTCCTTTCCTGACTTGAAAACGTTATTACCGAACTCAATAGTGGAGATGGTGGCTGGCGAGCTCTTTCCCGATAGTTTCCGAAGCACCTTCCAAGTAGCTCCACTGTCCGTCTTGAAATTCAGCTGTTCTGTGAATTTTTCCCACTGTTCTTTCTTGTGCTGGTCGAGATCTTTTCTGATCTCACCATCCAGCTGAGCGACGACAGGGTCTAGATGGTCAACTGCTCTTCTGGCATCTCTAGTCCTGATTTTCTGAAGAATTTCTCTGGTGACGTTTGGATAGAACGTCTTAACTCGGCCAACAGGGATAGCTTCCTTCATGGCCCTGCGAATTGCATCAGATAAGTGATGCTCCTTCTGGTGCACATTGCCATTCCACGGGTAATCAGCCGCTAGGCGTAGCGCAACCTCACTGAACAGGCACCAGTCTGCTTGGCCTAAATTGAGATAAGAACGTTGACGAACACCAGAATAAGGAGCAAGAGAATTTGAGAGATCGACGTGCACAAAGACGGGAACATGATCACTAGACAATGTTGTTGAGGTAGACCATGAGCAAGCGTTGGAAAGGTTGGACGAGATAAGAGTTATGTCTGGGCTAGAAGGTCGGCCTTCGGCAGGGAGACGAGTGGGCTGATCATCGTTCAAGATGACCAGGTCGCACTCCTCAGCCCATTCTTCGACTTCTTCTCCTCTAGCATCAGAACCAAGGGACGAGCAGAAGGTGTGGGCATTAAAGTCGCCCGCGAAAACAACTGATGATGAGAGGGAATAATCGTTGAGTTGTTTGAGAAGAGGAATGGGATTGTAGGAGGAGGGGCATGAGGTGGTAGGGGGAATATATATGTTGAAAACAGAAAGGGGTGTTTTAAGAGGGAGATGGATTGGAAGATACTCGAGAGTACTATCCGTGGGGGTGTTTGGTATGAGGTGGGAGGGGAGAGAGGATAAAACAAAGGTTGAAACTCCTCCGCCAAGAGCTGACCTTGGAGCATGGAAGGCAGTGTAGCCCGGGATATTAGGATGAGGATAGGTAGGGGATGGAGAGAGCTTGGTTTCTTGAACCATGATCACGTCTGGATGGTAAGTACGTGCGAAGAGAGAGAGCTCAGAAAGTTTAGTACGAAGGCCGTTGAGATTGATATGTACAATGGAAAGAGGGCGATTTGAGGAAGAGGAATCAGAGTTGGCAGGTGAAGAGCATAAAACACAGCGAAAAGCAGAGTTATAATGCTTCACAGAACTGAGACCCGAACAGGAGAGATGCACCCACCTTTGGCATCCGAAGCACTGGACGCTGGTATGTCTCCTGGTAACATCCTTGCCGCACGTGGCGCATAGGTACTTCTGAGCGGGTCCAGGATTCCTCTCCACGCCGGCCCTTTGTAGGAGAATCCGAAGGAGAGCTGCGGCCGGCCAGCACCTCTCCCATGACAAAAACCCTCTTCGCGGAGGGGGTGACGTCGGTTTGCGTAGAGGTGATCTTCTTTCCTCCACACTGCCACGGCGTGAACGTACGACATCTCGGCAGCATGACGGATTATGCTGCCAGACTGTCGAAAACCATAATATATACGCAATGAGTGTTTGTACTTGATAGAAGATGATACGTCATGCTGTAATTGATGTCGGGTCTTCCATATCGGAGAAACAGCCGTTCTGTGAAGCGACGTCGAGCATTCTCGATAGAATTGACTTCCTCAACATTATGCGGGAAAATATGCACTTGGCATACTTCAGGATGGGACGCACGTACACAGTGAACCCTCTCATAAGAACGCGAGTATCGTGAATTAAGAATATGCGCAACATATGTTGAGCTATCCTCGCTGATTTCCGCACAATCTTCGCAATGTGCTCTGAGAAGGTCAAGTCCGAGGAAGTCAAACGCCCAGGTGGCGAGTTGCATAGTATTAAGTAATGTTCCGGATGTTTCGTATTGATATCGACGGTTGTTCCTCCCAAAGTACATGGCTGAGCATTTTTCGGCTGCGACCGGCCTCTGCCAGAGCTGGGACCATTCGGACAGGGCCGTGATGGGACCGGAGAGCGGGAAAGCGACATTGGGATTGTATCAGGTGTAGGCTTTGGCGCCATCAGCAAATTTTTGCAGTGTACTTTAAGAGCATCTGGTAGGGCGTTTATGTAGAGCAGGAACAGAAGTGGGGCAAGAACAGTGCTTTGAGGTACTCCAGGTAACACGTGACAGCTCAAAGATTTTGTTTCACCAATACAGACATACTGCCAACGAAGCTAGATAGCCATGCCAGAGTGTGTCCTTGTATTCCGTAATGTGACAATTTGAGGAGGAGCTTTGGTTGGGAGACTCGCTCGAACGCCTCCGAGAAGTCCATTTAGAGAACGTCCATAGGGAGCGATTTATTGATCGATGAGAAGAGCTCATTGCAGAAGGCCAGCATTTGAGTTGTTGTTGATTTACGAGGAAGAAAGCCCGAACTGATTAGGGGATATGAGGTGGTAGAAAGTAAGGTGATCCAGAATGTTACATCTGATTATTTATTCCATCACCTTGCAGACGTTGCTGACGAGGCTCTCAGGGCGATAGTTCACGGTTTGATCCTTTCGACCCTTCTTGAAAATTGGGTGGATGATGGCTTCCTCCTAGATTTGTAGTACAGTGTGGGTTTACTAGGACAGTTTGAAGGGAGGCTGTCTGGGGATCTGGAGAGTTTCGCGGGTAAGGTTTGGATATGCCTTTCGACAATATACGGAGCAAAGTCGATATCCTGCATGGGAGTATCAGTTCGTGGTGCGAAAGGAGCATTGTTCCCATCATCAACTGTGATGACAGCTTGGTATTGTCTTGATAGTATCTCGAACTTCTGTCATATTCCGTGTGTGAAATTCCATTTGAGTCATCTAGTGGAGAAACTGATTAGGTGTTGTGCATTCGTCGATTGACAAATGAGAAAAACTATTTGGATTTGCCAGATTGTGCAGGCTATAAAACGGCCGAATTCACATGGTTCCTACGCGTGCTGGTGCGGAGCGGAGATTTGAGACTGTGAGAGAGCGGGGGACAGACGGAGGCCGAGGCGTCGCGCGAATGATGTGAATTACGACGTTTTACAGAAGGTAATACTTTGCACTCATGTTGTAGCTCGTGTTCTATATCTGCTTGACGGCATCACTGAAGGTGTTTGTAAGTCAAACTGTTTCCCTCACGACGCCAGAGACGAGCCTTCTCTGACAAAAGGGACAGGGGTTGTCTACACACCGAGGGAGGAGTTGTCCCGTTTTTGCAATTTGAAATGTCACGCGCCTCAACGCGAGCGAAGTGGTCCCGAGTGGAATTAGAGCCGCCAAACGCGGGACAACTCCTACCTCGGTGTGTAGAGAGCCCCCGTCCCCTGACAAAAGGCGGCGGGTATGGGCGGGATAATGTCTTCGTCTTCGAGTTTGAACAGGAGCGCAGACACTGATGATAGAATTGACAGCTTTTGTGAATTTGTCATAGCAAGAGTTTATTTATTTATTTATTTATTTATTTATTTATTTATTCATTTATTTATTTATTACTTATGTGAATATGCATCACACGCGGTATCAAAAAACACAACATAGATAAAGAAAACCGAAGAAGCAACATGAAAGTCAGTAGAAATCAGGAATGTGGTAAACTGCGATGATCCTCGCTCAGGTACCTGTCGATGAGCCTTTTGTACATGAACAATGATTTTGGCAAGGCATGGACTTTGGATAATCTTGAAAAGTCGGAGCCCGCTCTCTGTGTAAAGAAGGAGGCCCGTGCAGTGAATTTCGCTTTCGGATAAAGTATTTTGATTGGGAAACCTCTTGTATTCGAAGCCAGAATTGTGTAAAAATCGCTAGGAGAAAGACAAACTTTCCCAGTAAACATTTTATAAATCATGATGAGATCGTAGCGCCTTCTGCGCAGGGCGAGAGAAGACAACCTAAAAATAGTATTGCGATCAGAAGCTGAAGGGATTGTGGTGTAGTCATAACCATGCAGTCGAATCCAAAGTTTTCTGGTGAAACTGTTCTGCACTGACTCAATTCTTTTCATGCTGTATTGGAAATAAGGGCTAAAAACCGTTGTACCGTATTCGAGTATGTGACGAACACATGATTTACAGGCTGTCAACAGATGCGTTTCCGATTCAGTGGAAAGAGACCTAAAAATGTTGTGAACCACCCTTTCAGATCTTTTAGCAATGGATTCGCAATGTTCTGTGAAGTCAAGCTTTCCATCAATGACGAAACCCAGATCGCGCAAAGAGTTGACGGCTTCTATTTGCACCTGACCAAGGAGATAATTGTACCTAGGTACACAATCAATTTTACCAAGGCGTAAATATTTAGTTTTTGGTGCCGATAGCGGAAGTTTCCATTTGACAGACCACTCGACAGTTCACGTCATCATCGTCATCGAAGAGGCTCAACCAGTCGATATTGGCAAGAGGGAAGTTAGCCTGCCTGTAGTCGCATCTACGGAACTTCGGAAGGGAATGTGGATTGTAACTGTGTGATTGGGATAGGTTGAGGTTGGAGGAAACGATACAGTGATCGCTGAATCTGGAGAACACATGGACGTTTTTTTCGAGTGGGTCTTCGGGATGGGAGAAAATAAGGTCAAGGATATTGTCGTTGCATGTTGCTGAGTGGACGTGTTGGATGACTCCGTTCAGGGAGCAGAAGTTCAGAACCTTCCGACATTGTGCGTCACGAGCGGAAAAATTGAACCAGTCTTTGGGTTCTGCATCAAAGTCACCGAGAATGACGCGAGGAAATTGAGATCTATCGAAGAGCTCAGATACATCGTTCAGAAAGTCGTATGAATCGTTGTGAAATGAATGGTAGAGAGTTTAGTCGAACACTGTTTTTCCCTTGTAGAAGCTCAATCGGTACCACTTCTGGAGTGCTTCATGGAACTGGTATTGCCTTGCAGGTTTTGTGGAGTAAGATTGCAAACCTCTTCCTCGACCTGTAACTCTATCACAACGATGGATGTCGAATTTTCCATCCAGTGATAGCATCGCGTTTGTTAATGTTTCGTCCGCCCACGTTTCCGTCAAAAACTGACGCTTCAATATGCAGCTATGCGGGTAATCAGAGGGAGCTTTCTGAATACTGAACGACAGTTGATTAATGCACAGGTGATTTCAGTTGATGTTCGTGTTCTCCTGTCGCATTAAACTTCTCTACATGGGTTCTGATAATCTGCGACGCCTTTTCTTCCTGCTCGTTTCGTATTGTTCTCTTTTCCGTCTTCTTCGTTTTCCGTTCGCGCATGCTGTTCACCTGAACTGCCTTGAGTCCTTTGACCACCCATTCCGTCTTCCCTGATTTCTCGTTTTTCTCCATGCACTCCTTCCACAATGGACGATAAAATTGTTCCAATTTGGATGGGGAGAAATCTGGCCGAGCTGTCGTTCCCTTCATTCCTTTGATGCTTTGCTTGGGATTTGTCCAGCGTGCGTAGCTTCAAAACTTGATTCTGCAGAAAAACCTACACATCTTTTTTGATTCCGGCGGCTATGCACAGGTCATCAACAATTCGGCGATCAATTTCTTCTCGAATCAGTTCATCATCAGTTTTGCGGAAGAAAGTGATCATAAGATTTTTTTCCCGTACTGAAACTATTTTCTCTTCAATTCAATTCAATTCAATAGCTTTTTCTTACAAAGAAGAAACATACAGAGTGTCTGAGAGAAGGTTTAAACACGACAGTCTGGAAATGCAGGCAAACAAAATAATATATAAACGAATCACTCGTACGAATGAAAGCACCATGTATTTAAAGCTCTAGCAGAAAGCACGGCCATCAGCCCTTGCAAAGACCTGAGATTGACGTGGGACAGCCTGCTTTTGAAAATCGGAAAATGCCTGTCCTCAACGATCTGTGAAGGTAATTTGTTTTAAATTGGGATGACTCTGAATGCAAACAAATGCACCACATTTGACTAAGTTGCAAATTACCAATCCATCTCGTTCTTATTTACTGCCAATTTTTCTAAGTGGTCCTACACTTTTGAGGGCTATTGTAGATCTACGCTCGAGCTGATAAGCGTGCTGGCGGGAGCGAGTACAGCGGCGGGTGAACACGAAAACACTCTCAAATGGGATGTCGCAAAGACCGTTAACGATTTTGTAACATAAGTGTGAATCGAACTCGGTTCTCCGATACCGTAGGGTTTCGAACCCCAACATTTCGAGCCTATTCGTGTAGTCCTGTACTTCTCGCGCAGGAAATACTTTGACAAAAACGAGTCTTGAGTATCGCCTCTGCACATTTTCAACGACTTCATCATCCTCAACAGAAGACGGTGACCAGACCTGCGTACAGTATTCCAAGAGCGGCCTGCAGTAGACAATGTATGCTTTCCTATAATGTTCCAGACATGGGTGCTGCAGAGATCTCAGGATGCAATTTGGCACACGAGATGCTTTTTTAGAGATTTCCTCGCAGTGGGATTCCCACTTAAGGTCGGTGCTAGTAAGCACACCAAGATCGCTGTCAGTCTAGCGTACGGGAAGCAGAACATCGTTTAGGCGTAGAAAGCATTTATGTTGGAAATTGATATCAAACAAGCTGCATTTTTCTTAAGATATTTTGAGCTGCCATAGCTTGGACCAATTAGGAAGCCGGTTCAGGTCACACTTAAGCTTGAGAAAATCGATGGCGGCATCAGCAAAAAGCTTGCATCTGCTCGACAATCCGTCAGAAATATCCTTCACATAAGCGAGGAAAAGCAAAGGACCCAGAACGCCACCCTGGGGAACACCGCTGGCGATTGGGCAAGGATAAGAACAAAACCCGCCAATTCTGACTATGAAGTCACGAGGTGTCAGGAAGGATTTCAATCATTTTGAAATGTCACCAGAAATGACGTAGCCTTCAAGTTTCAGTAGGTTGGGATGACTGACTGTATCAAAAGCTTTTGCGTAGTCTATGTACGCAGCATCAGTTTGGTAGCTTTCGTTCACAGCCGACCACCAGTGGTGGAACGAGGATACCAGCTGAGATAGCGTTGATCTACCATGAAACCATATTGCGCAGGGCTGAGAAGGTCATTCGACGCGAGATGGGAGAACGCAATCCTTGATAATGATTTCGAGAGCTTCGCATACTGATGAGGTTAAACTGATGGGCCGATAGTTCGAGCCTGAATAGCTTGTGCCTTTTTCAGAAGTGGGGTAATAGTCTCCTTTCATGGCTGAGCGTACGATCAAATTTTGCGAGCTAATTGACAGCAAACCCTTACTAGCTGCAGCAGCATACGTCTTTATAACGGGATCGCTACCATCGAAATGCGAAAGGAGTCTTGCCATCAAATCCATCAGACTATTTTCCGGGTCTCCCAAAGTAGATTATATAGAGCCAAGCTTGCTCTGTAGAGTAATGTTCTCAAGACGAGTAGCACTCACATCCGTTGTCAGGTTATCCACCTTCCTTGACAACGTGAATTGTTTGCGTGCATTCTTCGACCGTTGCTTTTTTATCTTCTTGGTGATGTCGAGAGCGCTTGTAAAGACCGACCGCTTGATGCCAAGACACAGCTACACTCACTGGTTCACTAATGTTCATATATCCCTCCATATCTAATTCTTTGAGCATGAAATAATCTAATTTAATCGCGTTCTGTCGTGTAAGCGGGTGCCAAATCTAGAATGTGGTATTGTTGTGATTTTCTCGTTGTTTCAATATGCGGTTTGCAAGGGTATTCAGCGTTGGTCGTGTAATAATCGTTCTTCGTCGAATGGTTGGTTTCCCACTGAACCGACGTTATCAAATGATCCGTGGTCAACAACCACCGATTCGCAGCATTAACAGTCTCCACAGAAACATCTGCCTGTCTAACTTGTCACCTCCCTGGGGGGCGCAAGCACCCAACTGGAGTCCATTCGGCCTTTCTCCTTGTCCGTCTTCGAGTTCATTCAAGCGGTCTTCTTGTCCGTATATCGTCGGCTCTCCTCATAACGTGATCGGCCTATCTCGATTCGGTTTTGATGCGCATTCCACTTGATCACGAAAGTGTGATATACGCGAAGGTTTGAAACACGTAGTCCGGCTCGATGTTGAGTGCGCCGATTATGCTTCAGGAAACAACGCACGGGCGCTCTGTGCCTAACTTGCAAAGGCCTTAAAGTGTATCGGCTCATGCTTCGGCTGCGTAGCGAAGCGCTGGGAGAACTATTGCGTCGAACAGGTGAGCGCGAAGTTCTGGATAAGCCTGTTGGTCATTGACTTCTAAAGGAGGCTCGAAAGTGTTTCCCGCTGCTCTTCTTCTTCTTCCGAGGTCCTCCTCCAAGTCGCTATTGATTTTCATTTAGCGTCTCAGGTACATGTAGGAGTTGGTTTCTGTGATTGGTGACTATCAACCTAAATTTAAATCCCTTTGAACTAGACGCTCTTTATAATTTAGATCTGATTCGTTTGCAGTATAATCTTTTTCCCCGCTTTGTTCAAGTATGAGGGCGTCGCCTCTGCTTCATTTTCAATTATTGAAGAGATGACGATGATGCAGAATACTGATTGTTATTCTAAAAAGACCTCTCATTTTTATATGTATTACTCCTATTGAGGTTCCACGATGTTAGAATGGATCAACGAATTCTTTCACGGAACCGATTCGAAAATACGAAAGTGAGTTTTATTGCTTTACGGCTCGACCCTTTGTGGGGCAGTGGAGAGGATGGTCTTGAACAAGTCCTCCTCTCCTCAAGAAGGGTAGACCATTTAGATCGTGTTCAAGCATCCCAGCGACCAGCCGTATTCTTCCTACCGGCCGCCCGAAATCCTGAATGCGCTTCGCCCTCAAATCCCAATTGCCTTGCTTTTGTTAGTATTTGTGAAACTAGCATGTAGGAGAAGGGACACAAGCGACCATGTACACTACCATCTCAAGCCGCAGAATCTTGATAGAATGACGAAGATACCGTATTTTTCTGTTATTGTACACCCCCCCCCCTCTATTTGAACCCCTCCCTCTAATTGAACCCCGCCTTTAGGTGAATGTTGAAGAATAGTACACCGCTCTCTATTAGAGCTCCCCCCTTCAGCTGAAAAGACATTCGAGACCCATTTCTACCGGAGGTGAACTGCTACACGCTGCTCGAGATGTCGGCACCCCAAAGCTTGTTGACATTTTCAAAGAGAGTGATCTTGAGAAGGATTTAAACAATGGCTTTATTAATGATGGATGATTTCTTGAAGCTCGCCGAGTATTTCATTATTGTCC
Source organism: Aplectana chamaeleonis (assembly GCA_029168955.1). Lineage (NCBI taxonomy): Eukaryota > Metazoa > Nematoda > Chromadorea > Rhabditida > Cosmocercidae > Aplectana > Aplectana chamaeleonis. The sequence goes on along the minus strand of JAPDOI010000056.1, from coordinate 641,207 downwards.
CACTTTGGTTTGCCTAGTAAACTCCGTTTGCCCATATTGACTCTTGCATTGTCGGTTGAAAATAAGAACTTCCATCTCTGTTGAACCCCTCCCTCCAATTGACCCCCTTTTTTTTAGGAGGTCAAAAAATAGTACACCCGGGTGTTCAATTACAGGAAACACGGTATCGCCGAATAAAGAGCTATCAGGCTGGCGATCATGATACTAATGCAGAATATGAAGATGTTAGAACATGTGCATAGATTCTGACCCTGGTGGGCACGGGCGAAACGCAGAATGTGTGAATGTACTTTGCTGCAGTTGGCCATAATCATGGTATTCTCGGGCAATGACACGTTAGTAGCGGAGCAGGCTTCTTGCTTCAAAGGCAGTGTTCACTATGAAAATCATATTCGAGTTCGACTCAAAAATTGCTTGGTCGTGAGTTAGCGAAAAGTGAAGAACTCGGGAAGAGATACGCTCAGAATAAGCTAAAATAGCGGTTTCTAACGTACGTAAAGGTTCACGGCGTGGACGAGCTTACGCGCCTTACCAGTTCCCGCAAGCACACGCTAATGGTGGAATGTGCTTGAATCGATCAGTCGATTCTTGGGAAATCGACATCAGAAACGTTGGCGGCGCCACCAGCCCGTCATAACTAGGGGCGGAGCGGGCTAATTGGGCGTACTGGGCTAACGAAATCCTCACTTTGTGGCCGTTTTCATCGATCAGTGACCAGTTTTCGCTGCTTTCTTTGTACCTATCGCCTCCAGCAGTTGCCAAGGTAGTGTCTCAAGCTGAAAACTCGAAAACAAAATTTATCGTGAAAACTGCCTTCAACGCCCAGTCCAGCAGTGGCGGTGTTCAAATCTAAGGGGTTTGTGGCTGCTAATGAGAGCTTCAAGTCGGTTTGTGGAGGAGATCGCGATATCTCAAATTGGATAGATGGTCCTGGAATTCGTGTTCAGCACCTCAAATGACTCCCACAGAAAAGTTATCAGCCAAATGTGAGACTTACCAAACTGCCGTACATCCACCGTAACCGACCATAATCTATCCAAAATTGAGAAGCGGACCTCAGCTCTGAGATGAGCACTCTAATTGACCTCTACAGAGCAAATTTGATTTGACGGTAGAACCGTGTGATAGACAAACAACAAAACGAAACATCTAAACGGCAACTGAAAAAGATCAAAGATAGAGGACAATAATGAAACAAATCGATAAACTGACTACGAGGCAACACCGGCACCATGAAGGGATGAGATCCTACAAACATCGCTCCTGGGACAACAGATAACTCTCAAGCGCCTTTTTGAATTCAGTGAACTTCCCAACTACCAAGCCTGACCGAAGTAATTTGTTGAATTCAGACCCCGCCCTATTGACAAAAAAGTGCTGTCTTACATTCCGCCTGGCCCCAACGAGGCCCGATTTCACCGGCGCTCCCCTGGTGGTTGACGATCTCAGGTTGAACAGCCGGCTGGCCTTGATACCAGCACTCCCATGAATGATTTTATACATCATTATCATATCAAACCTTCTTCTCCTGTGCTCTAGAGTGGTTAGGCCCAACATGGCATTTCTGGTGACATGACACACGTTGCGATTAGTCTGAAACCACGATGTCCTGAAGTAAACTCTACGTGTGAAAGTATTCTGGACTTTCTCCAGCGCATCGATGGATCCCTTTTTGTATGGATTGAATACCACCGTGCCATACTCCATAAGTGGACGTATGTATGTTTTATACACCTCAGTCAGGACATTTGCGTTAGTAGTTGAAAGTGCTCGAAACGCGCTGTGCATCATCCTGTTGGCCATGGACGCGACCTGGAGGCAGTGATCATCGAAACTAAGATCATCCTTGATAAGAAAACCAAGGTCCTTAATCTCGCTGACCTCGCTCAACTGCATACCGTCAATAGTATAGAAGCCATTAACTCGCCTCTTACCAAGCTTTATCACCTTAGTTTTTTCGCTGGAAAGCGGCAGTTTCCATTCAGACGACCATTTGGCTACATCATTAAGGGCTTTTTGCAAACACTCTGAATCTTCCCTGGTGATTTGACCTGGGTCTGTCTTGACGTTGTCAAAATCATCAGAAGTGACAGTTATACCCGGTGGGAGTCTTCCGCGCGAGCCTGTCGAAGTTATCTGAATGTTGGAAGATGGTCATCAAATTCGTGTTAAGAATCTTTTTGAACCCCAGGCCAAAGCTTTGAGTCAAATAGGAGGCATTTTTTTCTGAATAGCCTGAAAACCGATTTTCAGTAAATGTCCAGACCAGGGGTGTGCGGAAAATTCTTATCGGTAAATTTTACCGAAATTTTTTACCGAATTTTTTCCTCGGTAAATACGGTAAAAACGGAAAATTCGGTAAAAATTCCGACTTGGACTCTGGTATAATACATATCCCATACGATAGCACAACTAAGCAATATTATTTATGCATCATTTTCAGAAATGCATGAGGATAGTGCAAATAATGAGCGAGTTTTACATATTAAACTGAGCTCAATGGCTGAACCCGATCAGCGGGACGTTGATTTTGAGAAGGAGTAACATTTTAAAAATTTCTGTCGTCAAGGCCTTCTTGTAGTCACTCAAAAACAGGCCAGCTGAGGAAAACATTCTTTACGCCTCAACTAAGCCAGGAGGCGCGCGCACAAGTTTTTATAGGTGGTGCTATGTGGGATGGGGGAAGGGCACTGTGACGTGATGCTCTTGGCCACGCCCGTTTCACCGTGCCTCACCAAGTTTGAGCTTCTACCCGGGGTATCCCTCTCCTGCCAAAATTAGGGGAGTCGTTGCGGCACGGAAAATGGGCGTGGCCAAGTGCGATACAACAGTGCCCCCCTCATCCCACAAGCACCTTGGTCAGTGAGGAAAGGTCTGGGTACGATAATTTCACAATGGAGTCATCCCAGAACTGCAGTGGATTCAGTGTTGTGTCCGGGGGCTCCGAAAACAATTTTTCCAGTTCCTGAAATGTCTGCTTCGGGCCTCTGCTACGTTGCGAACCTGTTCACATTTCTAAATAAAATATGAACAATACCGCTGCTATCCAAGGGAAAAAATGGGCGAAAGGGGCAAAGTGGGCAACTAAAGCCTCTTTCGACCACAACTCGACTAAAAGTGCTTCATTTTCAATTTCGAAAGGACCAAAATGTCCACAGTGCCTATCTATCTAACTATATGAGATAAAATCAGAAATTTCCCATGGAGACGCTTTTTTAAAGATGCAGTTAGTTATGAATTCGATAATGTTATCACAAAATAACGAGCCCATTCTACCGAAATCAACCGTACACGATCTTTAGCATGGTCAAAATGAAAATGTATTTCGTCTTAAAACACATGTTGCTCCCGGATTTCGCAAAATATTTTTGCATGATTGGCTAGATCACGACATGCTGTACATTTCGGCGTTTTCGAAATTGAAAATGGAGCACTTTAAGGCGAGTTGTGGCCGAAAGACGCTTTGGTTGCAAGTTTTGCCCATTTCGCCCACTTTTTCCCTTGGATAGCGGCGGTATTGTACTTCTCGTAGTGGCACATATCTCGACAAGAAGAAACATTCGATACAAAAAGTGAAGAGATCGTTTGAATATTAAAAAAGTAAGCCAAACAGTTTAAAAAAAGAGTAACAAAAATAAGGATGAAAACGGATATCGTGTCATGGGCATGCCACAACTGTGGCAATCACGTGAAATACGAGTAAGAAGTAGGCCGTATCGGCGGAACACAGCCAATTTTTCTTTTCGGTAAAAATTTCGGTAAATTAGGGGAAAAATTCGGTAAATCGGTAATTCAAAATTCTCCGAAAAACACCGGTAAATCCGAGAAAAACGGTGAATCATTAAACGGAAAATGCACACTCCTGGTCCAGACAGAACTAAGAAAACCTCTCCGTAACCCGTCTCGATACTCTCCTTATCAGCTACAAACTAAGATTCCGAAACGTCCCTTTGCGTACTCTAGTATAAAGTGAATTGTTTGCAAAATACCGGATCGTTCGATACTACATTTCTAGTGAGTCCGTCTGACTGTGGTATACTCTCTTCCGGTCGGTATCCATTTACAACTCATGACTCCGGGATGCATCCGGACGTAAGGGGTGTATTTTCTCCCGCAAGGCTTGCTTGAAGCAGATCAATTCAGACCGACCGGGCACGGACGGTCGGAGACGGACTCATCAGGTGCACCCCATTGTTCACGGTTTTTCTACGTATCAACCGGGTGGGACGCAACCGGGCGGCCAGTTAAACGCTTTGGAAGAAGACCGTATAGTCAACTTCTAGGACCCTCCAGGCACTGGTCGTGGTGTCCCAGGGCGACATCCTCTCTGCAGACTGTAGCATGCTTCTCGTACGGTTGCTAGCTAGTGGCGTGCTTGGCTACTTGACAACGACGATAGACGCGGCGTGATGGACGCGGGAAGGGGGGGGGGCACCACATCAGCCAGCAATCGAAATTCTGAAAGTGTATTTATACTCTGCTTACAACGGAGTGCACAAAGGCGTGGAATGCCTCCGGTCCTCTACTAGGGAAATAAACGCGTTCTGGGCCAACCTATGCATTTGGCTCCACTAATCCACCTACCACGTCATTCCGCCGTCCAGCATGTGAGTTTTGGTGAGTGGTTTAGTGGCAGCAGTAACGAATCGATCGCTTACGGGGCTAACGATGCGTACGGGGGGTGGCTGACGATGCGTTGGTTACCGTGATAGAGTGCCAGTAGAGGACCACTTGCGGACCGTGAGTTTGTGCACTCCTTTATAAAGAGAGTATATCTGCATTAGACTCCTTGACTGGCATACATGTTATCTACTTCTTCTTCTTCTTCTCCTTTAGCGTTTGTCCCGCTTCAAAGCGGGGTCCGCTCTTCTGATACGCTGGCGCCATTTTTCCCTGTCTTGAGCCTGGTAAGGGTGTACACCGGTCGCCCTTGAATCGGCATGAAGCGTGTCAAGCCAGCGCTGTTTTGGTCGTCCTTTGGGTCGTTTGCCATGTACATCTAGAATCAGGCCAGCTTTGCAAACGGTATCGTTTCCAGCACGCATAACATGGCCATACCACCGCAGTTGAGCTTCACAGAGCTTTTCAACAATTGGATCAACGCCGAAACGCTGCCGGATGTCGTCTTTTGTGATGTGGTCCAAGCGGGTGACACCAGCAGACCAACGCAACATTTTCGTCTCCATCACACCAAGTTTACGTTCTGCATCCTTGGTTGCAGGCCAGCACTCAGCGACATACAGCGCAACGGGTCGCACAACCATTCGATAGATCTTTGACTTCAGGTGATCGGCTACATGTTATCAGACACTTATTTAGCATATACCATACAACGGCAATTTCTTTACTCTAGTGGACATGGAGAAGCGACAAGCCATTGCCTACACTTCAACCTTAGGGTCCAGGTATGTCAATTCCACTTCTTCCCGAAAGAGTTGTCTATTGTCACTCTTCATGTCATCTGTCGCCTTGATCAACAATTCTTCAGTTTTGGCAGTCTAATAAACACAGCATCTGAACCAGCTTTTATACTCAACAACCTGTACAATCATTCATCCGAGAATTACCGCGAAGTGGGACTTGTTGACGCTTTCCATTTCCAACCATTTGTCATCTTTGACTCAAAAAATGTAGGTGTGCTTTGAAATATGTTTAGAAGAGGATATTCTGCGCGAGTATAGTTGACTTTGCAGATTCGCGTGGCTTGGGCAGGTCCAGGAGGTTTCCTAACCCGAACGCTCGAAATTCCTCGATTGACTATTTCTCTAATTTTGTACTTGTCACACAATATTATGACGCTCTATACGGCCACTACATCGCCATTGATATTCCCGTCTCTTGACGATCGCTCCATGTACACCGAAGGTGTGAAATGGGTTGGTGCCACTGTGTTTGCTGTGTAAAGTGGTTCCAGATTTGTTGGACCACTATGCGAGACCATCTGATTCAGCAAGTACTCAACAATATTCGCGATCGCATCGACAGACTCTGGGCTGGTAAGACGGATGAGCACGGACATTTACACAAATCTAAGCGTCTTACGCCGATTCATGGTCACCTGACACGCCATGCTCATTTAGACAGTGGAGCGGTCGTTGAAGTTACGGGTAACGGTGGGTGGGGTTATACTATCCAGCGTGAAGCTAATCGATCCATACCAACCATGCCAGTCTTGTCTTTATATGTTCAGGTACGATGATGCCATTCCTGTTCAATGATGCTGGTGAACATATTATGCCTTCTGGAGTGTGAAGTATCCTATAATTTTACGATAATCACAGAAAATTCATACAAATATGAGAGAAATAAATTTTTTACATATAACAGGTGCCACGAAAGCAAACTTCTGTGGAGAGATTCATGAACGCACATTCGCTGGTTTGGTTAGGGTATGTTTCGGGGTGGTTGCAAACCAGCGATTCATCAAGCTTCGGTTTGGCTATCTCTGGGTCACGGGTGGGCTAGAATCCAATCCACCTCGGAGAAGTTGGTTAGGGTGGGTTAAGTGCGATTAGCCAGCCAGACGTTCAATTCCGTGCAGATTGTGCAATTTCACTGAATTTTTAATGTGACGTTATGTTTTCTTTTTCAATCCCAGGCAGTCTTAGGGCACGACGGCTCGGCAAATATTCGGAGCGGACCACCCCCGGAGCCGTTCACAACCATTTGCCTAGGCGTCGCCGAAAACTATTGTCAGTGGAGCGTGTTAACTACACCCACCCCAATTTTCGTCTAGCGCGTCATGGCGACAGCGGCGTTCGCATTGGAGCGCACTAGACGATTTTTCACCGCTTTCACTGCGACCCTTCTCTTTGTTCCTATTATTGTCGTTCAGAAACTAACATAAAGCTGCAAACTTGGTCTGAGTTTTCCATACATGTTCTTGTCTCGCCGTAAGTCACCACAACAGAGACATCGCACGTATTTTTTTCTTTTTAAGACAGCAATTTCACTCTAAACAACGGTAAATACGTGAAAAAAGCGAGCAGTTTGCGAGTAACTCTGACCTTGAAATCAATTGAATTTTCATAATCTATATTATTAAACTTTTCACAGTGAATAGTCAGTAAAAATAGCAGGAATAAAAAAGACGAACACTGACGCGGACAGGATTAGCTGGCACCGATTTACCAGCTTCAAACACTTTTTGACACCCGGTTTGCAAATCAAGCCGGCGAAAACATTCATGAATCGCTGGTTAGCGCGGGGAAGTGGTTTGGTTACGCGTGGGCTTGCAAACCAAACCAAACCTTAACCAAACCAGACCAACGAATGTGCGTTCATGAATCGCACCCCTGCTTTTAAGGAGGGTCTGCAACGTGACCATCCCTGTGGGTCAAACCTAACCGGGATGATGCGCTGGGCAAGGAGGAGGAAAGTGGTACCAGTCACCTCTCCCGCTGTCGTCGGCAGCCGGTCGACTTTATCGTTTGTAGCACCATCTCACTTTTTTTCGCTGTTTTTCTCAGGGCTACTCTGCCCGTGGAGCATTTAATACACAACTACTACAGCCATGCTCTTGGTTATTTCTTCTACCTTGTCCTACAATGAAAATCTACGATAATACACTACATTACATTCTTTACTACAGGCGTGCGAATCTGTGTACTGACCTTTCCCTCATTTTATCGATCCTCATTCTTAAAGGCAGTAGTCGCGATAAAATATGCTTGTCTTTTTTCCTCTCTAAACCCTTTTCTGGGTTTATATTAGTAGGACCAATGAGAAAAAATCGCGAAAAAGCCGCTGTTTCGGGCAAAATTTTAAGCCTAAACTTTCTTGTCTTTTGATGGTGGACGAGCCCACTGTACAACATCGGCAGCGATGATCTCTGATATCAAAAACATCAGCGGGCTTGAAATTGAATTTCAATCAATGAACATTATCCTTCGAACTCATTTAGCCCAAAACATTGACTAAAGCGCTTTCTTACATTGTTCAACTGTTTTTATTAGGTGAATTTGCATTTATTTCTTCCTCTGAATGCCGATGATTTTTGACTGCTCGGCATAAGGCGGCGATCTTTTTTGCGGCGCTGTGCACGTGTGCACGAACTGGCATCTTTGGGCCCTAGAAACTCTAATTCTAGCCTGTTTTTCACGGCGTTACCTCCATAGTTTTTCAACTGTTTTCGATCTATGCTGATTTTTTTAGTTTTTTCGATAACGTTTTTCATCGCGACCACTGCCTTTAACTATCCGTCACTAATAAACTATAAGCATTCTTCGTCTTTTGCTTGGTTTAGGAAGGATTGATTTCGCTCGTACCTTCGTTCATGTTATGCTGTGTTATTGCTATGTATAAGTCTCAGATCCCGAGAGTTTTGTGCCCATCTTAGAGAAGGGGTTAATACAGCTCAGGTTTTGCTATAGATGTACAATGGGTAATTGTAGTCCCCGTGGCCCACATCCCAGACAGAAGTCGCACTATCAGGCATATCTTGGGATTGTCCAAAGCGACCTACAGAAATTCCGAAATCCGAAAATGCACAGTGGCGACTCGCCTACGATTATATTCAGATCAACGCCACTCTGGTCGCTGGATTCCGCCACAAACGTTACAAAACCTGCAGAAAGGCAGATTTTTGGAGAATATGATAATATTCTATTGCCAATCAGAACTTCAGCAAAGGAAGCTTCCGTATATAAAGCGCCGTAGTGGAGCTCATCAATGATAACATCAAACAAATACGAATCGATCTATTTTAAACGATTCCAATCGCACGACTCAGTCTATCAATTGGAATAGTTCCAAAATAGACCGATTCGTATTTTTCGTTCGCCGCTACCAATTATTAGCTGTCCGACCACCGTGTTTTAAGCATAAAATCTCTCAAATAAATTTTTGCAACGCGGAGGGAAACGGTCTGCGCCTAATGTGTGCGTCAAAAACAGTCACGTGAATGCATCACATTGGATGTCTACCCTGGCGACTCTGTTACGAAATCCTCGTTACGTGCTGCAGGACAATTGCGAAACAGTTCATATCCATTATTTATAGTTTACCGCAGTGTTAAAAGGACATGGTGCGGTTGCGGACTAGTGCTAACATACGGTAGTCTGATTGTGTTATCATTCATGTTTTCGAAATAACTGAGATTGGTCGGTGAGTTTTTGCTTCCACTCTCACATGATGTAGTCATATCGGTGGAAACACAGACTCACCGATCTATCGCATCTGTTTCGGAAAAATGAGTGATATCACTAACAAACTACCGGATGTTATGACGAGTCCGCAACCTCACCAGGTCCTACTTCCATTGCTGTAGACTATACCTTTTTCAGTAACTTGTTTATCATATCTTATTTAGGGGTGGGGAATACCTAACATTCGGAAGCTTGGCGTCAGAGTTACATGAATGCTTTAGTGTTCTTGTTGATGGCGTCTCCCTACTCTGAGAGAATTTTTCGCCCTAGTATCGTGATGCTCCGGCGATCGGCGACCGTTCCGCGATAGTTACCCAATCGACCCATCTGTTGACATTGTCGTGCTCGTACCGTCATGGTGCCGCGATCGTTACCAGGTTTACAGCGCTAGTACCGTGGTGCACTCGCGATCCGCGATCTTACCGTGATCGTTTCCCCCGGTCCCGCGCTCTCGAGATGTGCAGATTTATGAAGCAGCACGAAATGCGGCACAGGGAAGACCTTATATATAGCTTCGCGTTGATCTGATGGGCAACACGCGTTCGGGTTAAACACCGAGAGGGCATGGATGATAGGACGTGGAACCATCAGGGATGGAGGTTGACTAAATCTCGCGATCGTCTCACGATAGTTCCGGGCTCGGCTCATGGCGGTTCCGCGGTGTAGCACCCCGAATACATCAATGTATAGACGCCAAACGCCCTCAGGTTGAAACTGGTAGAATCTCGCGATCGTTCCGCGACACCCCCGGGCTTGATTCCTTACGGTTCCACGATGGAGCATGGCAGGAGCATCGATGAACAAACGGGGTACGCTCTCGGTTTGAGACATGCGGAATCTCGGGATCGTTCCGTGATAGCCCCATGCTAGATTCCTTCCTCTCTGCCCTTACCAGAAACCGAGGGGATTTCATCCGTGAACGATCGCGGGGGATTCTCTCAGAGTAACGTGATCCACATAATTTTTCTCGCCATTCCTTGGATGATAATATATTGTCTTGTCGGAATGCGTTTGAGAGTGTAACTCTCTCTATAGAAAGGGTTTGATGCACTTTTTAGATGTGATTAACGGAGAACCTCCTCTTGTCACTCTTTTTGTTTCATTTCTTGTTTCCTGCAGTAACTGGGGCCGGATTCATCAACGATAAAACCGTGGTTTTAGGGTATAATTTACTCCGCGGGGTAAATTTTTGCGATTCATCAAAAAATAAACCCCAATTTTTGGGGTATATATGGGAGCATCCGATACATACGTTTGGGGTTTATTTTGGGGTATGGAGTGGAGTTAATTAAACTCGGGGTATAAATTGCCCCAAATTTCGTTGATGAATCCGGCCCCTGGTTAATTTTTTTCCTTACATAATGTTTTTTTTCTCGACGCACCTTAGCATGCATGTTAATGAATAAATAATAAATAAATGCCCTTGCTCTATGCACAATTCAAGTTTTCACTCTTTTTTCATCACCCGGCCCATCGCGGCCGGATGGTACGAAAGTCGCTTTGAAGCCAGTATACAATCGGATGACTGATTCTGTATGACTTGTGAAAAAAAGGTCCAAACAGGAAGGTTACTATATGCTAGAGTACTCAATGAATAGTTCATTGTCGGTTCAAAGCAACACGCCGACTATTTTAGGGCATGGGCAGTAAAGGGCGTCGGGTCCAGGACGGCCGTCTAAAATTCGGCCGTCTTTGCCGGGAAGGCTTGTCTTACCGAATGCTCCACTCGGTCCAGGCTTGCCGTCTGTTCCATTATTTCCGTATTTCCCAGGCTGTTCGTTTGGGCCAGGAGAACCTGGTGGTCCCTGCAGTCCAAGCTTACTTACCATCTAGTCCTGGAATGTATTGCAAGTCGGGCTTTCCAGGTGCACCGGGTAATCCGAACTCGCCTCTTTCACCATCGTCTCATTGGTCGCCCACTGTACCGTCGTTGCCACGTGCTCTAGCTTTTCTAGAATTTCCTTTTTGACCGGGCAGACCAGCTGGTCCGGTGTCGCCAGGTGGTCCTTGTCTATCAGCTGAACCGGGGGGACACTTCATGCTACCTGATTCTATGAACTTCAGTAGGTTGAGAGTTATTCCATTGACCCCTGCGTCTCCATTTCGGCCATCCTTTCCAGGTATTCCGGGTATTCCAGCTTGGCCAGGTAGGCCATGCGTGCCTGCCGAACAGGAACGCGACGTCGATCTGCAAATGCAGCCTTTGTGACCAAAACGTTTTTCCTTGACATACGCAGACATTCCTCTGACTTGCTTGTTCTCTTATTCCACCGTTAATATCTGCCAAGTTTTGTCGGTTTTATCCTGAAACATTTATTTTCCTTTCCGGTCTCTATTCTTGTATGTCTGAGTTCAACTCATTTGGAAAGTCCTTCATCCCGCAATCGATTTCTTGCCTTGAAGTTGCCCTATATCTCTAACCCTTAATCTCATGATAACCAAAACCGCCATTACATTAAGTGCATCTCGGATCACAAAAAAATAGAGGAAAAATTTAAGCTAAAAGCAATTGAATGATATGCAACTACATAAACAGCTGAACAGAAACATTCACAAGGAAAATAGTGGCCATCTGAAGGACGGGACACATTGTTCCTCACTTTATATGAAGTGTAAAGCTTAAGGCAGTGTTCACGATAATCTTCGATTTTGAGATTAATAGCTAAATCGATTGTTTGGCCCCCGGGTAGAACATAAATGACGAAGGAATCGAGAAAAACGCACTAGAAGGTCACGAAATCCTTTACTCTCACCCCACCTCTTTACTCTCACAGGAACTGTTCGTTGTGACAATGAAATCATTTGTGGGCGTCCTTTACAATTATTTGCTTACTGTTGCTCCGTTCTTTTCTTCGGACCCTAACTAGTACTATTTTGCCTGGAATATTCTCCCATTTTTGACTGATCCCGTCTTCCACCGGTGATAACCACCGTGAACATGTTCATCCAATCGGACAACTAGTCCAGACCAGAGAATAATGCCACTGAAAAACAGACATTTTAGTGCGTTTCTCGACGTTTCTTCGTAATTTCTGTAACACTCGGTGGCCAACGCTTTATTTTGAGTGAAGAACTCGGGAACGAAAATCATCGTGAACACTGCCTTCAAGGGCATTGAGTCATTGGGACAATAAAAGAACTCATAGGATGTTAAGAAACAGGAAGTGCTAGAGAAGAAACCTCTCAAAAACCCGGTAGGCAGCAATGGAATGCATCTACTCGGAAACGGAAGTTGTAAATCTTAAGAGCATCGAATGCACTGTAAATCTTATTCTACGCTATCATATTTTTGATTAGAAAGACTGCAGTCAATGAAAAGGGCTCCTAAAAGTAATTGTAATGTAATAAAAACTATACTTTAAAGGCAGTGTTCATGATAAAAAGGCGTACTGCAGTTTTCGATGTTTTTGAGTAGGTAAGTCCACTAAGTCGAGAGTTCCCACAGAACACTCAAATACCGGAGAAAAACTGCTGAAAGAAACCCCTAAAATGTTCAATTACGCCTGTTTGGTGTGTTGCGGGAGGCTGCAGACAAGGCGTCAAACCTAACGTCAGAAAAGGTTTTGCGCTTCAAAATTCTTAGGTAAGCGACTTTCTTTTGTGTTTCTTGAACCGAAAACTCTTCAAAAGTAAGGCATGCTAATGCACATGCTGGGATGTTTGAACCTTTCGCGATTAAGGAAGTTCAAAAATTCGGTGCCTTCCTCTGGTGAAACGAACGCAGAGCAACTCTTATATGACGCGAGCGTGATGGTCCAATGGGTCGGCCGGTCCACGAGCTTTTCACCCACTTCCAGGCTGTTTTCCGTCGTAAATCCGTCCTTTCTGTTCTCAGGAGAACCCAAAACTTCCGTTTTCGCAACAAAAAACGCAAGTTTTTTTTATAGTGAACACTGCCTTCAACGACAGCGTTCAAGTAGATTTTTGTTTCCGAGTTTCCCACCGAAAAAAAAAGAAACTGTATATGAAATTCTGGCAGGAAGGGGTTAGTAGTTTGGCTGAGGATGAAACGGCCAGCCATTCTCAATCAAAACTGTCTACTTTTCCCTCTTCCCTCTTTGGCTGGGATTTCTGATTGTTTTCGTTTCTTCAATCGAGGCAGTAAGCGAGCTGTGTAATGATGATTAGAATGTTTCTTGAAAACAACCGTCAATTGTTCAAGTGATTTCCACAGAAACTTGGGAAAAACTTCAAGTGGAACCGTTTTCGCTTGTGAACGAATGCAGTTCGGTTTTTCGTTCCGTCCACGCATCGCGGTTCCTAATAAATATCTCACTTTCTATGCAACGAGAACTCTCAAACAACTGTTCTCCTCCTGCTTTAGGTAGGTTTGCTCTTCAAAAACTCACTGGTTTACTCCTTGTTGTTTGTCAAAATAGTTTCCAATCTACTCTTTGTAGGCATATGTTGAGTGTGAAGTTCCCTGGCGCTAAACATGTATGGCCCAAGTTATACACCAGCTGAATCAAAACGTCCCGCGATGACAATGTCGCCTTGTTACGTGAATTAGGGACTCGTCTGCAATGTTGCGTGTTTGTCGTCTCCAACGCAATATTGCAGACCAACGATTCCCGGGCGTTTCAATTGCATTTCACCGGTATTTTACGGTTTTATCACTTGTTTGTTGCGAAAAGTCACTTGTAATCGATACTTCTTGTCATAGAAAAGCTCTTTATGTCGTTTTGGTAATACTTCAGCAAGTTTGAATCTGAAAAATAATCAGCTGGTAGAACTTGGCAAATTTCCAACAGGGTAGGTCCCGCAACGATACAGTATACAGTACCGCGGCGTGTATAACTGCTCGGCGCGGGCTTGCGAAGCGTTTTCTGTGACAACTCTTCCTTCTAGCTTGCCTCAGCACAGTTACGGCGCACATAAGTGGTATACTCTGTTTATCTTGAATTGCACAAAACACGGTCCGCCAATAGTCCTCTAATTCGCCCGCTAGTATCGTAGTGTACGTTCACGATGCGTTCTCGGCAGACCCGGGTGTGCAACCGGTGTGCAGAGCGATCGATTCGTCAATGCCGTCGCTCGGCCACCCACCCTGCCACTGTGCCGTGGTGTCTGCCGAGAACGCGTCGTGGACGTACACCACGGTACTAGCGGGCCAATTAGAGGACTATTGGCGGACCGTGCTTTGCACAATTTAAGATAAATAGAGTATAGTTGTCTCGCGAAGTCCGCAGCCTCCCGCTGGTGTATAACTAGGGCCTATATCGACTTTTCAGCATGTGGAGGAATTTCGTACTGGTGTGCAGTGGAGCCTCGTTGATCACAATCTCAGTTCTTGTCGCCATAAGCGCTATCGTCAGCGAGCTGAACAGTATCCAAAATGAAATCATGGGTGGAATGAAAGACTTCCGTGTGAGTATTTTTTATCTACCCTCGTCTCCTGTACCCTAATTCATTTTGGTTTTAGGTTGCTACTGATGGTGCTTGGCAGCTGATTATGGCGAAGTATTCGGATCCCGACAGCCACTTACCCAAGATACATGCAATTCAGGAAGCAGTTAACAGAAGAAAGCGATCCTCTGAATGTGCTTGTGCAGCGAGGGCGAGGGAATGCCCAGCCGGCCCACCAGGGCCTCCCGGGCAACCAGGACCTGTAGGAGAGCCAGGCAAGGACGGCGAACCCGGCTCTCCAGGTCTCACAGGAATCTCCGTCTTGATCAGGCAGCAGACTAATAATACATGCCTCAAGTGCCCCGCAGGACTACCTGGACCACCTGGAGAGCCCGGACCTCTTGGACTGCCAGGAATGCCTGGTTTGCCGGGTCACGCCGGCCAGCCCGGACCACCCGGAAGTAACGGACCAATGGGCCAACCAGGTCCAAAAGGAGACGATGGAGCAGCTGGAATACCAGGATTACCAGGAGGTCCCGGACGTGAATCCATGACCTTCACTGTAGGAGAACCGGGAAGGCCAGGTGTTCCTGGACTGCCAGGACCGAATGGCCCACCGGGCAAGGATGGCAACGTCGGCATTAAAGGTCCGGACGGCATTCCGGGCCCTGCAGGTCTTCCGGGCAAGACTGGAGCTCCAGGACTGCCAGGCATGCCCGGACCGCCAGGAGCTCCTGGAATGCACGGACACGATGCCAGCTATTGTTCGTGCCCGGCAAGATCTGGATCGACGGTGTAATCACGGTTCACACTCACAGAAATTGAAAATGAGCATTACATTGATTAGCTTTTCAACACAACAACACAACAAGAACATTGTCAGTTTATAAAATCACAGCTATCGAGAAGTTACAATAGTGTGAGTACTATTAAATCAACACTAACACTAATCTGCGATAATAGACAATTTCTATTTAGGTTTTCTATTTCGTGCGCTTTTTGTGAATAAATAGACGCTAATACACATAGATTTCGTGGGGAGTACACGAAATGTGATATACTATCTTGGCTGAATTTTTGAGGCCCTCTTCGATGGCCGGAGGATCTGAAAATGTCGAACCATTCTTTAATTTGGCTATGGTAAGTTACACCTACTGTAGCTTACCGTAAACGAGCAGATCATGTTTTCATCCACATTCATCACAGCTGCCGCGTTATCGAACTGGCCACAGTAATGTGGAGCAGAAAAGATCGTGACCAGCTTTTTGTTCGCGAAGAACTCGTAGCCATCTTGTACTACCTGCAATAACCTATGGTTATAATACATGAGGCATCATTATGTTGATGAAGGTAAAGGCTGTAAAACCGCGAAATTCTCGTGGTTTCTGCGCGTGCTGATGTGGAGCGGAGGTTAGAGACAGCGAGAGAGCGCATGACAGACGGAGTGAGCAGAATTGCGCGCGCCGCTTGCGCCGAGAGTGGTGAGAATTACGACTTTTCACAGAGGATATCCTCTAGAAAATCGTACTTCTGATCATACCTGGCGCGTGTTGCGCTCGCGACGCTTTAGCCTCCGTCTGCCCACCGCTCTCTCGCTGTCTCTAACCTCCGTTACGCACCAGCACGCATAGGAACCATGAGAATTTCGCGGTTTACAGCCCATATGTACGTGGTTAGACAATTTGATGAGCAACTGGCCTGATGTGCCCTGGCGACCAGTTCGATGTTGAGTATAGCACTCATTTCATACACAACATCCTTACCAAATACATACGATACACCACGCGAGTTTGACGCCCATCCCTGGGAAAACTTGGTGCTTTTGCTGTCGATGATCAGTTGATTGCACAAAAACAGATTTTCCAAAGCGGAACCAAAAGTGGGTTCCATAGTTTCTCTTAGATTCGAAAACTGTGTGTGAATAACTTCTTAGTTTTATTGATGCATGATACTTCGATTAAAATATAGCACTCCCCAACGTTGCGCAACTCACGGTTTTCACAGGATTATAATTTGCCATCGGCACAAAATTCTCACGGTAGTGAAGTACAGTGCGGTCGGCTGCCAAAGGTAAAAAGGCGGCGGCAGGCGGCGGCCGCCGCCGTTTTTGTGCGGCGTCCAATTCAAGAACGGTTTACCGCGTTTAACGACTTGCCCGGTTGATTCTGTTTCTGTGACACTTTCGAGGCAGCCCTGCGATTCTGCCAGAGAAGTTTTAAGAAATTTCGAAAACTTTGAAATTTTTTCGAGAAATTGAACTCAAAGGGTGACCAGTCTTCAGAAGTTCATAAACATTTTCAAAACAACGGCTTATGGTCAAAGAAAATTGTAAGATATACAAAACATGCGGTACACCGTTTATAAAACATTTTGTCAGAAAACTGCGAGCTGGAAATAAAAATACATTGGATGAAAATTACAACTACAGCACTGCAGAGCCCGGAGTGAAATCAATTTTCGGCTCAGACAGGCTTATGCCGGTTGAAATGTTATAATGATCATTCAAATGATTTTATATGCACAACCACGAATACACCGAAAATTCTGGTTGAACAGGCATTTTTGAAAAATTCCAAAAACCGGTGTTTTTTCGGAAATTCAACGTCTATTTAAAGACCCTAACAAATTTGCTTCTTTGTTTGGGTTTATGATTACTTTAGAGCTAGTTATGTGACACCACCAGTGAAGTTATCTGGTCGTTTTGATCGCTGACTCCAAATTATCGTTTACTCAACATTGTTCCGCGAGACTTGACCAGTTTTAATGAAGGGTTTTCGGAGCGTAGAGCTCCTATAAAAAGATTTTCCTGAAAACGTTAGCTATGAAAAATCGCAATGGGCATCCGTAAGAAATAGCAGGATATAAGAAACACGAAAACTAGAAATTCTGATTTTCTGAAATTTTGCATTTTCGTTTTTTTCTGTTGTGTTTCAGCACTTATTAAAAGCTCCACTGTGCAATGCAGCGATGATAACTGTACTTTCTAATGAGAGCACACATTTCTACATTATAAACCAGTTTGAGACGAAATTATAGAAAAATGGGTGAGAAATTTGTTTTCAAAAGTTGCTTCGCCCTCACTTTAGCGGCATTCTTTCATATCCAGGCCTATGTGGATTTATGAGAAGAAATGGGATACGATACTACAGAAAAAGTTTATTCGCGTTTCAGTGAACATTTCTGAAAGCCATGTGGAAGTTTTCTATAGAAAACGGTTCAACTTCGGTTTTGCAAAAAAATAATCATATCAAAGTTCAATATTCTGCACCGACGTCAAACAATTTGTATTTAAGCTTTACCAACGCGCTTGTCACATATGAAGAAAAAGCGGTGGCGATTAAACCTCACAGTGTGGGCGAGAATACCTAAGTGGTCATGAAAAACAGCAACCAAACTCAGCTGCAAAACTATTTTGCTCAGAGGATATTGATCCCAAATCAGTTCATATCATGATAATGAAGCGAAACGCTCGCACACAGGATAGGAATGAGTCAAAGCCTTCGAATACGCGACAAAGAAAATCTCAAACGTGGATGCGAAAATATTCGATTTTTTCGCTGACGGAATTCTGAGCTCAGGGTCCGATCTGGGCTCACTATTGACAGATGACTTTCATTACACTGAAATTCACGAAATCCGTGCTCGCTTACGAAAACACCCGAATAACATTCCTATTCATAGCAAAAACTCATACGCCAAATTTTGTTCGAAATGCAATTCGGAGAGGAAAGATATGTGTGAAAACGACCAACGTTTCACAGAAAACAAAATTTGAAAAATATGAATCACGCTGATCCAGCAACGATTTTTCACGCTAGTACAGATGCGAATATGTAGGTTGTGGCAAATATCATAGCTCCTCTGAATGTGCCCTAGATTCCTGCTGGCATCGATATGCCCTCGTCCGGATAATTGCGGACTTCGCACCTCCAGTTGGACGTGTCAGGGCACTACAACCCGGTGCCAGGAGGAATCTAGGGCACATTCAGAGGAACTTATGATATTCGCCACAATCTACTTCTTCGCATCTTTACATTAGCGTGAAAGAATCGTTGCTGGATCGGCGGATTCATACTTTTTCAATTTTAGTTTTCTGTGAAAACGTTGTTCGTTTTCTGCGCACATCTTTCCTCTCCGAATCACATTTCGAAGAAAAATTTGGTGTATGAGCTTTTTCTATAAATATGAATGTTGCTTGGGTGTTTTTGTGAGCGAGCACGAATTTCGTCGATTTCACTCTAATGACAGCCATTCTGTCAATAGTGAGCCCAGATCGGACCCTGGGCTCAGAATTCCATCAACGAAAAATCGAATATTTTCGCATCCACGTTTGAGATTTTCTTTGTTGCCTATTTAGAGCGACTCATTGCTATTCCTGTGTGTGAGCATTTCACTTCATTATCAAGATATGGACTGATTTGGGATCAATATACTCTGAGGAAAATAGTTTTGAACATGACCAGCCGTGCTTGGTTCCTGTTTTCTTTGACCACTTACATGTAAACTCGTCCACACTGTGAGGTTCAATCGCAATCCTTTTTCTCTTTTATATGTGGCAGTCACGTTGGTAAAGCAAATTTAAACTGTTTGACGTCGGTAAATATTGAACTTTGATATGATTATTTTTGCAAAACCGAAGTTAAATCGTTTTCTATGAAAGCTTCTACATGGGTTTCAGAAATGTTCACTGAAACGCGAATAAACTTTGCTGCAGTATCATAACCCATTTCTTTCTCATAAATCCAGATAAACCTGGATATGAAAGAATTGCCACTAAAGTGAGCGCGAAGCAGTTTTTGAAAACAAATTTCACCCATTTTCTATATTTTGGCCTCAAACTAATTTATAATGTAGAAATGGGTGCCCTCACCAAAAAGCAGAGTTATCATCGCTGCATTGCACAGTGAAGCTTTTTAATAAGTGCTGAAACACAACAGAAAAACAACGAAAAATGCGAAATTTCAAAAAAAAAAATTTTCGTTTTCACGTTTCTTATATTCTGCTATTTTTTGCTGATGCCCGCATGAACTTTTTCATAGCTGACTTCGAGAATCTTTTTTATAGGAGCTATACACTCGAGCACCTCATAAAAACTGGTCACGTCTCGCGGAACAATGTTGAGTAAATGATAATTCGGAAGTCAGCTATCAAAAACGACCAGATAACTCACTGGTGGTGTCACATACCTAGCTCTAAAGTAATCACAAACCAAAACAAAGAAGCAGATCTGTTAGGGTCTCTAAATAGACATTGAATTTCCGAAAAAACTAGTTTTTGAATTTTTTCAAAATGCCCGTTCAGCCAGAAAATTTTTCGGTGTATTCGTGGTTGTGCATATAAATAATTTGAATCATCATTATAACATTTCAACCAGCATAAGCCTGTCTGAGCCGAAAATTGATTTCACTCGGGCTCTGCAGTGCTGTAGTTGTAATTTTCATCCAAAGTATTTTTATTTCCAGCTCGCAGTTTTCTGGGAAAATGTTTTATACACGTTATACCGCATGTTTTGTATAACTTACAATTTTCTTTGACCACAAGCCGTTGTTTTGAAAATGTTTATGAACTTCTGAAGACTCGTCACCCTTTCAGTTCAGGTTTTCGAAAAAATTTCAAAGTTTTCGAAATTTCTTAAAACTTCTCTGGCAGAATCGCAGGGCTGCCTCGAAAGTGTCACAGAAACAGAATCAACCGGAGAAGTCGTTAAACGCGGTAAACCGTTCCTGAATTGGACGCCGCACAAAAACGGCGGCGGCTGCCGCCCGCCGCCGCCTTTTTACCCTCGGCAGCCGACCGCACTGTAGTTTTTCTTACCAAATTTTTTCATGAGTAGGCCCCAATATCGTGTTATCTTCATCACCGGTGAGGCGAAATTCCCTAATCCCTAGTGTGTTCAGCTTCAGCCGCTCACCTCCGGAGAATGACGGTGTGTGAATGAAAACAAACCGCTCTCAATTTCTTTTATACCCTACCCTTTATCAATTGGATATCATCAATTTTGTTTACCGTGAGAATTTTGTGCCGGTGGCAATTTATAATCGTCTCGGTTTTCAGGGTGGCAATACACAGCGGCCTCTGCAATGTTAGTACAGTTCAGACTGATCACTTCTGCTACCATCTTGCTCTCTCACAGCAAATCTAGTCTGTCACGTGCAATCTTGGTTCTATTCTGGGCAGGTGGTTGGCATAGATTTTTTCAAAGAAAGAAATAGAAACTATTATATTAGACGCTTGATACTGGTATCATTGAATAGCTTGGGCCGTATTCGCAAAATACCCGCCGATGGAAGTCGTTGGGAAGCGGAAGGGATGACACCGCGAACGGCAGAGGAACAGATCAACCTATCTTGCACTATGTAAGATGGAAATGCAAGCTCTCATACAAGGGGGCAGTTATTCGGCGGGGCAATGTCGGTTGCCCCTCCCTGGTCATCCAGCGTATAACCGATACTCATCGTCCGTACAACCGCACAGACACGTGGGCGGTTATTCGGCGGGGGCACGTCGGTTGTTCCGCTGGAGCAACTGCGGAGCAACCGATCTTTCACCGCCATTCAACCGATCTGACACCGCAGTGCAACCGAACCAGATTGCCGATCACGCGCTCTTAAATACATCCTGGGTATTCCCGAGTTTGCAGAGGGGACCCCTGGGGCATCCCTAACAGGTCCCCACAATAGACGTGCTCCCGCCGCCACGGTCACCGCTGCGGCGGGTGCACCTCTTTGGAGGGCGCTCCCCCCCCCAAGCCGTGAGGAGCCCCTTCCCTCGGCGACAAAAATTATCCTCCGCCTTATGCCTCTTTCACACTTGCCCGACCGACGTCGGACGACTCGTTATAGAATGTGTAATACCTACCTACCCTACCCTATACATCTTATCTATCTTGACTTTTCAGACTTGATAAAGAGTCGTCCGACGTCGGCCGGCAAACTATGAAAGGGGCTCCACGGTGGATCTTCTGGAAGTTGACTCGAGGCCACCTTCCAGGTCCGGCTCCGAAGAGCCGACCGAGGCACACTCGTGAGATTAGAAGCCTCTCATACCCGTATCATTGTTAATACTTTCGTCAAAACATGTTGACACCCGTCTTTTTGTCTGAGTTACGGAACGTGTCATATATTTGACGGTAGAGCACGTTCCCGCCGTTGCACCGTCAGCCCGTTTTCTACCGCCAAATAACCGTCCCGGTGTTTTGAAATTCCCTGTATCTACGATGCAACCGACAATTCGATTCCTCCCCGTTTTTGCTCCCGCCGTTGCACCGATAAGCCTTTTTCCCCCGCTGAACAACCGTGAGCGTGTCTGAGCTGTGTTACGATTTGATATCACTGCGAAAATATAAAAGTTCCATCGCGAAGCGATGCGGAAAATTCCAGCGATCGCGAAGGAAGCCAAGGAGGCGAGAAATGGCCGCGTGGAGCACGCGTTTTGTACTGAATTTTCATCCCATATTTTCATCTTCAACTTCCCGGCGGGTTGGTGGCGAATATGACCAATACCTTCCCTGTAAATTCTACAGAATTACTATGACTGACACCGCTTTCAACTCGGCATTCATTTTATTTTGCATGAAATCCTCAGTGGCACGTCGATCTAGGATAGTACCGCAATCTGTCTCCTGTCCACTGTAGTCCACCGCAACCTGCCCTGCCGAGATAGTTAGGGCTTACCTTGGTGAAGTTGTCCGGATCACTCCACAGCAAATCTATATGTAATGAAGGATTTGGTGGATCAATAGGACGAACAATATATTTCAGTTGATCCATTGATTTCAGCTAAAATTCACATCGAAGGATAGAACCTGCTGGGTAGCCATATATTTAACCTAATCACCTTGGGTGATAGTCCGCCATGCATGCACAGTATTTTACCCGCTACAAGGCCTGTAAACGGCAGAGCTGCAAAGGCGTCCTGGAACGAAAGCCTTCCTGACCTAGCTATCCTTTGGCAAATCAAATCAAAATTATATGCCGACCTGGAACTGAAGCCATAATCGGGTACTCTGATAGCGCCTATTGCACTCTTCAAAGAACCCGTAGACACGATTGATAGGCGAACATTCATGGTTACCTCGAAGTATGAAAAAATTTCCAGTGTATTTGATCTGAAAGGTGTCTGTTGTGTTTTTTGCGTAGCCCCCGGGGGTAGCGAAATGCGGACCTTGTAGCAGAAAAACAACGCAATGCATTCCAAATTTTGCTGTCCTCTATCCACATAATCGCCCAGAAAAAGATAGTTAACAGCTGGTGGGAATCCCGATTGATCGAACAGTCGCAGAACATCTGAAAACTTTCCAGTACCTTCTGACGGCTTAGAACTATCGCTTTGAACTACATAGGTCTTGGCAAAGGCCTCAGAGTTAACTCTATTTGTAGTCCGGTCCGTCTAAAAGTATACAGTTGCAGACATAGCAGAAGCGGTCGAATGAAGATCAATATGCGCGGAACTCAATGCCACGAGCTTGCCACCTATTGAGCGACAGCGGTCGAGTTGCAGTGAGGTTGATGCACATTAATCTCCAAAGTAAACTCCAAATACCGAGCGGTACCGATTGCCACTAGGACATGAAATAACAGTGCTTGTCTGGGCGAAATTCCGGTCCGCAATTGCGCCTCGACACGCTTTGCGGCCGCACGCTCCCGACTCAGAAGACCTTCCAGCGCAGCAGCCGCCGATCTGCTGACTCTAGGTGGGTTTTGGAAACTGGAAACTAAGAAAAATTGAAGAAAGTTGTATAAAAAAGCCACATCGACTCGGTTTTGGCTCTGGAAACCCGACTGACCCGCAATGCGTGCCGAGACGCAATTGCGGACCGGAACTTGGCCCAGATAAGCACAGTATGATATCAGTTGCATTTGCAACAAGCACGCCCATGGCGATCAATTTTTCCGCAGGGCTTCCGTAATCCTGCGCGTAAATTAAATAGCGCCGGCTGCTTGGCTGCGGACTTTGTCACATATCTTACGGCGATCCACCTAATTTCTGACCAGCTTTACTTTACAGATAGCCATCCAAATATTAGTTGTGGTTCTGTGATTTAGATGGGTAACACGTCTCATTGTCAATATTTAACCTGGTGGGAAGTCACACGCCAAGAAATAGCGGCTGTCGTAAGATATGTGACAAAGTCCGCAGCCATGCTGCCGACGCTATTTAATTTACGCGCAGGATTGCGGTAGCCCTGCGGAAAAAAATGATCGGCATGGGCATGCTTTTGCATTTCTATATCAGACCGACCGGCTGAAACTTTCGAATGAAAGTTGAAAAGCATTTTAGGGGCTGATTAGAGTCCCACCGCTCAAAGGCGTGGCAGCATGTAATGGAGGGGTATCGATCGTGCGGCCTCGAATGATCGATACTGCTTCATTGCCTGCTGCCGCTCCTTTTTTAGTTGGGGCTCTAATCAGCCCCCTATGGCTTTGTGGCAATCAGGACCGCACAGTATTTTGCGTCTAGTGATCTCCAACCAACCGTTTCTGGCTCTATCCTAGAAGGGGGGCGCCCTAGATTTAGTCATAGAAATGAACAGAAAAACTCATAAAAAATGCTTGATTTTGCTGTCAAGCATTGTTGCTATTAAAATTTTATAGAAATATGTCGATTGGCAGCGTTACCGAATGGTGGATCACTTCATTTCTGACCTGAATCCTGTGTGCCCCCCCCGTCTAGGGTAGTGCCCTGAGGCCAAATTCCTCAACGCGTGGGTTTCGGTAGCCGTAAAGGCGTCGGCACATTTGATGATCACCCTGTGCGAGCGGGAGATCGCTAAACTGCCGTGCCCACTTCTAACCCAGCTAAAGGTGCACTCAAAGCAGGTCGCTTCGACTAGTCGCGGCACTGCCAACAGTTACAAAACCCATCGCGTCAACAGATCTTGTACTGAGCCGCGACGGTATGGAACAGTTTGCAGTCTTAGTCGCGATCGCCGAGCGAACAGGGTATTTCATAGCTGATCGAAGCGACCTGCTTGATTTTGTTAAGTCGCTTAGATTAATCGCGTCGCTTCCATGATGGAAGCGACTCGTCTAGTCGAAGCGACTAGTCCGCAATCTTTCGTCGCAACCTTGCGTATGTGGCGCAAAATCGCAGACATCACCGTTCACCAACATAAAAGACGGCACTTGAAAGGGAATAACGTGTATTTACGACACATTTACGATGATAGAGATGAGAAAGTATAATAAGGATACTGAGAAATCCCATTTCATGCAGAGCTTCTAGCAATTAGTTACTTTAGTGGTAGTTTATCAGTCATAGTTTTCGTGGAGACTCCATGGAAATACCTCGACTTCTGAGAGCTGTATCATTCACTCTCCAACTGAATCCTGAGTGCCCCTCCAAACGGTGTCATACCACAAAAAATAAGTAGGAATGCCGAGAAAAATGTTTTTTTTATTCCTGCGGCGCGGGCCGCAATTGTCCGTCTATTCCATGCAAAATTACGTCCACCCGAGCGATTTGAAATAGCTGGACGGAGCGATATCAAATTGCTTCGTCCAGCGATTTTATATCGCTGCAGTATTGTTGATCGCTTCGACTTGAAGTCGAAGCGACCAGCTATGAATGCGGCTTAAGAGACAGGGGCAGGTGAGACACTGCTCGGCTACGGGACGGTTCGCCCTTGCGGGTAATCATCAAAAGTGCCGACGCCTTTACCGCTATCTTAACTCACGCGTTGATGAATTCCGCCCCGTTTCTGCTTCATGTGTAGATGTATGCGTTTTGGTGAGCTAGACTATACCAGTTACATCACCACATCAAAACGACTACAGACAGATGGACTCAATTCTCAGATGAATGCTGCATATCAATTTATGCCCTTGGGGCAATCGGCACCGCTCTTCTCTTCTCTGGGATTTCTCGTGTAGTAAGCCGCAGCCACACGATTATAAATTGGCATCGGCAGAAAATGCTCACGGTAAACAAAATTGATGATACCCAATTGATAAAGGGTAGGGTATAAAAGAAATTGAGAGCGGTGTGTTTTGATTCACACACCATCTTTCTCCGGAGGTGAGCGGCTGAAGCTGAACACACTAGGGATTAGGGAAACAGCCTGTTTAAAGGCATCGTTCGCGCTGGAAATCGATTTTGATTTTTCAGACTCCATTTCATGATTGAGCCCGGTAGACCACAGTGGTAAACTTTGGCGCGTCAAAAACGTTGGGCAATGAGGTTGGAAGGCGTCAAAGTTGAAGATCCGCCACCAATTCTCACCAGTCATCTAGCACTTTTTCCTAGAATGTTGGTGCGACCGTAAGACAACATGAAAAATAGTTACGGCACGAACTCCACATGCAGAAGAACTCCGAAAATGACAGTGACGAGGCCTCCAAAAGCAGAAAAACTTCAAAAAGGATTTTGGCGCGAAATTCAAATTCGTATTTACAAAGTGTTCCGATTCACTTTTCTTTACGAATGAAGGTTTTTCATGGGCCAATTCGACATTTTCGTTCACTAGAGAGGTCAAGTTACACAAAAACATGGAAAAATAATATACGATTTTCTGCGCGTACGATGCCTTTAAGATAACACGATATTGGGGCTTAATCATGGAAAACTCCGATAAGAAAAATTACTCCTCTTCCGTGAGAAGTTTGTGCCGGTGGCAAACTACAAACCTGTGCCGCAGCCTCACCACCGCCCTATTTCTGGAACAACCTACGGCGTTCTTTCGAATCGGACAACCCATCAAGGCGCAAAACTATTCCGGAGGGGGGGAGGACTCGCGAAACTTATAGGATTCATCCATGAAAAAGAAAATTTGTCAGTCTTCAATTAAATCCTACGTGCCCCCCAAACTTGTATTGAACCCCATCAGAGTATGAAATCATGATATTTTGGTACCATCCTAGACACAGAATTATAAAACTCAAACCGCAGATTCCATCCACCGTAACCCAATGGGCATGATAAGAGTAAGGGTGAACACATCTTCATCCTATTCACAGCCGAGATAAAATAGGGGTTGGTGGACACGCTATGCACCAGTAGGGGAAATCACAAGTCTTCCAACTCGACGAGCAACTCGATGTGAAAGTCCTCAGTGCCGCGTTTCAACCGCGCGGTCACACTAAGCCATAAGCCCCTTTCATAGATTGCCAGCCGACGTCGGACGACTCGTTATCAAATTTGATAAATTAAGATAGATAAGATGGGTAGGGTAGACAAATATTACACATTCGATAACGAGTCGTCCGACGTCGGTCGGGCAAGAGTGAAAGAGGCTTTATTCCAAGAATACCGGAAAGAATTCCTCGCATGGAGCATGACATCATTCCAACGACCTACGCTTCATCATGACGATAAATAGATGGAGTTGTTTTCAAATACTGTATCATGATCACTGGGTTACTGTGGATAGAATCTGCGGTTTGAATTTTATAATTCTGTATGCTAGGGGGGGGGGGGGCACCGAGGATTCAGGAAAAAGATGGGCTTGAAACTAGTCGGGTGGGGGGGACACTCGAGAGAATGAAATGATTCATCCATGAAATGGAAATTTTGTGCTGCTATAATATGCCTGATAGCGTTATCAGTCATTGTTTTCTCGGAGACTCCAAGGAAATACTTCGAATTAGGAAAGTGGTATCATTCATTCTCCAACTAAATCGTGAGTTCTCCACCCTAACTAGTTTCTACCCATAAATGAAATGAACCACAGATTGGTAACGCTATAATACAGAGTATTTCGGTACGAAACTAGTAGGGGGGGGTAGGCACTCAGGATTCAGTCGGAGGATGAGTGATACCGTTTTCAATACCATGGAGTCTACACAATAACAATTATTTATAGCGTTATCAGGCATAAGATATCAGCACAAATTTTCATTTTCATAGATGAATCATTCCATTTTCTCGAGTGCCCCCCCCACTAACAAGTTCTAAGCCAGTATTTCTATTCAGTTCCCGAAACAAAATTATTGATAACAGTAACAAGCATCTTTCGCCGGAGTTTTTCTTATTTTTTATGAAAAAATATTCCCCCCCCGTCTAGGATAGAGCCGATATTTGCATTTAATCTCTAATATCGTAAAGCATTTATTGGGTTGTCTAATCCGAAAACATATCCATCACTTTTCAATAGTGAAGTCAGCTCACCCGCATATTGTCCATGAATATCACCACATATCTTTATGGGTGGTTGCACTTCTACAAGCGATGACTGACTCAACAACACCTGCCTGAATCGCTTTACTGGGTATAGCTGGTTAGTAAGATTTCTGTCACTCACCTCGCAATCGTACAGAGATTCATGAGCTCTCCTTCCTTCACACTATTCACTAGTGAATAGCCTGGTGCGGCCACTGTCAATATTCTGATGATGAGATCGTCTACATCGTATCGTGCACATATTCCCTGAGACTTAAATTGGTGTAATCAATTCGAAATCTAAGATTGTAACACTTGAAATACGACACCGATTTGGTCCCTTCCGTGGAACCAGCCCTGAGCCGACCAATCCGTTCCAATCTTTCATGTTCTTTAAACGATTGAGTCATGGAAACTGGACTTCCTTTTTTAGCTCGCGGTTTGGAATGTACACTATCCTGTTTCTTGTCATGCTTGAAACAATATCTTTTGATTGAAAAATTCTACTCATTATCGCTACAGTGTAAATGAATTGGTAGTACCTCTCCCTTACTGGGTGGCGGCTTGGAGGTTGGACTTCCCTTATTGGAGTGCGCTTTGGGATTTGGACTTTTCTGTTTCTTGTCGTGCTTGAAAACGTTCTCTCTTATTCAAGATACGCATACCTAATTCTACTCACTGCTGCAGCACCTCTTCCTTATTAGATGACTTTGGCACCTCTCCCTTACTAGGCGACGGCTTGGAAACTGGACTTCCTTTTTTCGAGTGCGGTTTGGGAATAGGGCTCTCCGGCTTCTTGTCATGCTTGAAAACACTTGGTTATTCGAGGATGCACATAATTCTGCACAAGAGGGTAGACGGACTTGTTGTACCTTGCCGTGCCTTACAGGCGAACGGGCAGCAACTGCTGGCATGCAACGAAGTCAAATGGGCATCACTTGACCAAGCAACTAGGAAATCATTGCGGTGATAAAGCATGGAGAACACTGATAACTCTCTACAAAACAGTAGTCTCTGTTGTCAGCAACGCAGTTCCTTCCGACATATTCGATGTTGAAGTTGCGAAAATGGTTTATTTTGTTGCGAATTGGTGTTCGTCTCCGTCTCAACTCCATCCAGACACCACCTAACGCCACGCGCGAATCGCATTAGCCAACATGCGGCATTTATACTAATGGTGAGCCACAAAGACGCTTCTACAGCTTATCCATTATTAGTCGGCTGACCAACAATACCCGCGCTAAGTTCTGCAAAAACGAGGAGCATTTGCCAAACATGGCAAATAACGTCCGATGATTAAAAAATTTTTGAAGGAGGACTTTCAAGGATTCTGGAAACGCTATCGTATTCAGAGCTCAAAGTCCTACCTACCTAATAATGTGTTTTCTAGACCGAAATTGCAATAAAATCGCTTTGCTATCGGATGAAATGTTTTTGTGGTTGTTTTTCAAAAACGTCGCTTACGGCAAGGTGCGGAGAAACTTTTATCTGTAATTGCACAAAACTGATAAAATAGCAACTCCTATGTAATCTTCGTGAATTAGATTCAGGTGGGACAACTTCGAGATTTATGCAGGTTGGAATTTCGAGCTCCTTCATCTAGCGTTTTAGGTTTTGCGCAATACAAGTCCGACTTTTCAAGAAGTTTCCAAGCGTGTTTATAAGAGATTTTCTTAAATTCTATCTGCAAAAATCTCTGGATTGTCCCACCTGCTTCTGATTCATGAAAATAACATAGAGATTATTTCTTCTATTTTGAGCCGCCACGAGGTTGTTATGGATCTTTATTTTTCTGGCTAACGCGTTTCGGCGTCTGACGCCTTCTTCAGAGCCTTAAAGTGATCCAGTCAATTTAACAAAATTGCACGCTCAAACACCGCGTACGCGTTCAACCGAAGTTGTGATCTGCTTCGGTTGCCGCGCGCAGACGGCGCCGTACCACTCAGAGTCCTCACCTTGCAATCCAACCCAGTGCGTCGACACTTCCGGCCAGCAGTGAGCGAGGGAAATTAAGAATGAGACACTGTCGTACTCGAGGTCACAGACTGGTCGCAATGTGTGCGTATCAAAAATGACAGAGCTGGATATATGGACTGAGTGCAGCTGTTGTTGAAATACACTCCTCCCTTCGATTCATGGCTGGGCCTTTAGTCTGTATCCAAAATGCCTCTAATGTTTTCCGCGGCATGATTTCAGTTTCGCGTTGCAGGATAACTACCTTCACGTTGAAATCTTCTCCACTGTGTCTTCTTACACGGTGTGCACCCAACGGGGTTGATTCACGCGAGCATCTCTTTCCGTCGACGTGCTCACGGATCCGCAGGCAAAGTGGCCGCCCGGACTCACCAATGTAGCTGCCTCCGCACGCCAAGCATGTTATCATATATATCACTCCCGCTTACATGCAGTCGCCTTCTCTACCCGAAATGCAAACCAGGCAATCAGTTGTGGTGCATATACGGTCGTAGATCCGGTTTCTCACAAGTAGACGCTTCAGATTGAATGGTTGAATAGCGATAAGCGTCACGTGGTTTTCCAGGTCCGCTCGCCTCAAGCGGGATCGCACGGCACTAATGAAGTCGTCGGATAAGAATGGCAAGCAGAAAGCAATTTTTCCGGCTTCGTTTTGGTGCCGTGCGATCCTGCCGATGCCGACGACTTCATTAGTGCCGTGCGATCCTGCTTGAGGCGAGCGGACCTGAAACCACGTGACGCTTATCCCTCTTCCACCATTCAATCTAAAGCGTCTACTTGACAGAAACCGGACCTACGACCATATATGCACCACAACTGATTGCCTGGTTTGCCTTTCGGGTAGAGAAGGCGACTGCATGTGTACGCGGGAGTGATATATATGATAACATGCTTGGCGTGCGGAGACAGCTACATTGGTGAGTCCGGGCGGCCACTTTGCCTGCGGATCCGTGAGCACGTCGACGGAAAGAGATGCTCGCGTGAATCAACCCCGTTGGGTGCACACCGTGTAAGAAGACACAATGGAGAAGATTTCAACGTGAAGGTAGTTATCCTGCAACGCGAAACTGAAATCATGCCGCGGAAAACATTAGAGGCATTTTGGATACAGACTAAAGGCCCAGCCATGAATCGAAGGGAGGAGTGTATTTCAACAACAGCTGCACTCAGTCCATTTATCCAGCTCTGTCATTTTTGATACGCACACATTGCGACCAATCTGTGATCTCGAGTACGACAGTGCCTCATTCTTAATTTCCCTCGCTCACTGCTGGCCGGAAGTGTCGACGCACTGCGTTCGATTGTAAGGTGAGGACTCTGAGTGGTACGGCGCCGTCTGCGCGCGGCAACCGAAGCAGATCACAACTTCGGTTGAACGCGTACGCGGTGTTTGAGCGTGCAATTTTGTTAAATTGACCGGATCACTTTAAGGCTCTAAAGAAGGCGTCAGACGCCGAAACGCGTTAGCCAGAAAAATAAAGATCCATAACAACCTCGTGGCGGCTCAAAATAGAAGAAATAGCTCATTACAACAAAATGCCGAGGTTTAAGGACAGTCGGGCGTATACGAAACATAGAGATTGCTCTTCCATTACTTGTACAATTACTACTCAAAATTTCTCCGCACTTTGCCGAGCGCAATGTTTCTGAAAAACGACCGCAGAAACAACTTCGTTCAAAATCAAAGCGACTTTAGGGAACAAAGTGGGCAACTATGTAAAGCGTCTTTCGACCATAACTCGCCTCAAAATGCTCCGTTTTCATTTTCGAAAGGATCAAAATGTCCACTGTGCCACAATCTATCTAACTATATGAGATGAAATCGGAAATTTTCTATGAAAAAGCTTTTTAAGATGCAGTTAGTTATGAATTAGATAATGTTATCACAAGATAACAAGCCCATTCGATCAAAAACAACCATACGCCATCTCTAGCAAGGTCAAAATTAAAATGTAGTTCGCCTCAAATAATAATGTTGCTGCCATATTTCGCAAAATATTTTCGCATGGTTGACTAGATCACGACATGCTCTATATTTGGGCGTTTTCAAAATTGAAAACGGAGCACTTTGAGGCGAGTTGTGGTCGAAGGACGCTTAAGTTGCCCACTTTGCCCATATCGCCCATTTTTCCCCTTGGTTAGCGGCGGTATTGTAGCCGTGAAAACACATCATTAGGTAGGAATTTGAGCTGTGGTTATGATAGCGCTCTCGGAATCCAAAAAAAGTCTTTTTTTTCAAAAAAAGTTACAAGCATCGGACGTTTTTTTGCCAAGTCAAAAGTTTTTCGACATTGACTCTCGTTTTAACAAAACTTAGGGTATTGTTTCGTCAATCACTGGATGGGGGCAGCCGCGACGCTGTTCAGCGCGAAAAATTGTGCGCTGGAAACGGAGGAAGGATGGCTATTGATTGAATAATTTTGCGCCTGATTGCTGAGCTTGGCTTCCTCTTTGAGAGACACTGACGATACGTCTCGCCGTGATTTTAACAATTCCTACTGTAAGCTTGCGATGACATGGGAGTAGAAGTCGACGATCGCCAGCTGAATCAACTTCGCTTCGCTGATTACATTGTTTTCATAGCTCCATCTATCATGCAAGCCGAACGAATGCTGACCAACGTCGACAGCGCGTGTGAAGAGTCGGTATCCAATTGAGTTAAAAGGAAACGATCTTCGTGAAAAGCCGATGGGTCTCTAACGCCCCCATTCATGCTCAATGGAACGACTACCTCTGAATGTTCACGCTACGCGTATCTAGGTCGCGAGTTCAAGATGAAAAACGAATAGTGTTGAAGCTGAGTTAGAGAAAGCGAGCAACTTGGGGAGCTTCCTAAACCGTCGAGGAACACTAAGAAGAACCGCCTCCGTGACCACCTAATCGACTCCACTGTTCCCCTGTTTGGACGTATGCGTGGGAAACCTGATCATTGCAAACAGGATGAAAGTGCCGTCCGCGTCACTCAGCGCGCAATCGAGAAGACGATGCACGGATTGTCACGTTTCACGCAAAAGCGAGGGGTCAGGAGTTCCGAGCTTTGCAGACTGTCGAAAATCAGGGATGCAGTCAAATATGCTATGTCGTCTTCGATTAGGTGGGCCGCACACGTAATGCCTTACGAGGATAACCGTTGGACAAGAGCTGTAACAGATTGTGTACCGCGGGACCTTAGGCGCACCACTGGTCGTCCTCCAACACGATGGTTGGACCTTCTCAGCAAAAGCCTTGCTGAGGAAGGGAGTAAAAGTCTTCGTGTACTTAGAGCGAGTAAGATTTTTGGACCATCTATGGCGCGCGATAAGGACGAATGGAGACGTTACTGACGCCACTCGACTGTGTCGATGATCAGCGGGAGGGCAGACTGGACAGACGGACAGACAGAAGGTTTTGTGGTGAGTCATTGTTATCGCTTAAGTCGTATTTCATCGGGGCATTAGCATCTAAATGCTAGTTCCCGCATTGTTTAGGGTACGAAGTAGGCATAGCGTGCAGTCCCGATCTCTAGGAATTTCCCTAAAGATGTGGCTCTCGTGTGGTAGTTCACTCCTCACACCTCTGATGCATGAGGAGGAGGGTCTTTATGCTGCGAAGCTACGACAGGAAAGGGCAAGAAGCTAATGCGCAGAAAGTCTTAAAGCGAGTTCTTCTTTAAAGTGAAGCGTTTTGTGAGGCTTTTCCGCTCTAACCCTCTACCTCAAAGGCGGCATACACGCTCGTAAACGTATTTGATATTACAACCGAATTGGAATGGTATGGCACCG
Source organism: Aplectana chamaeleonis (assembly GCA_029168955.1). Taxonomy (NCBI): domain Eukaryota; kingdom Metazoa; phylum Nematoda; class Chromadorea; order Rhabditida; family Cosmocercidae; genus Aplectana; species Aplectana chamaeleonis. The sequence continues at coordinate 607,885 of JAPDOI010000056.1, read as the reverse complement.
AACGCAACGCCCGCGCATTTAGAAGCATTCAAAACGACCCACAATGACGCTACAAGAGTGAGAAGTTGGCCCCGCCTCTGTATCTGCAGGCCCCCTGTATTTGCGCCCTCTTCCAAAACAATGGTGCTGGTCCATTTCAACCGTCTTCGATGTGTGTGGCTTACCTATTGTGTCAATTCCACCACCCAAAGACGTCGCCGAAGGTGGAAATGGCCCAGCACCCCTCTTTTGGAGGGGGGGGGGATTTCCTACTCGTGTAGAGTCATTGTGGGTCATTTTTGACGCTTCAAAATGCGTGGACTTTGTGTTCTGTGCCGTACCATTCTTATCTCAATTACGTTTACGAGCGTGTATGCTGCCTTTAAAGGCAGCATACACGCTCGCAAAAGTTGTTGAGATAACTACATTAGCAGGGTCTTACGGGCCCTAGAAGAGCCCTCACGAAGTTGGAAGAGTTGAAAACGAGTTAAAATGACCGTATTTGAGCCGTATTGAGTCACAAAATCATCCTTTCTCCGCCCATCGATACGGGCTCCGCCCCTCAATACAAATGTTCAATGCTCGATTACAGTCATTTTGGCTCATTTTTTACGCTTCTAAAGTCGTAAGCGTTCCAGAAAGGGCCGTACGAGTACAGTTGCGTCGTTATCCCAATAAATTTGTCGCTAGCTCCGCTATTCCAGCCAATGCGGTACAACTCGTCACTTCTGGGCCAATATAGAACGAACCGTTATATCTTCATTTCCGTCGATTTTTTTTCCGGGTTTTTCGTTATCTCTGAATATTAACAGCTTCAGACCTTCGATTCATTCCATAAAATTGATATCATTTTTGAGCGTGTATGCTGCCTTTAATCAAGGGTTCACCTGAGTAAAGACATGAAAAAGACAGCTTCTTCTGCACGTACGATGTCCTCAATCTTCGGCATGAAATTGCATAAGTCCACTAATATGTCAAAGCGGTAACAAAGGACGCAAGAAGTTTTGAATCGAAACTTGCCCTTACTGGTAACTCGATGCCCTGCGAAGGAATACTATGAAAAGTTGTTAACAACATTCTTGGTAAACCTTCTAGTTTCACGTGTACTTGATTTGAAAGTGTCATTGGCTTGTGTGGTGGAGTCGATCGCGCACAGCTACTGGCCGCGTTTTTGAGCTTGGCTTTCAGCCGTTTAGCGATATGAGTATATGGTCTGCCTATGCACGCGGCTGACCCTCGAGCTCTTAAGTGTACCCAATAGTTACAGTCGGCATGGATCTTAGTCATAGTTTGCGCTTCCCATTGAAGGTTGGCGCAAATTCGGTGCACTTATGTTATAGCATATGGCACCGAGTTTGAGCCAACCTTTAATAGGGAAAGCTAATATTACAGGGATCCATGACTGGATTACATGCGATCGACTCTTCCAAAGAAACCTCTGCCGTTATGCGTGTACCAACCTCATTATCGCGTGGCGGTGTGTGACATTCTCCAGTAGCTTCATCAGACGATTTATGATCAGATACATTTCCTTCCTGCGACGTTATCCGTTCCAGCGATTTTCTGGCATCCACACTTGTCCCATCGGCTACTCTAGTCTCACTTGCGGTTGACCGAATATCTGATTTACCTTCATCAGACGCTGATCGACATAGTGGCTTTGTTTCACCAGATCCTCTGTCCGATGGTGTCCTCGACTTTTTCCTTTTACGCGACGGTGACTGATCGACTGTCTGGCTCTCGTTCGACTCTGATCGAGAGGGTGTTCTATCATGTGATGGCTTTTCACCTGATGGGCCAGATTCGTCCGATGCGGTCCGATCAATTGGTTTGAATTCTCCATCTAATGGAGGTTCAGGTTGATCATCCCTCGACATGATCCTGTCTTGATACTCTCTGAAACAAATAGTCTTGTCACGATTATCCTATGAGCCCCATGATCGTAAAACATTAGAAGAAGCAAGGGATGCCAAAATAGTCTCATAAACAAGGTTACATTTGTTTTTTAACATTTTTAGATCAAAAATAAAAGCTGCAATGGAACAGATGCAATGAATTCGAGCTCAGAATGTTACAATGATTGTTCGAATTCATTCTCTACGGATCCAATGTACAGGTATATACTTACACAATTTACTATCGGAAATAATGCACTTTGGTTGTTCACCCTTTCATCGTATTTGGTCTAAAGCATCAACCGGTGCTGATGGTCCCACCGCGATTATCATCGTCCTGCGTGCGGCAACAGCGGCTGACCGCAACTGCGGAGCGAGTTTTCGCTCCGATAAGGAGAGTAGCATACCGAGATATTGATTGGGGGTGGCCCAAGGTGAGGTAATAAAGGCTTTCGAAGCAGTTGAAGTTGGCCCGAGGTGAGATTAGGGGCGAGTGCAGGGTATTGCCTCGGGCCGCCCTGGCCAATTGTCTGAGTAGATAAATCCTTGCGCGAAATTCAACTGTGTTGATTCTTGGAATTAAATAAAAAAAATAAATTGGGGGGGTGACGAAGTGGAGGTGGATTTTTGTGTAAAAAAGGTCTTATTCGAGAAAGTGTTACTTACTTGAATCACTCACTTGGGAATTTCAAAATGTTCAGGGAGGTTACTCTGGGAATTTCCGCCGCGACTCCCCCGCGATTCCTCCGGCTCGGCGTCGGCAGGCAGTCGCGGCAAAAACCTTTCAGGGTATTCATGATGCTGAACAAGATTGTGAGGCTTATTCTACGAAGGAAAATGGTAGGTATGCGGTAGCCAGGTCAAAAATTTCGATTCAACCAAAACCTTATCTTGAGGTCTTGAGGGTTTCTTTCGGGAGCAACGATTCGAATCCTTCGCCCGTTTCGAGGCTTTCGAAAGACTAAGGCTTAGTGCATACTCCTCGCGATGCACGACAGCGACAGTGCATGCCAGCAATATCGACTTTCAGTCGATTTATATCTTAAATACTATGTCGCGTCGCTTTCGAGCGAAGTATGCACTATGCCTAAGGTACAGGCCATAAAACGGCTAATGTCTCACCGCCGAGTGCGTACCACGCGCTGCGCGACCGCACGTGCGTCGGAAGCAGACGAGTTTTGGCCGCCGCGCGAAGAGTTTCGGCCGCCGCGCGGCGGCCGAAACGTCGCGCGGCGGCCAAAACTCGTCTGCTTCCGACGCACGTGCGGTCGCGCAGCGCGTGGTACGCAGTCGACGGTGAGACATTGGCCGTTTTATGGCCTGTAGGTCACAGTAACCAAATGGCATTAAATCTACCGTAGTCTACTATAGTCCAATTTCCAAAATGGAAAAAAGATAATGCGATATTGATAAACACCCCGAAGAACCCTTCGGGCAGAGATTCAGCTAAATCTAGAATGTCGGCCTACTGTGGTTTGAATACCGTAACCTGCCGTATCGTTGCGAAAAACTTGAAATAGACTGACATCAGTGTTAGGCATCGCGAATAACGTCTTGCAAAGCCTAGGTGCAAAAATCTGACCGCTGGTGTTCGAAAAGGACTTTTGAAAGGTTTAAATGGAAAGACACCTTTTATTCGGCTCTCTCAAAACCAGTTAAAGCGCGCTCTACGGTGCACGCTGCGCGGACGCGACGCCCTGAACGCAAAAACTTCTCTTCATTGGAGGATGCTCAGACGGTCGGTGGTACTCGCACGCCGACTTCAAGGTGTCGTGTCTGATGAGCACACCTTGGAGTGAGCGGGATGAGAGACGCAAACCGATAGCCCCCCCCCCCCGAAGCGAGACGGCTCTGTCGATTTTCCCGGACGCATAATCTTTGAACGGAGCTGTTTCCAAAGTCTCCATGGGATTCTGCGTCGAGAAATGTTCTCAATTTGAGAAAAATACGTTCCCAATCTCTCAGCCGATTTCAACTAAGAAGTAACGTTTCTTTCACCAAAAGCAATTAGTTTTTCGTCCATATCCATTTTGTGATTAAAGATAGCCCTCTGGTAAAGGTTGTTGTCGGAATCCTCATAAAATTCTGCATCGAACAGCGTTTTCAGTTTAAAATACGTTCCCCTTCTATCAGCCGATTTCAGTTTATAAAGTGATTTTTTTCGCCTGGAATTATCGGTTTTTCGTCCATAACTTTTTTGTGCTTGGAGATAGTCCTCTGAAAAGATTGTACACGGAATCTTGATGGAATTCTGCGTTGACTAGTGTTTCAAGTTTGGAAAAATATTTTCTCGATCCTTCAGCCTAATTTATTTCACGAAACACAAGTTTTTCGCCTAAACTCTTTAACAGTCAAAGTGAGGGTTTTGTAAAGGTTGTTTTTGAATTCCACATAAAATTCTGCGTCGAATGATATATCGGGGACCTAACTTGGCTTGCCCCATATACCAGCCAGGTCGTTGGAGCCGAGCCCCGTTGTAGGCTCCAGAAGAACTCCGCGTCTCCTACTTACATCATAGAGGTGGGAGCACCCTATGGAGATAACTATGGAGATCGGCTCCAGCGACCTGGCTGGCTTATGAAGCAAGCAAAGTTGGGAACCCGATATGTCATTCGACGCAGAATTTTACGTAGATTAAAAAAAACTACCTTCAACAGAACGCTATCTGCAACGGTTGAAGAGTTATATGCGAAAAATCGGTGTTTCGTAAAATGAACTAGGCTGAAGGATCGAGAAAATACTGTTTTCCAAACTGGAAATACCAGTCGACGCAAATTTCAATCGAAATTTCAAAAACAACCTTCATCATAGGTCTATCTCTAGGCACAGAAAAGTTATGAACGAAAAACCGATAATTTTAGACGAAAAAAATGCACTTTACAAACTGAAGTCGGCTGGTAGAAGGATAACGTATTTTTCGAAACTGAAAACGCTATTTGATGCAGAACTTTATGGGGATTTCAAAAACAACCTTGACCAAAGGTGTATCTTCTAGGGTAAAAAAGTTATGGCCGAAAAACCGGCAGTGACACCCACCCAATCTTGAAAATGACTTGCATGAGCGTTGGGTCACTTTCATTCTTTTCGGGGCGTTTCACCGGTTTTCCCAGTGGTGCAGGTTTCCCACTTCACCTGCCCTGGGGTGAAGGTTGGTGGAGTACATGGCTCCACCCGACGAAGCTATGGGCGCGACGCGGCCTGATGATGGACCGCCGTTTTGATAGATCGCGGCGATCTATCATTACGGCAGCCCACCATCAGGCCGCGCCGCGCTCTGACGGCACTCTGCTCAGTCCATACCGTCGCTTCCATTCTTCAGAGGCTTACCAAAATGAGCCTGTTCCTTCGTCGTCCCGTATCAGATGAGAGTGAGGAGTCAAATGTCGCGCCCGAAGAAGAAGAATGAGCCATACCATATCTAAGGTGAGTTAATGATAATCAACGCCAACGTGGGCACCTGTGAGATCACGATCTGCCGCGATCTGTCGCGATTCAATTGATCATTATCGGGCTGTGCGTTGTCCAAATTGCTCCTCCTAACTGAAATTCTTTCGATGTTTATCATTCCACAGAAAAGCTTGACAATTTTCAGTCCGATCTGCTGAATTTGCATTATGTCGGACGACAACGAGGATGAGCTGCCGCTTATGGAGCGTATTCACGCACTTCTGGAGGACCGTAATAGATACGCTGTGAGTTTCCAATTTCAATATACTAAACTTATCGGATTGAAATTCGCAGGTGCGGAGAGCGGAGCTGGGGGAGGACGGTTTGCGGGGCGGCGTCGGCGCCAGCCGACTGGCAGCAGTGACCGATCTCGCTCAGATAAAAACAGCCCACTTCCCGCCGGCCAAGTCGGGCTAGTCGACTTCGCGCGGCCCCAATTTTGTGGGCGTGGCACAGCGCCCCACTTTCCGCTGACAGAGAGGCTCTACCGTCTTTCCGCGGATTGTCGGCGGGCAGTCGGCTATTCCCGGGGGTCATCGAACACTCACTCATCGATTCCCACATTGGAATCATCATTGCACCACAGACTAGAGTGGAGCCAATGAACAATTGCTGAGCAGAGAACGTTGTGTTGAGACTCTTTCCGAAACCCGCGCTGTGTGCGACGCTGGCCTTGGACAGGTGAACCACTGTCCGTTAATGGCATCTGAGAATGGGAAGGCTGCAAAAAGCAGTGAGTGTAGGAAGCTTCCCCGGAGAAGCTCACTCGTTACTTATCAAATGCAGTTCAAGATGAAATCCCCAGGAGCGGATTTTTCGAATTCTGTTAGGAGAGACCTTTACTTAAAGGGTGATTTTTAAGTGTGCCGCAAACTGTTTTAGGACTGTCTTCTGTCCGTAATCAGATTAGCCGTAAGGCGGTGGCAGAAGGGCCGCAGAGTGCGTGTTCACCGTACACGGGCAGTCAACGAAACAGCGCTGCCGACTGCCCGCGACCGATCTATTGGCCTTCTTCGGGAGGGGTTACGGGACGTCGGCTAGTGATACCGCGGGAAGTGTGATGTCTCTATCTGAGCAGCCGAGTCGCCCCAACAGCGAGATCAATGGCTCCCTGGCCCGTTGATTGGCGATCGGCGGAGATCACACACTCTAGGTCGGAGCCTGTGCGTGGAGAACAATTCTTTCTTTGAGCAAAAAGGGTGACGACTTCCTGTAATAAACCAAACAGCTTCTGAGTTTTTTGAGGTGTTGAAGTCGTTTGTATTTCAGAATCCCGCCTACCCGTGCTTTAAACCCCTTGAAAAATCGGAAAGTTTTTGCACTCATGTCAGAATCTCGCCATCCCGGAGTTCCAACCCCTTAAAAAAATCGGGAAAACTTCGCACTCATGTCAGAATCTCGCCAATCAGGGGTTCCAAATCTTTGAGAGAATCGGAAAGTTTTCGCACTCATGTCAGAATCTCGCCAACCCGGGGTTCCAACCCCTTGAAAAAAATCGGGAAAACTTCGCACTCATGTCAGAATCCTGCCCACCCGGGGTTCCAACTCCTTGAAATAATCGGTAAAACTTCGCACTCATGTCAGAATCTCGCCAATCAGGGGTTCCAAATCTTTGAGAGAATCGGAAAGTTTTCGCACTCATGTCAGAATCTCGCCAACCCGGGGTTCCAACCCCTTGAAAAAAATCGGGAAAACTTCGCACTCATGTCAGAATCCTGCCCACCCGGGGTTCCAACTTCTTGAAATAATCGGTAAAACTTCGCACTCATGTCAGAATCTCGCCAATCAGGGGTTCCAAATCTTTGAGAGAATCGGAAAGTTTTCGCACTCATGTCAGAATCTCGCCAACCCGGGGTTCCAACCCCTTGAAAAAAAATCGGGAAAACTTCGCACTCATGTCAAAATCTCGCCAACCTGGGGTTCCAACCCCTAAAAAATCGGGAAAACTTCGCACTCATGTCAGAATCTCGCCCTGCCGGAGTTCCAACCCCTCGAAAATTGTGCCTTCCCTTGAGAGGACTTCAATCCATCGAAGAACTCGGGTGCTGTCTGCTTTAAAGGCAAGGTCCGGTCAAATTTTGACACTACCGAAATTTGGGTTAAACAGATTGGGCTGGCCTAGCTGAACATCGTCTGAACGTTTCACAAACTCTGACTCCTCAGTTCTGGAGAAAACAGCCTTAAAGTCAGGGATTACGGTATTCACAGCATGATAATTATGGGTGGAATGACCGATAATTACACAGCACTTTTGAAGAATGCGTGGACAACCGCTAAAATATGGACGATGGCCACACTTTTCTGACCTTTTTGGATCATCGGCTAACGGAAGTGGCTGGAATAACTTGAAGAAGACCGGTTTTTACGCAGTTTTCGCATGTTTCTTGGGACTACCTGTAGCAACAGCACCGATTTAGCGGGAAATCTCAAAATCGAAAATCTGCCCGGACCCTGCCTTTAATATAGAAAGTCGTAACCCTTTTTGTTTAGAAACGATTAAGTTCCTCGCATAGACCCTGATCTCGCGTGCGTGATCTCCTCCGGTCGCCAATCAACGAGGGAGCGGGCCATCGGTCTAGTCGTTGGGGCGACTCGGGCAAGAGCGGTAACTGCTGCCAGCCGGCTGGCGCCGGCTCCACCCCGTGCTCCGTCCTCCCCCTGTACCCGGACAGCCGCCGTTGCGACACGCGATGCAAGCGAAACTGTGATGGAAGCACGGGATTCCCGGCACGATCAATTTTCGTTCCAACACGGTAATCTTCGTGTGGCGCGCTGCATTTGCGGACCGGAGTTTATTTATTTATTTAGGGACACAATTAGTATACATCAAAGTATGACAACCAAAGACAAAAATCATCCTGCGATGCGCAACTGTGAGATGGTATGAAATTATATGAAATCAATCAAGAGTTGCACTTCGCTACATCATTTTTTAAGGAACCATGTTTAGCCAAAGAATTGTTATGTCTTCTATTTTGTCGCTTCCATCCCCAGGCTGATTGATCGAGTACACCGAACTCTGAGAAAATTTATTGCGCCAGTTCCGGGAAGGTACCGCGACCCTCGACTGTGCCGCGTTAGTGCCGATACGGCTCCTCATCAGGAGATTGTTGCCGTGTCTTCTGCCTCGACATGGCCGCGATAGTACCGCGGCGGCTCCGCGTTAGAACCGCTCCGGCTCCGCGTGGATGTAGCAGCGAACGTACTGTCCTGTGTGGTAAAACGAACTTGTCGCCGGTTCGATTATCCAACTTTGAAGTTTAATCCATATTTCTATGGGCACAAAAACGGCGGTAACTTTTGTCCTTCTCAGACAGAGGACGTAACAACCGCAGGTGCGTATTTTTGTTACCATAGTTGGGCCCCATTAGTTGAATTATAATTCTTAAACAACTTCATGTGAGATACTCTACTGGAGCTTCGGCGGCACAGTCATGGAGCCGCGGCGGCACTACCACGTCACCGCTACGGCTCCGCGATAGTGCCGCTCCGGTGCCTCTAGGCGCCGAGGCAGCACTATCGCGGAGCCGCAGCGGCAATTTTTCTCAGAAAATGGAAAGACAGAGTCAAGCGTGGTTGCGAAGTTTCGCAACGGGCGGGGGTGGGGTGGGGGGTCGCGAAAATTCCGCACCAAGAATGAAAATTTGGTGAAGATGTTCGAGAAATTCTCGTTATCCTCGGTCACTGAACGGAAGGGTCGTAGCGTTTCTCAGGTTTCAGACGCTTGAGTTCGACCACTTGGGCTCGGACAATTTTATTAATCAAATTTAAACTGCCTAAAAAGGCTCGGAGGGGATCGAAAAAAATTCGGTTTTTCGAAGAAAAATTTTGATGAGGTGGGAAGAGGTCGCTCCGATTTCGAAAAATTACGAAACGCCTTGCTTGACCCTGTGGGAAAATCTTATTAGGGACCACCATAAACACAAACTGGAGTCTTAAAACGGTCTATCGAGGGTTGTGGGGAAGTGAAAAAGAAGCACTTTGGACTTTCAAAGTTTCACTCAATGAACCTGGATAGGTCAGAAACGGCGGAGAAGCACTTTTTCAGGATTTCAGAAATTCAACCGATTTGAGCGCAAAGTTGGTCGAAGAGGTAATTTGGGACGCTGAACAATAATATAATATTCGCATTCAGTTTTCCGGAAGAATACGGTAGGCTACGGTAGGTAAGACGCCATCTATCTACAGTGACTCACCGTAGTCTTCCGAAGAGTCGGAAACAGACCTCATATTTGTTTTCAGCGTGTTGAATAATCCCTGAACAAACTGGGCTGGGAATGCTTCGATTTCTGAAATCCGAAACTGAGTAAACTTTTTTGCCGTTTTTGATCTACTCTGGTGCATTGAGTGAAATGTTGAAACGTCAAATTGTTTCTTTTTATCGCCCTAACAACCCTCAAATGACTACTTTCCCAAACTTCAGTTGTCCCCAGTAAGCTGACTCAATGCGTTACGCGCCGCTTTAACGAGGACATGAAAAAGCGGTTTTCTGTCGCGTACTGTAACCAAGCTGCTCCTACTCGGACACTCGTAGTTGTGTTCCGCCCTGCCACTGTTGTTTCTGTTTGTTTCGGGGCAAACGCCAGGTGTGCCGGGTGGAGAATAAGTGTTTTGAAGAGAATCAAGCGTTAAGGAAAGCGCCGAAGAGCGATGTCTCGGGATAGATGGAATAACGAATGCGGCCTTCGTACGACGGGCGTCTGGCGGAACGCAACTACATATGTGTGTCTATGTATGTAGATTAGTGTCGTCCTGTGTATCCGATCAACAGACTTCATCATCATGAAAACCAAAACTATAATTTGATCTTTATGTGCCATACATACTCATTTTGAAAGTAGTCACATTAACGAGGAACCTAACATAAATGAATTACCGTATTTTCTTTTTTAGAAGTACATGTACATCAGGGATGTGCGTAATAGAAATTTTGTAATTCGTTAGTCGTTAGTCGTTCAATCGGCCAAAACCCTCGTTAGTCGTTAGTCGTTAATCGTTAGTCGTTAAAAATCTAGGCTTTGAAAACAAGCACAGATGAGGCAGAAAAAAACCCCTATGATTAGAAAAAAGGAAGAAATGAAGAAAGGTATGTTTTCCAGAACATTCATGACCATTGAAGACACAAATCACTCCTTGTTAGAGAACCTGGTTCAATTTAGAAACCTAAACATACATAATTAAAGCAATAATTAAAGCATAATTAATTAACGAAAGCCCAATACTCGAGTGTGTTCATCGAGTTTTGTCATTTTTTTGATAAGAAAAGGAACAATGTTTTAAACCAAGAAAATCTTGAACTCTGCTTTTTTCCAGTGCGAGATTTGCTATTCTGCGCTATATGATGTTATTTGAGATCTACCCGATGGTGACAACACGGAGAATTGCACCGAGTTTGCAATGATTGTTCTTTGCTCAGGGTCGCGAGCCGAGCGCTTGCGCGGTTCAGAGCTTGTTCCCTTAGTGGGGGAGAGGTCGGAAGAAATTAGCTCCCGAGTGAAAATTTACTCACTGAGTCTCAGCACCACTTTATGGAAACCCCATATCTCGAATTGATGTCTGGAAATTAAAAGATGGCACCCTTTGCAATCCAATCATCAGATACATTTTCCGTCGTTGGGCAGTTGTGGCCTACAGGCACCGCTCCATACTATCACCTCTGATATTGCCCTCTGAAAAAATCTCCGCTGGAGCCGGTCGTTGTCGCAACCGGTTCAGTGAGCCTACCATAACGTAGCGCGACCGACGCGAAGTCACATAAATGCTGCACCTAACCTTGGGAAACGTGCGGTTGGGGTCATAATGTGGGGGGGGGGGGAATTTCCAGAACTGAGGAGCAGTATCAGTATAAATAATAAATACTGAAGGGTATGGTTATTTTGTACCATCCACCTAGAACAACCAACAGTGCGACATGTATCAATCCTGGTGTATGTTTTAGGTTTGAGCGCGATTTGAATTACTAATGACTTTCTAACGAATTTTGGGATTGCTTACGAAAATATTTTAAATTTCGTTAGTCGTTAGTCGTTAGTCGTAACACCCAAAAAGCTCGTTAGTCGTTAAATTCGTTAGTCGTTAGTCGCAATTACGCTCATCCTTGATGTACATACTTCTAATACTCAGGCCTCCATTTTATATGTGCACATATGTACCAGGTTGTCCAATAATTCTTGTCCGAAAATTTCACCATTTTTAATTTTTTTTCAACTTTATTGAAAAACAAGTCTAATCAACAATGTAATCACCACAGTTATCCACAACAGTGGCCCATCGATTGGGCAGGTCGCCGATGCCCTTCGCCCAGAACTCCGAGGGCTGCGACTCGAAGAAGTCCGCGATTTCGGATTTGAGGTTGTCGCAGTTGGTGAATTTTCTTCCGGCCAAATGGTGCTTCAGCGGGCGGAACAAGTGGTAGTCGGAGGGGGGAGGTTCGGGGAATACGGCATATGGGCAACCGTCTCCCAGCCGAGCGTCGCCAACTTCTGCTGGGTCTCCTTCGCCACGTGGGGGCGCGCGCAGCAGGTTGACCGAGGCCCGTCGGGGACGCTTTTCTCGGATGGCGGCGGCTAGTTTCTCGAGCTGATCGGTGTAGATGGAGGCGGTGACCGTCCTGCCTTGCGGGAGCAGCTCGAAGTACAGCAACACTTCTAAGGAAAATTATAGAATTTTGAAAATTTTCGTACAAGAATTATTGGACAACCTGGTATTAGAGGCGTACTTCAAGTAGAGGCTGTACTTGTAGTTCTCAGCTCTCTCTTTCTGGTGTACTTCTATCAGAGGGGGACTTCTAATAGAGGGTGTATTTCTATTACTCTGCGCAGTTTTTTTCAATTTCCAGTGGGAGATTGTCCGCATTTCCGGCAGAGATTCCCAGTTTAACGATGGAAATTTTTATGTATTGAAATTTCGGACCACAAGCTCGAAAACGTAGCCACTAAGGCCCAACCTAATTGAGGCTTTCCATTCGCTGAAATCATATTTTCAAAACCATTATTCTCACCCTCCCCAAGCCAATTTCTCTCAAAAATTTTATAAGTCTGGTATCGCCTTTGTGGACACATGCCTCATGGGAAGGAGAGAAACCAATCGGAATCGATTTGCTAGGCTTGAAAACAATTCAACCGATCGCCTTTCGAGGCGTCCAGAGTGATTGAAAAAGCGCGGTTCTTGAACGACTTGACAACAGCTCTTCCAGAGGCGAATTCTTTGCGTACACAATCCACTGTGGGTCAAGTGTACCATTTTTGGTTTTTGATTTTCTCGTTGTGTAAACGACTCCTTTGCACGAATGAGCCAATCTTCATAACGCTGGGGAATCTTGGCTTTTTAAGGACCGTTAAAGCCAGCATCTTGGGCCAAAACAAGTAAACTTTCAATGTATAAATCCCAACCAAATATTAGTCCTTGTAAATTACCTAAAAAACTTCGTGCATTTACCGTAATAACAGCAATATCGAGCTCAATTCTGTTTTTTTTTTCTTAGTCATTCGAAGTTCGTTCAAGTTTCATCGGGAGTTATCCCATAAAAGCAATCTTTGACCGAGGAAGAGGTGGCCGAGAGTTTTTTTTGTGAATATTTAAACCTCTCAATATTGAAAAAAAAACATCTCGTGCAGACTAGTCCCTCTTAAATGTCACATGCGAATAGCCAAACACTTACCCGAGCACTAGAGGTCCATTTCGAAGAGAGGTGTACTTTTAAAAGAGGTGTACTTCTAATAGAGGTGTACTTCTATTAGAGGAAATACGGTGAACGGATCTTTAATCTGTTCCTTACAGAGAGAGATTTTCGCTACTGAAAAGGAGATTCACAGGACGGAACAGCAGTTGTGTTCTCAGATGCGGGAAAATGGTGAGTATTGGTGTTTTGCTATTAACTCAATCTGTAGTGACCGAATTTTCAAAAATTCCTCTAACCGCCCTGATTAAGACTCTTTTATACGTCTGAAATTCGGAAAGATCTCGTAACGCCCAAAGTTCTCTGTCTGATTCGGGACATGTGATGGTCCTCGACGGACTTAAAGTATGTCCGAATGAGACTGTCCGCCCGTGAGGTCGGCGTGCGTATTGTGCGGTCGTCGCGATGACATTTTTTCCAGGACACACTTTCGCACGGCCGCAGAAATACTGGGGTAGTACTAGATATCTGTTTGATATTCCTGCCAACCTGTTTACAGGCCTGAGATTTGCCTATGCCACCCTCGCTCAAGGCATGTGTATCGAATCCACACCGCGGGTGTGGCTAAGGAGCAGTTCGGTTAGCAAACGTGGCACGCGCGTCGTCCTTGGGGCGTGTTAACCGAAGGCCCTCGAGAAAAGTTGTTGTTGTTCCATTTTAGCCGTTCCTCCTTATCATTTTCAGCATTGTAGTCATGTTGTTGTTGTGTCGGACGTAGTGTCGGCGTCGGAGTCAATATCGTCATCTCCTATTCCGCTCCGAGAAGCAAACAAAAAAAAACTCTAAAAAAACTTATATAGAAATCGCGGATTCCACTGAAAGAAAGTATGAGAAGCATCGCGTCTAAATAAGTACATCATAAAAAACAGGATCAAAATGCAAAAAAATTATAAAGAGGGTTGGCTAAAATGGAACAACATTTATTTTTTTGGGGGTCCTCGGTTAACGCGCCTTAAGGGCGAAGCGCGCTCAGCGTTTTTCCGTCACGCGCGTCGCGTGCACCAGCCGAACCTTAGCCACACCCGCGCACACGCCACGATCAACACGCATCCCGATCACGAGGGGGACATTCTCATTTGGACAGACTTTACGACCCCCCTTTGCGACCAAATTCTCGGAGAATATCGGAAGTTTCCACGATCCACGCACAAATTTTGCGTGATGCGTGTCGCAACTCTTGGGGTGTTGTGGCTACAGCACTTTCATTCTGCAAGCAGTAGATTTGGAAGGTTACCAGGCTCGTGTCTTACCCTCCAGCGCACGCTTTGCCTAACGCGGCGCGTCGGTGAAGAGTAAATCCTTCTCAGGAATTTCGTTAAGATTGTGATACACGTGGAAGCGAAAACGCAGGCGATTCGCTACACGAGAGATTTGTCTTCTCAAATTCGTCGGTGACGTTCGAAATCGCCCTCAATCTGCATTCGAGAATGCAGAAAGTGGAAAAATGTGGCGGAGAGTCGAGATTGGCCACGTCAGATGACAGATCTTTGGATGAAGAAATGATACACAGCGATACGGATCCAGAAATGGAAGGAGTCGCTGCGTTCGAGGCCGCTGCGGTACGCTTACACTGGCTCTGTTCTTGAGTACACGGAAAATAAAGAGTCTGGAGCGAGTTAACCGTCGAGGTTTTCCATGCAGGATCTTTTTTTTGCGGCGAGAAACTCCTTCATAGGCATGACCATCGTTAGAGGATGTAAGAACGAGAGGGACCGATCGAGTGGAACAGCCTACTGCAATTCGTCCCAGACTCCACGCTTTTCGTGTATTCGAGCACGTCAGTGGCGGGGAAATACTGCCATTTTCCATCCGATTTTCGATTTTCAGAAACGAGATGCAGAGTTGAGAGAGCGCTTCAAGCGTGAGTATGAGGAAAAACACAAGAGTCCGTCATGATCTATCTATTCATACCATTTTAGAGGTGTTATCGTTGCTGCTGTATACATATATGTAGTTACCGTACATTTGTTATAACTGTTTGTTATTAGAACACCTTATGTTTTTGTTACTCGCTGGCTTATTTTCAATGTTTTTTGTTGAATTTAAAGTAAAGTTTGGTCGTGTTGTTTGTGTAACTGTTTCAGTAATATGAAATACGTTGACATTTTTGACACGGTCTTCCGGTTCTGTTTGCTGGATCAATCTCCGTAGTATCTAACAATCGTCCTTAGAGAGATGGACCTCTGCAGAAGTGCCCTATGTCTGTTGGACGTGGATATCCTTCCCAGATGTCTGTTAGAGCGACCAAACTGGAGCCATGGAATGAGATGTAGCAGCTGCTTTGGAAGAAGTTCTGCTCCTATAAGATGAAGGTTAGTGGCCTGCTTGCCGCGTAATAGCCGCCAAATGTTACTTGCCGCGAAATAGCCGAAAAATTATGCTCTCCAGATCAGTATACGACGCATTCCAGAGGCATGATTAAGATGTCAACACCTCCGTCTGTTCAATTACCCAGGTTTGAGGTACCTGGACCTCACTAAGCCTACCAGGTTGTTCAATAAGTTTTGTCGTTCGATGAGACAAATACAATTTTATGGTTCAAAATACACTTTATTATTCAGTATAATCTCCCTGAACATTAATACACGTGCTCCAACGATCCTCCAATCAGTGGATCCCATCCCTGAAGTAAGAATTCGGAAGGTTTGCAAAATGCGCTTCAACAGCCGTTATGACTTCTTCATCTGATGAAAAGCGCTTGTCACGCATAAATTTTTTGAGTTCTGGAAACAAATGAAACAACTTTCTCCAACAGTCATCAAATTGAGCGCGTATTCGAGATGGTCAACAATGTGGTCAGTCCGTGAGAGATGCGGCCCCCTCCTCGACTTCGAAGAATTGTGCCACTATCGGTGGGTCTTAAGAACAACAGGTAGATGAATCTTTGCCGAATTTCATGATTCAGTGATTCTGTTTTCCCGAATATTTCGCAACTCTGAAAAAGTTAGAATTTTTGAGAGGTGGTCAGAGGAAGAGCTGCAGCCTTCAAACCCCACGGCTGCGACCCACTCTGTGATCATCGCAGCGTAAGCCTAACTCTGGTGGCCAATGAGCGAGAACTGCTCTCACAATGAAAGGAAGCGCTTTATTGTCCGACGGCTTCATCGTAGAAGGAGGTGCTGCCATGACATATCTCTCAGAAAAGTCTAAGGGTGTTTATCTCATCAAAAATATATTTGTACAACACCAGGAAGACGTTCTGCTGAGTTCACTCATTGCGGAGAAATCAAATAAGGGTTTGAGCTGGACAACTAAAGGATCAGTGGCACACTTTTATAGAAGAAGATCTACTCTAGCACTCTGGTTTGCTGCAGGGAAAGGTGCTGTTTTAGCGGCATGTTTTCCTGTTGTGCCCTGTTAACTTCTTTGAGTTCAAGGTCGTTTTTTGTTGCTGTTGAAAGCCATCACTCGAAGACGTCGTCTTGTCATGCTCCACATTGGAGCAATATATGTGAACCAACAAGTAAGCCATAGGATGCCCCTAGAAAATGTTACCTTAGTTAGTCAGGCTCGACCAGAAAATTACTAAGCCCGTGCTTCTGCTTGCCGGTTGCATGACCTGCTGTGAGAGGACCGCGTGCTGCAGCGGTTTCGGGGGGTGTGTTCGGCTGCCGAAATCTGAGTTTTGTGCAGGACCTGCTCCTGCGAACAAGTGCTGCGGCACGGTTCGGTATCTGGAGCACGTGCCTCTGCGATATGGTCTGTCAGTGCGGCTGGTTGCTCGAGTTGAACACATATTGGAAAAGCTCGCACGTCATTGAATGACATGGAAAACATATGTTTTTCCGCCTTCTTTCTGCCTTTTTTCTAAAACTGGCTCAAGGAAAGCTGACAATCTTATGAACAAGGGAATTTTCTCTGACTATGCAATCTTCTACCAGAGAATTTATTTCTATTCTCTACTAGTAAGACGTGACGCAGAGCTGTGGGGGCGAGACGCGCGGGATGGAGGCGTTTCTAATTGCTGCTGCTGCATTGAAGCGTTTTTTGATGGTGGGTGGTTCGTATTTAGTCTCGTGTTATTTAAGGAATCCCCGGCTATCAACAAGCCAGTCAGTAGTCGGCAGACGACTTCTCCAGCCATCTGTCTCGTGCTCATCACATATTACGAGCTCTGATTGGGAGCCTCTATTTGATGTGTTATACCAGGTGGTTCAATAAGTTTTGTCGTTCGATAAAAGAGGGCGTTGCTACTAGCCCAGATTTTTTTTTGTTTTGTTTTTCTGCATATGAACGCATGTGAAGTTTCATTTCAATCTGTCAATTCATACTTTGTTTACAAGCCATTTAGTGTTGCCGTGTCACAGCAATGGAAGAATATCGTGCAGCGATGAAATTCTTATTTTCGGAAGGTGTAGCACCAAAAGAAATTCACGAACGACTGTTAAAAGTGTATTATGATTGTTCACCTACAATTAGAACAGTAGAAAGATGGGTTGCTGAATTTAAACGTGGTCGTAGAAGCCTTGAAGACGATCCACGTGAAGGACGTTCAAAAAGCGCATCAGCACCAGAAAACATAGCTAAAATACAGGATATGGTTTGGAAGATCTTCGATTGACTGAGAGAAATTTAGTAGAGGCTCTACACATCTCAATAGGCGTAGTGAGCCATAATTTAAGTGAACTTTGGATTTTAGAAAGCTGTGTGCACAATGGGTGCCGCATTCGCTAACAATGGAACAAAAACACATTCAAATGCGACTTTCTCAGCAACATTTGGAGCGTTTTAAAAAGGATAAAATGGATTCTGTGCGTCGATTCATCATTGTGGATGAGACTTGGGTCTATTCACATGATCCTGAATCAAAACAACAGGCTAAAGAGTGCTGCAAACCTGGTTGTTCGGCTTCGAAACGAGTTCATGTCCGGAAATCGGTCAAGGAGGTTATGGCATCAGTTTTTTTGGGATGCGAAAGGAATTTTGTCTGTGAATTACTTGCAATTTGTTGAAACAATTAATTCTGAATATTAATGCAACCTTTTGGACTAGTTGAAGGAAAAAATTCATGAAAAAAGGACCCGATTTGCAGAAGAAAAAAAATCTCTATTATCAGGACAATGCACCGTGTCACAAGAGCATTTTGACAATGGCTAAAATCCATGAAATAATGTTCGAATTGTTGGAGCATCCACCGTGTTCACCAGATTTGGCCCCCAGCGACTTCCATTTGGTTCCAGAACTCAAAAAAATTATGCGTGGCAAGCGTATTTCATCAAATCAAGAGGTCATAACGGCTGTTGAAGCGTACTTTGCAGACTTTCCGGATTCAGAGATGGGATCCGCAGTTTGGAGCATCGTTAAAGCAAGTGTATTAATGTTCAGGGAGATTATACTGAATAATAAGGTGTATTTTAAACCATAAAGTTGTGTTTTTCTTAGTGAACGACGAAACTTATTGAACAACCTGATATGAGCTTGAAGAGATCTGGTAATCCCAGGAACCATTATTCTTCCTCATGAGGAAGTGTCAACCAATAACTTGGTGAAAGCCCACGATTTCGAGCACTAATGTTTTGAACTATTCGTTCTCTGAAATTTCTTACAAACTGTTGAGAAAATTTCGGACAGGGTCAAATAGACGTAGAACCTCGCAACGGACTGTTTGACCTTGCCTGAGCTACGATTTCCCCCCTTTGATAACAAAGTTTTTGGGAGCTCTTGCGATCACCTCTCCGAATATTCCTCTTTCGAGCCGAAACTCTCACGATTCCCATAAGAAATTGTCATTTTGGGCCGAATTTTTTACCACAATCTCAACACGCGTTGAGAATTTATACAACAGCGCTTCACTCTGGTTTCGTGTAAAGTGTGCCCGAATGAGAATGGCGACCCACGCGGTCGGCGTGCTTGGCAGGCGGCCGTCGCATGTGTCGCCCTCGGACGAGTGTTGGATTTCAACGACGGCCGTCCCCTCTCCCACTGATTGATTGGCGCAGTGCTTGCTGCCAGCCGGTGCCGGCCTCGCTCGTTGTCGATGGCGGTGGGGACTTTTCGCATGCTCGTCCGAGAGCGGCGAACGCGACGGCCGCCCGCCAAGCACGCCGGCCGCGTGGGCAGCCATTCTCATTCGGACGCACCTTACCAAAAATCTTGCATTATATTTGAAAAGCTTCCGGCAAAAAAAGGCAGACCATTCTCAACGCTTTCAATTTGGTAACACTAACACGCGAGTAAGGCGTGGGTAAGAATTGGAAAGTTTCTTTAAAGGCAGTGTTCACGATGAAAATCGTTTTTCTGTTTTACCGCCTATCTTGCAAACGGTCTCATGCTGCTTTCAATGATGTCCCTGGAATCGTACAAGACCCCCTAGAAACGGAGTTACGGCCCCTCAAAATTCAGCTGGGGAAGCATTGTGGACGAGTTTTCCGAGGCTTGTAACACCCTTTTCTTACAGCCGATGTGTGCGAGCTGACTTTAGTAAAGAGAGACGTTGAGAACGAAGGGAAGAACAGGGCTTTTGATCGGAAACCATCGCTCATCTAACCACGAAATCAGGAAAACTGTTAAAGGATGTGGGCGGAGTGGCCCAATGGGTTGGCTGGTCCACGAGATTTTCACCCACTTACCGGCCGTTTTTCGTGCACTTCCGTTCCTAATCTTCTAAGAAGGACCCAAAGCTTACGTTTTGGCAAAAAAACGTGAACCTTTTTCTTCGTGAACACTGCCTTTAAGGACTTCCTGTGATGTTTACACTCTCCGAAAATTGAGTGTTTTGTCGAGTCTCCCGGGCATA
This sequence comes from Aplectana chamaeleonis, assembly GCA_029168955.1. NCBI lineage: Eukaryota > Metazoa > Nematoda > Chromadorea > Rhabditida > Cosmocercidae > Aplectana > Aplectana chamaeleonis. Next base: position 588,150 of record JAPDOI010000056.1, on the reverse strand, counting down.
CATATTCCTTTACTTCATGAACATATCCTCTGCTCCTTTGCTCACCAGTGCGGAGCGAGGGGAGACAGTGAAAAAGTGTGGGGAAAAGCAGATGCGTTATACGCACCCAGACGCAAGCGATAAACGGAAATAAATTTCGCCCCGAAACAGAGGATACCTCCTGCAAAGTGTTAGAAAATAAGATACAATTTCTGGTCTGTACGCCGTCTCTAATTATATACTTTTTCTATCACTTTAAAGTACTTATATGTATAATAATAAGATGTGGAAAAAACGTATTTCGTGGACGGTATTTGAGTGTGGATTACTTCCAAGAAGGTAGGGTCAAGCAGGGTTGCGTCTCGACACAACGGGTGGCGAGGGGGATTAGGCTTGTACGCGCATTACACACCGAGGGGGTAGCACAGAAAAGTTTTACGTTCTGACGCGACGCGTGCGGCGCATATCCGTTCTGTTTACTCCATCGGTGGAGCGCGTTTATCGTAAACTTCGAAAAATTCAGGCGACGATTACAGTGAACGCGCTCTAGCGACGGGGTAAACAGAACGAATTTCTGTCGCGTGTCATTACGCAAAACTCGTCCGAGTTCTTCCCTCACAAGTGGGTAATGCGCCTACAACCCGAGGGATTGAGAGAGTTTGGTGCCAAAATAGCTGCCTTGGAGTCTGACACAACCGCCTGCTGAACCCTGCAGGAAAGGCTCATAGGTCACAGTTGTCAGTACTCAGAGGTGTATCACATCACATTTTTTTTGAAGCTGGGGCAAGGGCTAGAAACAATATAGTGCCACACTCCTTTCTAGAAGCCTTTCGGTGATTCTGACATTCGAAACAGAATGGCTGCTGGCATCATATTTAACCCTAATTCCACTTCCTTACATCCACAGTCTCCAATTCCAGCCGAGCTCTAGTAACCAGCGTGGGTCAGCTGCTGAAGCTAGTTTTCTGTTCTCTTCTTGTGCTATGCTTCTTGTGCTCGGGAAAATTGTCATTTCTTCGGTTTTTTTCGAGATTCGTGCAAAAATAGTGTCTAATCTACTTTTTTTAGGGCTTTGAGTAAATGGCTTATAGTTCCTGAGCTCCATGGTTTGGTTGAGCTGGTTCGGGGGCCAGTGGAAGGGGGTAGTTGAGAATGGGGGAATCATAAGATTTTTTTTGCAGAAGTTCTTAAAGGCAGTGTTCACGAGCAAAAAGTTACCCATTTTCCCCGCAGAAACGTAAGCTTTGGGTCCCTCTAGGAAGAGTAAGGACAGAAGTACATACCACAAAAAACGGCCAGAAAGTGGCGATTGAGCATGTACATTGAGGCGTCTTATTTTTAAAGACTTTTCGGTACAAAAATCAGAAAACTAAGATGGGTCAAGGGGTTACTGTCTCTCGGAACAACGGTGTGGGGACGTAAAAATTTTCAAGAATGTAGAAATTCAGGGAGGAGCGTGAGAATGCTGGCTCTAAAATGGAAAATTTGGAGGATTTTTTTGATGAAAGTGGGATTAAAACTCTCAGAGACTCTTTTCCCCGTAGTGATAATCCCAAAAAAAATCACGGAAAATGTGTAGAATCCTGTTTTTTTTACCTCAAGTTCCGACTTCCAGAAACATCGAAAATTTCACACCTATTGAGGACGGTAAAGTGTACAAAATCTTTTCCAAATTTTAAGAGTCCAGGTGAGGAGAACGTAGCTTCTGCAAATTATGGGACAACGGTCTGCTTGACCCTGAAACAGAGTCGACTGCCTAAAAGTTTTGAAGCTCAAAGCCGTTTCCGGCGTCTAGACGGTTTAAAACCCGCACTTCCCCGAAAGACACCAGACAGGCGTAATTAAACATTTTACAGGTTTCTTTAGGCAGTTTTTTCACTGATATCCGATAGTTTTGTGGAGACTTTCTCTTATTATCCTTTACTTCGTAGAGTTAACTACTCAAAAACACACAACCTTTAGGAGATTTCAGTCGGAACTTATTTTAGAAAATAAAATAAAATTCAAAAAATAAATAAAACTCCAACCAACGGAAACTCATTTGATAACAAGTAAAAAGGAAATAATTCGTGTAGAAAAGATATCGTCTTGGGGAATCGAAACGCTGTATCTCACTCTTTACTCTAAATCCTAAATCTTTTTATTTATTCTACTTCGTATGTTTCATATGTACAATACCGCCGCTATGCAAGGATAAAAATGGGCGAAATGGGCAAGGTGGGCACCTAAAGCGTCTTTCGACCCCAACTCGCCTTAAAGTGCTCCGTTTTCAGTTTCGAAAGGACCAAAATGTTCACCGTGCTACGATCTATCTAACTATATGAGACAAAATTGAAATTTACCCATGAAAACGGTCCTTTAAGATGGAGTTAGGTATGAATTCGATAATGTTATCACAAGATAATGAGCCCATTTGATCAAAAACAATCGTACGCGATCTCTAGCATGGTCAAACTGAAAAAGTATTTCGTCTTGGAAAATAATGCTGCTCCCGAATTTCGCAAAATATTTTCACACGCTTGACTAGATCAAGACATGCTGTACAGTTCGGCGTTTTCGAAATTGAAAACGGAGCACTTTGAGGCGAGTTGTGATAGAAAGACGCTTCAGTTGCCCACTTTGCCCATTTTTTTCCCTTGGGTAGCGGCGGGATTGTAGTCGAATGACACCGGTTCTCCCTTTCGTTGTCTTGTTGGAATTCTACGTCAAACGGGCCCCGTATTGAACCCATTGCTGTGGATTTCCCCACAAAATTCGTCGCCGTCGGCATCGAATGTTGGTGGTTTGCCTGCTGTTAGCCTCTTTTTCCCTCGAAGTTGGTTGTCGAAGTGTGTTGGCATCGTCGTCGACGACGTCGTCATGTTCCTTCCAGTTCTGCCGCCTCCTCTCTTCTAACACTATAATCGATAGGTCTGAAGCGGACGCTTCTGTCCTAGCCTCCATCTCAAGGCCGCTTCCATCAGTCGCATCTCTTCGTCGCTTTTCTCCAGAGCTTCGGACCAGCCCGGCCCCATCGCGAATCCGTCTGCGCCCTCCACCCGCATATACGGGCCGAATCCGGCTCCCTCGTCGGCTTCCGGATCCCTCCGGGGACCGCTGGCCGAGGATCCTCATCGTACTTGAGTCGATATGTTTGGCCTGATATCGCCATTATTTTTCCTTGTCTTTGCGATGTTTGCCCGTCCGCGTCCGTCCGCGTCCCGACATCCACCAGTTGCAGCTGAAATTCTGCCCAGTTTCGTTCCTGACGCGCTTGCTTGTGTAGTACGACTTTCGACTAGGCTACCGTAGCCTTACCTCCAGACACCTGTGATTGGCCGCTCTGAGCACTCATTATAATTGGCCGCTGAGTGGAAACGGTAGCCTTGCACGTTATTGTTAATTATAGATTCGCCTACGAATGTTTTCGAGGAAGTCTCTTATATTTTGGGCTGCATACGGCTCTTTTTTCTCTCTTTTGAAAGACTGCCAATACATATGTAGATTTCCAAGAACATTATAAAATCTTGCGAAGGAAGGCCTCTTTACAAGTGTATCGGATTTTTAAAGGTTTATCCACGACAAATAGAAGTGTTCTAATGAAGGCATACAAAAATTTGTCAGACCTATAGTTAAAAGTGGAGTCACGATCTCGAATCCATATAAAAGGAGGGATAACGAGGTTTTAGAAAGGGTTCAGAACAACTACACTAGGAAACTTTTGATTCGTACAGAAGGATTTAATTATTCATTGATACCGTACCGTGTGCTAAGATGAGAAACACAATTCTCAATCTAAGCTCGTTAGAATCTCGTCGAAAGCTAAGAGACGCGTGTATGGTATTCAAACTTTTATCTGGACAGCTTGGTGTTAGAGTGTCCCGATTCTACAGTTTGATACAATCGAGAACCAGGGGAGGACAGGTCAAGATCTCATTTTCAATGCCTAGAACCAATTTGAGGAGGCACTTGTTTACATGCAGGGCAGGCTTAATCTATTTGAAGCTGAAGTATATGTACCGCCTTACCAAATATGCTTACATACGGTTCGTTCAAACGTGTGGCTGTTACGAAGTTATTGAGTTTTTAGATATGTATTAGGGTTGTTCTACACAATCATTGTAGTGTTTTATCCCACGCTTGTCTTACATAGCGTAATAAATGAAATATAATATGTCCTGCGTAAACAATTTCTGTTTCTCTGGTAAAAATTTTCGATCTTTTTCTCTAGTTTCAGGTGATTGGACCTTTTGGTGATTGGACTACATTCAGAATTTTTTTTTGTTTTCAAAATACCCATTTTCTTCAAAATAGTGTTTCTCTACCTATTATTTAGCCCTAAATGAGTCTTCGAATTTCATTCTGACTTAAATCTTCATCACTTGAATATACGAGTTTTGGAAAAAATTAGCTTTGACTTGGTCGTCAGGTCCAAATCAGTGTGGGGCTGTATTCATCAATTGTAAATCCATGGGTGAGGAGGCCAAGATGACGAGATGAAGATGTTCAGTATAGGGAAGTGTAGACTCTTGAGTAAAACTTGCCCTTAATCCATCGGTTTACAATTGACGAATCCGGTCTCTAAATGTCATTGGTATGTAAACTGCCGGTTTACTCGAAAACTCTATTGTTTTGCAATACAAAGTTTCAATTTGTGCCAAAGCTCGAGTATTCGAAAGTTTCTGAATCGCGCAGAAGTTCTGAATTTTTTGAAAATTCTTAGATTCGGCTTTTTCAATTATTCAATTATTCAGTTTTTTCGAGTTTCGAGTTATTATAGTAATCGGTGAATAGGGAAAACTCGTCTGGCATTTTTTCGAAAAATCCAAATTCCTAGCTATCTGAGGAGTGCATATTCCGTGTTATTCGCCAACTTGATCATTCAAAAGTTCCAAAAACGAGTCGCACGGCGACTTCTGTCCCATCAGGAGTGGCTAGTTACTTATCAAGGACGGTCTTAAGAAATCTCGGGTATAATTTTTTGAAAAAGTCAAAAAAATTTCCCTCATGGGTCTACAGTAAAGCAGAAGAAAAATGACATAAAAGGGTTTTAGCAAGTTTTGGTAATTCCAGTGCATAAGGTTTCTCTGGGAAAAAAATTAAGCATGCGGGTGTATTTAAGCTTTTCAAACCTTTGATGATAAAATTAAATTGCGAATTTATCTCAGGAGCATAGGATTTAAAAAAAATCGATTTCCCTAATTTTTATGAAATGTTGAAAAACAAGAGCGATAATTGACGAAGAAATGCTATTGGCCATTATACTTATGTAACTGTGAAGCTTTGAGACCGAAACTTCTCGGATAAGGCTGAAAAGACCGAAGTTGCAAAATCACGAAATCCGCTAAAAATCGATAATTAGGATCCGTCCGAAATTTCCACGAACGCTATCATCTAGTTCTAAGGCGTATTCAAATATTTTGTCAACTCTAGCAGGTTTGGTGGTTGGCCTCAAAGTACGTATATAGAAGCTCTCAAAGATGCTCTGTACTCAAGGTCATCATTGATATAGCGCATGTATTTTGCAAATGAGTAGGCTTTGGTTCAAGTGGAGGGCAGCTTCAGGTAGAAATAAAATTTGTGCTTTTGTTCGGTATACCGCACTTGGTCTAAGGACCGACGCTGAAAGGTTCGAAAATCATCGAAGTCAACAAGGCGGAAAACTTTCTCTTATACCTAATACAATTTCTCTGCGAAATCTGTGAATTTACGTTTTTCCATGTAGAATTTCGTGATCCTCCTGAATGAAACTCTAACTACAGACGTCGTATGCGTATGAGAGTGTGTTTTCGCACGCGGGGCTCCTCTGTCTGGATGTGATGCTAGAATTTGATTTGAAACGAGCTTGAAATGGCGGAAACGACACACTTCTCTTCCCGTTCCTTATCACGTAGCATGTGATCTTGACGAAAAGAATCGTAGCTCGAATAGATGAGATGGAGAACGACAAGAACTGCTGAAATTCGATTTCTAAACTTTTTTGAGCTCTGCCTGGTCATCGTTAGCGCCTCAACGTGTCGCTTGTTGTCGCCAATTGTCACACTCCTCATTTCCTGTATCCTAACTTCGATTTCCGTCAAAAAAGTATCTGGATCCTGTTCGTTGGATGTCTCATAATGCTGCTTGTTATCAACTGCTGACGCTGATCACTGTTTAACTTGGCTTTGCTGGTTCACCTTGCCACTCCTTTCCCCTTTATATTGTATGCCCGAAAATGCCTCCCATCGTCGCCTGCTGTCGCTCACTGTCACGTGACCTCGAGCATATTATCATCCTTTTTCTTTTATTTCTTTTTCAACCATTGGAAATTAAAATCCCGTAGTGTTCTCTATTTCGCCAGTTGTCCCGCTCCACAGTTGCTTTTTAATTTCAGGATTTTCGTTCAGGATGTATCTGGTGTTGTGACCTATCTTCTCCCTCGGTGATCGGAATTTTCTGAAAATGGACGGAAATGTTGCGAATTTGCTCTCGTATTCTGAAAATTTAGCTTAAAATTCTGACGATCCCATGCCCAACCTTACAAATTTTCATTTTCAGGGTCAAAGTTTTTACGAACCCTCACCCACCCCTCGTTGTGCCCGATCGCAACCTCGCTGGACCCTAGTTCCCGCTCGCTGTCGCCAGATGCTGCAAGGTTTAGCTCTTCGATTGGAAGCCTAGCCGCACTTCTAGTTACCCTTCTACGTTTCTCTGAAGTCTGAAGTTATTCCTGCTTAGGCCCTGCGGATACTTTCCGGTACGGGTGATAGCGACAATGCAGAATATTTATATCGATTTCCGGTCGATATTGCTGATTAACACTATATCGCGTCGCTCGTCGCTGGAAGCATACACTAGGTCTCAAAGTCACTGAACGTTGCTTCACACGAGCAAAGGATTTTCCCTCTCCCTACATTTCCCCTACAACTGAAACAGTTGAGAACCCTGTAGCATAGTCTGATGTCGCCGTTTTGTTTTCCATCCGTTCATGCGTCTACATTATGCTCCTTCATTTTCTCACAATGCCGCTCGTTGTCGCCTGCTTTCGTCCTCTTGGTCGAACTTTTGTTCATAGTTCATTTGGGCTGAGATTCATTGGCGGCAGAGCATGGATTACACCCAGCCAGAACTAAAGGTGTAGAGTTGAGTGTAACTCATGGTTTGCCACCAATGAATCTCAGTCCTACATTAGTTTGTTTCAAAAATTGCAGGATGCCTCTCTTTGTCGCTCACTATCTCTCCATCCGCTTTCCCGCCTAAGACTGTCTCACGTTCTTCCGATTAACGCTCTTCCGATTAACGCCGCAAGGAAATCGACGCAGTACATCAACACTTGACACGAGGGAGGTGCCAGCATCTCCTAACGCCATCTCAAGCAGCAATGGAAAGTCGACTTCGTCTTCTCGGGCATATACTAAGAAGAACGCCGGATCGTCTCGTACAACACGCTTTAAGAATGCTTCCAAATCCTGTCTGGAAACGGCCACCTGGGCGTTGGCGAAAGTTCTGGACGGATGTGGTTAAAGAGGATTTGAAGTCACTCGGCATAGAAAGACAGTCCAGGCGCGATGTTTCGTTTCGCAGAAAATGGAATAGTGACAGCTGGATGGAATGTGTTCAAATTGTGGCTGAAGACCGTGAAAAATGGACACGGCTGACTACTAGGACGGCACACCTCGGTGAAGATGCGGAATGACCGCGTCAGGCGAAAGCGAAAGCGAACCGATTAAAGGCATCATACACGTTCAAAAATGATATCAATTTTATGGAATGAATCGAAGGTCTGAAGCTGTTAATATTCAGAGATAACGAAAAAACCGGAAGAAAATCGACTGAAATGAAGCTATAACGGTTCCTTCTATATTGGCCCAGATGTGGACGAGTTTTACCGCATTGGCTGAAATAGCGGAGCTAGCGACAAATATGTTGGGATAACGACGCTATTGTACTCGTATGGCCCTTTCTGGAACTCTTACGACCTTAGAAGCGTAAAAAATGAGCCAAAACGACCGTAATCGAGCCTTGAACATTTGTATTGAAGGGCGGAGCCCGTATCGGTGGGCGGAGAAAGGATGATTTTGTGACTCAATACGGCTCAAATACGGTCAATTTAACTCGTTTTTGAGGCTTCCAATTTCGTGAGGGCTCTTCTAGGGCCCTCAAGATCCCACTAATGTAGTTATCTCAACAACTTTTTTGAGCGTGTCTGCTGCCTTTAAGTCAAGTCAAGTCAACGCCCCAACTCTTGTTGTTTAGGGTCCTGTGCTGTCCCTCGTCACCTGGGCTGGGATTCATGAAAGACAAACCAGGGTTACGGCAGGGCTAGCTGGAGAAACCGGCATTCACGAAAAATCCGGTTTGGTTACGGCTGGGCTACGATGGGGCTACGCGTAACCGCACCTCGGGGCTGGGGTTAACCGCGGTTAGCAGTGGATTTAGGGCTTAGTCGTCTGATTAATAACGTATTGTGTTAGTGCACAATATTGAAGCCCGAGGAAATTCCGATCTAGTGAATCAAAAACGAAGGTGGTCTGACTAAAATAAAGTTACATCTCGATGATGTGGACCACGTGCAAAAATTATCCCAAAACTTTTTGCAGTTACACAAGAAAAAAACAGATATCTTCAAGGTAAAATGAAAAGACAGGAATGCTACTCGTTCACGTCTGCCACTTTATAGGCCCGTTCGTCATAATATGCTCCTCTTGATAACAACAAAAATCTCACAATCATCCACCTCGTCTGCAATTTTTATGTTGCCCACGACTAACTAAGATCTCAACGTCTGTACTTCACGCTCTCGCTCTCATCTTTATTTTATCGCACATTGTTGTTCTTTGTGTACCTACTTTTTCCCTAACTCTTGTCTTCCATGCGCTGAACATTTACCGATCGGCTTTCGCTGGGGTTTTCCGCCAATTTGGCTCAAATCCTCTCATTTTTCAGAATTTTATCTCAACATGTTTTTGTCAGTTTTCCTTTTTTAATACCCTAACTTGGTACTGTGATGCCACATCCTCTTGGACAGCCTGGGTTTTCGTGGTACGTTACCGAATCCCCACTTGCCATAACTTGTATGATTTGGCTTCTTTTCACATTTATGACTTTTCCTCATCCATTCTTCTCGAAATGTCCTCTTGGATTTTCCATTTTATGCTTTTTCTGTGATCTGCCTTCTCGCTGCGTCCAGTTAGAACTTCTGTTTTTCCTCTTACGCTTTGAGCTTTTTTCTACGCGATTTTTTCTAGGAAATCACTTTATTTTGCTCCTCTAGAGATTTCAGAATAACAAAAAGAAAAACCAATAAAGGGATCTCCAGAGAAATTGAGATGGGAAAACTCAGAACCCGAGCGAAAAGAGGGAAAAATTGATGTAAAAAATTCAACGAGAGGACACAGCTGGTTCCTGCAGCAACGGCAAAACGTCGTGGGAATTTTTTTTTAAAATTAGAGGGGCGTTTCGAAGGAAAACCAAAGATGAGAAAGCTTGAAATCTTATACGAGCTAAATTGGAATTTAAAATCTCACCAACAGGCTTACTGTCGATCTTTAGCGAGCGGTACCGCAGTATATACTTTAAAAAAAAACAAAAAAAACGAGTTCAAAAAATTGGAAAAAATTAAAAATCTTGAAATCGAGAAAAAGTCTCGCCGAATTGATAAAAGTACTCTACTGAAAAGCCTGCGATTAATTGCAGATACTAATGCGCATGGGAGACAAAAATCAGAAATGAAAAAAAAACAAGCGAAAACGACATTCATGTACAATAAAAAGTAAAGTAATCTGGGAAATACGACACGAGAGTAATCTGAGAAATAGGATACAAGAGTAATCTGGGAAATACGACACGAGTCCCATTAATGATTGTCCCCCATCGAGATTCTTGGCGTCAATTGAGTGGCAAGTACGTGTTCACGGTCTGGTTGGCCGCTCAACCACGGTGGAGAGGTGGTGAATGCCGGTTTCCGGTTCGCCTTGCTGTCGCCAATACATGCCAGAATTTCTGAAATCCTGCTCGTCGTCGTTTGCCTTTAAAGGCACAGTCCAACCTCGGAATCGTTTCTCTGTTTTTCTGCATATATAGAAAACAGCCCCACATTGATTCCAATAATGTCTCTGAAATCGTACAAAACCCTCTAGGAACGAAGTTATGGCCCCTCAAAAATTGAGGTACGGAAGCATGGTGGACGAGTTGTCCGTGGCTTGTAACTTCCGTCATTTGCAACCGATGTATGCGAGCCGACCTGAATGGATAGAGAGGCTGAGAATGAAGGGAAGAACGGGGGTAATGGTCGGAAAGAATCGCTCATCTCGCTGCTATTGAGCTCGAAAAATGGTAAAAGGGGCGTGCCAAAGTGGCTTCCCGAGGTGGGCGGCCCAGGGTGGCTTCTTCCTATATCTCGCTTATTCGGCGGAATTGAGGACTCGCATTTCGCAGGGGCTATATAAGGTGGGTGAATTTCACAATCAGGTGAAAGTCTCAGATTTCATCCCAGAGCTTGGACTGTGCCTTTAACGCGAATTCGATGCCTTTGCCTTTGCTTTCTTCTTGATTTGCGGGTTTTAAATTGCCCTTTCGCATTTTCCACGAACTATAGGTTTACATCCTTTAATGATTTTCAAAATGTTGTATAACGTTTTTTTGCGCGGACGATGCGTTTAATTCACGGCTAGAATTGATCTAGATTAAATTCTGAGCTCTCATACCCTCACTAATTTTTGTCGCTCGCTGTCGTTTACCACCCGCGGACTATCTCCTGTACTTTGATTTTTTCTTCTGTACTTCCTATTCAGTTTGGTACTGTGTCATTCGCTGGCGCCTTTTGCTTGTTGCTTAATACAAATTCGATTTCCGCCTGTTCCGCTCATAGTTTACCCTGAGTTGTTATTTTTGTTGAATTTTTAGCGTGTCACGCACTGTAGCGTTTAGTCGCTAACTTTCGTCGCCCATCGCTCTCTGTCCGCCGACTTTCTAACCTTTTCTTTTCTGTAACTCCTCCCATTTGATTAGCTGATGTTGTTTTGTGGCCTGTTGTCGGCCACTGTCGCCAGCCATTGCATTTTAACAACTGGAATATTTCGTTTTTTAATGCCGAGATCTTTCCGGGATATTTTCATCCGTACACAGTGATGTCGCCGGTTGTCGCGCCTTGTCGCTAGCTTCTGCCTGTAGCCAACCACTGTGCCCTCGAATTTTTACTCAAGTCGTTTTCTGTCTGTGAATATTCAGCGATGGTATCAGCTATCAATGATTATCGATCACTGTCGCCTCTGATTTCCCATGTGTACTCGGAGTTTGTCCTATTTTATCGTTTATCAATACATCATCATGCCGCCTATCACCGATTACTGTCGCCATCTAGCATTTTTCATTGTCTTCCGCTCGTCTTTCTGTCACTGTACCCAGATATTTGCACTGAAGTGTTTTGATCTACAGAGTGTATCTCGCTTAGTGTCGCCAACTGTTTCTAATTGTGTGCTTGTCGAGAATCACCGTTTGCTTCCTACTATGGCCGTCACGGTTTTTAATGCTCTTTTTCACTCAGATTTAGTCTAAATTTGTTCATGATGAAAACGGCCTATTGTCGCCTGCTGTCGCGGACTATCGCCCACAGCCTGGCGCTCACTGTCGCCAGCTTGCCCTTGTTGACACTTACGTGCTGCTTGTTTACTCTTAGTTTCAAATAGATCCTCAGATTTAGTCTAAATTTGTTCATCATGAAAACGGCCTATTGTCGCCTGCTGTAGCGCACTATCGCCCACAGCCTGTCGCTTACTGTCGCCAGCTTGCCCTTTTTAACACTTACGTGCTGCTTTTTTACTCACAGTTTCAATTAGATTCTCAGATTTAGTCTAAGTTTGTTCATCATGAAAACGGCCTATTGTCGCTTGCTGTCGCGCACTATCGCCCACATCCTGTCGCTCACTGTCGCCAGCTTGCCCTTGTTGACACTTACGTGCTGCTTGTTTACTCTAAGTTTCAATAAGATCCTCAGATTTAGTCTAAATTTGTTCATGATGAAAACGGCCTATTGTCGCCTGCTGTAGCGCACTATCGCCCACAGCCTGTCGCTTACTGTCGCCAGCTTGCCCTTTTTAACACTTACGTGCTGCTTTTTTACTCACAGTTTCAATTAGATTCTCAGATTTAGTCTAAATTTGTTCATCATGAAAACGGCCTATTGTCGCCTGCTGTCGCGCACTATCGCCCACATCCTGTCGCTCACTGTCGCCAGCTTGCCCTTGTTGACACTTACGTGCTGCTTGTTTACTCTAAGTTTCAATAAGATCCTCAGATTTAGTCTAAATTTGTTCATCATGAAAACGGCCTATTGTCGCCTGCTGTCGCTCACTATCGCCCACATCCTGTCGCTCACTGTCGCCAGCTTGCCCTTGTTGACTTTTCCGTGCTGCTTGTTTACTCTAAGTTTCAATTATATCCTCAGATTTAGTCTAAATTTGTTCATCATGAAAACGGCCTATTGTCGCCTGCTGTCGCGCACTATCGCCCACAGCCTGTCGCTTACTGTCGCCAGCTTGCCCTTTTTAACACTTACGTGCTGCTTGTTTACTCACAGTTTCAATTAGATTCTCAGATTTAGTCTAAATTTGTTCATCATGAAAACGGCCTATTGCCGCCTGCTGTCGCGCACTATCGCCCACATCCTGTCGCTCACTGTCGCCAGCTTGCCCTTGTTGACTTTTCCGTGCTGCTTGTTTACTCTAAGTTTCAATTATATCCTCAGATTTAGTCTAAATTTGTTCATCATGAAAACGGCCTATTGTCGCCTGCTGTCGCGCACTATCGCCCACAGCCTGTCGCTTACTGTCGCCAGGTTGCCCTTGTTGACACTTACGTGCTGCTTGTTTACTCTAAGTTTCAATAAGATCCTCAGATTTAGTCTAAATTTGTTCATCATGAAAACGGCCTATTGTCGCCTGCTGTCGCTCACTATCGCCCACATCCTGTCGCTCACTGTCGCCAGCTTGCCCTTGTTGACTTTTCCGTGCTGCTTGTTTACTCTAAGTTTCAATTATATCCTCAGATTTAGTCTAAATTTGTTCATCATGAAAACGGCTTATTGTCGCCTGCTATCGCGCACTATCGCCCACAGCCTGTCGCTCATTGACGCCAGCTTGTCCGTGTTGACACTTAAGTGCTGCTTGTTTACTCTAAGTTTCAATTAGATCCTCAGATCTAGTCTGAATTTTTTCATCATGAAAACGGCCTATTGTCGCCTGCTGTCGCGCACTATCGCCCACAGCCTGTCGCTTACTGTCGCCAGCTTGCCCTTGTTGACACTTACGTGCTGCTTGTTTACTCTCAGTCTCAATTAAATCCTCAGGTTTAGTCTAAATTTGTTCATCATGAAAACGACCTATTGTCGCCTGCTGTCGCGCACTATCGCCCACAGCCTGTCGCTCGCTGTCGCCAGCTTCCTCTCATAAACTTCTACGTGCTGCTTGTTTAATTCCCGTTTCAATTAGATTCTCCCAGGTGCTTTCATTCTTATTTGATCTCCTCACTCCAGATTTCTCCTATGTTTTTCTTCACCGATTTTAACGTCAGTCTTTCTCGCACGGTGTCGACTAATTTCGCTACCTTTGAATTTGGAACATTCACTCTATCCCTGTTTGTTTCACCCACTGTTTTATTCGGATGAATTCCGGGATCATACTTTCCGCTACGCGCGACAGCGGCAGTACATATAAATAAAGCATATCGATTTTTTGTCATTATTGATGATGACCATTGCGTCGCGCCGCTCTCCGCGAGAAGTATGGGCTCGGACTAATTCTTCTGCTCTACCGTTCTATATTGTTCATCAACGTCACCAACCGTCGCTATTTTTGGCCGATTTACTGTTGTTTCGTCCCTATTTGCTTCACGGCTTGTTTCTAGAATTTCTCTGCTAATTGTCGGTAGTGTCATCTATTGTCGCCCAGTGTCGCCCACTGTCGCCAGCTTCAAGTTATCGACACCTTTTTCCGCCAACAATTCGTCTTGCCCAGTGACCACTGGTGTCGCTAAATGTCTTCAACCGTCTGCATTCAGGAAACTTTTTTGATGCACTCTAAATCGCGTCCGACATTTTTCGTTAGTGTTCAGCAGTGTGATTCATTGTCGCTTGGTGTCGCGCGCCTTCGCCAGTTGTTGTTTGTCCACACCATCAAATTCTTTGCGTTTCCTTCTAGCCAAACTACTTTCATATATTCTTTCTCCTCAGTGTTCGATGGTATGAAGCAATGTCGCCATGTTTCTCCAGTGCTCATATTTGATTAATTTTTTCGTGCTTTCTGTTTCCTTTTTTGTTTGTTGATGTTAATTAGCGCCATGGGCCCCTTTATTAATGTCCACTAAAGTTTTCCATTCTCGCTAAGTGCCGCCTAGCCTTTTATCCCAGCAGACTTTTTGTACTAGTTATCGCGTACTGTCGCCTGTCGAAATCTGGACTGCGGTTAGTATGTTCACAAGGGAAAGATTTCTAAAAGTTTAGCTTCCTGGCAAAAGTAATGATTTGGCAATATTATAATTTCAAGAAATCAAGAAGCTGAAAAAATAAAAAAAAAACGTCTTGAAATATCTTTAAAAATGATTTGGCGCAAAATAAGCACAAGTTATGAAAAACTAGGAAATGTAGTGAAATGATTAAAATTGGATTTGGCGGTCAGTCACAGGCCAACTTTTTATAAGTAATGAGAGACGAGGTATAGGATTTTACAAGCTTCTCCGTTAAACTTATCAAAGCTAAATCAAGCGCGCATCGGATTTGAGCGTTACGTTTACATAGCTTGACCCACCGTGATTTCCGTATTACGGCTTCAATGAAGTGTTTTACGGTTTCCGTTGCGCGCTTGATTTAGCTTTGATAAGTTTAACGGAGAAGCTTGTAAAATCCTATACCTCGTCTCTCATTACTTATAAAAAGTTGGCCTGTGACTGACCGCCAAATCCAATTTTAATCATTTCACTACATTTCCTAGTTTTTCATAACTTGTGCTTATTTTGCGCCAAATCATTTTTAAAGATATTTCAAGACGTTTTTTTTTATTTTTTCAGCTTCTTGATTTTTTGAAATTATAATATTGCCAAATCATTACTTTTGCCAGGGAGCTAAACTTTTAGAAATTTCATATATTTTTCCCAAAGGTTCCCTTTTTGACCTGATTTTTGTTAAGCGATTCCCATTTTGAAGAGGCGAAACCTCTTATGACAGCTTGTGCCTTCCGTAAATAATGAAATCGGCACCAATCGGTGTTGTCTGAGAACCATATAGTCTACAGCAATGCAAGTAAGACCTCGTGAGGTTGCGGACTCGTCCTTACATACGGTGGTTTGTTAGTGGTATTCCTCATTTTTCCGAAATAGCTGTGATAGATCGGTGAGTCTGTGTTTTCACCGATACGACTACATCTGTGGAAGCAATGAAAACAGGCGAAAATGTGAGAGTAGAATTGAAAAAAAAAACTCACCGACCAATCTCACTTATTTCGAAAAAATGAGTGATAGCACAATCAGACTACAGTATGTTACGAAGAGTCCGCAATCTCACCAGGTCCTACATTCATTGCTGTAGACTATAACTCCTAGAAATTGTGACCTTCAACCATAAAAAACTATCCTCGCTTTCCTACTGAGACCCCGTACACGTTTTGCTGCTTCATGCGCACTTCCAGTGGGGTGTTGCACACTTTCTACGGCGTCCTGCTCACTCCCACTGGGTTACCGCACACCTTCTACGGCGTCCTGCACACTCCCACTGGGGCCCCTACATTTTCTACGACAACCTACGCTTTCCCACAAGTGGCCCGCACACATTCTGCGGCGTCCTGTACACTCTCACTGGAGTCCCGTACATTTTCTGCAGCGTCCTGCACACTCCCACTGGGGTCCCGCACATTTTCTACGGCGTCCTGCACACTCCCATTGGGAACCCGCACGCTTTCTACGGCGTCCTGCACACTCCCATTGGGAGCCCGCACGCTTTCTACGGCGTCCTGCACACTCCCATTGGGAACCCGCACGCTTTCTACGGCGTCCTGCACACTCCCACTGGGGTCCCTTACATTTTCTACGACAACCTACGCTTTCCCACTAGTGGCCCGCACACTTTCTGCGGCGTCCTGTACACTCTCACTGGAGTCCCGTACATTTTCTGCAGCGTCCTGCACACTCCCACTGGGGTCCCGCACATTTTCTACGGCGTCCTGCACACTCCCATTGGGAACCCGCACGCTTTCTACGGCGTCCTGCACACTCCCATTGGGAACCCGCACGCTTTCTACGGCGTCCTGCACACTCCCACTGGGGTCCCTTACATTTTCTACGACAACCTACGCTTTCCCACTAGTGGCCCGCACACTTTCTGCGGCGTCCTGTACACTCTCACTGGAGTCCCGTACATTTTCTGCAGCGTCCTGCACACTCCCACTGGGGTCCCGCACATTTTCTACGGCGTCCTGCACACTCCCATTGGGAACCCGCACGCTTTCTACGGCGTCCTGCACACTCCCATTGGGAACCCGCACGCTTTATACGGCGTCCTGCACACTCCCACTGGGGTCCCTTACATTTTCTACGACAACCTACGCTTTCCCACTAGTGGCCCGCACACTTTCTGCGGCGTCCTGTACACTCTCACTGGAGTCCCGTACATTTTCTGCAGCGTCCTGCGTACTCCCATTGGGAGCCCGCGCGCTTTCTACGGCGTCCAGCGCACTCCCATTGGGAACCCGCACGCTTTCTACGGCGTCCTGCACACTCCCACTGGGGTCCCGTACATTTTCTACGGCTTCCTGCGCACTCCCACTGGGGTCCCGTACATTTTCTACGGCGTCCTGCGCAGGGTTGAGCAGGCCGTTGTGGCGATTTTTGACAAGGCTGCGACCCCCCCCCCCATTTTCCTTTTTCTATACCCATAATTTCACGACCCCCCGTGGGACCAAAAAAGGTTCTAGCTTTAATTGGAGTCAAATTTTGAAGACAAGCGAAACTTGTGGTAATATTTTTTTGGGTTAAGTTCGGTCGCGGCTGACTTGTGGATGCCTATTTTTCTCCAAAATATTACGATCCCCCCCCCGAATTTTCATTTTTTTCCAAATTTCCAAAAAATCTACGACCCACCGTTGTGACCAGTCACAACGCTGGTCAACCCTGGTCCTGCGCACTCCCATTGGGAGCCCGCGCGCTTTCTACGGCGTCCTGCACACTCCCACTGGGGTCCCGTACATTTTCTACGGCTTCCTGCGCACTCCCACTGGGGTCCCGTACATTTTCTGCGGCGTCCTGCGCACTTCCATCGGGAGCCCCACGCTTTCTACGGCGTCCTGCGCACTCCTACTGGGTTACCGCACACCTTCTACGGCGTCCCGCGCATTCCCACTAGGGTCCCGCACACTTCCTACGACAACCTACGCTTTCCGACAGGCCCGCACACTTCCTACGACAACCTACGCTTTCCGACAGGCCCGCACACTTCCTACGACAACCTACGCTTTCCCACTGGTGGCCCGCACACTTTCTGCGGCGTCCTGCGCACTTCTCAAATCCTATTTACACCAACCGTCTCAAAGAGAGAACAATCTTGGCCGGAAGCCTATCATTAGCTGTGCTGATTTTCATTAGTTCATTTTCAAAGCTCAGTGAACGTCGGATGGTTTACAATAACATGTTTACATGTTTTTACCCGTCTTGACTCTCAATTTTGAGGGTCCGTTAAAATTGAGCTTTCAACTCCAAAATTGAATAGGAGCTAGCTGCATCCACTTCCAGACTCCTGCCAAAAAATTAGCTTCCTAGCTCAGTTTTAAGTACTGCAACAAGATCGTGAACGCCGTCTGAAAAAAAAGGAGATTAAGTTTTTCGACCAAAATCACGTGGTTTTCTCCATTTTTCTCGAGCGCCAAGGAACCATTCCAAACCATCTTTGGGTGTATACCCCAACTTTTTACGCTCTTTCCGATGGAGGAAAAACCACATTTCCACAGTCACTCCGAACGCCGATTTCGTAATCGCAGGGTTGCCCTTGGGCGAGTTAAAGCCAAATCTGGTGCGCGCTTCGCGCGCACCACAATACATGCACAAATAAACCTTTTCAGATGATATATACGTTTCCAATACCAATTTTTTACCACGAATTCGAATTTTCACATTACAGCTGCGGAACATGTCTTCAAAGGCAGTGTTCACGATAATCTTCGATTTTGAGTTTAATCGCTAAATCGATTGTTTGGCCCCCGAATAGAACTGAAATGATGGAGAAACCGAGAAAAACGCACTGGAAGGGCACGAAATCCTTTACTCTCACCCCGCTTCTTTACTCTCAGTGGAACTGTTTGTTGTGACAATGAAATCTTTTGTGAGCCCATCTTTTGCAATTCTCTATTTCGTGTTGTTCCGTTCTTTCCTTCAAACACTAACTAATACTGTTTGGACCAAAATATTCTTCCATTTTTGATGAGCCCCATTTTTGACCGGTGACAACCACCGTGAACATGTTCATCCAACCGGACAACTAGTCCAGGCCAAAGAATAATGACACTGAAATAAAACGATTTAGTGCGTTTCTCGCCGCTTCTTCGTAATTTTGGTAACACTTGGTAGTCAACGCATTGTTTTGAGTGGAAAACTCGGGAACGAAAATCATTGTGAACACTGCATTTAAACGGAGTTGAGAGCGTTCTCCTATAAATCTCTATAGCTACATAAATGACATCACATGTACACATGTACCTGCAATAGCTTAGAGAAATTTTCTGAAAAATCGGAAACAGGTCTCATATTTGTGTTCAGCACTCCTATCAACCTCCTGGACGAAATCGGAGCCAGATTATCTCTTTTTGACCTCTTGACCTCGGAAAATGGGATTAAGCTGGCACGCCCCGTGGGGAAGTGAGGGTCTAAATTTTTTTCACCCAAATGTCGTCAATGGGTGCTGTTCGGGGCTCTGAGCATGTATTATTAGGTCCTTTTTCAATTCTCAAGTCGATTATAGTAGGTCAGTGATACTTCACCTACTGCAGCCTGGCGTAGTTCTTAGGAAAAAAAAAGAGTTTTCAATGAAAAACTTCTGTATTCGTGGCATTTGAGTCTGACCAGCTCAAGCGATCCTAATCAATATCGATTTATACCGCCCGCGCTGAGTTCAACTATTTAACTCCCCAAGCGAATTTTCTTGTAATATTCAGCCCACAGCTTGATGATTTTGATGTTTTTTTTTGGAAGTCCCTGTTCAATTGTTGTTCCCATTATGAGATCTTTTTTTTGTAAAATTTCGTACATAATTACAACATGTGCTCGTGGAGCAAATATCATAGCTATAAATTGCAAACGGATTTGGCAGGAGCTCTATCAATTATCACAGTCAAATCACGCGTCAGAAGGGGTTTTCCTTGAAGCGCATATTGAATCGAATGAGAACAGGAATAAACCTAGCAGCAAAAACGTTTCTATACAATGCGAACCGTGAAAGCGTTGAGGACACGAAGACATAGAGTCAGTAGCGAGTAAATTGCGTTAGATTTCGTTTTCATGATTTTTATCTCATCGGTGAGGGAAGGTCTGGTACCTTATTGTTAGTGGGAGCTACACTGAAAGGGCAGAATAGCATTCGGAAACCTTAATTCTAGCCCATAAGGCCACGTTTCGTTCAGCATTGTTGACTGAGGATTATTATTTTTTCTTTTTGTCTTCATTCGCTCGCCAGAGGACCTTCTGACGCGTGATTTGACTGTGATAATTGATAGAGCTCCTGCCAAATCCGTTTGCAACAATTTCACTAGATTTAATGATTATGTTATCTGCATATAGTATCATCACAGCCAAATCAATTCGACAATTTCACTACATTTGAAAATACAAGTTGAGAGCCAAATCCAATAAAACAATTTCACAACATTTAGGAGCAATGCCAAATCCTTGACCTTTTTCTGCGGAGCCCAACTTTCAGAAATTTCACAACTTTTTACAAGGGTTTCCTTCTACAATATCGTCGAGCTCCAGAAGTCAAGTTGTTTTTTTTTCGAAAACATAGTGGTAGAAATGAAGAAACAACCGCTCCGCTGCTAAGACTGCAAGATAATTGTTGCAACGCGGCTTCCTACAAATAGATGCAAGGCATATACTTTTTGAATTTAAAAGTCGAAAAATGAAGAAATGAGTTTCAAAATGACCCAATTGTACAGGTTCTAGGCACTCTTCTAGACGGGGGGGGGGCACGCACCACTCAAGACAGAAATGAAATGAACGGCCCATTGGGTGAGGCTACCAGTCGAAGTATTTCCGTAGAGCTCTAATAAAAACAATGATTGATAGCGCAGTATCAGGCCTCTTTTATCAGAGTTTTCCATCATTTCTATGAGTTTTGCGTAGCTTGGCCCCTCTAGTGAAAGAAAATGTTGAAGGGGCCCATGAAAAACCTTCATTTGTAAAGAAAAGTCAATCGGAACACATTGTAAATACGAATTTGAATTTCGCGCCAAAATCATTTTCGGAGTTTTTCTGCATGTGGAGTTCGTGCCGTAACCAATATTTCCTGTTATCTTACTGTCGCACCAACATTCTAGGAAAAAGGGCTAGATGACTGGTGAGAATTGGTGGCGGATATTAACCTCATCGTCCAACGTTTTTGACTCGCCAAAGTTTACCAGTGTGGTCTACCGGGCTCAATCATGAAATTGAGCCTGAAAATGGAAACTGATTTCCAGCGCGAACGATAGTTAAGTGCGCCAGAAGAGGACTACCGTAATCTCAGGAATGATGTTATTCGGCTCTCGTAAACAAATTTGATGATACCCAATTGATCAATGATAAAGTATAAAAGAAGTGAAGAGCGGTGTGTCTTGATTCACACACCGTCCTTCTCTAGGGTCAGCAGTTGAGGATCTGCCTGGTCTAAAAAGCAGGGAAACATCACCACCTGTAGGGAAGATGAAGCGAAATCGGAGTCAGAACTTAGAAAATTTTAGAGCCAACTCGAGTGAGATTACGGTAGCCCTGTTCTGGCGGACTTAACTATCGTTCTTGTAGATTCGGAGGCCTGGCTTGCATACGGTGTCCTGAACATTGAACTGAGGTCCTGCACACCCCTACTGAGATCCAGCACACATTCCATGAAGTCCTGCTCATCCTTACAGGGGTCTTGCACACGTTTCATGATGTCCTGCACACTCCTACTGATGTCCTGCACACATTCCACGAAGTTCTGATCATCCTTACAGGGGTCTTGCACACGTTTCATGATGTCCTGCACACTCCTACTAAGGTCCTGCACACATTCCATGATGTCCTGCACACCCCTATTGGGGTCCTGCACACGCTTCATGATGTCCTGCACACTCCTACTGATGTCCTGCACACATTCCACGAAGTTCTGATCATCCTTACAGGGGTCTTGCACACGTTTCATGATGTCGTGCACACTCCTACTAAGGTCCTACACACATTCCATGACGTCCTGCTCAACCCTACTGGGGTCCTGCACACGCTTCATGATGTCCTGCACACTCCTACTGATGTCCTGCACACATTCCATGAAGTCCTGCTCATCCTTACAGGGGTCTTGCACATGTTTCATGATGTCCTGCACACTCCTACTAAGGTCCTGCACACATTCTACGACGTCCCGCACACCCCTACTGGGGTCCTGCAGGGGTCCCATGATGTCCTGCACACTCCTACTGATGTTCTGCACACATTCTATGATGTCCTGCACACCCCTACTGGGGTCCTACACAGGTTCCATGATGTCCTGCACACTCCTACTAGGGTCCTGCACAGGTCCCATGATGTCCTGCACACTCCTACTAAGGTCCTGCACACTCCTACTGAGGTCCTGCACACATTCTACGACGTCCTGCACACCCCTACTGGGGTCCTGCACACGTTCCATGATATCCTGCGCACTCCTACTGAGGTCCTGTACAGGTCCCATAATGTCATGCACACTCCTACTGAGGTCCTGCACACCCCTACTGGGGTCCTGCACAGGTCCCATGATGTCTTGCACCTTCCTACTAAGGTCCTGCACACTCCCACTGAGGTCCTGCACACATTCTACGACGTCCTGCACACCCTTACTGGGGTCCTGCACAGGTCCCAAAATGTCCTGCACACTCCTACTGAGGTCCTGCACACCCCTACTGGGGTCCTGCACACATTCTACGACGTCCTGCACACCCCTACTGGGGTCCTGCACAGGTCCCATGATGTCCTGCACACTCCTACTAAGGTCCTGCACACTCCTACTGAGGTCCTGCACACATTCTACGACGTCCTGCACACCCCTACTGGGGTCCTGCACAGGTCCCATGATGTCCTGCACACTCCTACTAAGGTCCTGCACACTCCTACTGAGGTCCTGCACACATTCTACGACGTCCTGCACACCCCTACTGGGGTCCTGCACAGGTTCCATGATGTCCTGCACACTCCTACTAAGGTCCTGCACACTCCTACTGAGGTCCTGCACACATTCTACGACGTCCTGCACACCCCTACTGGGGTCCTGCACAGGTCCCATGATGTCCTGCACACTCCTACTAAGGTCCTGCACACTCCTACTGAGGTCCTGCACACATTCTACGACGTCCTGCACACCCCTACTGGGGTCCTGCACAGGTCCCATGATGTCCTGCACACTCCTACTAAGGTCCTGCACACTCCTACTGAGGTCCTGCACACATTCTACGACGTCCTGCACACCCCTACTGGGGTCCTGCACAGGTTCCATGATGTCCTGCACACTCCTACTAAGGTCCTGCACACTCCTACTGAGGTCCTGCACACATTCTACGGCGTCCTGCACACCCCTACTGAGATCCAGCACACATTCCATGAAGTCCAGCTCATCCTTACAGGGGTCTTGCACACGTTTCATGATGTCCTGCACACTCCTACTGATGTCCTGCACACATTCCACGAAGTTCTGATCATCCTTACAGGGGTCTTGCACACGTTTCATGATGTCCTGCACACTCCTACTAAGGTCCTGCACACATTCCATGATGTCCTGCACACCCCTATTGGGGTCCTGCACACGCTTCATGATGTCCTGCACACTCCTACTGATGTCCTGCACACATTCCACGAAGTTCTGATCATCCTTACAGGGGTCTTGCACACGTTTCATGATGTCCTGGACACTCCTTACTAAGGTCCTGCACACATTCCATGATGTCCTGCACACCCCTATTGGGGTCCTGCACACGTTCTATGATGTCCTGTGTAATTTTACTAAGGTCCTACACACATTCCATGACGTCCTGCTCAACCCTACTGGGGTCCTGCACACGCTTCATGATGTCCTGCACACTCCTACTGATGTCCTGCACACATTCCATGAAGTCCTGCTCATCCTTACAGGGGTCTTGCACATGTTTCATGATGTCCTGCACACTCCTACTAAGGTCCTGCACACATTCTACGACGTCCTGCACACCCCTACTGGGGTCCTGCACAGGTCCCATGATGTCCTGCACACTCCTACTGATGTTCTGCACACATTCTACGATGTCCTGCACACCCCTACTGGGGTCCTACACAGGTTCCATGATGTCCTGCACACTCCTACTGGGGTCCTGCACAGGTCCCATGATGTCCTGCACACTCCTACTAAGGTCCTGCACACTCCTACTGAGGTCCTGCACACATTCTACGACGTCCTGCACACCCTTACTGGGGTCCTGCACAGGTCCCAAAATGTCCTGCACACTCCTACTGAGGTCCTGCACACCCCTACTGGGGTCCTGCACAGGTCCCATGATGTCCTGCACACTCCTACTAAGGTCCTGCCCACTCCTACTGAGGTCCTGCACACATTCTACGACGTCCTGCACACCCCTACTGGGGTCCTGCACAGGTCCCATGATGTCCTGCACACTCCTACTAAGGTCCTGCACACTCCTACTGAGGTCCTGCACACATTCTACGACGTCCTGCACACCCCTACTGGGGTCCTGCACAGGTCCCATGATGTCCTGCACACTCCTACTAAGGTCCTGCACACTCCTACTGAGGTCCTGCACACATTCTACGGCGTCCTGCACACCCCTACTGAGATCCAGCACACATTCCATGAAGTCCAGCTCATCCTTACAGGGGTCTTGCACACGTTTCATGATGTCCTGCACACTCCTACTGATGTCCTGCACACATTCCACGAAGTTCTGATCATCCTTACAGGGGTCTTGCACACGTTTCATGATGTCCTGCACACTCCTACTAAGGTCCTGCACACATTCCATGATGTCCTGCACACCCCTATTGGGGTCCTGCACACGCTTCATGATGTCCTGCACACTCCTACTGATGTCCTGCACACATTCCACGAAGTTCTGATCATCCTTACAGGGGTCTTGCACACGTTTCATGATGTCCTGCACACTCCTACTAAGGTCCTGCACACATTTCATGATGTCCTGCACACCCCTATTGGGGTCCTGCACACGTTCTATGATGTCCTGTGTAATTTTACTAAGGTCCTACACACATTCCATGACGTCCTGCTCAACCCTACTGGGGTCCTGCACACGCTTCATGATGTCCTGCACACTCCTACTGATGTCCTGCACACATTCCATGAAGTCCTGCTCATCCTTACAGGGGTCTTGCACATGTTTCATGATGTCCTGCACACTCCTACTAAGGTCCTGCACACATTCTACGACGTCCTGCACACCCCTACTGGGGTCCTGCACACGTTCCATGATATCCTGTGCACTCCTACTGAGGTCCTGTACAGGTCCCATAATGTCAAGCACACTCCTACTGAGGTCCTGCACACCCCTACTGGGGTCCTGCACAGGTCCCATGATGTCCTGCACACTCCTACTAAGGTCCTGCACACTCCCACTGAGGTCCTGCACACATTCTACGACGTCCTGCACACCCTTACTGGGGTCCTGCACAGGTCCCAAAATGTCCTGCACACTCCTACTGAGGTCCTGCACACCCCTACTGGGGTCCTGCACAGGTCCCATGATGTCCTGCACACTCCTACTAAGGTCCTGCACACTCCTACTGAGGTCCTGCACACATTCTACGACGTCCTGCACACCCCTACTGGGGTCCTGCACAGGTCCCATGATGTCCTGCACACTCCTACTAAGGTCCTGCACACTCCTACTGAGGTCCTGCACACATTCTACGGCGTCCTGCACACCCCTACTGAGGGGTTGCTGTAGTTCCACGACGTCCTGCATACTCCTACTGCGGTCTCGCATAGTCAACCGACACTTCAGCACACCCTGCGACGACTTCTTATCTTTGGTGCGCATGGTACAAACACGCGCCACGCTCAAAAACAACCCTTCCGCATAGCGTCCTGTTCCAAGCCGGACGTTTAAAGTACACCACCCTAGAGAGCAAGGTATTTATATGGAGTCTCTAAGAAAACAATGACTGATAACGAAAAACCCGTCATTTTTATAAACTAATCTTGAGAGGCCGGTTTCCGAGTTTCAAACGCCCGTTTGGGGCCCAGAAGTCATTATGGTGAGTTCTGACAATTATTTTCGTCATTCCCGTGGTCTATTACATCTAGTCACAAATTTTCGAGCGATTTGGTCCACGCCTTCCAAAAAAATGGTTTTCGACGGACGGAGGTGGAGGCGGAGGCGGAGGCGGAGGCGGAGGCGGAGGCGGTGGTGGAGAACGTTTTTGCGTACTTTGAGAGGTTATAACTTCAGAAAGCGGGGACCAATTGGGATGAAAAGTTGCACACATATGTAATTTCTTGCAGCGCGTCGAATAGTGTACAGCTCATACCTCTGTTGACGGTATGAATAGGTGATCTCATTGTAGGGCATCCGCGCGGGAAGAGATCAAAGCCAAATCCTGGTGAGCGCTTCGCGCTCACCACAATTTGTTGCGAGTACAATTATTTTCACAATCAAAAAACCAGCCGCGGGGTTCGAACCTTAACGAGTGATGCGCTTTATTTTTCTACAAAGAAGCTCTCTTACGGCGGAAAAACGAGCACTACACGAATTTGAACCTGTGATCTTAATTGCGCCAACAGACTACAGTGGGTGTGACCTCGACTTGGTATGCGAGGGCGTGCCGTTTCGTTCACGTGAGCAGTATATTTCGGCGTAGAAACACTATGGAATGATTCCTAAGGTAGAAACCACATTGATGCAACTCAGAAGGCGCTGAAGATTCACGGATTACACGTTATGAAGTCCCTGCGAGTGAAGATCTAGCAACCTCCATAACTATGTTTAGAGAAATGCTCCGCTACTCTAATGTGAAAATTCGAATTTTGCGTCAAAACCTGTCCTGGAAACGTATATTCTATTGGAAACGGTCACTTTGTGTGTCCTTCCCTTTCCAGTTTCGTGGCAGAGGTTCCTTTTGTTGCCATATGAAGCTAGTAGGTTGAATCCAAAGTTTCCCGTCACTTGAGTCTGACAATTTTGAACCTTTTAGCGTTGGTCCTTCGACCACGAGCGATATACCGATTAGAAGGGCAAGTTTTATAACAGGTACAGTTGACCGCAATGTTAGTAGGACATGGTGCGGTTGCGGACTCGCACTAAATTACGGTAGAATCTGGCACTTTGCCAGATTTCGTCATCGATCGGCGCCAACCGTCGTCTCTCTGCTCACGAGAATATCAGCTGTGGCGCTGATCGATGACGAAATCTGGCAAAGTGCCAGATGCTACCGTAGTTTTAGTGCGAGTCCGCAACCGCACCATGTCCTGTTAACGTTGCGGTCAACTGTAACGCTGCCTTCCGTTTGGGCAAAGACTGTTTATTTGTGAAATATATGCTACAATAATTCATTGGTATGTAATCTTCAGTACTGAGTATCTTTGAGTGCTTATATTTGTTTTGAGGTAAACCAACAAACCTGCCAAAGTTGGCAGGATACTTGAGTCATCTTAGAGCTAGATGATAGCGTTGGCGGGTTATTTTGACGGAGCGTAATTATTGATTTTTAGCAGACTCTGTGATTTTGCAACTTCGGTCGTTTCTGGCTTATTCGAAAAATTTTGGCCTCGAAGCTTCAAAATTAGGTAAAATGGTCAGGTTTCTTCTTGATACTATTTTTTCGTCTATTATCGATCTTTTTTTTTCAAAAATTCGATTTTAGACATTTTTACGGATCGATGAAAATGGCCAAAATCGAAGCTTAAAATCAATAATTACACTCCGTCGAAAATTTCAGCAAACGCTCTCCCCTAGCTGTAAGGTGTTTCAAATATTCTGTCAGCTCTGGCGGTTTTGGTGGCTCACCTTGAAGTAAAAAAGAAGCGCACAAAGATGCTCAGTACTGAAGACTGCCACTGAATTACAGCGTACATTTCGCAAATTTGCAGGCTTTGGCCCAAGTGGAAGGCAGCGTTAGATAGAAAAAATCGTGCTTCTGATCGGTATATCGCACTTAGCCAAGGAACAAACGTTGGAAGGGTTTAAAATCGTCGAAAGCCATGTGGTGGAGAACTTTTCGTCAACCTAATAGTTAGCCGTTGCATTCTGCTCTACTTTTCTAGCACACGCATATTCACGCTATCTCTTCGCATTATGTAGATTTGGAATACCATACGAAATTTTCTAATCTGATTGGCAGCCTTAAAGGCAGCGTTCACGATGATCATCCTTGTTGACTTTCCACAGCGAAATGATAGGCGAGAAGGATCCTAGGCCCCCATTGTCGAAAGAACGGTAGAAAACGAGCCAGGAGTGACAAAATAACGGTTGCAAACAAGCGTTTTGGTGCCCCAGACACGCCCCGGGCCCCAGATCCGCCCCTCGAAAGGAACAAAGGAAGACTCGGATCATAGGAATGATCAAGTGAAGGAAGTGCTGATAAGTGAGCTGTTTACTTCATTGCACTGATAGGTATCATCCTTCTAGCGGTCAATTTCTCCACGCTCAAAAATCAGCGTAAATAAGTGAGGGCCTATTTTTGCTCAAAAACGCATCTTTCGAGTCCTTTTTAAGCATGCCTTGCTATATAGGGCACCAGACCTTCCGTAAGCCGTGGAGATATAGGAAGTGAAATTTATCGTGAACACTGCCTTTAATTTCTGTTTTTGACTGCAGTTCTCCTACTGCTTTAGGATATTTTTCGCCGATTTTTCATTATCAAAGTGCGGTTGTACTTTATTCCTCTGCACACATATGTAAATTCGCTTCGTCAGCGATTACGGCTTCCCGAATGAATGAACGATAAATAGAGTTTTCCATTGAATAGACTCTCTGGAAACGTTTAAATAAGTTTTCCGACAGAATCTTATGAAACAATCAACATAAGTTTTTTTCTGATGTTATTCAAAATGTGTAATTAGATACCGAGGGATACTCGAGTCAATGTTACAATCTTCATAAATTATAAGACCATTTTTCACCTATCGCCTTTGTCGCTCATATGAGTCCGGGCAGAGCATGCAGCGAAGCGGTCGGTCATGGCACAATATAATAGCGTTTAGGGAATATTGACATGATAATCCTGATAGGCTTTACTTCGACCGGCTTTATACAGTGCTTATCATAATTATAGCAACACACTCAAAGCTCTGATATTATTGTCCACGCAAACTTTTATCAACCAGCATTGTCACCATTCAACTGCGCTTACCCAATAATCTTTGTTCACAAAATTTACAGAAAACCATCAAGAAATAAAATCTATTTTGCATATAACTTCTAAAGTCCTTGTATCATAATTATAGCAACGCTTTCAGTATTCAATCGCTATTCTTCTTTTTATTCGGAAAAAAACCGACTCGTAAAGTGTGCCCGAATGAGAATGGCGGACCACGCGGAGGGCGTGCTTGGCAGGCGGCCGTCGCATGTGCCGCTGTCGGACGAGTGTTTGATTCCAACGACGGCCATCCCCTCTCCCCTCGTCTGCAGAGCTAATTGATCGGCGCAGTGCTTGCTGCCAGCCAGTGCCGGCCCCGTTCGTAGTCGATGGCGGTGGGGACGTTTCGCATTCTCGTCCGAGAGCGGCGAACGCGACGGCCGCTTGCCAAGCACGCCGGCCGCATGGGCCGCCATTCTCATTCGGACACACCTTGACGACTTTTCAATCGTCCACTGGTTTGCCTTGTTTAGAAATGATCTTAAAAACTCGCTTTGGCATGGAGTTGAACAGTCGGCTAAGCACTTCCACGTTCAAATTTCCCCAGGCAACGACTACAGCTTCCTCGAGGTGTTCAACCGAGTCGTACATCCTACCACCACTCTCGATATTGCGAAGCAGGATTATTCGGACGTTTTCCATTGAGTTAATGTCAGGTGAACATGCCAGCCAAGCCATAACGGAGAGCCCATGTTGCTCAAATCGAGTCCTAGTCGAGCAACTCGTGCGAATGTCAGCATATTCTTACTGGAAAATGAGCTCATTTTTTGGTGGAACCGAGCCAGAAACGGTAGCGGTTCTGTTCACAACACTTCCTTCCTTGTACTCCTCAACACTCCGTCCAGGGTAATCGAAGGAAATCTGGAGCACACCGTCAGCATCGAAGCCGCACCATACAAGGGGACCGCTTCCACCAAAAATTCGGTTGGCGGATTATCCCGGCTCATTGCGGAGATCTAGCCAGGGGCCGGATGCATCAACGCGCCGGGTTGGGGTAGGGCAGTCGACATCTTTGACGATCACGGTGTGTCTAATCAATCGTGCCCCAGCAGTGTTGTTCGCTGATCTTGCAGCAGCGACACTACTGATTTTGTGATTTACGGAGATACTCGAAGGCGCACACTGCCCTGCCCCTACCCCAACCCGGCCTGTTGATGCATTCGGCCCCAGTAGTGTGCGTACCCGTCAGCTCTATCCAACTTGAACTTTTCTTGTCAGAGAAGATCATCTGAACACAATGTTTACCCAGATAAAGCCTGAGAACAAGTTCTGCTCATCTTAAACCAGTCAGTCGCCATGTTCCTCTCAGCGCACTGAAGCCATGCGGCCTTAGGCAAAGCAATGAGGTGCCTTACTGGATGAATATGAGAATGCTCTATAACTGGGTTGCGATTGATCGACCTCCAAACGGTCAACTTAGAAAGTTCGGCTTGGACCTGATTGAACGTCAGGGTCGAGTTCATGCAGAAATCGGTAGACAGCATTAAATTCTCCTGATATTCAAACTAACCTTGTCCAGGACAAGAACCTGAGTGTTTTGGATCTCAGAGAGAACGGATCCGTTTGGCTTGATAGAAATACGTTGATATTACACACTTCCATTGAAATCATATTCGAAACGGAAAATGTTTTGAGAAATGAGCAAGGGAGCATTTCCACTAGAAAGTGTTGCTACAAATATGATACAGAGGCTTTAAAAATTATGAACAAAATAGATCTTAGTTCTTGATGGTTTTCTGTAAAATTTTGTGAACAAAGGTTTTCGGGATGGCGGAGTTGAATGGTAACAGTGCCGGTTGATGAGAGTTTGCGTGGACATTGCTATCAGAGCTTTGAGCGTGTTGCTATAATTATGATACTCACTGTATAAGAGAGAGAGGCTATATATACATTGCGGAGCGTCCCTTTCGTTTTATCCGGCCAGTCATCTGAATCCTGTAATTGGATCCCAAATCGCCAAGCAGCGTTACTTCTGTATCAATCCACTACTCGCTTCATCGGGAAATTTTTGGTTCATTCTGAAATCCTATTATCCACTGAGCATCCCTATTCGCATCATTGAGGCTGTTACTTTTGTACTTATGAGTTTTCGTTTTGGATCTAATCGATTGAATGTATCCGTCCCCTTCGTTTTCGGATGATTCGAGAATCTTCAATTTCGGTCAGTACATGTGTAGCTTTCATGGATATATCACTGTTTGCAGTTCACATCGTGTCGGGCCTATGACGGACCGTCAACTGTTCCTCCGTCCCTCCCCGGTGAACTCGACTCTGTCGTTGCTCAACAACAGCATTCGTTCGGCTGCGTAGAATGAGGGATGAAATACGTTCATGCTGTCTCCGAACCACTACATTCATCAAAAAGGTTATGCTTTTTCGAATGTTCTAAGCACTGGTTTGGAGAGCCTACCACGACAGTACACTGCGTATCGCAGTAATATAAAACTTCTAAAATTCCGTGATACTAAGTTTCATGGAAGAGATGGAGTTCGGTGGTTAACACCATTGTTCGCAGCACAGAAAACAACCACGGTGACCATCCCTTTTTTTGTGTTAATTGCGCTGTATCATAGTTATACGCCATCTGCACGTCTGCGACGCTTTAACTAAATCAACGCTGACGAGTCATATTTCTGGTGCTTGATTGGTCCTCCTTCGCTTCTTGTCACACCAAATATTTGATTTGGAATGATTCTGGCTAGAGTTTCCAGTGATTCTCGCTCTGAATGCCGAAGGACTACTTCACAGCGAGACATCGAAGCATCTCTTGTGTATCCACCGCTTCGCTGCCAACTAGCCGCGCGATATAGTTGGCTAAGATACGGAGAAATCGACCGGTTGTCCGAGGAGTACTGCTCCTCGGAAACGAACAATGGAAATTGGACTGACGGCGTTGAAAGCCTTTCGGGCTGATTGCGGGAGCATGGCGGGCAAATGGCGGTGGGCAAAAGGCTCGTCGGGCTGATCGCGGGAGGATCATAACGCGTCAGTCGGATCGCCAGCCCATGCGAATCTTGTCGGTCGGATCGCGAACAACTTTATATCAGTGTCTACATGCCAATAGATCAGTATCTTCATGTCCCAGGACGATGACGGTCGGATCACGGGGTGTGTGTGGTTCGGCCCGCCATGAGCCCTCGGTTTAAGCGGTGTTTCAGACTGAGGTAGCAGGATGGGAGACGGATACGGAGGTGCGCTACCAACAGACCTCCCATGTCTTCGGAAATCCTGGCTGATCTTCAGCATGCCGTGGCCCCCTTTTGACTCTGAAGTCAATTGGAAGAGATACAAATAGCGTGAGAGAAGCTAAGGAAAAAGCCTCAACCCGTATGGGTGCTTATATAGCTGTCCGTCTTCAGCATCCAGTCCCGTTGCCGTTCGTTTCTGTGGCTGGGATTTGTCCCGTGCGTAGTGGTTTTTCCACGCCCTGCTTCCGTCGACTTTACATACGAGGACAATCGATCGAGTCGTGGCAATCGAGCTATTCAACGCGAAAGTGATCTCGTCTACTCGCATTTTCCGCTTGAATCGACAACAAGTAACCTCATCTGCCCTCTGCCCGGCTTCTGTGAAGTTGAGCACAGGTCCGGCTTCGTATGCTTTTGGTACGCCATGTTGGTTGTGGTTGGGTTAGTAGGTGGGGTTGGGTTAGGCTTGTCACCACCATGGTAATTATTACCAGGGGCAGCTGCGCCCATTCACACTTCTTGGGTTTCGTCAGTACCCGCCTGGGTCAGGTTCGGCAGAAGTCTGGGTATCTAATGATTTTCGTGGCAGTACATTTGGTCGCAGGCTAGAGTGCGGACGTAAGTTTTCGGTAGCCGTATCTATGAAACTACGTCAGTCTCCTTGAAAGATTTTAAAATGAGCTTATGTGTGCGGCGGGCGGACTCTTGATCTTCCCGGAGACTTCTAAAGTTTCATGAATACGGCATCAGTGGTGGAGAAGGCCGGGGCCCTAGTACCTAAACCCCCTTTCCACCGACGCTATTAGACCGTGGTCCTTGGTGAGGAATCTGCGTCACGACACCGCGTGTAGGCCAACTGCCGGCAGTCCATCGCCGAGCTCGTAACAAGCCGTTGTCGGTGCCTGGAGCGATATCGATATTCAGATGCATTGATTTGGCAACAATGTCTTAAACGTATACATGTTGCTATACAGCCCTGAAAACATACAAAGATCTTCTATTAGGTTGATGCAGAAGCTTCCGGAGTTTTTAGAGCATTTCGAGAGTTTCTGAGCTATCTTCAAAATAAGAAAACATTCCGGTTCCATTCTTTGTTCATATGTAGAGCATATCAGATCTTATATTTAAAACCGACAAGCTTGTCCATTCCTTCGGCACAATCGTCGACGTGTCATGTTTCCCAATGCTGTCACGCGACCGAATTCGCACCTGCCTTCTTTACGACTACCAATCCGGGATGAAACCTACGGATTCCTATCGCCGCATGGTTCGACAAGGAGCGTTGTTTTCAAAACTACTGTACACGCTTGGTTCAGCGAGTCCAGAGTTGGGCAGTACGAGGTTGAAGACAAGGAGCAATCAGGAAGGCCATGGACGCTCAAGAACGACGAGCTGCGCGAGCAGGTGGAAGGCGATTCGAGCCAAACCACACGGGAGATGAGCAGCTGACTTGGCTGCGCTCAATCAACTGTCTTTCGTCACTTGGCTGCAATTGGAAAGATTTCCAAGCTCAATGTTTGGGTCCCCCACTCTTTGAGCGTGAGCGACAGACTTCATCGTGTAGAAAAATGCACTGAACTGCTCTCTAGAAAGCGAAATCTTGCTCGGTTCGACGACATTGTCACAGGAGACGAATAGTGGTGTCCGTACGTTAACATATCGCGTAAAAGGACGTGGACAGACGTTGGGCAAGAAGGGCGGACCACGCTGAAGCCGGAAAAGCACCTGCGGAAGCTGATGCTCTCTGTTCGGTGGGACATTCGTGGACCGATTCACTCGGAGCTGCTTCCACAGAACGCCACAGTGACCGCCGAGGTCTACTGCTCACAGCTGGTACGTTTGGTCGACGCGATACGCATTAATCGTCCTAGGATGAATAGAGTTCTACGCGTCGGGAATTCATGATCTGCCCAATCGGTGGCTAAGGATCCTTGAATGTGGTGAAAATTATTTTGTCGGTGAGCTTTGTTTGTCTATGAAATACATGTTTCTTATTCAAAGCCGTGAAAAGTCCGGAAACCTTTGCATCAACCTAATAAAATGGAAGAACTGAAAAAAGGTTCCCGAGATCATTTCTTGCGCTGGTTACAATGTTATTGACGGAAAAAGTCCGCAACATTTGGTATAATGGAAGAATGGGGGTATCGTATAATAAAGATGCCCAGTGTATAGCGTGTTCACGCGTCTTCCAGGGATGTCGCGGTAGGTCTTCTGAACCAGTGCCATCAAGTTTTATCAATTCCTTTCTTGTTGACACCAATTGTTGGTCAACTTTTTTTGTCACATTATTTCAAAACGCAATTTTGATGAAAGTGTCGCTGGAGAGTATAACTGCAACAGGGAGTCCAAAGAGTCGGCTCTATCCCGCGAGAATTTTGTGGTGGATTTCTTGATTTGCGATGAACTTGTTGTTATGAACATTTCTGCCAGTAGAGCCAGCTGCTGCTAGTCATCTGTCACAAAAGACGTGACGAATCGGTTCTGAGCTCCGTTTTGATGTTTAGGGATGTTATGCTTCGAAATATGCGGGCACGTTGGAAATAATACATACTAGCAGTAGTGTGGCTAAATGCGGATGCAACAGCAGTACGAAAAACAACAAGACAACAACAAAGCAACAATAGAACAACAAATGCATGGAACAAACAACGGGTTGCCTGGGGGCTCTACAAATGGCTTTGATTAGGCCCGGGGCACAAAACAAAGTGAAGAAAAATGGAGGGTTCGGACCTAGTGGCTGACACAACGGGGGTTGTAAGTGGCAGCACGCTCCAGCAGAAGTCTATGTATTCGATCTGAAATGCAGAGATGCCACTTTTGTATAGGCTGGAGGGTGATCTGTGAAGTCTCATTAGTGATAGTGGCCGTTTCAAAAGACACGCACATTCCTGAATCCATCTTGAACGTATGAACCGAATAAGTCCTACAGAGCTGCCTACATGCACTCTGACAAGGTATGTTAGCTCGAATACATTTTTAGGATCATATTCCGTAAAAAATTGAACTTGATCTGTTGGGACAACGGCTTTCTACACGCCGAGGGAGGAGTTGTCCCGCCTCTTGTGGCTCTAATTCCACTCGGGACCACTTTGATTGCGTTCAGTGGCGTGACGTTTCGAACTGCGAAAACGGGACATCTCCTCCTTTGGTGTGTAGACAGCCCCTGTCCCGATCTGTATGGCTGCGCTCCGTTTCTCTGAACGATTTTATAGGCGTTTATTGGTGGGCTACTACCTCAGTAATCTGTCATTATGCCCACCATAACCTACATCAGTCTTGCTTAGAACTGAAACAGGGTCAGGCACAGCGGTGGTCCGGGTCGTCCTGAACAACGCCCCTCCCCCCCCCCACTTCAGAGGAGCATTTTTCCGACTAGAAAACGACCCTCTAGGAGAAGTGAAAAAATTGGCAGACTATTTTCATTCTGGAGGTTAATCCAATTTTTGAGCCTCACCATTCCGAAGGAGATGAATAGTGTTCCATACGCTGCCGATATTGAAAAACTTCAGCCAGATGGGTAGCTGAAAAGCACTTCAGAAACCGGAAAAATCTTCGCCCTCCGTTTTTGGCCACGGTGGTCCGTTGGAGCTCTTGAACCACCGTGGGACCACCGCACTTTTGACCGGCCATAACTCGGCTCAAAATCGATTTCATGAGCTCATCTCATGAATGCTAACATTATCTAACATCTGCCTTCAGTTTCAACTTTTGCACTAACTCATGTATATAGACGACCCTTTTTCGAATTTATGACCGATTTTTTCCATGTCCAGAGGTGGGAGGAGTAGGGGAACTTCAGCTTTTGAAAAAAATTTTTTTTTCACTTATCTGCAAATGATTTTTAGAACATCTCTAGTCGGTTGGTACCCTCGTCCCGGGTACTTTTTTTAAATTGACATTCGGCCATTTCCAGACACTTCATTTCGACTTGCACGATTTTGAAATTGTTTCGTTCCCTCGAGTGCTGAGGTTCAAAACGATGACGAGGATATACCCTCTACACCCGGTGGACTCGCAGGGCGTGGCTGTTGCTTGGGGAAGCGACGCGGGTCTGCGTTACGTTGCGGAGAACTCTTTGCGAGTAGGGTGGCCATATGTGGGTGGTATTCCGGCCAGCAGCTTAGGTGGCCTGTCGTTGATCGATATCAGAAATGGCCGCCGCGATCACCTATTTACCTCTACTAAAAAGGATTTTTGTCTTATTTATTCATTTTACTTAGTGGTACTGTTCTGAATTCGGTATTTTGTGTTTTATTATTTAACCTCTGCTTGCATTTCAGGTAAGTTTTTTTTATTTTTACCGGATTAAGCAAACAAATGTGAAAAATAATTGACAGACGAATTAATTCTTCGGAAAACTGAAAAAACTTACCTGAAACGTAAGCAGAAGTTAAATAGTAGAACATGAAATACTGAAGTGAGAACAGTGGGACTGAGTAAAATAAAGGGATGGGACGAAAATCTTTTTCAGTAAAGGGAATCAGGTGATCGCGGCGGCCATTTCTCATATCGATCAACGACGGGCCACCTAGGCTGCTGGCCGAAGTATCACCCGCAAATGGCCACCTTAATCGCAAAGAGTTCTTCGCGACGCAACGCAGACCCGCGTCTCTTCCCCAAGCAACAGCCACGCCCTGCGAGTCCACCGGGTGTCGACGGTAGTGTGCTATCTTCCTAAAGTTTCGGAGCGAGAAATAGCCGTCGTGTGTATTTTTTTGGAATATTTTTCTTCCTCTAAGAGCTTCGGCACCCGAAGGTATGAGGTGTTATGTGAACCAAACAGAGAAAAGCTGTAGATGATTCAGCCATAATTCAAGTTTCGCTATCGACTCCGAATTCCTGGTCTCGGTCTGCAGCAGAAGACGCATGAGGAGCTTCGACCTGATGCAAAAAAAATATTTGCAGACCTTATGCAAGGGGTGCAAAAACACATGTGCGATGATTCACTTTATTTTTCATTTCGAAACTGCTTTTGTTCCATCGCTAATGTTGACTATTCCATGAAAAATCATGGCCCTAGAAAATTTTACCTCAAGATTCGATTCTTCAACGATGCAGACATCATTTTAGATAGGTTGAAAAAAATTACGACCCCTCCCCAAAATTTTCAAATTTCCCAAGAAGATAACGACCCTCTTGATCCCACGGTGGTCCACGGACCACCGTGAGCTTGACCCTGACTGGGAATAGACCCCATAGCCGTCTTCTGGGGCGGCATGCATGAACGCTGCTAAGAAAGTCAGAGAGCCGCTCAGCGTCCTACGCGCGCAGCTTCGATCCACGGGACGGCGCTGAAGTGCATGGCGTGTATTGGTGTGTCGCGGACGTAAATGCACTTCCCACTGCAAACTCTTCGCGCGCATTTCCTGTCATCCCAGTCGCTTTTGCTTCCAAATATTGAGATGCACGGGTTGACATAAATTGCCAGAAAGCGACTTGGATGAGAAAAATGCCGCCCAGGCGTAGAGTTTGCTGCAGGAAGTGCATTCACGTCCGCGACGCACCAATATACGCCATGCACTTCAGGGCCGTCCCTTGACTCGACGCTGCACGCATAGCGGCTCCCTGACCTTCTTCGCAGCGTTTATGCATGCCGCCCCAGCACCCCAAATAACCTCCCTAGACAAAGGTTTCAGGTTGCTGTAGGTATAATCCGTTAAAGACAGCATACGCGCTCACAGAGGTGATGATGATAGCAACGTTCATGAAACCTTATGGCTTCAAATACAACGATCACGCCGTTTGAAGCGTCAAAAACGAGTAAAAAATGCCATCTGAACCATATCGAACCATCAAGGCATGCAGTGTCCCCCCAGTAATAAGCACACCCTCGAATTCAAAGATTGTCTACGGTCATTTTGGATTGTTTTCGATGCTTCGAGCGGCATCAGAGTTTCCAATAAAGGCCGTGCTAGTCTATTAGTGCCAATATCTCAACCGGTTTGTTTCTAACTTGGAAGTCTCAATCAATGCGGTGTAACTCGTCCATTCTGAAGCAATACAAAAAGGGACGTTCTTTGTTTATTCTAATCGAACTTTTCAGATTTTCTCGCTAGGCTAGTTCTCAATACTTACATCTCCAAGCCTTCGATGCATGCCATGAAACTGAAATCATTTTTGGGCTTGGGTGCTGCCTTTAAACCACCAATAGTGCGAAAATCTTTTGTACCGATTTTTGTATCCAAATTCCACTAACATCGTGTCCAGCTAACCAAACAAATTTGGTCATAAAAAATGCCTCCATGTACCTTTGCTTAGAGTATATGTTTTTAGGTACCTTTGAGGGGTATATATCAGGTTTATACGTCCGAAAATTATTCTGACAATGTGCGTTTCTTCTGAAACGGCCTTTCTGATTGATAAGATTTTCCTCGAAGGGGAGCTTCATGAATGACCAGCTGGGGCCAGTAGGATCGGTTCCCTTTTGAAATATCGCCCGGGTTACTTCACGGCTGACAAATAGATGATTAATCCTCAGACACTTGCTGCCGTATCCAAGCCGACTTTGTTGCTCCGAAACGTCGGCCGTTTATCCCGGAACATCGCTCTCCGACGCTGACTTTACCTCCAGGTTTTCTCCGAAACGCCTTCTTTTCCACCCGAAACACCTGGCGTTTTCCCCGAGACAAGCAAAAATAACAGCGGTCTGGCGGAACACAATTATGAGTTTCTGAGTCGATGAATGTGAAAATTATCCGAAATTCCCTGTAGATCTCCAAAATCCGAAATTCACCGAAGTGTCCGAATAATTTCATCCCGATTCCTGGAATGACATCGTATGTAGATGTGAATCGATTGGAAACCCGCTTTAGAAGGAGATCTTAATCCCTGGGGACGACGTGGCCGCGGAACAATGAAGCGCGCCGTCGGAAGTCAACCCTTTCACCAGCTTTGGAATTGGGACGTCAGCGAAGAAGGCTAAATGCACTTCTTTTCCGGATTTTTTTCTTTGGTAAAGGGATGATGATTTCTGCAGGAACGAAGTAGTAAAGGAACGTGACAAAATTACACTACAAAATAAGGATTTTTAAGAAAAAAATCAACAACACAGATGGAGCTGATGACATTTCATTTCATTTTTTCACAACTTCGAAGCCGATTTTGATCGGAACCAGGGTGGAGCATCCTCGTTGAACTTCATCGAGGGAGGCAGCTGCTCCGGTCTACGAGGGATGGGGGGGGCAGGCCACCGGCCTCCAGTCTGTGCAGGGCTAGCAGCCGACTCTCACTACTCAGAAGTTTTGAATCAAGTTAAATGTTACTTTTGAGTAAGTTACGTAAAGTCTTCATGTAACTTACTTCTATGTCACAAGTAACTAACTTAATGTTGCAAGTAACTTACTTTTATGTCACAAGTAACTTACTTCTAGTATGCAAGTAACTTACCAAAAAGTAACATTTAATTTACTCCTTAGATGCAGGTGACATTGGTGTGCGACAATCACGCACCCCGGGTGCGTGATTGCCGCCGTCCACGGCAGAGACAGCCCCGCCTGTGCCCACTACAAGAGCCTTATCTTCGCCAAGGTCTGCGGCGAGGAACCACCCTCCCCCAGGACCGCGAAAACCGCCCCCCCCAGCCGAGAGGATACCCCTATACCCCCAGCGGTTAAAAATAAGCTGGCCTCCGATGAGGGACTCGGGATCGCATTCCAGGGCCGGCATCAGAATGCCGAATGAGGACTCGAGTGAGGTGAGGCGCCTTATATACCGGCCCTACACGTGTTAAGCAAGTTACGACGTGACCATCCACTTTCGAGGGTTGACGGGCCAATGTGTCACTTGCGAGATTCAAAAGTCACAAGTATCATGGTTATGCCTATGTAAGTTACTTGCGAGTCTCAACCTTGCAAGTAACTTGAAAAACTCAGATAAGCCACAAGTAACTTGATTTTGCCCGGATATCTCGCAAGTAACTTGATTCGAAACTTCTGAGTAGTGGCTGATCCCAGCACAAACTGGAGTTCTGAAGAATGATCTGTCGAGTCCTGTGGGGAGGGTAAAAAGAAACAATTCAAAGTTCGATAAATGCCTCTAGTGCACACTCTGCCAGCGCGTAGCTAGATGCCTCACACGGAAAGCGGAGATGCCCAGGGTTTCGGAGGCATCTAGTCTAATTTTGACCCGAGATTCTACGTAAATTACGGAAAGTTTAGCCTCAGTTGGTGAAATTTTAGATACAGCGCCCGCATATTCTACGTAAATTCTCGCTACGGCACCCGCATATTCTACGCTTATTCTCGTTGCAGCACTCGGTCGATCGACCCACTCAGTCTTGATCTGTACTAGAAAGACGATCCCTGCCGCATCGCCGTTTCTTCCCCACGGCCTGCCGCATCCCAATGGTCAAAATTATCCTCACCATGGTGACCCAGAGAGCGACACGGAGATACACTCCACGGCCAGCCACAGAGCGTCAAGTAATCACTCAATGAGATGACTGGGCCAACACTGTTTGAACGGCATCCCTGCGTTCCGCGTAGCCAGCGCGGGTTTGAGATTGCACTTCAACACAGGCTGTCGCGAAATCCGTAGATTCTCGCTACAAAATTATAGCGAGAATATACGGGTTTAGCAACAGAGAGATCAATGTACTGAATTTAGCCTTCGTTTTTACGTAGAATACGCGTAGAATTTGCACCCTTGTACCGTCGACACAAGAATATGCGGGTTTTAGCTATCGTAGCAAGAACCCGTAAATTTTTGCCACATGGAATAGGGCGGCGTTACAGGCCGCGCCCTCGGAGGCATCTAGCTACGCATTGGCAGAGCATGGGTAGATCAAAAACTGCAAAAAATTGAAATTTTTCGAATTTCAAAAATTTTAACATTTTTGGTCCACATCTCAACCTCAAGGGGTTACTAGTGGCGCTGAGCCCAAATAGGCTTCAATTTCCGTTTCTCAGAAGATTGGTGTAAGCTACAGTAGGAAAAGCATGATTTGTCCACAGTAACCTGCCGCAAACTTCCGAAAAATATAATAGACTAAAAATTCATTTTCAGCGCCCCAAATTACCACCCTGGACAACATTTGAGCTGAAAATGCTCGAATTTCTAAAGTTAAAAAAATACTTTCTGTCGTTTTTGATTTACCCAGCTGCATTAAGGAAATTTATCGCATTCCAGATTGTTTCTTCTCATCTCCCCCACAACATTCCACACATCATTTTTTGAAACTCCCGTTTGCGCTGCGATCAGTCGGCCTTAGTCAGGGACACTTCACCGTTGCGCTCCTTACCCTGGGCGGAACATTTTTTGACGAATCAAACTTCGAGATCTCAAGCTTGGTTACCGTTTACGAACAAAAATGTCCTTCACCTATCTCAGACATCCAAGTCCAGAATGGAGTTTCAGAGTTTTCGCCACTCTGATAGACCTTTTTCTTCCGCTACTCAAACACAAAAGCAAAAAATACTGCTCTGGAGACCTATATGGAGCCTGGCGCTCCGGTGGGATAGCGTTCAAAGCGGCATTACCTGGACATGGTCCTCAGGGCCAGGCAGACCGTTGTCTCGGACCTCGACGGAGCTACACCCTCCTTGGCGAATAAACTCTTTTAATGCCTGAAATTTTCAAGCACCTTACAGTTCTTGAAGTGAAAATCTTCAAAAAATAGTTCACTGACGTCCCCCCTCCACAAACTTCCGATTTTTTTTGGATTTTAATGTTTCGCCGCTGTCTAGCCGAACATGACCCACCTGACCCGATTGATCCTCTTTCCGGCTCAAGCGGAACAAGTCGACCTTGGAGTTGGCCAAAAACAGTTGTCAGCGATCCCCTTCCAAATAGACACTACAGCTGCTGGTTCCGAAAAGATAAGCATTTCACCTACTTTGATGAACTTCCTACATCGCAGCAGTTTTTTTTCAATTTGTGACCAATATCTCGCATTTGACTGAATCTTTGGCTCAAAGCCTGTGCCTCCCCCTTCATTTGCCTCCATCTGAGCCCAAATCTGCTGCCCCTTATTTGTGAAGCTCCCCGAAAGTGGTCTCCTGTGCTCCTCTTCCTTCAGTTGGGCCTAGTAGCAAAAGTAAGACACTTGTGTGCGACTCCAGTGTGTAAGGACCTCAAAATCGAAGGAACGGGTTGCACTCTGTCTTGAATTGAGTTAGACTACTTGCGAGGATGACAAGTTGCGGTCGGTCGCAGCCGGCTAGCAGAGGGCGCGGCAGCAATTTGCTTCACATTTTCGCATCCGTACGTTTGCAAAATCGCACCCTTGGGATCTCTGACGCCTCCCGACACGGAGATTACCGTATTTCTCCCGAATCCAGTGCAATTTGTGCGCTAGCAAAAAAATGAATCGTCATCAGCACAGCGGTGTTATCAACAAGATCTGTGACAGATGGAACTTGCGAGGTCGGAAATCGCGTCACACTAGAGCAAGGGAAGGGGTTACTGATTCGAGACAATCTTCGACAAGCATAGGCAGGTAAGGGATTCTGGGACTATTCTGATGGAGATTTACATCAGCCTATTAGTAAGAGTAAAATATGAGCAAGTTTATCTTGGCATAGTCCTCATAGATATACATACTCATGAACCCCTCAAAACTTGTTCAAGAGTATAGACACATCTCCTAATAAGTTGTTGTTCGGTCTGGATGAAATTTTTCGCAGGTGGTATGATTACCACTGAAGTCGCTATGCTAGGAAACTAGTTCACAACCCTCCAGTGGTCGGACTCTGATAGTTTTAGTCGCGAAATAGCTGGGAAATAGCCCACCAGGCACCGCAGCGGCTCCTGGTAGGCTATTTCCCGGCTATTTCGTGGCTATTTCTCGGATTCACACGGAACGGACATAAAGTAGCCGAGAAACAGCCGAGATATAACCGAGAAATATTCAGAAGTGAACAAAACTAACCAAGACGCAACCGTCGCCGGCTCGCCGAGGCACCATCTGGGGCCGCCAGCGGTTGGGCAGGGCCTCCAGAGGCTGAACGCGGTCCAAGTACCTCAAACTCGGGTAATTGGACTGACGGAGGTGCTGAAATCTAAATCATGCCTCTGGAGTGCCTGGAGAGCATTACTTCTCGTCTGTTTCGCGGATATTTCGCGGCGAGCATTGTTTGGCGGCTATTTTGCGGCGAGCGTTATTTAGCTGCTATTTCGCGATGAATGTTATTTGGCGGCTATTACGCGGCAAGCGGGCTGTTCGCGGCTATTTCTAGGCGAAAACTCTCAGAGGAGTGGGAATGTAAGTAACTATCGGCATCAAACCACAAAATAGGCTGTTTTAAAAGTATATACGCACTTTTAAAAATAGAAGAGAAGCACCATCTTTTTGGAAGGAGTTTCCGGATCCAAAAACCGAGGGATTAGGGTTAGGTGTTTACAATTCACAGTCTACATGCCTCAGGGTCTCTGCCCCTCCTACCCCGAGCGAGTCCAATTACGTGTTTTGAATTGAGTAGGTATCACCAACCCGAGAATCGGTACGCAATCTCTTTTCTCTGAGTGTAACCGAAAGTTACCAGCGTTACATTGATTTTCAAAGCAGCAAGGTAAAGTCCGGAGCGCAGA
Organism: Aplectana chamaeleonis; assembly: GCA_029168955.1. NCBI lineage: Eukaryota > Metazoa > Nematoda > Chromadorea > Rhabditida > Cosmocercidae > Aplectana > Aplectana chamaeleonis. The sequence goes on along the minus strand of JAPDOI010000056.1, from coordinate 544,909 downwards.
GGAAGCCGTTGGTTCGGAAAGTTGATGTATTTAATACACCCAGATGGCGCGCCAAACAAATTATAAATCAAAACCTGAGAAAAAGATTACGGCATCAAAAACATAGGGAAAGACCGATTTCAACGAAGAAAGCACAATTTCTCAGCACAGAGAAAGCCAAAGACACGCAGAACAACAGCACGTCCCCAGAGGTGGTTCATACAAAGCAGATACAGTTCACCTCCGCACTGCCGTTCAGTCCGCAAAGTGCACGCTGATAGCGAAAGCGGTTGCGAGTATCCTCAGACAGGGATGTGGGACCCCCCGTGCGCCGTGACCACCCGCGCACCGAAGGCCAAAACCGCCCGGGTGATCCCACATCCCTGTCTGAGGATACTCTCAACCGCGCCGCAGCACGCTTTCGAAATCAGCGTGCACTTTGCGGACTGAACGGCAGTGCGGAGGTGAACTGTATATTCCTCAATCAGAGGCCGCCAGAAGTCTTCAGATACCCCAACCGAGCAGAAAAGCTTGATGGAAAATCATCTGTTTACATGATCAACGAAGCAAACACTGGCCGTGCCAGCCAGCTGTGGCACAAAAGTAAAAGATACCGGGACTTTGGAACATGGGTATACTGGCTTCCATGGGACCGGTAACCTGCACAAAGCTGCCTGTAACTAGTAAACGAAATGCTCAAATTCAGTTAAACGAGCTAATGAGGAACATCTTCACTCCAAGGTCAGAACCTGCCCTTTAGAGCAGTGAGGTAATCGCACAAAAGAGCCCAATGCAAAGATCCACTCATAGCTAATGAAACCAGGCTCCATATTCGAGGGTATGACGGGAGATACACATATTCACATAGAAGAAGTGTGACATCAATCTTAATCAAATAAGCAAGTAAAATGGATCCAGGCCTATCTGAAGAACGAGTTGTATGCTCTCAATACACTCGGCCAATCTGCTAACACGATGAGCAAGCCATGAGCCACACAAGGGATCGGTGTTACTGATTTAGGGTAATTAATCATCCGGAAGCATCCGGGATGTTTAGAATATCAAAAAAATCAAGTCGTTTCAACTTCCCTCTGAATTCAGCGGTAGCTTCAGCTCCTACCACTTCAGCAGGAAACAGTTGAAACTATCTAGCACACCGGATCGTGGCATTAGTCGATTTGTTCCCTGCTCAAGTCCGAAAATCAGTGAAGTTTGAGCTCATTTTTCGATTTCTGACGCAGAGACCACGGTCTGGACAGAAAAAAAAATCATTGCTCTTAGTCGTCCACGACTCACCGCACACCATAGTAGCCCACCTGAAGCAGCTTGGGTGCTGAACACTGAAGGTCGTGGTGACAACACTATTAGCTGTGGGCATGTTCGAGCATTTTCAATCAAAAGTTAGTGCCCAGATGAACTTTTCTCATATGCCAAGACCCTCTGCTTGTCGGAGAAGCTCATTTGGGCCGTAAAATTTCATTGAGATTGTTCCAGAATGCTCACAGGAAGTAATATTCGCTTGAAACACACGCCATGATCTCCGTAGTTTCTCAAGCTGCCTTTGGTGGAACTGCGGGTTCTGCGGTAGGTTGGAGACTACAAGAAACAATGTTCTTCTTCTGTCGAGTGACCCTCCGGACCGTGGTTTCTGTGTCAAAAATCAAAAAAGGTAGCTCAAATTCCAGTGGTCGTCGGCCTTAAGTTGGAATTAAATCGACCAGTGCTACGAACTTCCCGATCAATCGGCTTCTTCAATGCTCTGAATTTTACCTTGCTTCCTTTGGAGTCAGACTAGAGCTGGCAGTGCCGGTTACCGTCGAAGAACAGGAGTTGCGTGCCGGTTCTCGGGTTGGTCATACCTACCCAATACACGGCACGTATCCTCTGGTTCCGAGCCGAATTTACCCCGTTCCCTCCTCCCGCGCTTGTGCGGGGCGAGGGTAGAGATAGCCAGAAAGTGTGAGGAGAAGGAGTGGCAGCGTACGCGCGCAGACGCACGCGATGCACGGAAATATATTTCATTCGAAGACAGAGGATAGTTGGACTCGCTTGTGCTAGAAGGGGCAGAGATCTTTAGACATTCAGGCTGTGAAATAGCCCTAATCACTCAACATTCGAACCGAGAAAGACTTTTGGGAGGGATAGTGTTTTTCTCCTATTTCTAGAAGCGCGTCTATACTTCGCAAACTGCCTATTTTGCGGTTTGATGCCAAAAGTTGCTCACATTTTCACTCCGACCCCTAAAATGTTGTGAACTAGGGTTTTTTTTTAGCACGATAAGTTCAGTCGCACTCATACTTTCTACGACGAATTTCATTCAGACCGATAGCGGCAGATTAGGGGTGCGTCTATACTTTTGACGTACTATACAGTATATTGTTTGAGATATTTTCCCCAAATTCCCTCGAAAGACAAAAATTGTGTTGCAGGCGACCGCATTCATCATTACTCATGTCGGGCTGTGTTTTATGGTGGCCGTGTATGCGGTGGTCGGAGCATTCATGTTCCAGGCGATCGAATACCCGAAGGAAATGGAATTCCAGGGACACATCAAGAACGACACTTGGATGGTGAGCAGGGCGATTTTTGAATAAATGATTATTTTTCAGATTTTTTGAAATTTATTAATTCCGTTTTTTTTTATCTTTTTTCGTATTTGCTTATTCAATTTTCTCTGATTTCGTTTTCTTGCATGGTATTACTTTTCATAGTTTTTTCTATGTTTGGTCGATACTGAGGTCAGTTTTCTCTGTAAATCCTGCATGTTTTATTACCATCGTAGATATGCATTATATTTGTGTTTTTTTCTGTCAGTGTTGTTTATTTTTTTTATTTTATCTCTGTCGAAAGTTTTCCGGGAATTCAGTCTATAATTGCTCACACCAAACTGACTTTTGACGACTTCCTAAATGCTGCGATAGATGTGGCTCAAGTTGTTCCTCAGGGGGTCATTCGGAGTGCTTAACACGGATCTGAGGCCCGTTTATCGATTTATGATAGCTCATGGTAGATTACGGTGGGTATACGGTAGCTCGGTTACAGTCTCAAATTCTACCCTAAATTTCTGTGCGGAAAATGGAACGGGTTCTGAATACTAATTCGATGTTCATTTTTTGATTTTTGAATTTTTAAGGTAGGTTCTGCCCCCTAAGTGGCATCGCACATACTGTAACCAACAGTGAACCTCTAAATTTCGGCAAACGGACCTTTTCGCGAAGTTTGAAAAACGCTCAAAACTTCTTTTAAAGTGATTCTAGTCAGCTGCGAAGGGCATGTTCGGACTATACGTCTGAAAATGACTCAAGAAAAGTGCATTTCGTTTGGAACGGTCACTTTGGCCTGAATGACTTGCCTTGTTACTGTGCTTATCTGGGCCAAATTCCGGTCCGCAATTGCGTCTCCACACGCTTTGCGGCCGCACGCGCGCGAGTCAGTCGAGTTTCCAGCACAAAAGCCCTCTCGATATGACTTTTCTATAGTTTTCTCCAATTTTGTTCATTTTCCAGTTTCTGAAACCCATCTAGAGTCCACAGATCGGCGGCTGCGGCGCTGGAAACTATTCTGACTCAAATGCGCGCGGCCGCAAAGCGTGTCGAGACGCAATTGCGGACCGAAATTCGGCCGAGATAAGCACAGTAGATCCTTTATTGATTCCCGATAGGTTACGGTACTCTATGGTGGGTGTACGGTTATTTAGTCTATATATCAGATTCGGCTCAAAACTTTTCCATGGAAAATATCAAACATGAATTTGAGGTCTTATCGTCGATTATCAATGTAATAAAGGCAGTGTTCACGATTGAAATCGTTTTTCTGTTTTTTTTTGCCTATCTTGAAAACGGCCCCATGCTGATTGCAATGGTGTTTAATCGTACAAGACCTACTGGGAACGGAGTTATGGTCCCTCAAAAAATCGAGCTGGGGAAGCATGGTGGACGAATTGTCCGGGGCTTGTAACTTGTAACGTCTTTTGCAGCCTTTGTATGCGAGCTGACCTGAGTAAAGAGAGGAGTAGAGAGTGAGGGGAGGAACGGGGCCATTGTTCGGAAACCTTGGCTCATCTCACGATCTCGAGTTTTCATTTGTTCACGTCAGTGGGCGGCCGCTGCGCTTTTAGGGTTTGCCTTGCGCTCAAAATGGCGATTTCGGGCTCTTCCAGGCTCTTTTTCATGCGTTCTTTCGACGTCAACGTTACAATGTGCCCCTCCACTATCCATTCCTAGTGGGAACTGAAACACATTTCTATTGTGAGCACTGCCTTTAAGGTAGTTTACACCAGCTAGATTACATTAGACCGACTCTAACCTACAGTCAACCTCAGATTGTCGACAAAATCGTCCCAGGTTCTCGTTCAACCCTCTAAATAACCCTCAAATAGAAGAAATTTATTAATGCGATACATTTACCATTCCACGATTTTTTTTAGTTTTAATTTCCATCTGAATAAGTACCGATGATATATACTTCCTTTGTTATTTACATTCTTCTATGCATGTGATTCAAGGTGGTGCACGAGTTGTACGACTTCATCAACAACAGTTCAGTCATCGAAGAGGCGGAGGTGAAATTGAAAGCGCATCGTCTGCTGAAGCACTATGAGAAATTGCTCGTCGAGGCCGTCAATTTTGAGGGTGCAGTTTCATTCAAATACATAAAATGATTTCGTTAATGAAAGTTTTGGCCACCTCAATCATTATCTCTATTCAAGGCTACGACGAGCATGACGACACCCGAGTCACCTACCAATGGACCTTCTCTGGAGCTTTACTATATTCGATTACGGTTTTCACCACTATAGGTATGTTCTAGTTTACGCTAAGCTAAAAAGAACCGGTGCTAGTCCGGAAAAGGTACCATGCGGCTTCCGTCATAGTCGGCCGATCGACTGTAGCTAGTCCGGTCGACAAGCATCTACATCAGGGATGTGCGGAAATTTTCAAAAAAATTTCAGAAAACAAAAAATTTTCAGAAAAATACTCGTTGCATTTTAATTTTTTTTTTCAAGTGAAGAAAGAGTGTAATTCTGAACACATTCATCATACCGGTAGTATAATATCTACGGAGCTGCACAATTCACCGATAATAGCAATGACGCGTCAATGATGGATACAACATCATTAAAGGCACAGTTCAAACTCAGGGACGAAATCTGATATTTCCACACAGTTGCGAAGTAGACCCACCCTATATAACGCCTGCCAAGTGCGAGCTCTCGATTCCTCCGAATATGCGAGATTTAGGAGGAAGCCGCCCTGGGGTTCCCACTTCCGGGAGCCACTTTAGCAAGCCCCTTTTACGATATTTCGAGCTCAACAGTGGCGAGATGAGCGATGGTTACCAATCAATAGCCCCGTTCTTCCCTTCATTCTCAGTCTTTCTCTTTACTCAAGTTCGCTCGTATACATTGGTTGCAAATGACGGAAGATACAAGCCTCGGACAACTCGTCCACCCTGTTTCCGTAGCTCAGTTTTTAAAGGGCCATAACTCCGTTTCCAGGGGGTCTTGTACGATTCCAGGAGTATCGTTGATATCACCATGGGACCGTCTTCAAGATAGGCAGAAAGACAGAAAAACGATTCTGAGGTTGGACTGTGCCTTTAAAGGCATCCACCCTGAAAGTCTTGGCCGAGAAATAGCCCACCAGGCTTACCCGCTGTTCCTGGTGGGTTATTTCTTGAATATTTCTCAATTTTTTTTGGCTACTTCGCGGCTGCGACCATGATGTTCGGAAACTAGCCGAGAAATAAGCGAGCAAACATGATTAGCTGAACCGACGGCGGTGTTGACGTCCGAATCTGTCTGCAGAGTGCGTCGTATACTCTCCTTGGAGAGCATTCGTTTGTGGTTGTCGCTCGGTGAGCATTATTTGATGGCTATTTCGCGGCAACCAGGTATTTGCCCACAAATTCTCGGCTATTACGCGGAAAGCAGGCATTTTTAGGCTATTTATCGGCTATTGCTTGGCCAAAACTCTCAGAGCACACACCCGTAGGGTAGTACGTCAGCACAATGGGTTTGCATCTTAGGGCAGACATCAGGTTCAACCCCTCGCTATCAGCAGCAGCTGCTGCTAACAACTAACGGCAGCAGCTGCTGAGAACGAGTGGCTAAATTCAATCTCTGCCCTGGGACGCTACCCCTATTCTACCGGAGTACTACCCTACGAGTGCGCGAGCAAGGTTCGCGATAAAAACGATTGTTCAATTTTCTCTATAAGAAGGCAGTTCTGCTCATCACAAGAATGAAAATAAGAGGGAATTTGCATAAAAAACGCACAAAAACAAGTCAGAGCGGCTAATTGGTGGGTGTACGCCCACCCCCAACAAGCAAGATTTTTTAAAATGCCTGTTTTCCGTCTTCTATTTTGCTGCTAAAGTAGTTCAGCAACTACTTTAAGTGCAAAATGAAATACGACAAAACAAGCAGTTGTAGAAATCTAGTTAATTTGGGGCAGGCTGAGACCCAGCAATAGCTTGTTTATTAGCGTTTTTTCTCCGACTTTTCCATTATTTTCACTTTGGTGATGACCAGACCTCATCACTACCTTCTTGTGGAGGTACAACAATAAACATTTTTATTGCGAACTCTGCCCTTAACAGCGATCGCCCATTGAGCACAAATAATACCTTGTAAAGGACTAAAAAAGCTGCAGTGTTTCATAAAGCTGGGTTTCATTGATTTTCTCTGATTTTTTCTGTTTTTTTGCAAATTCTTCAGAAAACAGAAACAGAAAGCCGAAAACTGCCAGAAAACAAAAATCAGAAATTTCCGCGCACCCCTGATCTACATCGTGCGAATCGGGTGTAGAAGATCCACCAGATGTTGCCGAAAATAGGACGCTTGTGCCGTCCCTGGCTGTCTCGGTAGACAAGCATGCAATACATTGCTCACTCACAATCAGGTTGAAAAATCTACCTGTTGTGGCCAGGCTGAGGACGCCTGGTCATTCGTGATCTGACCGTACTGGTCGATACGTATGCAATACATTTACTACTGAGGTGGAAAAACCACTCGTCGTGTCCCCACTGAGCCGGCCGAAATGCGCTCAAGTACGCCGGCTTATTCGATTGACATATCAACAGTGAGGATTGCGCAGGATCACTAGGGGCGGAAGAGAACGGCTCAGTCCGGCTTTCGGCCGACTATGCCGCCGCGATTTTAGTTGAACGTCGCACAGTGAGTTTGAGCGACCACGAATTGCTCTGAGGTTCACTGGGACGCTGTTTATAGGCATCAACCCGGCACTGACGCGGAGCGTTCTCTGTGTCGACATGACCGCGATACCACGGCGTTCACGCCTTGTGGGGATGGTATGCTGACCTTCCACCAGTTGCGCCTCAGTAGCGGCGCTGCTAAAGCGGCACCAGCGTCGCAGTGTCAAAAATCTGAGGTAGAACATCCTAGCAGTACCGACGCGGCCCTATTGTCACACTGCCGTGAACCACCGCACCGGGACCGAACTGTCTCGCCACTTGAATGAACGCGGAGCCGCCGCGGTACTGTTGCGGAGCTACCGCGGCGCTGTCGAAACAGGGTTCCCTAGAGGAGGGTTCTTTCCCAGTATCGTTTGGTTGCGCGAATTCGTGAAAACTAGTAACTAGCGGTACGTGCATGTACGTTTTTTGGGATCATATCTCATTTTTTCTTTGCAGGGTATGGCCATATTTGCCCAAAGACAGATACTGGTCGCTTGATGACAATATTCTATGCAATGGTCGGTATTCCTCTGATGCTGCTCTGTTTGGCGAATATCGCTGAAACTCTGGCGCAGGTCTGTTCATCTATGTAGTACATATATGCCAGGCTGAGCAATAGAATGTTAGTTTAATTTCAATGTTCAGATTTTCACCGCGATATACTTCAAAGTGTGTTGCGCTTACTGTCGCTGGCAGCGGAATCGGAGGCGAATTCGACGGGCAGCATTGTCGTTTCGATATCATCCGAATGCAGCTGTCAATAATGTTCGACGAGGTAGGAGGTTGTGAAGATATATTTATTATTTATTTGTTATTTATTAGCATGCACACTAAGGTGCGTCGAAAAAAGAACAGTATGTACGAAAATAAATCAACCAATTGCAGTAGACACAAGGAATAAAACGAAAAGTGGAGGCACTTGATTATTCATATTTAAATAGCTCATTGTACCCTTTCTAATGAAGGAGTTGCACTCTCAAACCTATCACGACAAAGCATTGACAAAGCAAGGTTTTGCATATTGGCAACAGTAGTTCAGAAGCCATATATACTGCTGAAGATCAGCAGCTTCAGATTGTTGACGAAATAATGGATCTCGGCTTCCTGGTTCAAAAAGATGCTCATTGTACGAAGGCAGTGTCTAAGGCAAATAAGGTTATGTATTGCCTGTTCAGGGCAACTAGGAACGAAAAGGTGCTCTTGAACGCCTACAAAATCTATATTAGGCTCCTTCTTGAGTATGGAACTGTGATATCAAACCCTCATAAGGTCTCTACGATTAAAGCGTTGGAGAAGGTACAAAATAGTTTCACACGTAAGTTAATGATAAGATTTTTGGGATTTAACTACGAAAACATACCCAGTAGTAATGCTAGGAACGCAAAATTCAAATTGGAAACGCTGGAATGCAGAAGGAGAAGGTTTGATCTTTTGATGATGTATAAAATATTGTATGGGCATACCGGCCTTCGGCCAAACGCTTTTCTCAAAATGAGAGCATCCACCACTAGAGGTAGCAGTTTCAAACTAGTCCGAAATCCGGCTAGGAAGAGTGTCAGGCACCATTTCTTTACTAACAGAGCTGGCAGTGAATTGGAAAAACTGCTCAAAAAGGGCAATCTGCCAACAGACCTGGGCTCCTTCAAGCGTATAGTGGAGCAGTACTTGAGGACGGAGGATGATTGAGCTTGCGATCTTGTGTTAGTCATAATATTATTCTCTTCGATAGATACTCCATAGTGATCTCGTGTTAGTCATGGAACTTTTTCCGACAGATACTCTACTTACTACGTGTTCCCGGTCTCGTATATCGTTGTTACAGGCCATAAAACGGCCAAAGTCTCACCGTCGACTGCGTACCACGCGCTGCGCGCCCGCACGCGCGTCGGAAGCAGACGAGTTTTGGCCGCCGCGCGCCGAGTTCCGGCCGCCGCGCGACGTTTCGGCCTCCGCGCGGCGGCCGAAACTCGTCGCGCGGCGGCCAAAACTCGTCTTCTTCTGACGCGCGTGCGGTCGCGCAGCGCGTGGTACGCAGTCGACGGTGAGACTTTGGCCGTTTTATGGCCTGTACATTTTGTTACTACGCGTTCGTTTATCTTGTTCCGATGTCAATACGCAGGGTTACCCTGTAATAAACAATTACAATTACAATTACAATTGTGAATGAATGATATATAAGACCACGAGGAAAATAATCAGGTGGATGACGCTAGGGAGACGCCATTCACACGAGTACTAGGTATATTTGTTATCCGAAGATATTTCTTAGGATAATGATCGAATCGGATAATGCCGATTTTAAATCTCGCGGATATTGGTTCAAATTAGATAATGCGTTTTTTTTTCGAATTTTCGGATAATGTATCGATTCAGATAATGCCATTTCTCCAATGATTCGGATACGGATATCCGGTCGGATAATTTCGGATAACTTAGGATATTTTCGGAACAAAGTGGAGGCAAAACGGTGAAAAGTAAACCAGGCACTCAAGGCAAGCCTTTGAAAACATCCATAACTGAACGAACAGTAGTACTTCATTGCATTTGCAGAATGCTCACATACAAACTTCAATCTTCATATATGCATATTAAAAAATTATGGAAACAAATCTTCAATTGCTCTATCGTCGTTGGGAGGGAGCACATTATCTTCCGGTTTCGGAAGGAGAAGGAAAACCCTGGTTTGATGAATTAAGTAGAAGGCGGTACGGAAAATGGGCGTGGCAGAATGCAATTTTATCCGAATTTATCCGATTCCATCCAAAGATTATCCGATTTTATCCGAAATTTCACCCGAATTTTATCCGCTTTCATCCGAGGATTACCCGAATTTTATCCGATTTTATCCGAATTTTTCACCCTTCGGATAATGGTTTGATTCAGATAATGCGTTTTTTCGATTTTTCGGATACCGGATTATCCGAGTCTCGGATATCCGGTGGGATATTCGAAATGGAGTGATTCGGGTACTGAGTGTAGTACTAGGGCATTCATGTAAGCTCTGACGCCAAGTCTTTGGACGTTAGGTATTCCCTGCCCCTAACAACATAAGGTCTGTACGAATGAGACTGTCCGCCCACGCGGTCCGCGAGCGTGTTGACAGGTCGTCGTGAAGGCATTTTTCGGACCTGTAAATCGATTTGCAGGATCATCAGACGAGTAGTGAACAATACACCATAAGCTGTATTCGGCCTGCCGAAGGCTCGTTCAAAGAATGCCTTTGCGACGGCTGCTTGACACACACGCCGACCGCGTAGGCGGACAGTCTCATTCGGGCAGACTTTGGCTTCAGAGCCACCAACAGAAAAGGTCAAATTTCGGTAGACCAAACAAGAAGAGTTTGAAGAAATACTACATATGAGAGAAATCCGAACGAAAAACACCAATTTTTCGGATAAGAAACAGCAATGAGGTACCTGCATTCTCTTCATGAAACAACGGCTACAACAGCACATGAACATAACAGGAACCAAGGCAGCTTGGCATCGTAACATAAGACAAGACCATAGAAAGCCACTTCCCATCCAACGATGCTGACTAGTGTTGAATGTATTTGTGCACAGTCAAGGGAATCGTGAGAATCGTGAATCTGGGATAAGTACCGGCCCCAATTAGTTTGAAGGAAGTATGGTAGGCGCACGACAGTTTTACGAAATGTTGTTCCATCACGAGATGTTCGGCTCGCATTCCTCTCCGGTTGCCCGGCAACTGAAGTTTTGTTCGAACCAAATCACTATTCAAATGTGATTCAGAGTGTTCGAATATCTGAGTGTTTGGGAATCTAACATTTCATTCGATTCAAATATTTGTTTCTATGAAGATTCTAAAATGTTAATCTTTTTAAGGATTCAATTTTTTGGGAGATTCACTCAGAGCTGTTAAGCTGTTCGGTCACTCGAAAACTCGTCTGATTCCGAAATTTACGTTAATAGATATCTTTCCGATAATGATTAATTAAAGTATCTTTTTGAAGAAATTTTTTTTTGGAATCTAGATTATTAGGGTTTTCGAGTACTTTATTTTCTGGAGATTTCAAAACTGTCTTATCGAATTTTGGATACATTCGGTAATTTTTACTGTTCCGTCTTTGAATATTTTAATTATTTGAGATTTCGAAATGATGCCTTTTTCAAGTACTCCATTCATTTCAGGAATTCAGATTATTAGATTTCTCGAATATCCTAAATTCATCAAGTGGTCCGAGCAGCTTTTTAGAAGCTCCAAAGTTTTGTCAAACGATGTATTTTTGAACCGAATGATAATTTTCTTTCGTTTTTTTTTTCGGGAAAAGTGTCTTTAATATTGGCTAACCCTTGTTTTGAAAAAAAGAACTTACCAAGTAAAAGTAGGGGAGGCTTACTCACCAGTTTACTTCGCTCATAGTGGAGTACCACAGGGTGGTGTGCTCTCCCCATTACTTTTCTTGATATACACCTATGAGTTGCCTACTCTATCTCTAGGTTTGGTGTCAGCTGCAAAATGTACGCAGACGATATAAAAATTTACAAGGTTATTGAGAAACCAGAAGATTCTGATGACTTGCAAAAAGCAATTACTCTGGTGGGAAACTGGGCAGAAGAATGGGAATATTACCTCTTGCTGCTGAAAAATCAAAAGTGTTGACGATTGGGAAGGCAAAGGATAAACCACAATATAACGTCAATAACAAAATCCTCGGCCATGTTTCAGAGACTAGGGACCTCGGAGTGATCATAAACCAAGCGCTTGATTTCAGTCCCCACTGTAGATCTATAGCCAACAAGGCTCAGTATCGTATTTTTAATCTTTTCAAAATAATCAGAACAAAAAATCCCCGGCTTCTTCTGAAGGCATATAAAACCTACGTCCGTCCTACTCTCGAAAGTGGGACAACAGTTTCCAGCCCATTTAAGAAAGAAGACATTGAGTTGCTTGAAAGCGTGCAAAATATTTTTACACGAAAACTTGTTATGAGGTGTTTCGGTCTCAGCTACTCATCAATTCCAAATGGTGCTGATAGGAGAAAACAATTGGGGCTTCCTTCTCTTACCGGTAGGAGAAACCGATATGATTTTTTGATGATGCACAAAATAATGACTGGCAGGGTTTCGATAGATTCATCTAAATTCTTTATTACGATTACTTCCAAAACAAGAAGTGGAGGACTAAGAGTTCGTGACTCTTCGGTCAGAAGTAATGTCAGATCAAATTTTTTCTGCAACAGAGTAATTCGTGTATTCCAGGCTATGTTAAATGATCGCATATTAAACATGTCCACAAATTCTTTCCGAGCTTTCCTTGACCGCCATGAAAAATTTTAGGTTCTCTTTCTAGGATTAGTGAAGAGGTGGTTTATTGTTTCCGCGTTTAATTTTTGTTTCTTGAATTTTTTTCCTCACTGTTATGCAGACCATTTTCTTTTCTCTCGGTTATACTCAGAAAAATGAAAACAAGTTACTTGTAACATAAAAGGCCGAAAACAAGTTACTTGTAACATATTTGAGCCGATGTAAGTTACTTGCGACTTATCTCAGGTCATTTAAGTTACATGTAACATATCGGCGGGATACTGCGTGCGGTGCGTCTCCGATATGTTACATGTATCTTATGTATACCTGAGATAAGTCAAAAGTAACTTACATCGGCTCAGATATGTTACAAGTAACTTGTTTTCGATTTCTGAAAAGACACATTGTGCACTGCTCCTCCGATATGTTTGTTACAAGTAACTTAAATGGCACAGTATAAGTCGCAAGTAACTTAAATCGGCCGAGAAGATATTTCCTAGGGGGATGTACGACGCACTTGCGGGGTGAGCCTTACGATTGGGGTTGCTGTTGGTTCAATTACCCAAGTTTGAGGTACTTGACCCACACCAGCAGGGAAGGCCCGCACAACATTTTTTCTGCGTAGTGTGTGGTCTGGGACGCGCTCTCTGTGTCGCGCGTCGTCTGCGTCACGTGATGGCCACCCATAGTTAAAATATAATTGTAAGTTACATGTAAAATAAGTGAACTTACATGCAATATAAATTTAAGTTACATGTAATATAAATGTATGTTACATGTAATATAAATGTAAGTTACTTGAGACATTCAAGTAAGTTACATTTATATTACAAGTAACTTGTTTTGATTTTTCAGAGTATTTGACCCAGTACTGCGATTGTTATTTTTCTACGTGGAGCAGTAGCCTCTGGGTCTTGAATAAATGAATAAATAAATCATTGAATATATAGCCAGGTCACACATAGTAGCTCCAACGAAAAGAAAGATGCAAGTTCCAATTAGGGCAGTGAACTGGTGGCCTAAGCCGGAAGAATCCCGTGAAAAAAGTTGACAACGGAAACACGTGAGAAGAAGGAGAAACAACTCGCTTTTCTGATCGCTTTCTTTGAAAGCGTGGGCTCGATTCCCAACGCCTACACTGTCTTCCTTCAAAAAAAGTATCCTTCGCAGCGTCGTATATTTGGCCTGTTATGCTGAAACTTGGAGCTATGAGTCAAAAGTTTTGTTGTTGGTTTGTCAGTTATCACATAAGCTGACACATGGCTCCAACCCATTAAAGACAGGACTCTCACAAACCTCAATATCTACATAGAAAAATTTATGTGCAGGGTGACTGAAAGGCTCGAATTTTCAGCGCAGTCAGGCCGATCAGCACAGCGCTACACGACGGTACGACGGCACGCGTCGTTGAATCGGGGGCGTGGGCGCTACGCGGATACGAAGAGTGTGCGGAGTTTCGGTCGGAATCAGGAGTGGTAAGTGTGAAATGTGATGACCATGTTAATATGTGTAGTGTGTAGAGATTTGAAGCCGCAGTTCTTCCAGTAATCGACATGAGATGCATCGGTTTGACACGATGAGCCTGCCGGGTCGGCGGAAAATCAGCCATTCACGAAGTCCGAATGGCACCATGTCTAGGAATGCGTTCTCGAAGAAGTAATTTCAAGAGATTGGCAGTATTTGTTTTGTAACATTGATAATTTTTTTCCTAACAGCGGTCGATATCACCTGCAGAAGTCGAACACGGCGATGAACATCGAACAGATGCACATGCATGAACTTGACGAAAAGAGACATCGGCGACGGAAATTGCGGAATACGGCATCTGAGAGTCCTGCCAGGGACTATAAAGGTATTGTTGGAGTTCAGTTTGACTGGCTGCGGTTGTAGAGCCATCGCGAAAGTGCCTACCATCCACAATACAATTGGAAGATAATGGTAATGAGCAATGAGTTCTGTGGCTGGAAACACTTCGAGACCCTTTTATGCTTTCACGACCATGCCGATGAGCATCTCATTCCAAAGTCAACGAACGTTGTGAGGCAGCATGGATCCTATTTGGAAAATGGCATCGGATAGCTTAGCCTGGAGCACTTTGCTCGGAGGGCCTTCAAGGTCCCCTCCATAGTCGGCCGATCGGCTGTAGCTATCCCGGTTGATAAGCATCTACATAATGCGAATCGGGTGTCAAAATCCATTCGTTATGGCCGGACTGCGCACGCCTGTGACGTCCGTGGCCATTCCGGTCGATACTTATGCAATGCATTGATGAGGTGGGAAATCCCCCGTCGTGGCCGAACTGAGGCGGCCGCAGTACGCTCAAGTAAGCTTGCATTATCAATCGGGATGCAGCCGACCCTTTAGTGGCGGAAGAGAACTGCTCAGCACGGCCTACGGCTAACTATGACGGGGGCCTGATGTACTATATCGCTGTCATCAGAAAACATAGGTGTGCCGCCTGTCTTAGATAGAGACAGCACGTTACGACGTGATCATTTGTGACCAGCATGAATTGATACACCAACCGACCGAGCGGAAGATGTCGTGGCGTGTTTTGTGAGGAGCCGTGGCGTGTTCTGCTGTAAAAAGTAAACATCCCGGCCAAGCTCCAATAATTTTTGCAGAGCGACTAAAGATGTTTTTGGCATTGCATTGTCCTGATCAAATGCAACACCTTTTCGATTTTTCAATTCTTCGCTTGGTTAGGATTTTTGCCACGTCAACCATACACATAGTCCTGACCTTGCACCATCCGATTACTTTTTGTTTCAATCGTTGCGAAACTCCTTGAATAGTAAAAATTTCAATAATGATAATGATGTCAAATCGTATCTGGTCAAGTTTTTTTTTGCTGATAGAAGCCAGAAGATCTATGAACGTGAAAATATGATGCTGCCTGGAAGATGGCAAAAGGTCATTGCTCTACATGGGCAATCAATTACAAAATAAAGTTATTTCGTTCCATGAAAAAACTGTCTTTTATTTTCTAAAAAAAGCCCCAATTACTTAGTTGCCAACTCAATACATACATTTACGACGAACGGCAGTGCTTACTAGCTCTATCGTTTCTTGATCGATATTGTTCAAATTCAGTACCTTACGTTCATAGGTTCGTTGGGTGGAGACGGAGGTCCGAGAGGTGAAAGTTGTTTAGAATACCTGAGTGGGAAAAGGTGAAGGTTCCCTATTGACTTGCAACTTCAGAATTTCAAATTTATTTCATGTGATGTACATGTAAAACGTAGCAAAACAAAATAGCAATGAGAAGAGAGTAAAAAAAACATGGTGGACGCACAATGAAAAAGGGAGCGATGGAATTTCAAAGCCATATTCAACAAGGAATACCTAAAAGCCACGGAAAACGAATGATTAACCCTAGTGCAGGTAACAATGGAGCTGTTTTTTTTTGAAAATTTGACGTTTTCTTAATCCTATTTTTCTTGCATTCAATATATTTTTATTTTTTATCATTAATTTCAAAACATTTTCTTCGTTCTATGACCTCCTTTAAAAATCCACTAATCTTAATGAAATGGTCTGCCTAGGTCGTGAAAAATTTCCTTTGAGCTGTCTTGGAGTCAAAAATTTTCGGAAAATTTTTCCAAGCGATTTTTAAAAAAGTACCTGTTCTTCGCGAATACAATTTTCGCCCTTTGAAATGGATCTTTCGACGGAGCTGTTTCCGGAATCTTCATAAAGATTTGCGTCGAATAATGTTTTCAATATGAGAAAAATACGTTTCCAATCTCTCAGCCGATTTCGATTTATGAAATAACGTTTCTTTCACCAGGAGCAATCAGTTTTTCGTTCATAACTTTTTCGCCCTAGAAGATAGTCCTTTGGTAAGGGTTGTTTTCAGAATCCCCATAAAATTCTGCATCGAATGACGTTTTCAGTTTCTGAAAAACGTTCCCCTTTTTCCAGCCCATCTCAGTGTATAGTGCATTTTTTTTGCCTGAAATTATCGGTTTTTCGCCTATAACTTTTTTGTGCTTAGAGATAGACCTCTGGTGAAGGCTGTTTTTGGAATCCCCATATAATTCTACGTCGACTAGTGTTTCCAAGTTGAAAAAATATTTTCTCTATCCTCCAGCCTTATTCATTTTACAAAACACTGGTTTTTCGCCTATAACTGTTTAACTGTGAAAGACAGGGTTTTGGTGAAGGTCGTTTTTCAAATCTATGAAAAATTCTGCGTCAAATGATATATCGGGTTCCTAACTTCGCTTGCCCCATAAGCCAGCCAGGTCGGTGGAGCCGAGCTCCACAGTAATCTCCATAGGTTGCTCTGGCCTCTATGGTTTAAATGAGAGATGCAGAGTTCTGCTGGAGTTAACAACGGGGCTCGGATCCACCGACCTGGCTGGCTTATGGAGCAAGCAGAGTTAGGAACCCGATATATCATTCGACGCAGAACTTTACGTAGATTTCAAAAGCCACCTTTACCAGAATCCTATCTTCAACGGTTAAAGAGTTATAGGCGAAGAACCAGTGTTTCGTAAAATGAATAAGGCTGAAGGATAAAGAAAAAAATTTTCAACTTGGAAACTTAGGTCGACGCAGAATTCCATCGAGATTCCGAAAACAACCTTCACCAGAGGTCTATCTCCAAGCACAAAAAAGTTATGGACGAAAAACAGATAATTTCAGGCGAAAAAATGCACTTTATAAACTGAAATCGGCTGGAAGAAAGGAAATCTTTTTTTTTCAGGATTTGAAAACTTCATTCGAAGCAGAATTTTATGGGGATTCTGAAAACTACCCTTACCAAAAGCCTATCTTCTAGGGTGAAAAAAGTTATGAACGAAAAACTGATTGCTTGTCTCAGGCAATCGCGGGGGTAGGGGGCCGGTTAAAACGCCCCTTTCCCAATCAAATTGATCGGATCTGGCTGATCGGCGGAGGTTTCGGCATGACTTATAACTGCCGAAGTTTTCGTGGTAATGTCTCAAATGTGGCGGGGTTTTCCGGGCGACGTGTTGCAGTGCCTGCACTGTTTCTCTCTGACACTCTCTCGTGTAGAGCGCGGAAGTGGCAGCCTACAATGTATACGCTGCGCTTGGAAGTGAGGTGTTTGTGCTTGTCATGGTTGACATTGTACGGGATATCGACGTTCTTGCGGGCGTCGGTGGCAGGTTTAATCGCAAATGCTGCCTCTTGACCTGCCACTGACGCCCGCGACTGCAGGAGTGGTACGTGGTTGTCGGTGGGAGGTGATAAGGCAAAACTTTCGGTGTAAACACGTGGGTGTGACGTCACATTGAGTGGTCGGTGGGAGGTGATTAGGCAGAGCTCTCGGTGTTAACAGGTCAACTGTGACGTGGCATTGTAGGGTCGGTGGGAGGTTGACACGCGGAGTTTTCGGCATGAATGGGGAGTTTTCGGGCCTAGCCCGCCTCTTTTTTCGTTTCGAGCGGCAGCACGCTACCTGTTCAACTCCCTTCAACCTGCCACCGACCCCCGCGAGTGTGTGAGATGGTGAAATAAACATTATCTCATAAATGGATATTGGCTGAAAGATTAGAAACGTATTTTTTCTCAACTTGAAAACATTATTCGACGCGAAACTTTATGAAGATTTCGGAAACAGCTTCGTTGAAAGATCCATCTTAAAGGGCAAAAATATTATGCGCGAAGAATAACATTTACTTTTTCAAAAAATCGCCTGCGATATTCGAAAAATTTTGACTACAAGACAGCTCAAAGGAATTTTGTCATGACCTAGGCAGTTTAAGATCACTTCATTAAGATTAGTGAATTTCTAAAGGAGGTCATCTAACGAAAAAAACGAAAAAAATGTAATAAGATCTGTGTACGCTCCCACTTTCAAACCGCCTCGGTCAGCACGTTTACCGCCTTTTCCGGGTGGGGCTGACTCTTGTAAGGTGTGTGGTAGTGTCAGATATGCTCCCCTAAACGCACATAGTGGCACCTTACAGTCGATGGAGCAGGGACTGAGCAGTTTTGCAGAGCAGACCCTACGCGATCGTATGATGAACTGAATAAGGTTTCACAGCATTCGGTCGCGTCGCACTGCGATGCCACTCTGTTCAGCTCCTCAATCCAGGACCGTTTTGCTAGGAAAATGCTAATCCTCATGGAGTTGCATGACGAAGGGCTCAATTGCCGACTTATCTCATTTCTCATAGCAGCTGCAATAGGCTAACAAACTATTTTGATTAACGGCCAATATTTTTTGATAAGTCTCCTTGTTAAACTACTGATGTTCTTAGGTGGAATACCTGTCCGAGCGCATCATGACGATGGTGCGACGGAGATGAAGGTGTACTCAGCGTCGTCGTTCCATGAGATGCCATCCCATGACAGGCGGTTTGTGCATAAACAGTTCTCGATTTCCATCCAGAGTTCTATTCGGAAAGGTTTTCACTATATTAGGAGACGTAAGCCGCCCGAAGAGGGTACCTCTAATGTGCCCAACGTTGTGATTTCGCGGAGTCGAGACGACGAGACCAAGGCGCACAGCGATGTTGAGCGAACGGAAGAGACTAGTGTACAGGTGAACTATATTATCTGGCGGAAACGTCAGCCCCCCACGCTGTTTACGCCTCACTTTAGCTGTCTTTCTCCGATGACGACGACATCGATCGGAAGCCATCGTCTCGGGATCAAAGCGACGTGGCACGCGATCTGGTCCGCGATGTTGGACGTGACATGCGTAGCGAGCACGTATATCCACACGGACCGCTCAAGCAGCCGAGTATGGACAGCTCGATGTCGAGGAGGTATGCGACATTGCATGCGAAGGGTGCCAGGATAACAGGGTGTCAAGTAGGGATAGGTGGCGGTCTTGTATTTGGCTTAACTTTAGGATACGCGAATTCGACGGTCGCTCTTACAGGTCGGACCGGTCCGAGCGTTCGGACGAGATGTCGCTGCATTCGATGAGGAGACAGGTAAAACTTGTCTGGGATGAGGAGGTGATAGTGTATACGTGATATGACATTGTAGTGGTGACGCTGTTCTGATTTCAGGGCTATGGTCACTCCAAGGAGAAGATGCCGGTCAGTGTTGGGATCTGCATTGTGTTTGCGTTCATATCAGGTGAGCCATGCAGTGAGGATCACAACTTCTCCCGAGAACTAAGGCCCCCGCCATAGTCGGCCAAAAAACCGGCCGTCCTAGTCCCACCCGGTCGATATCTATGAGACACACGCAGAATGGGAAGAAATGAAATGATAAAAATCATCCTCAACTGATAAAAATCCACCTTCTCTATGTCGTCCTTGGTCGTATCAACTCAGAGTCTGCGGGGGGGGGGGGCAAGCGCCGGACAATAGAGCCCGTTTTTGACTTGGGGGGGCGACAGCGCAGGCCTCCCCCGAGGGGGGCTTCAGGGGAGGCCCCTGCTCTCCTCCGACGCTTGCCCCCCTGAGAGGAAGAGAGGGAAAAGATGGGAAGAAGTCGTAGAAGGTAGTTTACGACAATAGAGGCCAGAGAAGGCATAGTAGGCCAAACGCACGCATCGTCATTCACGTCGAGTTTTGTCCCGATTTGACGTGATTTCTCCTGTGATATATCACGTGCTCGACCGGTATAAAAGGCATCCACCTCATGGAGAGCCGCATTCGGCCCAACAGGGCCGGCCCTGGACGGCGACTTCGAGTCACTGTCAGAAAGGGATATTTCTGGAGTAAAGCGGAGACGCTTTCCGGGGGGAGGAGGGTGACGTCACTGCTCCGGGGAGGCATTCATGAACGCGTTCGGTCTGGTTTTGTTAGGGTTTGTCTCGGGGGGATTGCAAACCAGTGATTCATCAAGCTCCGGTTTGGTTATCTCTGGGTCACGAGTGGGCTAGAATCCAACCCACCTCGGAGCGGCTGGTCAGCAGGGGGCTAGCTGCGGTTAGCCAGCCAGACGTGCAATTACGTGCAGATTGTGCAATTTCACTACATTTTTAATGTGACGCCATGTTTTTTTTTTCAACCCCAGGCAGTCTTAGGCCTCTTTCAGAGTTCGATCGCTCTGCGACGCGATCGTGGGCACGGCGACGCGACCGTCGCGTCGCCGTGGAAATCGCAGATTTTGGAAGTGTGAATGCCCAATCGCGGAAGTTGGCGACCACGCACTTTTACGTACACATTCTAATCGACGCCTGTTTCATGTTCGCGGTGTCGCGCTTTTGGCTAGTCATTTATGATAAAAAGGTGCATTGTGCTTTGCCATTTAACTTTAACTTTATTACACGCCCTTGCAGACGTGTAGAAACATAGAAAGGGCAGAAAAACAACGAAAACATCGAGGAACTTGAAAAATGAGAAAGTTTCGAAAGGAAAAAGCGTAAAACGATTGATAGATCCTTTCTTGACAGTGAAGGTATTATTTGACAAGTGTTTTGAATTTAGTGAATTTGATCGGTATCTGAAGAGTATGACTCATCTTCAAGTATTCCATGCCGTCTCTGAATATGGAGAAGCTGCGCCCCAAAGAGGTGCGCGGCTGACGGAATTTAAGCTTGAACCTTTCTCCCCTAGTATTTGATTCAACCAGTTTGAAAAATGAATGAGCTTTGAGATCCAGTCTTCCAGTTATAATATTATATACCAAAATTAAATCATTTTTTTTGCGTCTGTAATGTAAAGTATCCAAATTAAGCATACGATTCCTCACTATGCCATGGGGATTACTCCTATACGTGAAGCCAAGAGACCTTATGAAGACCTTCCTTGTGAAGTTGTTTTGCACTCTTTCTAGTTTGGCAACGCAGGTTTTTTAATGAGGAAAGTAGATACAGGTACCATATTCAAGAACAGATCGAACGTAAATTTCATAGGCTGTAACCAAAAGCAATGGACCTTTAGTTTTCAGCGATTTGAACAGAAGGAAAAGTTTCTGTTCAGCATTCGCAACAATACTATCCAAATGCTTATCAAAATTCAATTTCGAATCGACAAGAAACTCTAAATCTTTAACTAGGTTAACATGCTGGAGTATTGAACCATCGATATTGTACCCGCCTTCCAGATTAGTAGTTCTACCCAGGTGTAGTACATGACTTTTTTGGGTGGAAAGAGGGAGAAGGTTTCGTTTAGACCATTGAACTACATTGTCAATTGTGGTCTGGATCCTAGTTTTATTGTCACCCTCAAGTGTATCGTAGATTTTTTTAATGATAATAATCATTTTATGATAATAATTGTTTTGTATTATGATTGTTTTGCCTACTTATACTGATTTTGCCTGAATCAACGTGAAAAAAGAGGAATTTGAACGAGGACATATGAAGCGGTCGCCGCGATCGGTCGCGTCGCCGTGCACTGCATGGCGACGCGATCTGGCCATCTCAGTCGCCCAATCGCGCGATTGGGCGACTTTTCCCCGCGATCTTGTCTGAAAGGCCGGCGACCAGATCGCGCGACGCGACCAGATCGATACACAGTGTTTTCATTCGGTCGCGTCGCAGAGCGATCGAACTCTGAAAGAGGCCTTAGGGCGCCGATGCCTCAGCAAATAGTCGGCGGCGGAACTCCCCCCCCCCCTTCTGAGCCGTTGACAACCATTTGCCGAGAAGTCACCGAAAATGATTGTCAGTGGAGCGCGTTAACTACACCCACACCATTTTCGTCGAGTGCGTCACGGCGACAGCGGCATTCGCATTGGAGCGCACTAGACGTTTTTTCACCGCTTTGACTGCGATCCTTCTTTTTTCCTATTCTTGTTTTTCGGAAACTTACATGGAGCTGCAAACTTGCTTCGATATTTTCCATACATGTCCTTTATAGTTGTACAATTTCGAAAAAAATGTCGAACAAACGAAAATCGAAATTTTTTCGTTCGAAATCGTTTCGAACGAACGAAAAATGAAAATTTTTCGTTCGAAACATATTCGAACGGACGAAATTTGAAAAAAAATTCGTTCAACGAAATTTCGAACGAACGAAATTTGAAAAAAATTCGTTCGACGAAATTTCGAACGAACTAAAGCGAACGAAAAAAAATTCGAAAAATCTTTCGAAATTGTTTCGAAAATTTCGTTCGTGTAGAACTATGTCCTTATCTCGCCCTAAGTCACCGCAACAGAGACATTGCAAGTACTTATTGATCTTATAACAGCAATTTCACTCTAAACAACGGTGAAAAAATCAATCAGTTCGTTAATAACTCTGACCATGAGATCAGTTGAATTTTCATGAACTATATTATAAAACTTTTCACAGTGAATAATCAGGAAAAGCATCAAGAATGAAAAAGACGAACACTGAAGCCGACAGAATTGATTAGCTGGCATCGATTTACCAACTTCAAACACGTTTTGACACCCGGGTTTGCAAACCAAGCCGGCGAAAACATTCATGAATCGCTGGTTAGCGCGGGTAAGTGGTTTGGTCACGCGTGGGCTTGCAAACCAAACCAAACCCTAGCCAAACCAAACCAACGAATGTGCGTTCATGAATCGCACCCCAGGAGCCGTGACGTCATGGCTCCGGGGCAGTGACAGGGGGGCTTCAGGGCAGTGACAGGGGGGCTTCAAGGCAGTGACAGGGGGCTTCAGGGCAGTGACAGGGGGGCTTCAAGGCAGTGACAAGGGGGCTTCAAGGCAGTGACAGGGGGCTTCAGGGCAGTGACAGGGGGGCTTCAGGGCAGTGACAGGGGGGCTCCGATCAAGCCAAATTGTCACTCCGGCGGTAGCCCCCCCCCCCCCCGATTGGGGGGGGCAAGCGCCGGTGCCCGGAGGGTTGCCCCCCTGAAGAGCTGCGCTAGACCCCTCCAGTGTATGAGAAGTAGATTTTTATCATTTCAGACGGTTTTTATCAGTTGGGCTCTAATTTTATCACATCATACAGCGATTTGTATCATTCGAGGAAGACTTTTATCACTTCGTTTCTTCCCGTTTTGCGTGCTTTTCATACCTATCGACCGGGTGGGACTAGGACGGCCGCTTTCGGCCGACTATGACGAGGGCCTAACGCATTCTTCGAGTTACTACAAAATTAAAGAAATCTTCACGTCTTGAAACGCGATGGCTAACGACCCCAAAAGGAGTCTGAGACACACGGCTCGGTCATCGTTGGTCGAAAGGGGCTGTGGCCGGCTGTGACTCGCGGTGGTCTGCCACCGTGAGCTCCAGAGGGCTACAACAAGCCAAGGCGAGTCTTCTCCGGCCACAGCTTCTTTTTCCACCAACAACCTGGTCGAACCAGGGTTTCCCACCTTCACTATTTGTGTGCAATGCATTACATGCCTATCGACCGGACCGGTCAAAGCTGGTCAAGGCGCGTTACAGTCAGCTACAATGACTGCGTTAGGTACATCCAATTAGCCAACTAGGACTGGACCGTCAATAGGTCCCGCAGTGACAGATACAGTACGCTGCACCTCACGTGATTGGCTCCGTTCGAAAAGCGGCGTCTTCCGGTCATTCTTTCAGCCTTGCCACCACCAGGAGCAATCGATACCGTGCTGGTTGAGGTAACTTGGCTCTTTCCAATATCACTGATTAGGTTGTGATCACGCTAGCTCAATATGAGCATCTTCAAGACCTGTTACCTCACCGATCGATATTTGGCATTGCTTTGGTATTATCTTTTGTATACCCTGTCTCAAGCGAGTCGGCAATCGGAGAGTCCAAAGTAGCAGCGCTCTCTCAGCGTCTCTCACGGGCGCTCAACATGCCCAAATTACGTACGCGACGCATCGTCTGTCTTTCCTTAATTAAAAAAAAATGAAACTCATCAATAACTTGCCACTAGCTGCCACGTAAGGAAGAGTATCTCCATCAAGAAAGAGTATCATGAACATTTTTAACGAGAAAAAAAACGCAAAAGAAAGATGAAATTTGCGGAAAAAAGAACTGAGTACGTGAAAAAAAACATGAAGTCAGTTTTTTTATTACGGTAAGACAGATGATGCGTCGCGTACGTGAGTTGCGTACGTTGCGCGCCCGTCAGAGATGCAGAAGGAGCTCTGCTTTTTTGGACTCTCCGGTTGCCGACTCGTTTGGGATAGTATAACGACCAGTCAGTTCCATATTTTCTCCTCTAATCCGCTCCATATCGATTTGTTGCATATGAACCACCAGCGGCGTCGGCCGGCTGACGCCGGCCTCTGCCGCTGGGATCCGGCTACGCCGGCCCGTTTGCCGGCTTCGCCGGCATCTTAAGTTTAAGGCGAATGAATCGAACTCCGCTGATTCTATGTGAGATGGCGTTCAGAAGTTCTCACGCTTGCCGGCTCTCGCCGGCCTCTGTTGCTTTACCCAGTACGGTTGCGCCAGCCCGCTGAGCTGGTTTCGACGAAAACGCTCGAGCAATCAGGAATTACAAACCATTTGAAACCTTGCAAATCCTGCTAACCTCCTTTCTTATGCAGTTGCACACCGACCCTTCCTTAGCTTTAAGAGGTCCTAAGGTGGTAGTTCATTTATATTCAATTCTGTCAAGATAAAGACAACCGCTGTATGAGATTTAGTAAACGCCTCCATGACCAACCGACACCCTGCTACTTTTATTGCCAAATGAAGTGTAATGATGTTTGTGTTTTCTGGGTGCATATTTTGTTTAACTCACATTTTCACCGTATATAAACCCGATTTAGAAAGGTTGGTGCATATAAACAGCTAAGCAGTTGAAATGAGTGGTTAAGGGGGAGGGGATGTGAAGAAAGGGGTGGTATACACTCTCATATAGATGTACAAAACGATTTTGAAGCTCTGCTCTAACCTACTTCGGTCCCGCACACTTTCTACGGCGTCCGGTGCGATCGCATTTGAGTTCCACACACTTTTTACGGCGTCCGGCGCACTCTACCTTAGGTCCCGCACACTTTCTACGACGTCCTGCGCACTTCAATTTGGGTCCCGCACACTTTCTTTGGCGTCCGGCGCAATCGCTTTGGGTCCCACACACATTCTACGGCGTCCGCCGCACTCTACCTTAGGTCCCGCACACTTTCTACGGCGTCCTGCGCACTATACCTTGGGTCCCGCACACTTTCTACGGCATCCGGCGCACTCGCATTCGGGACCCACACACTATCTACGGCGTCCGGCGCACTCTACCTTTGGTCCTGCACACTTTTACGGCGTCCGGCGCACTCTACCTTGGGTCCCGCACACTTTCTACTGCGTCCTGAGCTTTCCCATATGGGTCCCGCAATTTTTCTACGGCGTCCGGCGCACTCTACCTTGAGTCCCGCACACCTTTACGGCGTCCGGCGCACTCTACCTTGGGTCGCGCACACTTTCTACGGCGTCCGGCGGCCCCCCCTTGAGTCCCGCACACTTTCTACGGCGTCCGGCGCACTCTACCTTGGGTCCCGCACACTTTCTACGGCGTCCTGAGCTTTCCCATTTGGGTCCCGCAGATTTTCTACGGCGTCCGGCGCACTTAACTTTGGGTACCACACACCTTTACGGCGTCCGGCGCACTCCACCTTGGGTACCGCACACCTTTACGGCGTCCGGCGCACTCCACCTTGGGTACCGCACACCTTTATGGCGTCCGGCGCACTCTACCTTGGGTCCCACACACTTTCTACGGCGTTCTGCGCACTCTTGAGCCCGTACCCGTAAGGTCGCCCGTCTTGAAAGTCAAGCCGAATAAACGGTCAAACAAACACACAGAGAAACGCATACATACATACATACACACACACGCACACACAAATTTACCAAAATATATATATTAGGATAAAGTTAGGACGTGCTTTGTGGTGTACACCAGAGATGTGCGTAATTACGACTAACGACTAACGAATTTAACGACTAACGGGCTTTTTGGGTGTTACGACTAACGACTAACGACTAACGAAACTAGAAATATTGTCGTAAGCAATCCCTAAATTCGTTAGAAAGCCAATAGCCATTCAAATCGCGCTCCAACCCAAGGCTTACACCAGGATTGATACATATTGCCCTGTTGGTTGTTCGAAGTGGATGGTACAAAATAACCATAGTCCTCATCGTTTATGATTTCTACTGACACTGCTTCGCAGTTCTGGAATCCCCTATCTAAAACCCCAACCGAACGTGACGTAAGGTTAGGCTAAGCATTTATGCGACTTTGCCTCGGTCGCGCTACTTTGTGGTAGGCTCCACTGAACCGGTTCTGGCACTGACCGGCTCCAGCGGAATTTTCGTAGAGGACACTATCAAAGGTGATAATAGGAGCCTTGGTGCCACAACTGCCCAGCGACGGGAACTGTATCCGATGATTGGATTGTAAAGGGTGCCGTCCTTCGACTTTCAGTCATAAATTCGAGAAATGGGGTTTCTATAAAGTGGTGCTGGGGCCTCTCAGGGGTAAAATTTTAACTTGGGTTCTAATTTCTTTCGATCTTTTCCCATTCAGGGAACAAGCTCCGAACCACGCAAGCGCTCGGGTCGCGACGCTGAAGAAAGAACAATTAGTGCAATGTCGGTGCAATTCTCCGTGTTGTCACCACCGGGTAGATCTCATATAACATCATAGAACGCAGAATGGCAAAATTTGAGCTGGAAAAAAGCAACGAGTTAAAGATTTTCTCGGTTTCCCCTATTGTTTCTCTTCTTACCGAAAAAAAAAACACAAAAATCGATAAACACACACTCTCAAGTAATAGGCCATATTTTAAATTATGTATACATAGGTTTGCCGTTTGAAGTAGGTTCTCTAACAAGGAATGATTTGTGTCTTCAATGGCCATGAATGTTTTGGAAAACATACATCTTTTCATGCCTTCCTTTTTTTCTATTCACAGGGGCTTTTTTCTGCCTCAACTGTGATTATTTTCAGAGCATAAATTTTTAACGACTGACGATTAACGACTAACGACTAACGAGGGTTTTGGCCGGTTGAACGACTAACGACTAACGAATTACAAAATTTCTATCACGCACATCCCTGGTGTACACTCTATTGTGGAGCGAAATTTGCTCTGTTCCCTTGCGTGCGTGTGCGTAGCGAGAAGGATAAAGTGCGGCGCTGTGTTAGGTCCGTGATAGGTGCGACACCGAATATTTTTGCGTGGTTGCTAAAGGGATAACATCGGCATGGATCCTGAAGAGACTTTGCGTTCACCATTGGAGGTTGGCGCAACCCTGGTTCACTTATGTCATAGCATGTGGCACCGAGTTCGCGCCAACCTTCAACAGTGAACGCAAAGTATCTTCCGGATCCATGCCGACGTTACATGCGGCCTTCTCCTCTTCCTGCCCCCCCTCCCTGTGTGTTAATCACATTGTGAGCCAAACCTTGGTAGCGAAGTTAGAGACAGCGGGGCGATGGACTCCAGAGAATTTGGATGCGAAATCGAGCATATCCAGTATAGGTTAATGTTTCGTAGTGATCATATTCACCACAGTTTGAGTGGATAGCGATTGACACGACAATTCCATTTGTGCGAGGCACCGAGCTGCACAAAAAGATTAGTGGTTATTGTCGTTTATGCATCTATTACAGCATTCGCTTTACAAGGTGGATTTGACTGAGTGTAGAGTCTGAAATCTCAAAACTGTCCTATCTATTGAAGATAAGAAAGTTAATCACCGATTCTCAACGACCGCTCTACCAAGGTGAATCCAGACTGAAGGGCACTCTGAGAAAATTTGCATTGACCGTGGCGGGACGCCACCGCGACCCGAGACCGTGCCGGGCCGATGTAGCAGCGGCACAGTGATCCGAGCCCGTGCCGCGACACTGTAGCCTTGGCTCCGGAAACGTGGAGGATTACTTCTTGTTCGTAACAGTACAGCAACGGCACCGCAATCATTAACGGTACCGCGATAGCAAAGCGTGGCCCTCGCAACAGCTTCGCGCCGGCTTCGCGATATCACCGCGACGCCACCGCTGCAGTGGCAGACATGAAAAAAAATGGTGAAGCGAATGATCATGTCCTGATGTGTTTATCACATGCGCAGCCGGTATAAAAGGTGCCTCATCTCACTCGAGTCCTCATTTTTTTTCTAAAGCCGGCATTCTAAAGCCGGCCCTGGAAGGTGAATTCGAGTCCTTCTCCAGAGGGCAGCATATTTTTGACCGCTGGGGGATAGGGGATCCCACGGCTGGGGGTGGGCCGGTTTTCGCTGCTACCCGCAGTGAGGGTGGTTCCTCACCGCAGACCTCGGCGAAGGTTAAGCCTTTGTCCGGACATAGGCGGGGCTTTCTCTGGGGGGGAGGGAGGGCAGCCAGATTCAGGCAGCGTCGTGGCCCGAATCAGGCACCGTCGAGATAGGGTTGAGGTAATTCCAGAACGGATTTGGGAGCCATCGCGTTCTGGTTGAGACATCGACGCGGGGTTGATGCGATGGCATAGCTGGTGGAGGGACTCTGGATAGACACTACCCCGATTAGGAGCCTTCAAGGCAGGGTTGGTCTACAGCCGGTGCAAATTTTCTCAGAGCAGTTGCATGCCATTGGCTGGATTATGGATAAACATCTTGCGCTGATTCTTTACACTCTGAGAAAATTCGTCCCAGTGGCAGACCAACCTCGCCTTGAAGGCTTCTAATCGGTGCCTTCAGGACAGGGTCTGCCCAGAGTCCCGGCACCAGCCATGGCTGGTCAAGCTCACCCGACCTGGTAGCAATGCCGCCGTTACGGTGCCTAAACACAGCCTCGACGGCTTCCATCGCGGATGAGTTCAGGCACCGTCACGACGACAGGTTACAAGGAGTGAGCTTGGTCAGCTGTATAGTTGCGCCCTGGACCAAAAGACCGAATATCGAATACCTTCGAATGACCTCCTTTTTCTAACGTCTAATTTTTGAACAGATTCAAATACTCCCTTTTTTGACCTCCGATTTTTGAATATATTCGAATGGCCTCTTTTTTTTGAGATTCGATTTTTGAATATATTCGAATGACACTCTTTTTTCGAGGTCCGAATTTTGAATAGATTCGAATATATTCGAATATTTTTTCGAATAATTTCAAAGCGACAAACTGAAAACAGGTAAGGTGGGCTGTCAGCGGATCTTATACTTCGAAGTAAACTGCGTGCGCACGCACGCGTTCGGTCCGGTGAGTGTCGCGCGCGCGGCGAACGCGGAAAAGTCGCCATCGTTTCGAAGAGTTATTTATTTAATTAATATTTATTTATACGTGGATCACTAGGCGCTAACATAAAAGGGTGAAAATGAAATCAGAAAAACATACAACACGGAAACAGAAAATATTGTAGTGAGAGAATGGCTCAAACAGGTCAGTACAAATGCGTGACAAAACGTGCGGGAAGCAAACTAAGCAGTCTCTTGGAGGTACAATATCGCCGCTATCCAAGGGAAAAAATGGGCGATATGGGCAAAGTGGGCAACTAAAGCGTCTTTCGACCACAACTCGCCTCAAACTGCTCTGTTTTCAATTTCGAAAGGACCAAAATGTTTACCGTGCCACAATCTATCTAATTAAATGAGATAAAATCCGAAATTTTCCACGAAAACTCTTTTTTTAAGATGCAGTTAGTTATGAATTTGATAATGTTATCACAAGAAAACGAGCCCATTCGATCAAAAACCACCGTAAGCGATCTCTAGCACGGTCAAAATGAAAATGTTTTTCGCCTTGAAAATCATATTGGACCCTAATTTCGCAAAATATTTTTGCATGATTGACTAGATCACGACATGCTGTACATTTCGGCGTTTTCGAAATTGAAAACGGAGCACATTTAGGGGAGTTGTGGCCGAAAGACGCTTCAGTTGCCCACTTTGCCCTTTTCGCCCATTTTTTCCCTTGGATAGCGGCTGTATTGTACTTGACGATAAGCTCTCTGTATCGGTCTAGGGAAGTTGGTAATGGAAGTTTCTTGGTAAGCTTAAGAAATTCGGAGCCGGCCCTTTGAGTAAAAAAGTTGGCTCTGATACAGGTTTTATCAGCACCATATACGGCGAAACGGTTATCGTTAATGGCATGAAATGAACACAGCAAAGTAAATAACGCTTCAGGACATGCCAGTTTACATAAAAGCTGAGATGCCGCGTCGCCGCCCAATCCGTCGTGCGCGACGCACGCAGAACGCACGGGTGAGCAATGTCCGCTCCTCCTGTACCATACGGTCCGATTCAGCGTGGAACCTCGAAACCAAAGTTTTGCCCGGATCCTGCCTTTAAGATCCACAGTTGCTGATCAAGGCCTATAAAATTCACGTTCGCTCAATGTTGGAGTATGGTACCTGCGTTTTCGCGCCCTGCAAACGGCAGATTGTAGATATTTTGGAAAGGGTGCAGAATAGTTTCACGCGGAAAGTCTCTACTCGGGCACTTGGATTCACGTATGCAAACATTCCTAAGAGCTATCTCAGAAATAAAAGACTACAACTGGACACACTTGCTCTCCGTAGGAGAAAAAACTATTCATTTTTGATTTATGGTTCGAAATCGAGCCGCCACGCTGACGCCAATTTTTGAATTGCGGCGCGATTTCGAAATCCTTCGACGTGGATCTACCGTACACCATAAATAGCGGCAACGGGGCAAATCTATTCGAAACCGTTCCAGATTATAAATATTCGAATAGTAAGCCTCGATAATTGAATGGATTCGAATACCCCCTTTTTTTAAGGGTCCGATCATTGAATAGATTCGAATACCGCCTTTTTTGAGGTCCGATATTTGGATAGTATTCGAATAGTGCGATTTTAGAAATTCCGCCAATGAATACGTACGTATTCGAATAGCAACTATTCGAATACATCGATTCGAATCTATTCGAATGGCACAACTATAATCAGCTGGTGCTGGATCTCGGGATAGACTCTGCCCTGAAGGCACCGATTAGGAGCCTTCAAGGCGTGGTTTGTTTGCCACTGGGGCATATTTTCTCAGAGTCGGTTCTAGAACATAAAATTTCCCTCGTAATTGATAAACATTTCGTTTAGGAGGTGCGGTTCTATTCAGTTGGTGGGAGGGCTGGAATCCATTCGATGGCGCTTACTACTGTTTTATCACGCTCAGGCAAGTAGAAGATATTCGTAGAAGTTCTGAATAAGTCTTGCTTCTCAAGCTCTACTGAAGCTAATAAATTACAGTACGATCGGGTTTGGCGACATTGTGCCTGGACAGGCTTTGGATGAAGGCTCACAGGTGATCTGCAGAAAATACTTACATTTTGTTGTATTAGGTTCATGCAAAAGTTCCCAGACTTTTCACGACTTAGAATAAAAAACATATATATTTCAATATCAAACAAGGCTCACCCAACAAAATAATTTCCAAATTTCCATCCCATTCAAGGATCCCTCGCCACCGATTGGGCAGATCGTGAATTTCCAGCGCGTAGAACTCTGGCTGTTTCGAGCCGAAGTATTTTTCTAAGGCGATTTTGACTTCGTCATCGTTAGTGAACTGCTTTCCATCTAGGAAGTTCTGTATCAAGCGGAACAGATGGTAGTCGGAAGGGGCAAGATCTGGGCTATATGGAGGGTGAGGGAGAACTTCCCAGCCCAGTTCCAGCGGTTTCTGTCGGGTTATCCGAGATACGTATGACCGAGCATTGTCGTGAACAACGCGAACAGAAACTGCTGGACCTGGGCTGGGAAGTTCTTCCTCGCCCTTTATATAGCCCAGATCTTGCCTCTTTCGACTACCATCTGTTCCGCTCGATGCACCACTTCCTGGATGGAAAACAGTTCACTTATGATGACGAAGTCAAAATGGCATTAGAAGAATACTTCGACTCGAAACAGCCAGGGTTCTACGCGTCGGGAATTCATGATCTACCCAAGCAGTGGCGAAGGATATTCGAATGTGATGGAAATTATTCTGTTGGGTGCGCCTTGTTTGTTTTTAAATATATGCTTTTTATTCAAAGTCGTGAAAAGTCCGGAAACTTTTGCATCAACCTAATAGTATAGTGAATTTTTTTGTGTTCTTATACTTGATGATATTCTAGGAGAAACTAGTGGTGTGCGCGCTGTATCTGCTATTCGGGATGGCGCTCATTGCTATGTGTTTCAAGCTCATGCAGGATGATGTTGTCCAGAAGGCGCGCTGGTTGGGTCAGAAGATCGGAATTTTAGGTACGATTCGAGATTTTTGTGTCAGTTTTAAGGCATTCATACTCTGCCGCTCTATGTGTCTGTTAGGAGGTGTGCACACCTTGTCGCTTCACGTCGCTTTATGTTGCCTGTATGTCTATGTGTAACGTTTGCTTGTGTTTGTTAGCTTTTGCAATGCGTTTTCTTAGCTCGTCCCATGCAACTCAGTGAGCTGATCGCCCGACATGCATTCTTCACTATCGGGGCTATCAAAAAAGTTTCGGATACTTGCAGTGGTTTGTTTTTCTTCACGCCTTTGTTTGACTTGCCTTGCAAGCTTTATTTATGCTGAATTTCCACAATTCAGTTGTGGTTGTTACATTTTTTCAGTTGCCTATTAAAGCTTTTGACGGTGTAATGATTGTGCTTGCGTGAAATTCACGAAATATCTCCTTTAATTCGAATTAAATTTATCTTCAGTACGTTTTGGGTATAAGATTACTGTGTACATATTTCTAATTTTAGTTCGAGAGGACCTGTCAGATTCGGAGTCTGAACTTGAAGACGACATGATTGAGGAGGATGACGAGGATTTGAGTGAAGAACGAACAGACCAGGCAAGTTATGCTGCTTTATGGGTGGTGATGCTGTGCGTCCCCAGGGGTGTGAAGATTTTTGTATAATTTTCCTCGCACAAAGGGACTCATTCCATTGAGACGCTATAGAATACATCGCACTTCCCGGAGCTCAAAGGAAGTGGTCGCTATGGTTGCGATCTCCAGTTTTTTTTTGCATAATCTTCCGAAGATTAGGATGCTTTCCTGTCACAATACTGAAGAAAGGGCACCAGAATGGCACCAAGTACTGTTGCTATCGGAACGAACTACCAGTCCACAATTGCGGACAATAGCTGTTGCAGTACGAAGCACGATCATAGTCGTGCTGGGACAAAAGTTTCATCATCGTCTTGCGTACTCAGAAGTTTCTGGTAAAGTTACGGACAGCATAATTGCGAAAGTATTATTTCGATGGGCTTTATTGACTGGGAAAAACCTGCAGTTTGCATTGCGTTGCTTGGGCCTGGTGCATACCTGATGTCGCGAGCGCGCTAGGGCCGCGTCCATCGACAAGTTGGAACTCAACCAAAGTTGTCATGCCAAGGCCACGACCGAGCTCCGCATCGGCGGTGGTCTCGTCTCCGGTGACATCTGCCCTCGGGGAAACGGCCGTGGGTCTAGAAACCACAGTCAATCCCCGTCAACGGTCGTTGCGTCCAGCCGCTCTAGTTTGCTGACCAGATTAGCATACCTAACCCAAGCAGGAGTCGCCACGTGGTAGCTCGTGGCAACCTCCGCATCCTAACCCGGCCAACATGCCAGCGGTGGCATGAATAATTAACAGGGGTCAAACTGTCACGGCCTGCGGTAAGCAGGAACCGGTGTGCACAACCACAAATAATAGTATAAATAAGATCACTAAAAAAATAAGGGTAAACTGTTTTATCCTGATAACAATAGGATCCTACGGTACCTGGGATCCTTCGAATCCTCAGGAGGCGCATTCCGTACCTCCAGGTAGTTGGCGAATATAGGGCGATTAATTACTAGCGTAGAGAATAATGGCGCCTCGTGCGGTAGTGCTGCCTTCCCTTGGCCCTCCTTCAGAAGAAGGCTTATGTGTGGTCTCATACCTGACACCCAGCTGCGGTGGTGGGCCGGGCTCCTCAACAGCTGCAAGCGGGTGCTGCTGGAGGCGACCAGATTCCTCGCTGCCAGACCCACGCGAATAAAACGGGTATTAAACTCGTGGAAGTCTGGCCCTGGCGCTCGCCACCGCGGTGTGGCAATAAGAGCACCAGGTGCGAAGTAAACTGTTCACATCAGGATAGACAGTAGCCCCAAGGGCTGGCGGTGCATGAGCTCTAGCGCCCAAGCCAACGCTGGATGAGCATGACTCATGCCAGCGGAGGCGAGCGTGGTCGCTGCATGCGCCGCGCCGGTGGAAACTGCCAAGGAGACAGAGGCGAGGGAAGGCGGGCCGCCGCGCAATGCGCCGTGGCAACGAGCCAACGCAATGCACCGAGTGGCAGCCGGCCACAACCCATGTCGCCTGACTACAGCGCGAGGCCTGGCACAACGGTGCCCCTCACGAGGAACTAGTCGCTATCCGCGACACTTACATCGCGGAGACGCGGTCGCCGTATAGTGACTGTCACGATCCGCAGTGTCCGGCTCCGCAAGCAATTAAAAGAGAATCGAAAAGACAGATGTAGAGGAAACAGAAGTTGATAAAGTCTGTTTTGACTTTTCGGGCCCCTGTCAGACCAGGGTAATCGACTGAGTCCCACCCGGTCGATATGCACCGGAATGTGTAGTTACAGACGGGTGCAGAGAATCCACCCATTGAGCCCGTCTGCGACCGTCTGCTTGCGTCCGCAAACCAGACAGTCGATACTGGCGTTCCACGCGTGCATTCGGGCAAGGCCAATGCACCCGAAAGCGGTTTTTTGCTCTGGACTCTGCTAGACTTGGTCGGTTCTTCAAACAAGTCTGGCGGATGCCTTACCCGAATTCGAATTTTACCAAGCGGTTCTGCCGAGGCTCATCAGCGAGGAACAGAATTGTCAGTGAGGAAGAACAATGAGAGCAGAGAAATGTTGACAAGTACTCAAGACTGGCTAATCTCATATGTTTTCGTATCATGTTGAAATTTGGTTCCCGCAATAACCGTTGCGCCACGGTGACACCACCGCAGTTTGAAAATGTAGCGCTCAACGCGAAGGTGTAGCCTACGTACATCGCGCACGCCATCGATCGATCCCATTTCCGTTTCTCAAAGGTGGTGTAACGGTAGAAATCGTTTCCGAGCTTTCATCAGAAAACGAAGGTTAAGTGCATGACTGTTTCATCAGTGGAGAAAGAGTCATGAAAAAGCTGAGATTAGCTCTTCTTCTTGAAGGCCACATTTCAGCGGTGGACGAGTAGCCCCGAGCATGGGCCTGAAATAGACAATCAAAGTAATTAACACAAAACAAACTTCTAATGCGAATTAAATATCAAACTATGTGCGGCAGGAGTAAGAGAGATGAAACAAGGAAGCAAAGTAAAGTGTGCCCGAATGAGAATGCCGGCCCACGCGGCCGGCGTGCTTGACAGTCGGGCGGCGCATGTGCTGCTCTCGGACGAGTGTTGGATTTCAACGGCGGCCATCCCCTCTCCCCCCGTCTGCAGAGCTGACTGATCGGCGTAGTGCTTGCTGCCAGCCGGTGCCGGCCCCATTCGTAGTTGATGGCGGCGGGGACGTTTCGCATGCTCGTCCGAGAGCGGCGAATGCGGCGGCCGCCTGCCAAGCACGCCGGCCGCATGGGCCGCCATTCTCATTCGGACACACCTTAGCTACGCGAAACAACCAGATGTGTAAAAGTATCTGAACAGAACAGCGTGCGTGGATGCGCCCGATGCTAAAACTTAGCCGCGCTCGTGCTCCAATGCGGGTGGTGGTCATCGTGTATTCCAACCCCTGAAGAGGCGGGAGAAACGTGAGAGACGCAGCGAGTAAGCTATCGCTAGCCCCGTGTTGCGTTCATTCGAGACCTCGCTCCTCCCCCGTTTCTCTCGCCTCTTCAGTGGTTGGAATACACGATAACCAGCACCCCTCCAATTCTAATGGAGACGTGGGTCAAACTCGTCCACGGAAAACTCGACCGCGAGCGGATCTCGGAGTCGATTAAAGCTTCTTCTGGCTCGTTTTTGATCGCTCTTTCACCACGTGCTTCAACTCAGGAAATCCCCGTTGTCTCCTGGATGTCACCAGCAGGTCGTGGGTGGAGTCATGCCCCACCACATTCTCGCGACCTCCAGGTGTCATGTCAGAGAACTCGAGGTGACATGAAGTACATGTCACCTGGATGTCTCTGGCATGTTACCTGGAGGTCGTAAGGGTGTAGTGGGGCATGACTCCACCCCACGGCCTGCTGGTGACCTCCAGGTGACAACAACCAATTTCTTCCAAGTATTTTCGCGTTCACCTCGCTACCTGCTAGTCACCTCCAGGTGACAAGCACTTATTCCCTCCCCCTATCTTCGCGTTCACACTATACGATATGCAGCTTTATACCCGATCATTTCATCATGAACATTTATTACAATAGCACGATAAAACCAAAAAAAATTGATTTTTCACTCATCCCAAGTACACTGCGATGCATAATCATAGCAACACCTTCGGAATATTTAAAAATTTCGGAACAGATCGACAATATGCGTCAGTACGCACCCTTGACACACGATCTGCTAGTGGAGCAATGGAATGTTCTGGAAATTCTGTTAATTAGAAGAAGTCGATTTTCGAATTTGAATATTTATTTATGTAAATTTTCGAATATTCGGTTTTTCGAAGAAATCTGCGAATGGGGCTTTTGAAATAATTCAAAAATTGGCATTTTTGAATATTCGATTTTTCGAGTCATTCCGGAATTAACCTTTCTCGAATATTGGAATTTTCGAATGATCCGAAGTCGACTTTTTCAGCCGAACAATTTTTTCGAATAATTTAAATCAGTCGAGGTGTAGTACACAAAGTGTGAGACCACGATAGGGAACACCCCAT
Source organism: Aplectana chamaeleonis (assembly GCA_029168955.1). Lineage (NCBI taxonomy): Eukaryota > Metazoa > Nematoda > Chromadorea > Rhabditida > Cosmocercidae > Aplectana > Aplectana chamaeleonis. Next base: position 507,950 of record JAPDOI010000056.1, on the reverse strand, counting down.
TATATCAATTCCTCGTCATATTATAAATTAATGTACAATATGTCACTATATCATCTGATAGAATGAGCAATTCGAGCGCAGGATGCGACTAACTCTACTACTATTATAACAAAACAGGAGACGAAAACACTAATCAGAAAAAAAAGAAAGGAGAGGCAATTCACAAGAAAAATTCATCAAATTCTTCAGAAGGCCTGACTGTCTGCGCCCTTCCACACTCTGCCTGACTCTCGCCGTCTGTGACGCTTACGATTGGGTTGCCGCCGTCTCATCACATCAGGACAAGTGAAATGTTGCGAAATAAGCCGCGTCACCTCCAAGTCACATCAGAACGTGCAAAACGTGACGAAACTTGGCTTCAAGGTGACAACGGGAGACGTTTTTGCCCTACGTGTCACAGCAGGAAGGAGTTGTGGGCTCCAGGTGACAACCGGGATTTCCTGGGAATCAGACCCCAGCCTTTCGAATTCCGGCGAAAAATTAGAGACGAAATTTTCATGTTCGATTGTCTTCAAACCTGGGCATTTTTCGTTCTTATGATAGCTTTCTTCTTCTGTGCCTCGCAGGTTTTTAAAGATGGAAGATTGAATTGGCCTGACATTCTGGTTTTCAAAGGCCTTTCCTTCCACCGCAGCCTCTTGAAAACCCTATGAGGCACAGAAGAAGAAAACTGTCATAGGAACTATAGACGAAATTCGTCGTGGACATTGCCCTCAACTATCCATGCCTTACAAGCGTACATGTCTCCACAGAAGAAACATAGGAGCGGGACCTACGCCACAACAAATGAATGTATTACCGAGAATTGTAATATCTGTACACTATCTGGAGTTTAACTGACAAGTGTTTTGTCGCAGCTGTTAATCTCCTTGGTTTTAGTGTACGATACAGTTTTAGTTTTAGGACAAACGAACCATCTCATCGGGATCGTCAAAGAGAGATGATGACGTCGCTCTTCATCCATCGTCGTCGTACCACCGGAGGAATCACTATCGCCGATGATGATGAATTTCCTTGGCCTCTCATTAGTTCTATGCAGTTCATTACTTCAATACATTGGATGTTGCCGTTCGTTCTTCAAAAACGCAGGGGCTCCCAGCGATCTTCATTCACTGGTAGCTCCTCTATGGTTCAAAATATATAGATTCCTCTACCTTTTAATCTAACTGAACTCGGGTACGCTTTCCGGTAAAAGCTTTCATTCATATTGCTGCGAACTGCGGTTGGTGCAATTGCAGGTAAGGCTTTCTACGCGGTCAACCAGCCGAGGTGATTCTGACACCGCATCAGAAGTTTATTGTCTTTGCACCTTCCCTAGTCCTGGTATGAAAGTGAGATCCTCTTAGTAATTATGTGTATGTTGAATATGCTTCCTTATTGCTCACAGATGTTTATTTGGTCTGTGTAATTGAAGTAGGAAGCCGCGACGCTGCTTTGCGGGGAAATTCGCGTGTGGGGAAACGAAGAGAAGATGGCTATCGATCGAATGATTTCGCTCTCGATTGCTGAGCACGGCTTTCTATCTGAGACACACGGACCACATGTGATGTCCTTGTCACGATTAGTCCGGTGAATTGGCAATGAGCCACCACTGCTGCTCGTTGTGCAGCGTTTGTGACGCCGCCGGCCGGCGGGGTTTTGATCGCGCGCGACGATCCACATACGCAGCCTCGCCCTTTCACTGGATTAAATTGTAAAACGAGACTACGCTCTTTCTACACAGTTCCCCACCGCAGCTTATTCCTATATAGCACAGAGTTAGAGTTCTGTGTTATCATCTTCATTTATTCTCTCTATGGGTTCGTTTGATGACTATGTATTACCTTGAGGATGTGTTTAGCTATTTATTGAAGAGATATACGTTGTACAGTGCGTATCGAAACTATAAAGGCACTCTATTTTTCTGAATATACTAAATCTCACAGATTGGTGTGAGATGAGCCTAGTACAAAACTGAAGTACCCTCCTAACACGGACTCAGGCATAATCATAACTTCCCCTTAGTTCTCAGTATGGGCAGTTTTTCAGAGTTTCTCGTTTTCCCTTGTGTCAAAACTATAAAGGCGCTATAGGGGTAGCTGCAGTTTCTGACGATATGCCCAATCTCAGTCCTCCATTCCTCACTGAAGTACGTATGCCTAGTTTCTACCGGCTACTATATTCTACGAGATTTAATGCTCACAACCGCAGATGAAGCCCATTTGGAAGTGGCACATGAAGGTGGAGACTCTAACACAAGAGACTGTGAACAATTGGGCTGTCCTCCATTAATATCGAGGAATGTATAGGGTCTTCCGTATCTTTAAACCTGCTCTAATTCTGGTGCACACCCAACACATTTCCGACATCAGATCATTTATTCAGAGAGAAGGAAGGATTTTGTGGGCGTTTTTCGCCGGAACAGATATTTTGGTCTCGAAAATGTGATGGGGTAATAACAGAATCAGAGGAGGTTTATCTTCACTATTTGTGCAGCTATGTTACTTCTTGTAAAGTAAGTTCCAGTTGTCTTTATACACTCTCAAAATGATGCGGCCAGCTGTCCTGAAGCTTCTGAAGACTTTTTCACTCTATTTGACAGACCACGAGATAGAAGTATTAGGGTAAATCGGCTGGAGATCGTTCTGAGCCTCCGCGAAGCTAACCGTGTTGTTCGACAATCAACCAGCAATCATCCTCTTCTGCCTCAGAATCACCTTTCTCGGCATTCCACCTCATATCTCTTCTCATATGCACGCGAAAGAAAGCATATATGTGTCGGTATTAGTGGAGGAGGAGCTCAGTTGTGAACAATCTCCTGTGTTGGAGTGTCCACCTTCATGTGCCACTTCCATATGGGCTTCTTCTGTGGTATAAAGCATCAAACCACGTAGAATATTAGCGGTTAGAATCAAGGTGTAGTGTAGTAAAGAATGGAGGACTGAGACTGGGCTCATCGTCAAAAACCGCGGCTATCTCCATGTTGCCTCTATAGTTTTGATACAAGGGGAAGCGAAAAACTATGAAAAACTGTTCTTGCAGAGAACTAAGAGAGAAGCCATGATTACGCCCAAGTTCGCGGGAGGATGGTGCTCCATTATTGTGCTGGGCTCATCTCACAACAAACTCTGAGTTTCAGCATCTTCGGAAAACAGGGTGCCTTAGAAGTTTTGATACGCACTGTATACGTTGTTCACGTTGCGTTCATATTTTGGCGTTTGGGCGACAACCTATGAGCAAACTGTCAGATTATGCGAAAGGCCTTGGATTACATAAAATATCTTCCGTGTCATTCAATTGGAAAGCCGCACTTACCAATTAGACGCGAAATCAATCGATCGAAAGCCATCGTACCTTCGTTTTGGCCGTAATTATACACCAGCTTTTCGCCGCCGCTGGCTTCCGCGGCATGTCTGCTATTGGTCAAATTCGAAATCTGACCAATCGCAGACGTCCCGCAAAAACCAGCGTCACCGAATCGCCGATGTATAACTAGGGCCTTTGCGTCTTGGCGTTTTTCACGCCAAACAGCGTAGTGACTTTCGAGTTAGTTGACATGGACCATAGTCATTTTCCTACTGATGTCCTCGTATGTTGAACTATTTGAAGGTATCGACTGGGATAGTTTTTCCCAAAGCTCTCATGTGCATGCTTATTATTGTTTATTCCCTTTTAGATAATTGTAATCTTATTATTGTCAGTGAAACGATTATAACTATTGCCAACGATGTTGCCTTCTGCAGAAATCTTGATTGATACGATGACCAATCTTTCCTGTGCTCCATTCGTTCTTGGTACATTCATGTGTAGTGATCTCGTATAGCTCGGTTTATAGTCTGTTGCAGTGCGAACCGCTACGCGGAAGGGGTATGCTCACTTCTAAGTTCGGAAACATTCCCTCTCTCTTCCTCTTCCTCTGCTGCGATAGTCACCGCAACAGGCTATTGCAAACTGAGCATGGTTTGCTAGAAATTTCTGTTCGATTACATGTCTCTAAGATAAAATAACAAGTTGTTTTTTGTGAGGTGATTCTGTGTTAAGGGCGTTCTCGAAAAGCTCCCCTCGTAGTCTCTTTTGTACTCCAATCGGTTGCGCTCGGATCGGCGATTCAACTGGTCAACCAACGCGGAGCTCTGGAATTTTGGCTTTCGACCTCCCCAGACTGCGGTTCGAAAATTTTATGGTCACCCAACAGCATTCCTGAGCAGCTCACCAGAGCGGCGGGTCTACTACAGGCCTGAGTGTGCCTGCCGCTAGCAGACTATAGGAGCCTGCACAGTCTGCTGCTAGCTTTTATGGCGCAAACCTGACACTGTCAAGAGGGTTTCATAGCTGTGTGCGGTCTTTGGCCTTAAAACACTTCGTCGGGTCGCTGCGGCCAGACAGGACAAGAACCACTATCTGCCACCTTTTCTGAGCTGGAGCTCCTCAAAGGAACATTGACATGGAGAAGTCGCAAAGCTTGGCGTTTGCTGGCTTATTTGGCGCGGTTCCTTCTGCCCATAGGTTGTGGCTGTACATCTCGTGCAAGTGTATAACGATTGCCCTGGAAGACGTCCTGAAGTGTGTAGCGCCCTTCAGCTGCACCTCAGCGCGTCCTCAGACTAAATGCCGCTGAATGCCCAGCTAGAAAGCCGGCGTCGTCGAGACGATAAAGGAAGTGGAGCCCGAAATCCGACGTTTTCTCTCCCGCGGTAGTGACTATCGCGCGCGTGGTAGTGACTGTTGCGCGCAAGCTGCTGCTTAATATCCGTGCGACAAGCCACTGAATCTGAAAAACCCGGACGAAAAGTTTCCCCAAGTTTTATGAGCTGGCCGTGAATCCCTTATACTCGGCACACCAAGGCGCGACGCGACCGGCACACCGAAACGCGACGCGACCAGCACCGCGACAAGTGGCGCGGCCGACACATTGACACGCTATGCGGTCAGTGCATCGAGCACAATTTCGGGCCGCAAGCAGCTCTGCGAGGCTTCCAGTGGCTGGCCGTGTTTGAGTACCGGAATATTGGGTATTTGCATCGGCGAGGAGTGCGTCGTGTGCTATTCTCGACAATGGACGTCTTGGGCATCGAACCCCATTTCGGGTGCACACTTCGCACGTGATAGAGACTATACCGCCCCTCTCCCTGAGATATGCATGCTTCCGTGTTAGGAGAGCGAGCACGTGCTTGTCGCGTTCCTCAAGGGAAGGGAGCGGACCGTCGTGGGCGTCGAGCTATTTTTTTCTCTAAGTCAGGCGCATGCGGTCAGATCATGCAGCAGGTTTCACAAATTCGTAGCGGCTGATCTCGACATGAAGTTTGATTAATGGCGCAACCTTTCACTGCAGTGACAGCAAAGTATAGTGAAGGGGGTCTGCAGAGTTGCAGCAACAACCGTGTAGACGTCGAACGTCAGCTTCGGCTTGGCGACAAAATGTTTTAGGGCCCTACAGAGTTCAAGTCGCGGCGTTGCTCGCAGCGACGAGCAGCTCTGGGTGGTGCAATATCATCGCATTCGGCAGCTGTGGCGACTAGCGCAGCGGGAAGTTTGACGAAAGGACAGCGCGGAATGGTTTGACGCCGTGACGGCCCTATCTCAGACAATTACCGCATTCAATGCGTGTCGAATATGCATTAAACTCGAAGACAAGGCGGTTTCGAGCAAAGCCAGGGAACGTGCTGCTAAGAGAACACGTGCTCCTACTGTGTTTCAAATTACAGCACGTGCCCCAACAAATAAGCCGTTCAATGCGTGCATGATACACATTCAACTCGATGAAAAAACGATAATCTTAAGAAGGAAAGTATACGATGCACTCTTCAGACGGAACTAGAAGGTCGACAGCGTCGCCGGTTCAATTACCCAAGTTTGCGATGCTTTACCCGACCGGCCGCTGGAGGTATCGTTCTACCACTGGCGCCCCAGATTGTGCTCGGCGAGCTGTCCGCGTTGCACGTCGGTGTTCCGGCCGCGTCGTGTCTCTGTGCTGGTACAATAGCGCTCGACTACCTTGCAGCACGTACTCCTGCGCTTTACATTTGCGGCACGTGCTCCTGCAGTGAGATTTCGCAGCGCGTGCTGCTGTTTGGAGCACGTGCCCCTGCGATATAGCCTTTCGATGGGTGTTGTCACACGAGTTGAATGCATATTCGACACGCATTAAATGTGGCGGTTTTCTGAGATGTCACTGCCAGCGAGGAGCTACCGACACCGCGACTACACTGTTCAGAAACATTTTTTGTGGCCGCGTCAAGGCTGACGTTCGACGACCACTCGCCGGTCGCTGTAACTCTGCAGCTCCTTTTGAAACACTATCGTCGCTGCATCGGTTGCTGCTAGCTAGCTGTCACGTAGATCCGCCACGGCGTCAAAACACTGCGTAGCCTCCTAGTCGCCCATCATGCCAAGTGGGTTGCCCCTGTCACCGTTCGTGGTTGATATTGCATCACCCATCGTAGTGCGTAGCTGCGAGCAACGCGGCGACTTGAACTCTGCAGACTTCTAAGGGCATTAAATGTATCAATCCTGCTCCAGATCGACAATTTATAGAGAACCACTCTGATTATGTGCAATAGTGAAAGTGGGCGAGACAGTAGACTGACACAAAGTGCGCTAGGATTTTGAAAGGAAATTCTGGCAGCTAAGTGAGCATATCGAACACGAATCTGATCGCGCCTCTTGTCGCAGCCAAAGCATCTCGAAACGTAGTCTAGTTGGACAATGGGCAGTGTAACTGAATGAGAATTCCAATGACTTCTGCCTTCAAATCGCATACAAATAAGCATTGGGCCCGTATTTGAATTATTTATTAAATCTACATCTCGATCGACACCTAGTTCTCCGCTGTACATCTCAAGGAGCAAAGTAGTGATTTCCGGCGACAATTGGCGGAACAGGGGCTTCACAGTTCGGATCCGATGTGCTGATAGTGACATTCGTCGTCTGCAGGAAGTAACCGGAACCGGATCGGAAAAAGTCGAACTCAGCACGTGCCGCCACACAGTCGACTTCTCTGAAAGTAGCACGGCTGCGTGGTAGCTCTTCATAGAGAAGCTAGAACTAACCGTTTCAGTCGGCTGAAACACACGTGTGGTGTGAGACAGCGGCTCACATGCATTGTCCAGTGCTCTTCGTTTATGGCACCCATGCAACGATCGAAGTCCTGAAACGAACTATGGGATAAGCTGATAGATTATGGATTACTCTGGCATTAAGGCCAATGTCAAGATTCAAGCAGTGAATCGCACTTGGGACACTGGAACACACCTCAAATGACTCGGTGCTGGGTTTATTCAGAGGCACTGTCTTCAGTTCCTGGAACGTATCTAGACGCGAATACCATTGCCTGAAGTAAGATACTATTGTTATTAACGCAGGGTATTGATATGAAGTGGGCCCTATGGGTGGCAGGAATGGAGCGCTTCGGAAGATGATGAAGAAGTTTGTCATGAGGCCAGTCTGAGCCGGCGCTCCACCGGTTTCGGCGGCGGATCATACGGTCGACGACCGAAGATCGTCCTTGCATTTCATTGAGTTCCCATTGAACACGTTGATCAATTGCTCAATGATTGATCCTATCAGCTGCACAACACTTATATAAGGGGCCCCGTCTCATAGAAAGCACAGTACTCCTCTCAGGACCGCTCCTGGACAAAGGCCACGAGTCGCTTTCTGGACGATTTTCGACCTCTGAGGAGTCTCCACTACGGTTCCTCAGCGGGGGAAGCTCACTTGTTGTCGACCATGGCGAGGTCGATGTCCTTCTCATTGGATGGCGGACCGTGACGTGAAAAGTAGCCTTGTTGGATAGGACCCCGCCCTTGTTCTTCTTCTTCTTCTGCAGCCACAGAGAGGGTCCTGTCATAGACTGAGGAACTGAGCCACAAGCGTCGGATTCGTCCACAGATCCACTGTTGTTAACGATGTCGGTCTCATCGGGCAGTTGAAAAGGTGCGCAGTAGAATGCCCTTTATTACCACAATCCGGGCACTCTTCAGGTCTGCTGCTATCGATGTTATGTATATAAGACATAAGCATGGGGGGAGTGCCCACAGCGTAACGAGGCAAGGTTGCATCTGGCATGGCTGCCAAGTTCCATCTCTGTTTCGCTGACCTCAGGCGGCACGACTCCCAGAATGGGGTTTACGGCGGCCTTGCATAAGTGATCCTTGACGAATTGGGTATGCTCAGCACGTAAGAGACGGAGGCGTTCTTGTTGTGCGTTGGTCCATCTCTGTATATTGATTTTCGTGGGAGCATCAGCAAACGGCTTTCTTATACCTCTCTCTCTCACGGGGTCTAATACTCTTCGCGACGGATGATTTGGCTGCTTCAGAATGTTTATGTACAGCTGTTGTGCGTGGAGTTGGCAATGGTCCTTAACTGGCAGGATGCGAGCTTCGGCATGTAGGTGCTCTATTGGAGAGCTTTTAGAACAGCCTGTTGCGATTCGCAATGCTCCATTTTGGATGCGCTGCAGCTTGGACCAGGATGTGTCCGACACGATATGCTGCCAGACTGGTGCAGCATACTCCAGGGCGGGCTGTACGATGGCCTTGTACGTGGTCAGGATCGTTTCTTTACTGCATCCCCAGGACGTTCCGCCGAGAGCACGTAGGACGTTAAGTCTTGTTTTCACTGCAGCTTGCTTCTGCTCAGTGTTCTTATGAAACCTCAGCGAAGGGTCCAACACGAGTCCGAGCAGCTTAGGGAATCGGGCGGCCGGCAGGCGAGTTTCGTCCCATTTCACCATGGGATGAGCACTGTGCTCGCAGGAACAGTGGAAAAGACTGTGACGGATGATTTAGCGGCAGAGACCGTAAGCATCTTGCTATCGAGAAAACATTTCAACTCGATCAAGTAGTCATTGATCTTACTGGCAGCTACATTTATGTCGCGATCCCGGCATAGTATAGTAATATCATCCGCATATGCAACGACCTTGATGTCTTGGGATGGAACGGGTAGATCTTCAATATACAGACTAAAAAGAGCAGGCGATAGAACTCCTCCTTGAGGTACGCCGGCGGCGATTGGGATGCTATTGGAGACGTGCCCTTGAAATAGCACATTTGCCCGACGTCCTTTGGTGAATGCGGTTATCCACCGCTTCTGCCAGGGCGGAATGGTAGACCTTAACAGGCTCTCCGACAAAATGCCCAAGTTTACAGTGTCAAAAGCCTTCGTTAGGTCGAGGGCTACACCTACGGTACGCTGAGGTTTCATGGCATTGAAGCCGTCCAAAACATAGCTCACAATTTCCAGCAGGGCCGTAGTGGTGGAATGTAGCTTACGGAAACCATGTTGATGCTTTTGTTTGCTATTGTTTTCGGAGAGCTCCTCCACAGCCAATTTTTCCGCAACTTTGGCAATAGGTGAGAGAAGACTGATTGGCCTGTAACCTTTTGCCGTGGATGGTGATTTACCCGGCTTAGGCAATGGGATGACGCGTGCTACTTTCCAATCTTGAGGTAATGTACAGGTCCGAAACGATGTATTAATGACGTCAGCGAGCAGGGGTAGTAGTTCACTTGGCAGTCTCTTTAGAACTGCTGGGCTCAAGCCATCTGGCCCTACTGCCTTCGAGTTACTCATTTCCTTGATAACCTTCTCGACCTGAGCGGGCGTGACTGCATCATCTTCAGCCATAAGTGGCAATTTACAGAGTTCCCGAACAGTTATTCTATTCTGCTTCTCTCTTTTTGTTTTAGTTATGAAAAAATGCTTCCCAAGAGCATTTGCGGCCTCTTTCCCTGACTTAAAGACTCCGCCGTCGAATTCAATCGTGGAATTGTTGGCGGAGGTGAACTTTCCGGAGATCCTTTTCAAAGCCTTCCACGTTGCTGCAGCATCACTCCTGAAGTTCATCTTCTCAGTGAACTTTTCCCAAGATTCTTTCTTGTGCCTATCAAGGTCCATCCTGATCTCATTATCCAGCTCGGCAATGTCTGGGTCAAGATGATCAGCAGCTCTCTTTGCGTCCCTTGTCCTTATCTTCTGCAGTGTCTCCCTGGTGACATTGGGAAAGAAGGTCTTGACACGACCTTCAGGGATCGCAGCTTTCATCGCCTTCCGGATGGCATCAGAGAAGTGGCGCTCCTTCTGGTGTATATTGCCATTCCACGGATATTCGGCCGCTTGGCGGAGTGCAACCTCCTGAACAGGCTCCAGTCTGCAAGGCCTAAATTGAGATAAGAACGATGACGAACACCTGTATAGGGAGCAAGAGAGTTAGAGAGATCGATATTGACAAAGACCGGAATGTGATCACTGGAAAGAGTTGTGGATGTAGACCAAGAGCAGGCATTAGAGAGATTAGAAGAGACAAGGGAGATGTCTGGGCTGGAAGATCGGCCGTAGGCAGGGGAGACGAAGTGGGCTGGTCATCGTTAAGGATAACCAGATCGCACTCCTCCGCCCATTCTTCGACGTCATTTCCTCTAGCATCAGAGTCAAGCGATGAGCAGAACGTGTGAGCATTGAAGTCACCCGCAAAGGCAATTGAGGGGAGATAGAGAGCAGTCATACAGCTGCTTGAGTAGAGGGATAGGGTTGTAGGTTGGTGGACAGGATGTAGGAGGAGGAATGTATATATTGAAAGACAAAGTGGAGTTTTTAGAGGTAGATGGATGGGGATGTACTCGAGAGTGCCATCCACTGGAGTGTTTGGAATGATGTGAGAGGGAAGAGACGACAGAACAAAAGTAGAGACTCCGCCTCCCTGAGATGACCTAGGAGTATGATAAGCAGTATAGCCCGGGATGTTTGGATGTCGAGAGGTAGCAGAGGGAGAGAGTTTGGTTTCCTGAACCATGATAACATCCGGGTGATGAGTACGGGCAAAGAGAGATAATTCAGAAAGCTTGGCGCGAAGGCCGTTGAGATTGATATGTACAATAGAGAGGGGGCGGTTGGTAGATGAGGAATTTGAGTTACTGGAGGCGGAGCACACAATACAACGAAAGGAAGAATCGTGGTGCCTCACAGAGCTGAGACCCGAACAAGAGAAGTGCACCCACCTTTCGCATCCAAAACATTGGACGCTGGTTCCATACCAATTGACATCTCTGTCGCATGTGGCACATGGGTACTTCTTCTTCGCGGGTCCTGGGTTCCTCTCGACGCCGGCTCTTTGCAGTAAGATCTTCAGGAGAGCTGCGGCCAGCCAGCACCTCTCCCATGACAAAAACCCTCTCCGCGGAGGGATTGACGTCGGTTTGCACGGAGGTGGTCTTCTTTCCTCCACACTGCCACGGCACGAACGTACGACATCTCGGCAGCCCCGCCCTTGTTGAAGGGGTGGGACACCGACCCGACCGAGGAGCATGGCACCAACCCCCTCCCTCGACCGCCATGGTTGACGATATGAGCACGACATGGACCGAATCCTTGTTGGGGGCACACTGCTCTCATCGAAGGGGTGACACCCCGACCCTATCGAGGGGTGGGGCTCCAAATACTCTGACCGCCTTGAGGCGACGATAGGAGCACATGCTTCTACGCGGGAATTAGAGTGCGGCAAATGTTTTGCCTGCCAGCGACTCGTCCTTCTAGTAGAGCGCGATGTGCTGCTGTGAGGCAATGGTCATGCAGCAAAAGTTTTGCACATCGGCGCCACATAGTGTCTTCGAATCGACCATGTGCTCTTGGCGGTGCGTGCTGCTGCCTAGGAGTCTTTCGGCTCGGCGAGGTAACCGCTTAGAAAGCGTATTGTGGCCGGAGTGAACCATTCCAGTGCTTGAATTTAGGACCGATTCCGGAGCAGTGGAATGCGTCCCACACAGCTCTTACTTACAATAAGGTTGATCGGGTAGATCATCGCTACTTGACTGCACATCTTGATGAGCGTGTTCCAAAGTATGCTTTCGATGACAATTCTTCCTGACATATCGCGAATTCGGGGTGAAGCTCATTCATAAAATATGCAGTTGAAATTCAGATTTGGGGGCCAAATCCTAACCGCCGCTATTATCATCGAAGTCCGACGGGATTATCAGCTGAACGTAACTGTTACCGCCGTCGACTTCTACAGCAGACGTCCCTCAGTCCCGACAAAGCTGAGAAGATGACAACGGTGATGGCTAAAGCTGAGAAAAGCTTTGGACTGCAAGTAAATCGAAGCGGCTGTTGTTCTTCGATTTTAGAATCTAACTCCGAAAGGTGCCTGGGAGGTTCAATGAACGCAGATGTTGGATGACAGATTTGGCAAAAGTTAGATAGCTTCTTGAACTGTTTCATGACCTGTGAAAGAAATCGCGATCATCTGTTGGGGTTGTTCCTTCGCTGTGATGGTGTGTCGAATGAATGACGATGGCGACTTTTCAATCACATCATCGGCACCCATGCACTATGCACTCCAAACGTCTCCTTACGCTCGTGTGCTCATGTTTTTCTAGAATGCCTTGTTGGCGAGCTACACAGTAACCATGGGTGACTTGGCCTTTACGGTTTAGAAAAAGATTCTAAGTCAGGGTGCGACATGACCTGTTCAATGTGCTGGCTAGATTTGACATATTGATCTCGGTTGGATTAGGTACGGAACTGTGGGAATGGCGCAGGTGGTAGAAATGTGCCTGAAATGAATGGTCATCATATGGCTCATACTTTACGTCGGCGAACGCCTCATTAGTTATGTCACTAGAGAAAAGAACTTACCTGTCGACAGGGGACTCGCGTTTGAACATATCCAAAACGATGGATGCCGGTCTCGTGCATATTCACAGAGTCCACGCGACCTAAATCGTGCTGATAGTTCATTACAAGATGGATTGTAACCCGAAACTCACTGGCATTAACAACTACTCGAGTCTTCATTCGCCAGACATTGCAGTTCATTTTGTGCTTGGATTCGGTGAGGAAGTTGAAGTTGAAGTTGGCAAGGGTCGACGGTGCTTCCTTAAAAAATACACAGTTCTAACAACAAGTTTGGCAGTACTCTCTGATGGTTAACTTGTTTCTGGGGTAGGTGAAATTGCACATCACGATGCTCGAATAGCAGAGAACCGGCTTGGGGATGCTCGGCGAATAGGCTCTGGAATTGTTATTTTGGTTGGCACTTACGTTTGGTGGGAGAGTATGCAGCTCACCTTGAGGATTTCAACGTTGATGTTGGGCTTTATTTGCATAGGATCTGTCGGAAGAAGCATATCGTCTATGTCCGAGAAAGCAATCATATTGGCCCATGGCTTGGCGAAGAATAGACAATTCACATGCGATTCTTCAATTCCTGGAACAAGGACCGTGTTGTGTTCAATCATTATAGTTGAAAGAATCTTTGAAAACCTAACTCTATGGAGTAGGTGCTCCTAGGGATCTTTTCAAGGCTGTGTTAACAAAGAAAGCTACATACTAACCTCGACTTAGCACTAGTCCGTTGGGATTGGAATCCGATAGAACCGGCCATTTCGGCCATGTTCGGATAATGACCAGACCTGAAGAATCATGATTATAAAGTGGCAGGCAATGGTATTCTGGCCTGAGTTTGACTGTCACGGGGTACGGGGTCCACGGAATGCTCCACGTCTGGATTCGTAGAACACCCACAAATGTTGGAAGCATGAGGGTACCCCTTGTTTTCAAGTATGCTGCAGCCTATGGACTTCGTCTTCGTCCCGACAAATGCAAGCAGATGTGGATCTCTCAGAGACCTTCAATGGGAGTTTGTGTTGACGAACAACGTATCGAACTCGTGGACGATTTCTGTTATTCGGGCTGTTTGCTAAAGAATGATGGTAGTTATGTAGCGGATATTCAGCAACGATGTGCGAAAGCTACATCTGAATTCAATTCTCTAACCAAGTGTTTGTGGTCTACCCCCATCGCAAAGGATCTCAAGTTGCGCGTCTACCTAGTCGTTAATCGCCCTACCATGATATACGGATGGGATGGGACAGGGACTCTCTACTCAGCGAGGGTTCTAATGCGACGCGCGCGGCGGAAATCCCTTCTGTTTACTTCATCGGTAGAGCGCGATTGCCTTAGGCTTCCGGCATTCCACGGCAATTTTCGATTTTGGTAGTTCCCTTCATGGTTTTTTGGAGCTACGGAAGCTACCACACAAAAATACTGGCCTAAACTTTCAACCATCTGCGACCGCGTCCTGTAACTCGTCGGAGGAGGTGTGGTGCTTATGTGATGCTCAGGTTTTCGGGCAGAGGTTGAAAGTTCCGGATAGTTCAAACCAGTAATTTTGTGAGGAAGCTTCCGCACCAAAAATAATGTGAGGGGCTATCGAAATCGGAAAAAACTTGGATTTTCAGTAGCTTGTTTTAAACGCGCTCTACCGATGAAGTAAGCAGAAGAGGTCACGCGTCATGTTAGAACCCTCGCTGTACAGAAAGCCCCTGTCCCGGATCGGATACATGGGCAGCAGGGATGTGCGGAATTTTCTGTTTTCTGTTTTCTGTTTTCTGCCCATTGTGGCCATTTTTTTCTGTTTTCTGTAAAAATAGGCAAAAATCTGACAGAAAACAGAAAAAACGTGTACTGCGATTTGCAGCAGGATTGTTTTTTTTTGGATTTTTTGAAGCTAAGCCGATAGGGTGAGGGTGTACGTCACCCAGGCTCTCTGCAGTTGTACCAAGCTAGGCACTGTAGTGTTTTATCTCGCTGTAGTGGTTATCCATCAGGGCACGTGTGGCGTGGTGGGAGGAAACGGTGCTGTTCGCTGTACAAGGTCGGGTTCGATCCTCGCCGAGGTGAACCAAACCAACCAACCCTCCAGGATCCTTCAATTTGGAACAGATTTATGTAGGGAGATGAAGGCACTCATTGGGAAGTCGACTGGCCCCGCAACCCACTAAATAAGCACGAAACCCATTCCTCTGAAAAAATGTGCCGCGTCAGTGCCGGCAAAGTACCGCGATCCTCGACTGTGCCTCGATAGTTCCGCGATAGTGCCGCAGCGGCTCTGTGGTCAGACGATCCTGCTGCCGTGCCTTGAGCCTTGATATCGCGGCGATAGTACCGCAGCAGCTCCGCGTTAGAATTGCTCCGGCTCGACGAGGATGCAGCAGCGAACCCGCGTGGAGTACGATGCACTGTCCTGTGTGGGAGAACGAAAGTGTCGCTGGTTGAATATACCCAAATTTAGGGTACATTCCGTATTCCCTTGTGCGCAAGAGCGGCGGTAACCTCTGTCCTTATCAGACAAAGGACGTAACGACCGCAGGTGCGAATTTTTGTTCTTACAACTAGATCCCCTCTAGTTGTCTTATAATTCTAAAATAACTTTATATCAAACACTCTCCAGAGACCGTTGCGGCGTTATCGCGGAGCCAAAACGGTACTATCGGGTCCCCGCTATGGCAACGCGGTGGTGCCACCGCGGCTCCACGATAGTGCCGCTTCGGTGCCTGCACGCGCCAAAGCGGCACTATCGCGGAGCCGCAGCGACAATTTCTCTGAGAGTCAAGTCCCTATGGATACCCGCTTCCCAACGTACCCGCTTTTATGGAGCGGGGTAACGTTGGCTCCAACTGTCCCATGCACGAAAAACTCTAAATACGTGTTTTATTTCACTGCAACGCAAATGAGAATTCAGCCAAGATGAAGCGTCAAGAAACTAATGCTGCCACAGAGGTACAAGAGGCTCTCAACTGTGGAGCGAACGGCGCGTCAGATCATTTATACTTCAACAGCACAGGCGCGCGGTACGGGCGTGACTTTCAGCTCTGAGGAGTAGTACAGTGTGAACATACGTACACTCAGGGGCGAAAAGCTCGCTCCGACTTCAATACGTACTCCTTGTACAGACATATGTATTGAGTTCTAATAAATAATCGAGCTTTTATTGCCTGGGGAAAGGAAGGTTTGATGAACATTCGTCACCTCATCGCACTCATAATCTGCAATTCTTCAGCGTCAATACTTTTTGCTCTGGCCAACTGTAAGGTTTCGAAAATTCAATGAAAGAAGCATAGATCACAAAAAAATGTATAAAAAAAGTTCGATGTTTTCAAAATTTTCGTTTATTGTACGGTGAACACGCTTTATTGATTTTTGGAAATTTTCTATTTTCTGCCCATTTTTGGATAGTTTTTTCTGTTTTCTGTCAAACTAGATTTTCTGTTTTCTATTTCCAAGAATATTTTTTCCGCACATCCCTGATGGGCAGCACCGAAGTGGCAGCTGGAAAGATTGGATTGCACGGACAAGAAGCTAATTAGACATTTGCTTGGATGTTTCCGGGCGCGACTGTTAAATATCGAAGATCTCTACAACGAATTCGACACACTACATCATCGCTTCACACGAGGGAGGTGCAAATGCTCCATACAAATCTCCCAACGCTATCTCAAGCGGCAACGGAAGGTCGTCTTCGTTTGTTTGGGCATCGTCTAAAGGCACAGTCCAAGCTCAGGGGTAATTTTTGAAATTATACTCCGGTCGCCGCGTGTAGCAATCTTGCCAACCGCGAAATCTCAATTCCCTCAAGTAAGAGAGAGAAATCTAGGAAAAAGTCGACCCCGCCCCCATGGAAGAAAAAATCGGTAACGCCCACCGACAAGTTTCCGCTCTCAATACTGAAGAGAAGCGCGATCGATTCCGCTCCAAATCTATGTTCTTCCATTTGTTTTCGGTGTGGCTTTATTTTTTGACCTGCTTCAAAACGATGGCTGCGAACAACGAGAAAAAAAACAGGCTCGAGACAACTCGTCCGCGAACTTCTCACCTTTCAAATTCAGAATCTTTGAGGGGCCATAACTCTGTTCGTAGTGAGTTCTGAGCGATTCTGGAGAAACTTTTGTTATCAGCGTAAAATTTTCTCCAAGATAAGCAAACAAAACTCGATTCCGAGGTTGGGCTGTGCCTTTAAGAAGACCGCCAGATCGTCTTGTTGAACAAGCTCTAAGGATGCTTCCGAGTCCTACCTGGACGTGGGTGACAGTTTTGGACGGATGTGGAGAAGGAGGATTCCAAATCGCTCGGCATTGAAAAGTGATTAAGGCGCGATGCTTAGCTTCGCACGAAGTGGAATAGCAACCAATGGATGGATTGTGTTCGAATCGTGGCTGAATACCGTGACAATTGGACCCAGCTGACTACTAGGACGGCACGCTTCAGCAAAAATGTGGACTGACCGCGTCAGGTGGAAGCCTGCCGAATAAGTCAATACGTCAATGGGGTTACCTCTACAGGGGTCTTACTCTATCCGGGGAAAGTGAGAGTCCTCGTGGGGGTACAAAATCAAGAACAACCCAAGCACACCGATTACGAAGGAAGCACACTCATGACCTTAACCTTACAAAAAACAACTTAACGAGCATAAACAATAAAACAAATGCAAGGATAATTGTCACAACTTCAAAAATTTACTGCGATAAGGATCACCCAAAAAAAAAGACGCTGGCGTTAGCTTCCACTGTCGTAATTCGGACTGCTCAACTCAACCCCTCTTCTGCGCCTTTGCCACCTCTTTACGCACCAACTATCCGCTCTTATTGATCTCATTTTCGAATTAATATATCAGCCGTCAGTTTTCTAGTTTTGTATGTCTACATACCATCTCACCAAAAAGACGCTAACTTTTGCTAGGGGCCGCGAGTCGTCATTTTTCCATTTATTGAACATGGTTTGACTCACGCCCTACGCTGATACACAGCACAGGTAGATTTTATTCGGACAGACCCCACATCCCTTTCGTTACTGTTCTGTGACCTTTGAGGCAAAAGAAGGGCCTCACCTACCTCTCTTCTCGTACTCCTGCAGAATCTTATAGCAAGAGGTTGAGGCCGACTGAACTGGTACAACGATCTTAGTGGCACCGAGTGCGAGCCACGTCTCGATGCCAACGAGTAGTGTCTCCCAGTCGGTATAGATGTACATAGGAGCCATGCAGACGACCAGATCGTGACGATGTGGTTCTCTAGGAAGGAGTAGTTCAACAATGTCTTGAACCTAAAATGGGCAGGAATGTACCTACTTGTGTGGCTGATCGATAGCGACTATCATTGCATCTTCAACTTCTGGGGTGGTCCCGATCCTGAACAGGTCTTCATATCAAGTACATTCACCAACTAGAACTTTGAGGGCATTACCGGAATTCTGTAAATGTATGCACTTCGAGTTCACATTCGGCAATGTGACCGGCCCATGCGCAAATATCCGACGATGCGCGCTTACCTCGATGAATTCGTTGTACGGTAGCATGGGATACTGTAAGAGCACTGAATATGCTATTTTTCGACTTTCATGGAAAAAATCATAAATAAACCTAGATATCGATTATCCGGCTGCTTAGAGAAGCAGTAGAGTGGATGCTCCAACCGTCCGTCACCAAGGAAATGAATGACCTGTAGATCATGATGTATACATATTCACCGAGTTGAGTTTTGTATCCTGATGGTTTCGATTTAGAGAACCTACCACGACGTCGCGTAGCTCACGCATAGTCTCAAAGATCTCGCGCTGTAAGCTTGCACGATGCCGGATTGAGAGCGTAAGGTACTTAAATGTGTGAAGCCCATCTGAATCAGACTGTCTGGTGACGCGGTCGTCGTGCCCAGTTGTAGCCGCAAAGACTTTTTTCGTGCTTGTAAATCGATTAGCGTGTATATTATACAAACACTCAATAATATCACAGCCAGCTGTTAGCAACCATAATGAGGCTCGTCCGAAAACGCCTTCGCGACGGCCGCTCGACATGCACGCCGACCGCGTGGGCGGACAGTCTCATTCGGACACATTTTGGCTATCCACCAGCGAAATGAAAACGTCGCGCGATCAATCTGCCGTAGCAGCTGCGTGGATTAGGAACCCACGCAATCTTGCTGTCACGACGCAATATTGCAGACCGGCGACGTGTTCGCGACATCACGGTAGGTTCTGCAAACCAACATCGATATAATTTGATGAGAATCTGATAAAATCTTCAGAGTCCAAAAGTGAATCTCAAAGGCAGTATTCATGACAAAACGAGTCTTCAAGTTTCCACCAAAAACCGAGAGGTCCGAGGCTCTCACGTATCGACATTAATGTCAAAAGCGGCTAAAAACTAGCCACAAATAACGGCCCCAAAACTTGAGTATGGCATGCCCGCCCACTTCCTCAACGACCATCGAGGGAGTGGGCGTGGCGGGCATGACGCATTCAGGGTTCGCGACTGTATAGGGCTATTTCTCGCTCGCTTTCAGCCGCCTTTTCGACTTAAAGGCACAGTACATCCTCAGATATGAAATTTGAGATTTTCATGTGACTGTGTAGTAAACCCCTCCTGTATAACACGTGCCAAATGCAAGATCTCAATTCCTCCAAATAAGCGAAATATAAGCGTCCACCACAGGCCCGACCCCCTTCGCTCACCACCACAGGCCCGACCCCCTAACAGAATTTCGAACTCGATAGCGGCTATATGGATGGATGAATTTCCGAGAACTCGTGTTCTTCAATCCATTGCCGGATTGTCTCCTTATCCTGACTCGCTCTCACGAAACGATTGCGAATGAAGAGAAATACAGGCCTGAGACAACTCGTCCACCAATTTTTCACCCTCAAAATCTAGGCATCTTTGAAGAGCCATAACTCTGTTCAAAGGGGGTCTTGGACGATTTCAGAGATACCACTGTGATCGCCGCGTGTGACTCTCGTCGAACAATTTCGATAAGCATGGAATCTGAAAATTAGTTTCTTGTGTGTCCTGTGCCTTTAATGCTGCAACGGACACCAGGGCCCGTAGGAAACCCGTTGTGCGGCTGATTGAATCATCCGGAAAGTTGACCTGACAACCTGCTGCCAGCATGCGGACACACACGTTGAAAGATAACAGGCGAGTGCACCGGCGCAATACCTGGGCGGGTCGATATTTCATACGGGAATCAGATGGACTAGACAAAGCAACCGGAAAGCGAATTAGCATTGGAATATCAGCCCAAGTCGTAAGTTACAAAATAGCAGCAGGACGTCTTGGAAATCTGTAGGACTCCACATGATGTCGTCAGGACGTCGTGGGACTTCAGATGATGTCGTCAGGACGCCGTAGAAAGTAGGTAGCGCTCCAGATGACGCCGTCAGGACTTCGCGAAGGGGATCGCACGTGCGCTGTTTGCGATAGTCGTTAAAATAATCTTCTCCAGAGTGACGCCTATCGCAGCGTCGCGGACTGTCGGGAACTGTCAAAGAAAACGAAAGCATCTTCTGTTTGTCGACAGGAAATTTAGGCGTCGCTATGAATATAGTTATGTCTACGTTAATTGCGTGTAGATATTATTGTATACGCGTGCGTGTTAACCTATGTTTGCATGCGCACACGATGCTTTTATGCGCGTTGTGTATATATGTGAACGACTGCGTGTGTGCGTGCTGCGCGCGTGCGCGTAACGTTGTGCGGAGCAAAGGGTATCTATGCGCAACTGCGCGCTCGTAAGTGCGCGCAAGATGTGTCTATCTGTGTGTGCGCATGGGTGTGTTTGTTTAAACGCGGGTAATTGTGTGCGCATCTACATGCACAGGTGTATGTGCATATGCGTGCGCATGTGTTTAAAAGATGACAAGGATCACATTAGTACATGGTGTCTTTAGTGTGCGTTAGAGCGAATATAACACATGTGCACCGAGCTTGCGCCAACGCACAATGTCACACAGGAACAGTGCGATCCTTGCTGACTGTGCGTGATAGTGCGCGTGAGTATGCGCGCGTGTTTGCAAATATGAATGTGATTGCGCGGGCATGTCATTGCATACACGGTGTTTGCGCTATCAGCTGATCATGCGCATGCATTCTCGTGCGCAGAACTGAGCGTTCGTGTGTTGACATATGGATACGTGCGCGCGTTCTCGTAAACGGAAGTGGGGATTGGGGTTGCGTACCCATATATGCGTGCGTGTGTGTGTGCATTTGCTTACCGCGTGCACTAATGCAAATGCGTACACCAAAGGACGCAAGGATGTGCTCGTTTTTGTGTACGCGTACGAGCCACTGTACATGCGTGCATGAGCACCCATGAACGCGCGTAGATCTCTGTGGGTTTTGCGTGCTTGTCTATTCGAGGCAGGTGTGTGCATATACACATACTTGCACATGTGTCCGTGCGCGTATACACGCGCAGGTGCGTGCATGCATTTTCGCGATTGCGCATTTGCGTGCGTATGGTGCGCGCATGCGGATGAGAGTGAACCGATACGGTGGCCTACACACAATGCGCTACGCGTGATCGCAAGTATGATTTTTGCTTAAGTTGATTTAAAACACTCCATAGTATCGCCAGTCGCGCGAAGCTGTAAATGGATCTGAGCGTGGATAGGTCTGCGTGCGCGATCGCTGGAATAAAGCGTAGAAGCGTGCGTACATGCGTTTTCTGTGCCACTTTTTGATAGAATTTAGAGTTTTCTGTGCCATTTTTTGATAAAAAAATGAATTCGAACACAAAAAAAAAACTCAAATGAAGAAAAGTCCGCAAAAATAATTGCACACACAGAACATACCGCGAATTTCCCCTTCACGTTTTGCTCGCTTTTCTCTCTCTGGAACACGCCGAGGATGATTTGTCGGGTTCCTAGATGAAACGAATGATTGCACTGCTGGAAGGGTAAGTATCGACGATTGCATTTATTATTACTGGAATAGCTTCAAAAATGAAGTAATAACAACCACCTACAGTTTTTTAGTTTCTACTCTTATGAATAGATGTTTTTTTCTCAAAATAGCTACTAAACCTCTAGAGCCGTGTTCATACTTTAATCGTGACGCGACGCGATGACTTGACATTGGTGAGTATCGACCGATATCGCGTGGCTCGTCGATCCCTATCCTAAGCTTGTCATCGCGTCTTTTTGCGATGGAGGCATAAACCCGGCCTAAAGGTTTGGTAGACAAGTTACCTTACTCATCGCTCGCGGTCGTTATATTAGAGCTGGCCATAATGCAAAGCGAAACCGAGAAATTAGGAAAAGTTAAGAGTTTTGTTAAGAAAATATCGCGTGAAGCATCTTTTAGGATTGGAAAACTCGTTCAAAATTGTGCGGTCCCGAGATTTCATCTTGGGCGGTACCCCCTGATTTCTTTCTGTATCTCGCTTATTCAGAAGATTGAAATCTCGCACTTGCCATGCTTTGAAAAGAAGAGGTTATTTGTTCGAATAAGTGTTTTTTTTCATTTCATACTTCAAAGGCTCAATACAACTTGAAATATGGTATTAAATCCCGTTTTATTTTCGGATCAACCTAAGAGAACGAAGAATTGAACATAACGACTTCTCTATCATCGCTCAAAGCCAGCTACCCTCTATTTCGGAGTGGAATTTATTTCCGTTTTGCGCGTGCGGCTGCGCCCCTGTGTGCCTCTTCTTCTCCTCCACACTTGCTCGCTGACTCTTCTCTCGCTCCGCACAAGCGCGCGAAAGAGCAGAATGAAGTTGGCCCCGAGACAGAGAAAACAAACGGAGTTGAGGGCCCTCAAAGATCGCGATTTGGAACGGCTGAAATTTTTTTTGGACGATCCGAATTGTCTTTCATTTGTTTTTCTCTATATATTTTGCTATCATTGCAAAGCGCTAACATGAATGGAGAGAAAACGAGGCTAGAAAATCTGTAGTTTTTACGTGGAAATCCAGCTCGAGCTGCGCCACTAATGTGATGGAAAACTCGTCCAAAAGGGTGTGGCCCTGGGGTTTCCTTCAACAAGGGCACAATCAAATATTGCAGAAAATTTTTATGCCAAGTTCAGCGTTGTGGTTGACATAGCTGCCCATTTCAAAATTTCGAATTTCCGAAATCAGCGAAAAACACGCCTGATATGCACTGTCGCTGTAGCTGGTGGCGGGAAATGTGATTCTAACCTTAACTCTAATTGCATTATGGTTTTTTTGGGTCCAGGAACGCTTTTACGACCAGCGCGCGATTCTCTACAAAATATGCCGAAGAACCGGTAAAAAAGATAACTTTTCACACCTGCTGGGATGGCGTCGCGGTATATTCTCTTAGGTATTGCCCGATAGGCTATTATTGCGAAAAAAGCTTCAAATTAGTTTGCTGAGTGAAACATCAGGGATATAGGAATCGTTGTTCCATCATATCAATGATTTTTCCTGATTCAAAATAAGCTACGAATGGAAAAAAAATAAAATCAGAAATTTTAAAAGTGAGAAAAGTAGGTTTTTTCAAGCTCACCGATGTCTTTGCTGAGAAAAGTGTCGCCCAGATTTTTCAACGCCCACATATTGATGGTACGTTGATACCATGCGAGTCCACACAGAATACAGAGAAATATGACAGCAATTCGGAAAATCTGAAGTTCTGTGGGTTCGTCTGAGTTTCCATCCGAGAGATTTGTTGAGGTGATCCCAGAACTCACCCATTCAGCTTTCACTGAGGCGTTAGCGGAAATCTTCGATAGTCGCCATCGTAAAGTCTGTCCGATATATAGAGCTGTTCCGACAATTCTACGCATCGATTGGCTAGCGGTGAGAATCAATAGTTGAGATCAAATATGGAGTAGTTTAGCCTTGAGGGCGGTGCCGCACGTTGGTGGATAGAGGTGGAAAACCGCTTCCTCGAAGCGTGAACGCGTTGCTGAAAGTGCGTAGATGGATTAGACGATGACCTATAATGATCGTTATCGTTCCGCGTCCGCGCTTGAATGGTTTGCGGACCATGACCACGAGGTCTTCCCGTCGAAATCGAGCTTATCGAGTTTTGCCGGGCGAGTCGAGAGATATAGGCGCATAGTTAGATATCCAGATGACTTCAGCAGGTGTTGGTTAGAAAACATCAATAGACAAAAAAAATTCGAATAGTTGAATATACGAGTAATTCGAATAACTGACTTCTTCAAATAGTTATGTATTTGGATTCTGGTCTTTCCGAACCGCATATCATTTAGAATGTTCCAAAAAGTAAGAGGTTAGGGTCCACTCTAAAGTAAGAAAGGGAATACGACGAAAAACGGCCAGGAAGCGGGTGAAAATCTCGTGGATCTATTGAACCACTCCGCCCACGTCATAGAACAGTTGCCCATCGTTCGTTTCACCAGAGGAACCATTGCGGATTTTTTTAAGACTCTTTATTCCAAAGATTTTGACATTCGAGAATAGACATTGAGCATCTAATTTTTAAGAGTTTTCGGGACAAGAGATGGAAAACGAATTCACTCATCTTGAAATTTCAAAGCGCAAAAGCAGTTTCGACGGTTTAATTGTCAAAGTCTGCATTGCGCCAAAAACACCGAACAGGCCTCATTAAAGACACAGTCCAACCTAGGAATCGTTTTTCTGTTTTTCTGCCTATCATGTAAACGGTTTCACGCTGATCCCAATGATGTCTCTGGCAAACTTCAAGACCTTCTGAGAAAGGAGTTATGACCGCTCAAAAAAGTTTAGATACGCAGGCTTGGTGGACGTGGATTGTCCCAGAGGCTTTTAAAGACCAATTAGTCGTTTTTGCAACCGATATATGGGCAGACCGGCTGAACAAAGAGAGAGGTTGAGAATGAGGGGAAGAACGGTTCTATTGATCAAAAACCACCGCACATCTCGCCACTGTTGAGCTCGAAAGATCGTAAAATGGGCGTGCCAAAGTAGCTTCCTGATGTGGGCGCCCCAGGGTGGCTTCCTCCTATATCTTGATTATTCGTAGGAATTCAGATCTCGCACTTGGCAGGTGCTTTATAGGATGGGTCCACTTTACCATTACGTGGAAATCTCAGATTTCGTCCCTGAGCTCGTAGTGTGCCTTTAAAGGCAGTGTTTACGTTAAGAAACCATTTCCTAGTTTTCAATGCGCCGGGGCAGCCGATGCGTCGGATCTGATGAACCGAAACCAGGTTTCCGGTGACAAATATGCGACTGGTTATGCATATATTTTCACGCCGAAGCATGAAGTTTTTAAGTCGCTGCATGGAAAAAAATCAGTAAACCACAGGCCACCATGTTGGGCAGAGAAGTGATCAAGCATTCGCGAATTGGCACAATACAACGCATCTCCATTGTGGCGCTCTCAGGCTACAAATGACAGAGGTCTGGGCGAACGATCGTGCGAATCCCGCGATACTGACGTTCAAATCACATTTCTATTCTGGAGATACCAGCACATGGAAGGTGTCGGCTTCGATTTGGATGGCAAGGCAACTAAAAGCGTGCTGGCTTTTCAACCGGTATCGAGCCGTCTAGCCGTATTGACACCAGCGGATACTGTAAAGACGCACATAATCTCTGTTTACGCTTCCACTGAAGTCAGCTCAGACGATGCGAAGGATGACTTTTATACCAGTGTACAGGACGCTATCGACACATTGCCAAGATCGGATTTCATACTCTGATGCCTTCTTTGCTGGATGTGTTCAATCGATTGCGGGGGAGCGTCCTCAAATCTACGGGCTCACTCAAATGCCCAGTGAACACAGGGGAGCATCCCCAAACTGACACGTGGACCAATCATGTGGATTGCCGAAACATGAATTGCAATTCTTCATTTCTTTTTTGATGGTCTTCAGCTAGATTTTTACAGTTTCTGTTTTCACATTGAGAACTTTGAAAAACAGTTCTTGCATTGTCCATTTTGTACTTTCATGAAATTTTTATTGGAATTCACGCAGAGCTTGTCGTCTGATAGGAAAATTAGCTTATTCTTCAATCAGGCATTTTTAGGAAAATTAATCGCTAAAACAAACAGTACCGCCAATTTCTGCGAGTATTAATCTAGAGCACAATATCGGACTGAGACAGTCTATCAGGTAATATTTTTAAATTTATCCATTCATGTTGCACTGGGGCACTCTCGTTGCAATGATGGCTGTCTTATCATTGTATTTTCGCGCAGTAAATCCGCAACGGGCAAAAAAGCATTTGACACTTCTTTGTCATAATTTTTGCCGCGTTTTCCGGTAGTTTTCGGCAGCCACTGGGCTAGTTTAGTATTCGAAATGACTTCGCGTTATATTTCAAGTAAAGTTCCACGACCTGAGCCGGAATTGCTCGTCAATCTCTCGAGGTAAAGGAATTCTGGTTCGCTCGGGGTCGCTGCAATTTCTTTGCTAGAGCAGGGCTCAGTGAGGAACCGGCAGAAATAATGGCAGAGAACAATGAATTTTTAGCTTCTAAAGGTGATAGAAACAGCGTGTAGCTGGAGGTGCAGGTTGGAGGACTTCAGAAGGAGCGTAAACTCAAGGAAGTCTCATAAAGATGCAGGTCTTCAAGACTGCTTAGGCCAAATGTAAAAAGCTGTTTGATCAGATTCAGTGGACACATAGAGAAGTTGGTATGGTGGGAGGGGCTGCAGCGAGGTTCGATACGGCAATTGTCAATCGAGAAGCTGCCGCTTGACCACGTAAAAACCTTTATAGTCTGTGCCAATGATAAGGTTCGCGATAGATATGCAGAATACAGCCTGCATGATGAGAGGTGGGCGCGAAACATTTTTTCGGACGTGTAAATCGATTGATTGAAAGTATTGAGGATAGAGAATAAAATCCCAGTTAACTGTTTGACTATCGTAGGGAAGGGGCTCTTCCGAAATGCCTCTGCTTAGCGACAGTCGCTCAAGCAGTGTTCGATCAGAAAAAAGTTTTTTACGAAATTCCACTAGGATTGGGTGGCTGGAGTGCTCTCCTGAACGCTTACGTCGAAAGAACGCGCATGAAAATACGGGCCAGGAAGAGCCCAAAAAGAGCTCTTGAAGTTGCAACTTGATATAAAACCCCAAAAGCGCATCACACGCCCACCGACGTGAACAAGTGAATGTTCGAGATCGTGAGGTGAGCGATGATTTTCAATCATTAGCCCTGTTCTTCCTTCATTGACCAAGTTCACTCTCTTTGCTCAGGTCAGCTCGCATAGATCGGCTGCAAAGACGGATGCTTACAACGCTCCGGACAACTCGTCCACCATGTTTCCGCTTGGCTCAATTTTCGAGGAACCATAACTCCCGTTCGCTAGAAGGTCTTGTACAATTCCAAAGCATGCTTGGAATCAGCATGGGGCCATTTTCAAGATAGGCGGAAAAAACAGAAAAACGATTTAGGTCCTCATCGATGAACACTGCCTTCAACACCTACACCGACCGCGTGGGCGAACGGACTGATTTCCGAACTAACTGTACATTTTCCTTGAAAGCACGATGGGATCGATTCTGAATTTCACACTCGAAAAAAGGGCTGGCTGACAAGTGTACGGGAACCAGCGGAAGAAACGACGAAAAACTCAATTAAACTCCCTCGTTTTAGTGGAAAGAATTTACCGCGTGGCCTGGACTAGCTTGTCCAGTAGGATGAATGAGTTCTCGGCGGTCGAGACCTTCCTCATCGCTGAATCGTGAAGGTGAAGGACTATATTATGCAAAAACATCATTAGGTAGGATCCAAGGTTTAGGAATGGAGCAACAGAAGGTTTATAGTGAAGTTCTTTTAACTGGAACCAATTCCTTCGTCCCCACAAGTTCCACTTAAAGGCAGTGTTCCCACCTTGATGATTCTCGTGCCTGAGTTTCTGTAAATAAAACAATGCGTTAGCCTCAAATTGTTGCCAAAATTACGACGAGAATGGCGAGGAAACGCATTAGGAAGTCACTATTTCGTGGCATTATCCTATAACATGGACTAGTTGAAAATGGTTTTATAAACATGTTCATGGGTTAAAGGCTATCACCCTGGAAATATGGTGGTGCTAAATCCCGAGTTTATAGAAGAATATTTCATGCAACGAAAGGATTAATTACGGCCTAAGGGAAGATCGAAGTAATAAGTAGAGAATTGCAAATGACGGGTCACAAAGGATTCTATACATCAGTCACAACAAACAGTTCCTGTGTGATACTAAAGAGGCGGGTTGATGCCATTCATTTCAGGTACTTCTGATGCGTTGCGCGCCTTTCTCATTTCTTCTCCCGTTATTTTAGTTCTGCCGAGGGGCCGCTGAATCAATATGGCAAACGAATAATCTCGAAATTGAAGGTTATCGTGAACACTACAACTTTAGTGTTAACACCAAATCCTGCAACCCGTTTATCGATTTTCGATAGATTATTCGGTAGAATTACGGTGGGTACTTACGGCAGCTTGGTCAATCAGATTTCCACTCTCAGAATTTTACTGTGGGTGGTATCTGGCACGCTGAACACAAATTTGAGGTCCATTTTCGATTTTCAAAATTTTTAAGGTAAATAACATGTGTTAAAAAGCATGTGTGTGGCCTACCGTAACTCAACCGTAACATGACACCGTCAGACGAGCAGGACCCAGGATTCCCAGGTCAGCGTGAAATAACACCCATTTAGGTGCAAGTATCAGTTTTGATTACCAAATCAAAAACTACCTCTATGACACCCGCAGAAATCACGGCTCGGGAGTGCCCTCATCTCTTTGAGTCAAAGCAATAGAAAATGCCTTTTTCCAGGATCTTCGCAGCCATTTAGGGTTTTTAAGCACGGATCCCCATTTATGTACTGTCACAGACCGTACAGCAACGACAACATGGCTTTCCAAATCTCCACGGGAGGTTTAAAGCAGTCAGTCAGGGTGTGTTCAGGACCCTTCCATAATTCTGGATGTCAACAGAATAGACCTAAGTCAGGAGTTCATGTAATGATATTTTCAGGACCTTAACTAGAAAGAAGTTGAAAAATGGTTTTTTTTTTTGGGACAAGGAAGGTTTCCCTATAAGGGCGTGCAATATGCCTACGGAGAGCTTTAAAAAAAGGGAGTTCGCAGAACGTCATTGAAGCTGACAGGGCAGCATGGGCTGTAGAAATAATGCGATAGATGTCTCAAAAAGGTCTGTAGTAATGGGGTTTTAGGAAGGAAGTGCTGAAATGAGCCGTAGAATATATCATGATTTTTTTAGAGGCTGAGGTACATGAATTCACCTTCGCAAAGTGTGGAAAAATCATCTCATTGCTTCTAAGCCGGTAAAAGCTAATTTGTTTTTCCTATTTATCTGAAACATTTGGGTGAGAAATGTGCCACCTCCAGGTTTCACCAGCGGCTCCCAGTGAAGGCTGATTCGCGGCTATTTCTCGATTATTTCTCGTTTATTACCTGGCCCAGTGCCCGGCCGAGGACCATGTTAATCATAGAAATAGCCCACCAGGCTCTAGCAGCTCTCTGATGGGCTATCGTCCCCGCAGGCTATTTCGCGGCCATTGCTCAGTGACGAGATATAGCCCACCAGTAGCCGCAGGCCGGATCGTGAGCGGAAATCTATTTCTCGGCTATTTCTGGCAACTGGTGCTTTTAACACCTGTTCCACCGATCTAGAAATGATGCGCAAACTTGGTTATTGCGGTCTTACCTTCATTCACAATTACAGAACAACGATACCGTCAATCATAATGCGAAAATTTGTGCTCGCAGAGGAAGAGAGCAGTAATAATGGGTGATCAAGAAACCCAATTTAACCCCTACAACTTTCCGAGTTTTAGGACGCGGTTCAGCAGACCTCATAAGTTTGGCGGCCATTTCGCGGCCAGCGGCGTTATTTTGCGGTGATTATTCTGCGGCTATCCTTCGCGGCAAGCCATTATTTGACGGCTGTTACGCGACAAGCAGGCATTTCATGGGCGCATAGCTGATTCTCAGATCCGAAACTCACAAGCTATTGGTTTCTTGTGTAACAATACACGTATTTTTGAAATTAGAGGAGAGTAGTCGCGAATGAACGCCGTCTACCATCACTGCACAGTAATGGTGAGTGTACGTCGGAAGACAAGGGGCAGCTCATCTTAAGGCCGAAATCGTTACAATTTGGTTTTATATTGTTGAATATTTTGATGTATATTCTCATTTGTGCACGTTTTTCCCAGCCTTCATCTAATTCTTTTTTGTAGTGACCTGCCATTAAATGCAGCTTCAGGTTACCTCCAGGATAGTTTGCCAGCTCATTTGAAGATTTTCTATCGACGAAAAACGGCGCTTGTTTTCTTGGGAGAAAAATTATGAAATATCATTTTCTGTATAGCGCTAATCCTGTATATGAAAGCCTGTATCATTGCTGCTTGCAGCTTGTCCAGAACAGACCTCGTTTTTCACCATGTATGTAGAAATTCATACTGTGTTGTTAGCCCCGTTTCTTCAGTTTTTGATTTTGGATTTGGCCTTTAAGGTAGTTTGTTAAGAAATCGCATTGGAAGTAAATTATTCTCGATTGATTTTCCTGATGTTGTTTAACGTTTTGATATGGACTGTGAGAAAATGCGTAAGTCTACTGAGCAGTTTTACGCTGTAGGTACGCTACGTAACCATCGGAAGCTGGAACAGGTAAGTGGTATGGAAAGCGTTTGAATTTTTCACCCAGCTCGCGAAGAACGGCTCTACAGAGCCAACTAAGTCCCTGCGAAACCTCAGGCTTTTGATGTCCTCCCATTGAACAAACTTAGGAAGGACCAACCACGGCCAACCTAGTCCTGCAAATCAACTTTGGTCCTCCCAAATAGGCAGTTCTATTCTAGGAGGGACCAGCATGGAAAGGTCCTGCAAAACTCAACCCTGGCTCAGCCGGTATCGAGCCGTCTAGGAGGCTGGGACACTAGCGGGTACCGCCCACAATTACCTGTCTCGTCCCACGGAAGTCAGCTCAGACGATGGGGATGGAATGAGAGTTTGGGTTGGGGATCGTCTCAAGAGTTCATCAGAGTAATTATCGCTGGCGATTTGAATGCTCATGTTGGAGCAGATCGATCGGGCTGGGAAGGAACATTGGGCCGATACGAACTAGGTGAAGTTAATGAATATGGTATGCGTCTACTGTCGTTCGCGATGGACTACACATTAGTTGGAAACAGTCATTACCAGCATCCTCGTAAGCATCAACTCACCTGGCGTGCACCGATTGGCAAGGACTCAGCTGTACTAGACTACATTCTCGTCAATACGCGTTTCCGGTCATCATTGCAGGACGTGCGTGTGAAGCGTGGCGCTGACTGTGGATCTGACCATCATCTTCTCTGTGCTAAGGTCAGGCTCAAGCTCCAACGTGTCAAGTCTCAATCGGCGTCACAGCCAAAACGGGATTGGTCGAAGTTGAAGGAGCCAGAGTATGTGCAGCGATTCCAGTTGGAGCTGTCAAACCGATTCTCTTCGTTAATGGTGCACGATGAAGTGGATGCAGAAGAAGAGCAGTTCTTTAGCGTAGTTTGTAGTTGTGCTGAAAACATATGTCCTCCCGTCAGGCAGAGAACGCAACCGTGGATCTCGGACAGATGTCTAGAACTCGTATATCAACGAAAGAAGGCAAAGCTTGTCAACCACAATTCGTACGTCCACTTGAATCGTGAAGTTCGACGGCAGCTAAAATTGGAGCGCGAGGCGTACTGGAACACAGTTGCAGAAGAAATGGAGCAAGCATCATCAAGGCATGACTTCCACACACTGCTCTCGACTTTAGGACGACTCAGTGACAAAACCAAGGTCACAAGCGACAATATCAGAAATGCTGACGGCTCCTTCGTCCGATCGTCCACAGAACGTCTCGAGCGATGGAAGGAGTTTTTTGAAGCTCCATCAAGCTTTTTGAAGCACACGTCGTGCAAAGCTTGCGTTTGCGAAGAAAAACGAGTATATTTTTCATCGTGAAGAATGCCTTAAACAGAAACGGGGAGCATTTGCCCAACTGGGCAAAAAAGGAGTTTGATGCATGTGGCTTTTTTGAGCGAAGAAGTTTTTGAATTCTGAAAACGTTATCATATTCACAGCTCAAACTCCTGAGTAGTAATGTGCATTGTGAACCAAAGTTCCCTAAAATCGCTTTATTTTCGAGTAAAATTGTTTTTGTGGTCGTTTCACAAAAACGTCGCGCGCGGCAAAGTGCGGCGAAACTTTGTGTAGTAATTTTACAGTTAATAGAAATGCAATCTCTATGTTTCCTTCGCGAATAAGATGAAAGTTGGGACATCTCGAGATCAGTGCAAACTGAATTTTCGAAATCTTCCATTTGTCGGTCTGGGGTTTTCGCAACAAAAGTACGAATTTTCAGGAAGCTCCGGAGCGTGTCTAATGAAGGATTTCGAAAAGTCACTCCGGACTGATCTTTAGATGGCCCAACTATCTCAATTACTACTCAAAGTTTCGCCGCACTTGGCCGCGAGCGACGTTTGGGTGAACCGACCGCAAAAACAATTTCACTCGAAAACAAAGCGATTTTAAGGGATAGCGTTCCCAGAATCCAATCACGTCTTTTTTCAAAAAAGCTACAGACATCGGTACAAAACTTAGCGCGTGTATTGTACGTGTTCATGCTTAGCGGCGAGGTTAGCAACCGTCGGGACAATAGATTTTTAGCGTTGTTATCGTCACTACACTTTAGATAGAACTTTGCGTGTGTTTTTTTGCCGCGTTGAAGCGACGTTTGCATTTGAGAGAACTTGTTCCCATGTAACGTCGAGGATTCATCCAAACCCGATTCTCAACAGACGGCGTGAATCAGATAGCTGTTTTTTTGCCCATCGAAAAAACTGAGATAATTGAATCGAAAACTGGCTTTAGCTTCTGAAATATCGATTTGATCTGGAAGTTTACACAAAAGCCCAAAGATGAATTTTTGTTGTTTGCACCGTCAGATTGCAATTGCGATAACAGACAATCGGGATGTGATTGGGACAGGGTCCATGGTAAGTTTCGAAGAGTTAACAAATTTCCACCACATTGAACAGCGGGTAATTTTGACAGGTTCACTGTCTCAAGAATTTTTGTGGTTGCCCTTCCAGGTGGCAGTTGCGATAGCAAACTTTCAAGCGGTGATTAGGAAAGGATCCATTATAAGTTCCGAAGAGTTAACAAATTGCCACCGCAATTAACTGAAGGGATTTTGACAGTATCACTGTTTCTTGCATGTTTGGACACAAAGTTGAATTTTGACTTCTCCGAAACTAGCAACATGTCAAGACAAGCAGTCCAGTGCAAACTACCGCTGTGGAACTTCGCTCACCTCTAGACTTTTATAAGAAGAACAAATTCAGCTTGAAGTTAGTAATATTTCTCTAAACCCCTGCGAATTGATACTTTGAATAACTCTTGAGATTCACGACTATCTGGTATGTTGATTCCACCTTTTTAATTGTCCCATAGAGCCGTCCACTACCATTCCGCTCAAGAAATTTGCCCGAAAAGTGGTCTCGCAAAAAACGAGTGCCTACATTGAGCTCGGCGTCTCAAATACTTCTAGGGACAGGTTTTGCCTGAATCTCACCGTATACCTATTGTAAACCGCCGTAGTCATTCTAAAATCAGGGAAAACTTCAGATTCGTATTTTCGGTGTCAAGAAACATATGCTCGGCATGAATCCTGAAGAGACTTTGCGTTCCCCATTGGAGGTTGGCGCAAACTCGGTGCACCTATGTTTTAGTAGTGAACAGTGAACGCGAAGTCTATTCCGGATCCACGCCGACATTATTTATTAGTGAATAGTCAACTCCAGTGGCTATTCGGCTGTGGTGAAATTTCGTGCTGAATTTAGAACCCATTCGGAAGCCGAGGAAACGTAGCTTTGCGGACCTTCACCTGGACAACATTTGTTCCGCTGGACCTCGACATGAAGAAGGATGGTCTTCATAATCCATTATGCCTTCAAGCGCTTGAGCTCGGTACTCTCGGCATCGATCAGTCACCTCAATCACCATCTATAGGCCGCCATTTCCCGACTTTTTCTCGTTTTTTTACTGATTTTATGATTTATTTCGCCCAACCTTTTTTTAATTTAATTGGAAATTTCAGTTTCCGTCACATAGCGAATCATGTAAACCAGTAATCAGCAGATGTGATCCTCGCTTTAAAGGCAGTGTTCACGACGAAAATCGTTTTTCTGTTTATCCGTCTATCTTGAAAACGGCCCCATGCTGATTCCAATGATGTCTCTGAAATCGTACAAGACCTTCTGTGAACGGAGTTCTGGTCCCTCAAAGATTGAGCTAAGGAAACGAGGTGGACGAGTTGTCCGAGGCTTGTAACTTCCGTCATTTGCAGCCGATCTATGCGAGCTGACCTGAGTAAAGAGAGAAGCTGAGAATGAAGGAAAGAACGGGGCTAATGATTGGAAATCATCGCTCGTCTCACGATCTTGAGCATTCATTTGTTCACGTCGGTGGGCGTGTGATGCGCTTTAGGGGTTTGCCTTGCGCTCAAAGTGGCAACTTTGGGCTCTTTTGAAGCTTTTCCTGGCTTGTTTTCATGCGTTCTTTTGAAATCAGCGATACAGTGGGCTCCTCCACTGCCCATTCCTAGATAAAACTGAAATACATTTTTATCGTGAACACTGCCTTTAAAGTCAACCTTGAGCGAAACTAGGAAGATAATCATGATCCTGGCGTTGAGGGCTATCCAAAGGTATAAAGATTGTCGGGACTTCATGGAGAACCATGGAAGTTTCACAATCAACTAGCTCTCTAGATACAGTAGAGATATGGAAACGCAGACGGAGACGGTATCGCCCCATCTCTCATGATACCGTAATCATAAATCTGGCTTACAGCGAAGCTTTCTAAGTTCTCAACAAAACCACTACAAATGTTGAACCAATGGGTAGCCCTCGGCGTCAGGATCATGAATATCTGCCCAGTTCCGCTCAAAGTCGAGTATGGAGCGAGGTATACAGAAAAGACGAAAAAGGCGCGAAAATCCGACCTCGCTCGCTTTCTGACCAAATCCTACGAGCGGTATTGTATCATGTCAAAACCTCCTTATCACTGATATAATTTGCCATGACCGACCGCTCCGCTCCTTGCTCCGCCCGGACTCATCCGAGCAATCTAGGCTTTATATTTGTTATGGCATTTGAGTTTACTTGGAATCACTTTCCGCTTTCTGAAAATTTCGTTTTTTTTTGCTCAGAGGAAAGTTTTTTTCAAGATTTGTGGGGACAGGGGCTGTCTACACGCCGAGTGAGGAGTTGTCCCGCTTTTGCAGTTCGAAACGTCACGCCACTCAACGCGAGTTAAGTGGTCCCGGATGTAGAGCCGCGAAAGTCGGAACAACTCCTCCCACGGTGTGTAGAGAGCCCCTGTCCCGAGTTGTGTTGGTTAATTTTTGGAATTTCCTTCTTTTCGTTCTTGGAATGTTCGCCAAATGTAAGACAAGGGCAAACTTGAAGTCTGTCCGAGTGAGACTGTCTGCGAGAGCGTCGATTATTCACTCTTCGTGTGCTAATCCTGCTAATCGATAGCCGAGGCCCAAAAATTGCCTTCGCCACGCCCACTTGACACGCACGCCCAGCGCGTAGGCGGACATTCTCAGACGGACAGACTTCATGCATGTTACAAATTGAGCACTTATATATCTTTCTGTCTCAATATTGTGTTCCTTCGCATGATAGGCATGGTGTTGAAGATCACCTGATTTCCTCCCTTACTTCATACAGAAGGGGGTTCGCGCTGCCTGAGTTAAAATTTAAGTACTGTTGATAAAAATCGTACATGGGCGGTAATTGAATGAATGAATACTATCGAAATTGAGCAGAAATTTACACCTCACAGGAATTATCAGATCATTATCTACAAATGCAAATAAGAGAAAAAAAAATTAGAAAGTTCCTAGCCCTCTGAAAATGAGAATTAGAAAAGAGTAAAAAATAAAGTAAAAAAATACAAAATGATTGAAATAACCAATGATCAAAAACGAATAATTTAAACTTCAGATTCAATAAAATATTCGAAAAAAAACTGGAATACGTGAATGGATAGAATACCTCGCCCAAAATTTGAATTATCCAAGTAATTAGACCCTGAGTCCAGTTCTAATAGAAACTTTGAGTGCAATCAACCTCAAGGGTGAAATGTCATGGAGGAAGGGTGTACCAAGAAAATCCCTGAAGATATTGTAGAGAAAAACCAAACATGGAAAGGAAGCCGAGTCCTATTCAGAGAAGCTAAGTGTGAACGCATTAGAGTCAGAAGCGTGGCTGTAATCGAGCGGCTTTTCGGAATGGAACAGGAATGAGTTCGCTTCATCCGATGTGGTTCACAAAGATTCCGACCCGACAAATTGACTGAACTGGCTTTCTCGGACATATTTCAAATCGTAATTCCTAATGATGGCGAGAAACTTGAAAAGAACGAAAAGTTTTGAAGCTTCTATGCTTCTAGGAATAAAGTATATGTACACATGTGTTAGGTTGATGCAAAAGTTTCCGGACTTTTACTACTTTGAATAAAAACATTTATTTCTAAAACAAACAAGGCTCACCCAACAAGATAGTTTCCATCACATTCGGGAATCCTTTGCCACCGATCGGGCGGAAGCTAGAACTCTGGCTGTTTCGAGTCGAAGTATACTTCTAAGGCCATTTCGACTTCGTCATCGTTAGTGACCTGTTTCCCATCCACGAAGTGGTGCATCAAGCGAAGAAGATGATAGTCGGAAGGGGCAAGATATCTGGGCTATATGGAGGGCGAGAAAGAACTTACCAGCCCAGGTCCAGCAGATACTATTCGCCTTCTTCACGACAATGCTCTGTCATGCGTATCTCGGATAACCCGACAGAAACTGCTGGAACTGGGCTGGGAAGTTCTTCCTCACCCTCCATATAGCCCAGATCTTGCCCCTTCCGACTACCATCTGCTCCGCTTGATGCCGCACTT
Source organism: Aplectana chamaeleonis (assembly GCA_029168955.1). NCBI lineage: Eukaryota > Metazoa > Nematoda > Chromadorea > Rhabditida > Cosmocercidae > Aplectana > Aplectana chamaeleonis. Next base: position 471,499 of record JAPDOI010000056.1, on the reverse strand, counting down.
CCTGGATGGAAAGCAGTTCACTAACTATGACGAAGCCAAAATGGCTTTACAAAAATACTTCGACTCGAAACAACCAGAGTTCAACGCGTCGGGAACTCATGATCTGCCCAATCGGTGGCAGAGGATTCCTGAATGTAATAGAAATTTTGTTAGGTGAGCCTTGTTTGTTTTTGAGTGAAATTCGTGAAAAGTCCGGAAACTTTTACATCAACCTAATACAGATGCTTTTCTGTCGGGTAACTAGTACATGAATCATAGGCAGTATTTTGCTTCGGGTAAAGAGTGAAACTGTGAACCTAGTTCATAAAACACGTGAGGCACCTGCACACAACCACGCTTGCCGTCGAATTAACCAAAGTGCAATAGGATCGCCCTAGGCGCTTACCTCGGATTCCAGTCCACCCTTCGGGCTTTCAGAGAATCTTTGCGCTTTCTCACATGCTTCTCGTTTTTTCTAGGGGTCTGAAAGATCGGCAGATCGTCATTGTCGCCCCGGACAGTCATCTGGAACGCTCGCACTCCAATGTGGAGGCTGCAACTGCTAAAATGGGTGTGGCGCTCAACCCAGGAGGCTACACCATGTAGCATACGAGCAGAGTTTGAACCTTCGAATACCTCGGGTAGGATTAAGTACCGAATTCAGCGAAAATCTGCTTTCAAGGGCGCAGCACGCCCATGGAACTTGAAGGCAGTGGTCGCGAACAAATATGCTTGTACTCTTTTTCTCTCTGAACCATTTTCTGGGTTTAGAGTAAAAGGACCTATAAGAAAAAATTGCCGAAAAACAGCTGTTTCGGACTAAATTTTGAGCCTAAACTTCCTTGTCTTTTGATGGTGGGCGAGCCTACTACACATCATCGGCATCGATGAGCTCTAATACCCAAAAACACCAGCTAGAATGAATCCGAATTTCAACCAATGAACATTACCCTTCAGACTCGGACACGGAGTCAGAAGTGCTTGCTTTCATTGTTCAACTGGTTTTATTTGTTAAATTTGCATTTATTTCTCCATCTAAATGTCTAGGATTTTTGACTGCTCGGCACTGAGACATCGATCTTTTTGGTCGACGCTGTGCACGTGTGCACGAACTGGCATCTTTGGGCCCTAGAAACTCTAATTCTAGCCCGTTTTTCATCACGCTACCTTCATAGTTTTTTAGCTGTTTTCGATCTAAGCTGATTTCTGTAGTTTTTTCGTAAACGTTTTTCATCATGACCACTGCCTTTAATTATATAGCGCTTTTAAATGCAGTGTCCACGATAAAATCAGACCCCAGTTTTTACCGGAAATCAAGAGGCTCAAGGTTCATTAAACCAGAAACATTGAAAAAAACGGCTAAGAACGAGCACGAACGAGCCCTATACAGCCCTAAATTGAGTGACCCGCTCACGCGACGCCCACTCCCTCAACGGCTACCGATAATTTTGTCGAACTCAAAATTTCAGTTTGAGAAGGTAATCGATCATAAGATAGAGTGAGTTTAGTTAAAGGCAGCATACACGTTCGTGAACGTGGTTGGAATAACAACGTGAATCGAACCGTATGGCTCATAACATGATGCCTTCGCATTTTGAAGCGTCAAAAACGACCCACAATGCCGTTACAGAAGTAGCAAGTTTGGCCCCGCCCGTATTTTCACGCCTCCTGTATTTGCCTTTTTCCTCGAAGGCAGGGTTGCTAAGTCATCTTTGCCGTCAGTGACATGTGTTGTTCACTTGTTAGGCAATTCACCAAAAGTACCGACGATGAAGGTGACCCAGCAACCTTGCCTTGCAGGAAAAGGGCAAATACAGAGAACAGAAATGCAGGGCGGGGCCAAAGCTCACTACTCCTGTAGCGACATTGTGGAGTCGTTCTGACGCTTCAAATGCGTAAGGCATGTAATCTGAGCCATACCATTCTATTTCCGTAGTTATCTCTAACACGTTTACGAGCATGTATTCTGCCTTTAACTAAAGTGGACTATACCCCCTGAATGTATGCTGTTTCCTCAAGGCACAAGACACCTAAAAAATTATTTTCCAGTTTTCATGCTGATCTTGTAAAGCGTCACACGCGGATCACAGTGGTATCTCGGAAATCGTCCAGGATCTCCTGTGTACAGAGCTATGGTTCCCTAAAGGCGACTATTTTTTGAGCGTGAAAAATTGGTGGACGAGTGGTCTCAGGCCTGTAAATCTCTTCATTCGCAATTGTTGCGCGAGCGCGAGTCAGGATATGAAAACAGTCCGGCAATGAACCGAAGGGCGACGACTTTTTGAGAATTCATCGGTCCATCTAGCTGCTATCGAGTTTGAAAATCTGGTAAGGGGTGTGGTCCGTGGTGGTGAGCAGAAGGAGTTCAGGGCCTGTGGTGGTCGCTTATATCTCGCTTATTTGGAGGAATTGAAATCTCGCAGTTAGCATAAGTAATACAGAAGAAGTCTACTACACGAAAGAAAAAAATCACAAAATTCATGTCTGAGGGTGTCATGTGCCTTAAAAACGGGGTTTTCAGTTATTAACGGATCAGAGGCGGTTGAAAGGTGGGCGTTGCGATAGCGGAACACTCAAGTTTAGGGCCGTAAAGCGCTCTTCTATGCTTGTTTCAAACCGTTTTTTCAACATTACTGGTGAAGTTGGACTCAGACCCCTCGATTTTCGAAGAAAACTCGGAGACTGATTCTATCGTGGGCACTGCCTCTAAGGATTCTCTTAAAGGCATCGTACGCGCATAAAACCACTTACTGTTTTTTTAAATTTGACTAGTTGATTAGGCTCCCACGACAATGTAGGGAGAGTTTGATGTGTCATAAACGCTTTGTTGTGAAGATATATAAGATTGAATGTCTCAAATTCCGTCAAAAGGGGCCGGCATTCCGTCAGTCATCTGGCACGATTTCCCATCGGCCATCGTATTGGTAAATGATCAACAACTGTTAAAGTACAAGTAAAGGGAAATTGATGAAATATGTTATACGATTACGTGAAGAATATCGTTTTTACACATACCAGTTGACCTTTCCTTCCTCATAAATCACCTGAAAGGAAGATAAAAATTCATTTGATCGTGAGGCCATGGGTCAAAACAGCGATTCCTGGCGATCGACTTTTCCTTTCTCAATAGTCGATTGGGGAAATTTTGGACGTAAACAACAGTTTTTCACCTTTTTTTTCAACCTATCTGTAATATAGGGCGCAAGAGCTTTCATAATAAGTGGAAATCCCAGAAATGAAATCCATCGTGAACGATGCCTTTAAGAATCTCTTGCATATTCGCTTGAAGGCTACTTTTTTCTGTTATCTCATGCAAAGCTGGTCCACAATCGAGCGCGTTTTTTCCTGCCTTTCGTTGTCCGCGCGATATGTCACCCTTGTCAGCTTATTGGGATTTGATCAGATTTTGCAGAAAATAATTCTTTTTGCAGGAAACAGGGACCAGACCCGAAAAAAATCTGAAAATGAAGAGTTGAAGGTGAAGGGTTGTGCTCACCCGAAATTCCTCCTCTCCGTCCCCCATTTTCTCCAATGATGTCCACTTCTACATATGTGTCGCCCCGTCCGCGCACTCGCGGGGGAATTCGTTCATGATTGTCATTATTGCATTGGCAGCCAGGGTCCCCGGCCAGCGGTCATCTGCTTTGAAACATATACGAAAAGGGGCGGCGTCATGGTCTAAGAGCTGAAATCTCGGGCAAATCACTGCCTTGAGGAAATCGCCTTGACTTCTTCTACTTGGTTATCCACTTTTTAGGAAAAAATCACTAAAACTGCATACATTTTCACTTACAGAATGAACTTGATCAATGATCCGAACTTTTTCTTGGATTCAGGCTATTTTTGTGAAGCAGTGCAGGTTTTTTTATTGAAATTATGTACATATTTCTGATGTACTGAATGAATACTTTTCTAACGAATATATGGTCTATATATCTATTTCTTCTGTCCCTCACATATTATACCCGCGCTAAGTTTTGTAAAAACGGGGAGCGTATGCCAAACTTGGCAAAAAAGCGTCCGATGCATGTAACTTTTTTGAACGAAGACGTGATTGGATTCTGAAAACGCTATCATATTCACAGCTCAAATTCCTACATAATAATGTGCACTGTGGATTCACAAAAACGTCGCGCGCGGCAAAGTGCGGCGAAACTTCGAGTAGTAATTGTACAAGTAATAGAAGAGCAATCTCTATGCTTTATTCGTGAACTAGATGAAAATTTGGCTATCTCAAGAACTGTTCAGCTTTAAAGGCAGTGTTCACGAAGAAAAAGTTGCACGTTTTTTTTGGCTAAAGCGTAAGCTTTGGGTCCCTCCAAGAGGATTAAGAACGGAAGTGCGACGAAAAACGGCCGGTAAGTGAGTGAAAATCTCGTGGGCCAGCCAACCCATTGGGCCACTCCGCCCACGTCCTATAACAGTTGTCCTGAATTCGTGGTTAGATGAGCGATGGTTTCCGATCAAAAGCCCCGCTCTTTCCTTCATTCTCAACTTCTCCCTTCACTCAGGTCTGCTCGCACACATCGGCTGCAAAAAAGGGTGTTAGAAGTCTCGGACAACTCGTCCACAATGCTTCCCTTGCTGAATTTCTAGGGGCCATAACAACGTTTCCAGGGGGTTTTGTACGATTCTAGGGACATTATTGCAATCAGCACGGGACCGTTTTCAAGATAGGCGGAAAACTAGAAAAACGAATTTTATCGTGAACACTGTCTTTAATTTTCGAAATCCTTCGCGTATGGGTCTCGGGCTTTCGTAACAGAAGTCCGACTTTTCAGCAAGCTTTCGAGCGTGGTTACTGAGTGATTTCAAAAATTCAATTTGCACAGATCTCAAGATGACTACACTTCATCTAATTCACCAAGGAAACATAGAGATTGCTCTTGTAATATTTATACAATTACTACTTAAAGTTTTGCCGCACTTTGCCGCGTGCGACGTTTTTGTGAAACGACCGCAAAATCAATTTCACTCGAATACAAAGCGTTCGTCGCTCCATAATGTACACTCTTATGTAGGAATTTGAGCTGTCAATATGATGGCGTTTTCAGAATCCAAAAACTTCTTCGTTTGAAAAAGTTACAAGCATCGGACGTTTTTTTTGCCAAGTTTGGCAAATGCTCCCCGTTTTTACAAAACTTAGCGCGGGTATTGTATGTTTTGCTTGATCGATCACCCAACTTTTTAATATGGCCAGGCGACCTGACTATAAAAATATTGCCCCCGTTGAGTAAATAAACAGGTTGTAAAGATGTTCCGAGTCGGGTTTGGTGACCGACGGGGTTAAATCAACGGGGGCTGCGTGCAGTCGAGCTTATCAGACCGATGTTTGCTAATTATCAGGGTGGGCAGACTGTCGGCCAGCGTCTGCTCCAGAGGGAGAGAGAACGAGAGTGAGCGGCATATTTTGAGCTGGAGGAGGACCGGATAGTCCGGCTCTTCTTCAGCCAGCTGCGAGTTCGGCTCGTTTTTTCTCATTGTTTATCTTGTAGTTTGTTGAGGTGTGATTGATCGAGTATTTAAAGTACTTGTATGTGACATGCGACTAATTTTGTAATTCTCATATTTAATGATATTGAAAACTGCATTAGTGTTTTTGCTTCCTGTCTCAGGTCTCGGTCATAATTTCGAATTTTAAATTTTACCCATTTTTTCTATCATTTTTGGAATCGCTTCCACCTAATCCTGGGATATTGTTTTTTCCGGCTTCTTTTCTGAAGTTGTGGCTCTTCATTTAAGGCTACAGTTTTCCGTTAAGACACTGTGAAAAAACTACTCATATGTTTTGTGCACTTTTTTCATTCGGAATGTTCAAAAACATTGGGTAAAATACAATTGGCAAGGATCACCCAAATTCGGTGCCCGCTTCCAAGAAATTGAGAAAGTTTATTTAATTTGGGAAGCGTCGATTCCAAGAAGAAATTATGTTTCAAAAATTTCAAAAACGCCATCGCTGCATTTGAAAATTTAAATCGTTCCGAAATTCTGAAAAAAATAATCATTTTCATTTTTTAACATTTTCAAAAGGTTTATGACGCTGAGATGTCTGTTTCTTCCAAAATTTATGACACTTTCCTGAGAACGCTCTGCATAGAGTATGCCTCGAGCACCGCAAAGCTATTTTTATCCCTTTCGGGAACCCAGGGTGATTAAAATTCACGCGATCGAAATGAGGCATGCCAGCGTCTGAGCGACTTCTAGTAGATGCATAATCCTCTGGAAGACTGCGAAATATTGTGAACACCACCGATCATCAATGGCGTGAGAAAAACGAGTTTGAAATGTGCTTTAGAAACAGAAAACTCTCTTTTTTAAGAACTTTATCACTTTGCGGGTGTTAATATGAAATATTTCATGAATTTTGACCCAGTGTTCACCGAGCAGACAGTAGAAAACAATTTATTTGAAAACGTCCACATTTAAATTTTTTGCTCTTTTTTTGTTATGAATCCGAGTGTTGCTGAAAATTTTCTTCTACTGAAACGCTATCATTATTTCTTTTGTTTCACATTATTTTCTTGATTTTTTGAAAAGATTCATCTCTACTTCTTTAAAACGTTTTCGCCACTCAAACGAAATATCTCGCATTTTTTTCACGAAAATTGGATCTTTTTACACGTTCGGGACAGACTGTATGTTTTGATCATGGATGAGTGAGAATGCGATATCTAATTCGCAGATCTTCGATGGCTTTTGGCTTTTCGGTTCCCGAAAATCGCGTCAAAATGTGAAAGCAAGTCGGAAATACCAGGCCGTCCAATAATTCCTGTCCGAAAATTTTCAAAATTCTATAATTTTCCTTAGAAGTGTTATAATATCAGGAAAGTGTAAGAACCTTCTAGAAGGTTCTCCAAAGTTCTACGCTAGGGTATATAAGGCGCAGTCGCCGCGTCTAGCTACCAGGACAAGCTAAAATGGACCAAGGTCGAATTCGTACGTTCGTGTACTACGAGTGACTGCTGGGCAACGACATGGGCACCGCGGTCGCCAACATCTGCAGAGCGTGCAAGGAGGATGCAGTGTCCCAACGCACAGTCAGCCGCTCGTTCAATCGTTTCGAGAGCGGCGACGCGAGCCTCGAGCACAGGGAGCACAGCGGGAGGCCTTCTACGGTGGATGATGACGAAGTCCGTCGCTGTATCAAGGAGAAGCCGGAAGCCACCACCCGTGAACTGGCGGCGACTCTCGGCTGCAGCAAGTCCACCATCCACAATCGACTCAATTTACTCGGCTACCACAAAGTTCTGGCCTGTTGGACCCCCCCCCGTCTGACGGACGCCAACAAGCAGAGCCGCGCGGCCGTCTGCCAGTCCCTCCTCCTTCGTCCGCATCACAAGGGGTTTCTCGAGGACTTGGTCACTGGGGATGAGAGCTGGGTCCTCTAAGACAACGTCGCCCGCCGTGCCGTCTGGATCCCGCGCGGAGAAGAGCCGTCGACGACGCCGAAAGCCGACCTGCACCCGCTGAAGATCATGCTCTGCTGCTGGTGGGACACCAAGGGCATGCTGTACTTAAAGCTGCTCCTGCAAGGCAGGATGGTCACCGCCTCCATCTACACCGATCAGTTCGGGAAACTAGCCGCCGCCATCCGAGAAAAGCGTCCCCGACGGGCCTCGGTCCACCTGCTGCACGACAACGCGCGCCCCACGTGGCGAAGGATACCCAGCAGAAGTTGGCGACGCTCGGCTGGGAGACGGTTGCCCATCCGCCGTATTCCCCGGACCTCGTTCCCTCCGACTACCACTTGTTCCGCCCGCTGAAGCACCATTTGACCGGAAGAAAACTCACCAACTACGACAACCTCAAATCTGACATCGCGGACTTCTTCGAGTCGCAGCCCCCGGAGTTCTGGGCGAAGGGCATCGGCGACCTGCCCAATCGATGGGCCACTGTTGTGGATAACTGTGGTGATTATATTGTTGATTAGACTTGTTTTTCAAAAAAGTTGAAAAAAATTAAAAATGGTGAAATTTTCGGACAAGAATTATTGGACAACATCGTACATAGTTCTGTGAGTGGTCTCGAATCTGGGAAGGTATAATTTTCATTTCTCGATTTCCGACTTGCCGATTTCCACTTTTCAAAATCGAAGTAGTCGTTTCGTTTTACGGTTTACGTAGTTTTTGAGAGAAAAAATTTTGTCAGCTCAGGTTCAGACACTATGACATCGCATTTCAGAGCAGTACATAATCTCTGGTCTAAACCTGTCAAAACACACAATCTGCCATGAAATGTCGGTGGTGGCATTTTTCTAACAACTGGAATTAATAATGTCATCGTTTGTAGTAACGGTTTTATACTTTCTCGTCGAAAATATCCCACACCTATTTTATCTGATAATTTCGTCTTTTTTCATTTTCCCGGTTTTCCATATTTTCCCACCTCTTTTTTTCTACTCCTTCTTATTTGTACACCTATTATCTTTTTGTGCCTCCTCGTCATGCCATGCATATTTTCCCATCCGATTTCATGCGTTTGTTCAAGTGTTTACAGTGCTCCCCGCACATAGCCTCAACACGGCCATTAGGTTTTGGACGTCAGTTAAGCGTGACAATGAATAGATGCTTCACAAGAAGATAGGATGGGAGGATGACACAATAGCATTGAGCGAACGCTCGTCCTAGGGTTTTTGAGGTAGCTGTCAACTCTTTTGGGCGAACTTCTAGTCTCAAAGGGGCAGATTTTGGCTATCAGTTTTCGTCTAGGTTGATCATAATTTCGATTTTCCACAGTTTCGTTCTCCACTTTTTCTAGATCTTTTGCTCATACGTATAGTAAACCTTCCACTATTCTCCCAAAAATTTTAGTGAACTATGATTTTCAATTCTCCAGTGCAGTCCTCGCTATAGTCGACAATGAGTTCAAGGAATTAGCGAATTCCCACCGCGTTGAGCTAGTGGAATTCCATCATGTTCTATGTGTCTTGTATGCTTTGACACGTTTTTTGAAAACTGACATAAAATGCCGGATGAACGTGTCAAATCAGGTGAACGTTTTAAAGCACAAGATAGATCACCGCGGGGGAAATTCACTAATCTCTAGAGTTTGTAGTGACGTGTTTTTCTCTGACCTCTGTAGGATTTAAGTGGGTATTTATTTTTTCTATATGGGATAGGGTTTCGGTTCTTGAGCCAAATGGTGCATGTGAGTAAGCCATCAACCTCTCATTAGCGCATTAAATGTTTTCGTTAGCGCCTCCGTCCATATGGAGCTATTAAGATGACCACTGGAGGACCTCTGGCCGATCACATAGCCAGCTTCACCTTTTTTTAGATCATGCTTAGGCTAATTTTTCTTACTGTGTTTTTTTACCATTTCGGCTGCTAATTCCTTTGAGCTAAATAGACCGTTAGTCTCAAGTTTCATCCGCCTCTTCCCACTGTAGAGTCCACTTATAGAATTTGGTCTAGTGAGTGGACGGGGCTGCGGAGGTAGATCGTCGCTCATGATTGAAATCCCGTTGGCAGTTGGTTTCGTCAACGCCGCACAGCCCGCCGCAATGATCGCGCCTGGTCCATTCATTGGACTTAATCTGATAAGGAGACCATACAGCACAAATTCTATTTTCGGTCTTCATTCCACTTTGTAATCCGCTCGAATCGTTGATTTTTGGCTGTTTTTTATGTTCCACTTGATCTTGTGGGATTACTTAGATTTTTGGCAGATGTTATGTGCAGCTTCAAACCGAGTATGATACAGATTTATTCGGCTGACGTTTCGGCGTCTTCGCCTTCTTTGGAGCGTGGAAAGTTGAGAGCATTTTGGAAAACTACTCGATCAAGCGTCATTTCATTCAACAGAATCACCTTCAGTGGGAGGCCGGACCACCCACGACGCGAAGAGGAAAGGAAAAACAGACCAACCTTAGACTGCGAGCTGACGAGCTCACCCTCAGATGTAGACAAACGCAGGGGATCAAACTCGCGCCTCGGGCCCCCTTATGTATGGTAGCGACCTGCCTTAAAGGACCACCTAGGGCGACTGATTAAGGTGACATAGCGCGCAGAGGTCCATGTAAGGCGCCAAATTTTGAGTAATTGCGACGCACTCCTCCCTGCGATTGATTTTTGGATTCCTGCCAATATCAACGTTGCCAATGCCGAGAATCATTGAAAGTCGTACATGGACAGTCACTTAGTTTTTTGTTTTTATATGCGCATTTTATAATTCTAGGCTTTCGAATTTTGTTATTTTCTCAAAATTTTGTTCTCATGTTTTTCTCCGCTTCTCGATCGAGCTTCTCGATACTAAAGCTGGAGCATGATTCTAATTTTAAGGGCTAAATCTTATATATTCTCTTGAAATTTTCTCAAAGTGTCCCGAGAGTGAGATGAAGAGAGGCCAAAGCCCTTTGGAAGTGGTCTGATTGCATAAAAATCGGTTCCTGTCAAATTCTTTCGATGCAGGTCTGTATAAATTATGGACAGTACGCACCTAGAATTTCATTTCTTGAACCGGTACCTCATAACAACGAGACTTGTGAGGAGCGTTTGCAGCGAATGGCGGGTTAATCGCTCCGAAAACTTGCATATTAGAAAGAAGTGTTTTAGAAAAGAATCAAACGCCGCTTCTTAACGCAGTCACTGAGCTGTAACCATTTACTATTATATGTCGGCACTCCTTCTGGCCATTTTCTTTTCTTTTTTATCTCATTGTTTTCAACTTGTTTTGGTTCTGCCTTGTCCTTATCATTTTAGTTTCCAACATGTCACTCTCTCTCTCTCTCTCTCTCTCTCTCTCTCTCTCTCTGTCTCTCTCTCTCTCTTTGAGTCATTGCTCGAATACTGTCATAGCGCGTTCATATGAGCGCAATGAATAAATAAATAAATAAATAAATAAATAAATAAATAAATAACTAAATAACTAAATAAATAAATAAATAAATAAATAAATAAATATTAGCCGCCTGTTCACGCCTCACGGGTCGTTTATACTTCCGCCGCCGAGCGGCGCCGCAAAGTGCATTCCTGTAATATCCACCGTGCAGCGCGGCGTGATCAATGCCAGCGCAGCGTGATCAATGCCGTAGGAATGCACTATGCCGCGCCACCCCGCGGTTGGAGTATAAACCATGCCTTGATGTCTCTTTTTCAGTAACCGTTTAGACAGCCACATGCCATAGAACTGTCGTAAACGTTTTTATTTGCTTTGCCTCTTTTACCTACTCAAATAGTGACGGCGAGCGAAGCAGGGATCATTTGCAAACTATGAATACCCAGTAATTATCCCAGCACGGTCTGACCTAGATCAGTTTAGAGATGCTGTTGGCGGCTTGACACGATTCTTCCTGTTTTGTGGCAACCTCAGTTGTCGACAACAGGTTGAGAAGATGCTAACTCTTGCACAGGAGTTTGTCGAAATCAATACTGGACGTGTTTTCCGCGAAATAATGCCCTGTCGTTGCGAAGAACTTGTCTATTGCACGCCTATTCGCGCCCCTCTACTTTTGCGCCCGTCAACCTATACGACGCCATTCACATTCTATGGAACTTTTTTGCTCTGAAGTAAAGTAGACACAACTAACTTCTTTGCTTAGACGTTCACAAAGGGAAATCCATTCACATGCCTCTCACTATCAACACTTAATCAACTCAGAAGGTGCACAGTCGTCTTTATCAAAGGCAGTGTTCACGATAAAGTCCGTTCTCGAGGTTTTAGTGTGAAACATTAAGTTGAGAAATGCTGGAGAGGACAGGGTCGAAGAAAGCAGCGGAAACGGGTCAGAAATCGATAAAAACGGCTCTGAAAGTTATCCCAGTGCGCCTACCTATCCCGTTCCGCCCCACATTTGGACGAGCTTGTGGCGCCGCACACGTTTCGATGGCAAATTGCCAAGCAACTCTGCCGCGTCCAGCCTGATCGATTCGCGCAGATTTTGCGATTAGCGCTCGCTTGCGGAAATCAGCTGAACCCATGATTCTCTTCTCGCCCTGAAAGTTAGAAACCGTGATTTCAGTTATTTCTGAAAGTTTTTCTTCGCTGTTTTTTCACTATTGGCTGCCTGACGACCAAACAATCCCATTTTTGGGTCAAACTCGAGTGCGATATTTATCGTGAAGGCTGCCATTAAAGGAAATCATCCTCCTCTATCAGGCAGGTGACAACGAACTCTATAAAAAAATACACAGGTCTAGGGCACAAGGCTTTTCAGGATTTGCCTCACTTTGGGGCAGGTGTAGTTGGTGGAACTTCGGTCCATGTCGTATACTATCGTGCCAGACCTTAGAGTGCTGTTGTTGCCAACACCTTTCATCATCAACTCGCACATCTGAACGGAAGGTTCGGACAAAATTCTGCAACTCTTCTCTGACGTAAGAAAAACCCACCCGTGTCTTCTTTTCGTACTTAAAGGCAGTGTTCACGAAGAAAAAGTTTCCCCTTTTTTGGCTAAAACGTAAGCTTTGGGTCCCTATAAGAAGATTAAGAACGGAAGTGCGACGAAAAACGACCGGTAAGTGGGTGAAAATCTCGTGGGCCAGCCGACCCATTGGGCCACTCCGCCCATGTCCTATAACAGTTCTCCTGAATTTGTGGTTAAATGAGCGATGGTTTCCGATTAAAAGCCCCGTTCTTCCCTTCATTCTCAACGTCTCTCTTTACTCAGGTCAGATCTCACACATCGGCTGCAAAAAACGGTAGTTACAAGCCTCGGACAACTCGTCTACAATTTTCCCTTGCTGAATTTCGATGGGCCATAATCCGTTTCAGGGTCTTGTACTATTCAGGGACATCATTGGAATCAGCATGGGACAGTATTCAAGATAGGCGGAAAAGTAGAAAAACGACTTTTATCGTGAACACTGCCTTTAAGCTGTGCACACACAGAGTATTGGAAACATCTATTCATGCACTCGTAACGAGTATTGACTTCGATCTTGTCCAGGACAAGGAAATTTTCAAGGGCATAGACGCGTGTGAAAGTGCAGAATTCAGCTGATGGTATCTGAAAGTACAAATTTGACAGCCTCCGCAGAATTGAGAGGTGCTGAATCTTGAGAGAGCGGAGCAGCCCATTGGTTTGATTATCATGCCAATTTTTAACCTACGGAGAGCTCAAATCCGTCGACCTGGAAAGACGCAGATTTGGAGGTTATACTGAGTTCAGGTATTCAGGATCTGGCCGTTCTTTTCGCTAAACATTTCTTCCGAGTGGAAGTTTCAGTAAAGGCAATCTGTATAGTTGCCATCGCAGTAGCGAAAATCATACGTGCTGTGATTAGGGCTGGGATTCATAAACAAGCGTGGGTCCCAGCTGGGTTTGCTGCAAAATCTTCACAAACCAACAATGCAAAAGCAGATGGTTCGGCTAACGCTGGGCTATATTTGGGTCCTACGAGACCGCACCAGCCAAGGAGCTGGTTAGGGCTAGGTTGAGAAACACGGAGAAGCGGTCTCTTCAAACCCAAATGTAGCCCAGTGCTACCTGAACCAGAAGCGGCATGCACGATCGCGAGCGTTACGAAGAGATTGGGCAGGGTTTGGGCGTCGGCACATTTGATGATAGCAGTGCGAGAGCTGGAGGTTACTGAAAAATCGTTCCCTCGCTAACCTTACTTAGGGTGGTGGGGCAGCCAAGACCCGCTGAGACACCATTTACCACTCGCAAGGCTATCATGAAATGCGGCGGTGCCCTAAGAGGTCGTTTATACTTCCGCCGCGGGGCGGCGCGGCGAGATGCAATACAGCCATATCGATCAAGCGCCTGGCGGCCCCGCGAGGCGTTTAGAGTTTTTCTGCTCGAAACCTTCCAACGGTGCCGCACGCGGCCGCCGCCTGGGTGCTGCCGCGCCGCCCGAGGAAAGCAGGCGGCGCGGCTTCTGCGTGCGATCCGCCTTTGACATATGTAGCATGCTTCTTTTGCTGTGATTTCATACACATTCTCAATTTCGTTCATCTGATTAATCTCTAAAAATCCTTCCAAGGTCCTGGGCGTTGTTTAGAGTAGGCTGGGTTGTGAAAGGTTCATTTTTTCAGCTTTTGAAATCATTTTTCCAAAGAGAAATCGTTTTCGAAGACTCTATCCGCCTTCGGGTGCTGTGGTATGGTACGAAAAATAATAGATGTTTCTTTTGCACAAGAAATCACTCATTACAATCGGCCCTATGTCATGTCAGAGCTACTCCAGGCTGCGTTTAACGTCATTCTGCGACGTCGCCGCGTAAATTCGACGCAGCCCGATTATACATCCTGGTGGCGCGATTTTTCAAGCAGTGCGGCGCGCCGCGCCGCCCCACCTATTGCCGCGCCACTCCGCGGGGGAAGTATAAACGACCCCTAACCCCTGCTCCAACCCATTCGTAACGCTCGCGTGAGTGCATGCCGCCCCAGGGGATGAAGCGTTACTGGCATTTCAAAATTTTGCAACGAACGCGGTTGGGATCCATGACAACCCGGACGATCCCGAACCTCCCCAAACAACTGCCTACTATCTGTTTGATTCATAACGCTGTGCTCACGTGTTGGACTCAAAGACACACTGACACAATGTCTACTTCGAAACGTTGGCATGTTAACCACCGAATGTTGTCTTCTAAAGAATAACCGGCGCTCACAACATAGAGATGGGACTCCGTAGATCAGGCCTACATATGGAGTGTATTCAGCCATCTTGATCCACTGTAATATCACCGGATGCCAAATTTTGAGAGGTTGGTTGTGCTATGAGAAGATATAAACGGACAGTAACTGATAGCTTGGTAGAGCCTTGTCCCGATCCACACCGAAGACGAATCGGAGGCGCATAGGAGTTTGACGCGTTCTCCCTATCTTTGGCTCACTACTGTTGCTGCTTGGGTGATCTGGGGGAGGCCGAACAGTGGCGGTAGTGGCTCGGACAGCAACGGAAGCTGACCTGCAGTTTTGGAATACGATTCGAACCGTCAGCGGTTCGGGGCCGGTAATCGCCTGAGCACGTTTGCGACCTAGAGAGGGAGCTTTTGTGAAAGTGATTTGATGGCTTCAGTGAAAGCGTTGATGAGCTGCCGAGACAACAAAAGTTCGCTTACAAGCCCAATCTTTACATTACCGCAAGACAAGTTTGGTCATCCATAAGGCCGGCTATTGTGAGAGAAAGAAATGAATGAAGGTTGGGATGCGGCTCGTATCAGCTAAATAGAGCTATAATAAAAGGCTTTGGCCACATACGGTAGAGTGATAAGACGGAACCGCGGCGGTGGAAGATTGACCGCGATAGAAACCCCGCTGAATGGTTGTGTCGCGATTTCAGCACAGTCGCCGCGATGATCGCGTCTGGTCCAATCGCTCGACTCTTGCTCCCGATATGAGAAAGCTCTTATGGGCAACAGAGTAGCTAGACGGATGGAATTTATTGTGTTTTTGTAACCTTTCCGAATATGGCTGGCGATAAAGATCGTTTCTACCGGTGGTAGTACAGCACCCATTCTATTAGATCCTACCTGCGATAGGAATAAAAACAGCATCAGAAAGCCAGAGAGACGGAAAACACGGTCCATTTCTACCTAAAAGAAGCGTCCAGCACTTTCGCAGTATGTATGTGCCTCATTCACTACAACTCAATTTGTTCTAACTGAGTAAGGAACTAGTAAGGAAAGACTCCACTTGATTTCTCCTCACCTGTAGTTGGAGAACTCGCCACTAACGCCTGCTTCTTAGGAAGCGCGGTTACGCACAATAACGGGACGTCGCTAAGGAGCCGCTCTACGCTCAAATTAAAGAAACGTAAGAAGCTAATGCATCTCCACGGAAGAGGAACCAGAATTCAGTCTCATTGGTCCAGAATTGACGATAATATATGTTTATTGTTGCTAGGTTTCCCGCCGAAACCTCCATGTGTTTTTCATATGGAAAGAGTTTAAGAAACTGTTCCGGCTTCGGATATGCGCTGATGTAGAAAAGAGTGGCCAAAGAAGAACATCAAGGGCGCTGTGCCTACTACTCCACGTTACTTTAAGAGAAACGTGCTCTAGGTCGAGGTTTCTGGTGTTCATTTCTGCACAACGAAATCGACGCACTACATGAACAGTTGATGCGAGGGCTTTCATCTCCTAACGCCACCTCAAGCTGCATTGGAAGGTTGACTCAATCTGTTTGGAAAGCCCGCTAAATTGCCTTCTTTAACACACTCCAAGAATGCTCTCAATCCCTGTCTGGAAACGGCCGCCTAAGCGTAAGCGAAAGTTTTGAACGGATAAGGTAAAGATAGTAAGGATTTGAAATCACTCGGAATTGCGCAGGATGTGGAATCTCAGAAAACCGCCGCATTCAATGCATGTCAAATATGCATTCAACTCGAGTGACCACACCCATCGAAAGGGTTCATCACAGGGGTACGTGCTCCAAACAGCAGCACGTGCTGCGAAATTTCACAGCAGGAGCATGTGCCGCGAAATTCAATCGCAGGAGTACGTGCTGCAAGGTAGTCCAGCGCTATCGTTGCAGCACACAGACGCTACGCGGCTGGCACACCGACGTGTGACGCGGCCAGCTCGCCGAGCTCCACCATTGGCCGTCAGCGATTGGATGAGGCTTCCAGCGGCCGAGCGGGTAAAGTACCGCAAACTTGGGTAATTAAACCGCCGAAGCTGCCGACCTCTCAGTTCCGTCTCAGGAGTGCAGCGTATACTTTCCTTTTCTGGATAATCGTTTTGTCATCGAGTTGAATGTGTATCATGCACGCATTGGACGGCTTATTTGTTGGGGCGCGTGCTGTAATTTGGAACACAATAGGAGCATGTGCTCCCATAGCAGCACGTTCCCTGACTGTGCTCGAAACCACATTGTCTTCGAGTTGAATGCATATTCGACACGCATCGAATGCGGCGATTGCCTGAGATAGCGACCAGTGGATGGATTGTGTTCAGATTGTGGCTGAAGACCGCGACAAATCTATTCGGTTGGCATCTAAAGGCCTGCCGAATGAGACTGTCAGCCCACGAGGTTGGCGTGTGTGTCGAGCGGCTGTCGGAAACGCATTTTTTGAACTTGTAAGTCGAGTAGAAGGAGCATTAGGCGAACAATGAATAGTAGCCCAGATACTCGTTTGCATGCGTGGAAACGCTCGTCCGAATGAATGCCCTTGCGAGAACCGCTCCACACGCACGCCGATCGCCCGAGTGGACAGTCTCAGTCGGACAGACTTTAGAACGGCACTCCTCCGTGATGATGCGGAATGACCGCGTCAGGCGGAAGCCAGCCGATTAAAGGCAGTGTTCACGATAATTTTCATCCCCGAGCTTTTCATATAGGACAATGCGTTGGCCTCCAAGTGTTACCATAATTACGAAGAAACGGCGAGAAAGGCTTTGAAACTTTTTTTTTACTTTTTTATTTCAGTGACATTATTCTATAACATGGACTAGATGTCCGGTTGGATGAACATGTTCATGGTGGTTGTCACCTGTGGAAAATTGGGTCAATCAAAATTAGAAGAATATTTTATGCAAAGCAGGTTTAGTGAGGGCCCTAAGGAGAGAATGGAGCGATAGAGAGTAGAGAATTACAAAGGATGGGTCCACAAAGGATTTCATCGTCACAACAACCACTTCCTGTGATACTTAGAGGCACTGTTCGCGATAAAAATCGCTTTTCTGTTTTTTGCCTTTCTTGAAACCGGTCCTATTCTGATTCCAATGATGCTTCTGGAATCGTACAAAACCTTCTGGGAATGGAGTTATGGTCCCTCAAAAATTGAGGTAGGGAAAATGGTGGACGAGTTGTCCGAGGCTTGTAACTTCCGTCTTTTGCTGCCAATGTATGCGAGCTGACCTGAGTAAAGAGGGAAGTTGAGAATGAAGGGAAGAACGGGGCTTTTGATCGGAAACCATCGCTCAACTCACTAATTTGAGTGTTCCTTTGTACACGTCGAGGGGCGGAAAGGGGCGGGACTTGCCCACAGCGGCGGGGTTTGCCCACTTTTCTAAGCCGTAATGCGGCTCCTGGGTAGCTTTTCGTCCCGTTTCTTCAACGCTGTTCTGCTTCTGAGAGCCACGAGAAGCGTTTGTCATGAAAAATTCGAGAATGAAGTTTATCGCGAACAGTGCCTTTAAGAGACGGGGTGATACTTGAAGACTTCGTGTACTTCTGGTGCGTTTTTTTTATAATTTCTACGTCATTTTCCCGGGGGCCACTTAACCAATACAGCGAATAATCTCAAAATTGAGGATTATCGTAAACACTGCCTTTAAGTTAAGTAAGTCATCCAGTGTAGCCCTCTGAAGTCGATCATATGTGCAAGAGAATAGCAAATTCTTACCCCGTTGATCTAATGGAATTTCAACATGGTCTGGAATTCTTGTAGGTTTTGAAACATTCGTAGACTATCATAAAACCTCGTATGAACTTGTCGATACAAATGAAATGCAGTCCGTTAGTGTTAAAACACCTGCACTCACATTGCTGTGGAATTTCGCTAACCACTGGATTTTTCAATGGGACGTTTTTTTCTCAGTTTAATCTATGATGTAAGTTAGTATTTTTGTTCCTATGGGCGATTCGGTTCTGGTTGTTAAGCCAAATGGCGAATGTGTGTGTGAGCCCTCATCCTCTCATTAGCAGGTTAATGTTTTCTTTTGCATCTCCACCCATATGGAGCTGTTTAGAATGCGACCGGAGGACCTCTGGTTGATCAAATAACCTGATCCAACTTTTTTAGGTCTTGCTTAGGCCATTTTTTAGTGTGTTTTGTTACCATTTCAGTTTCTGAGTTCCTTCAGCTAGCCCGATAAGACTCAAGTTTCATCCGCTTCTCTCCATTGTAAAGTCTCCTTACAGAGTTCAGTCTAGTGGGTGGACGGGGCTGCAGAGGTAGATCGTCGCTCGCGATTGAAGCCAAGTTGGCAGTTGGTGTCGTCAACGTAGCACGGCCAACCGCAATGATCGAGCCTGATTCATTCACTATACCACATCCGCTAGGGAGACAATACAGGACAATTTCTGGAGATTTAGCTTCCTGACAAAAGTTACGATTCGGCAGTGTCGTCTAAATGTGAAAGAAAAGCTTCAAAATATCTTGAAATATTTTAAAAAATGATTTGGCGTAAATTAGTCTGGAGTAAGAAAAAAGCTAGGAAATGAAGTGAAACAACCAAAAATACGATTTGGTGATCGATCATTTCACAAGCTTCTCCGTTAAACTTATCAAAGCGAAATCGAGCACGATGTGGATTGGAGCGTCGTGTTCACCTAGCTTGACCTGTGCTGATTCCCTTATTACAGGTCTCAGAAAATGGCCTAATGTTTCCGTTGCGCGCTTGATTTTGTTTTGATAAGTTTAACGGAGAAGCTAGTGAAATGATCGACCACCAAATCGCATTTTTGGTTATTTCACTTCATTTCCTAGCTTTTTAATTACTCAAGACTAATTTACGATAAATCATTTTGTAAAGTATTTCAAAATATTTTTGAACCTTGTTTTAATACTGTTAGAATGCACTGCCAAATCGCTACTTTTGCCAGAAAGCTAAATTTTTAGAAATTTTATATATTTTACCCGAAGGTTCCCTTTCTGACTTGAATTTTGTTCAGCGATTTCCAGTTCGAAGAGATAAAACCTCCAGCAGGCAATATTGTCGTGCGACCACGATTTTAGAAAATTGCGAACCACAACCGTAAAAAATACCACTCATCGCCGGGTGATGATCGTAGTGTATTCCAAAGCGGGGAAATGGGGAATGAACGCCGCTCGTGATTGAACGAACATTGGAGGAGCGAGGCGCGCGATCGGAAAGAACACGGAGTTTCCCCAGTCTCTCTTGCGGCTGAAATACACGGCGGCCATCACCCCTCATCGCCACATTTTGCGCAACAAGTAAAAATCAATATTATTTATCATAAATATTCAATTTTGCATGATGAGAAAATTTTCCCAAACAAGGGACTTAGAGCCATCAACAATCATTGCGTCAATTTGTGCGACAGGCGAAAAAATCGATACTATTGATTGGTATTAATCGATAATGATTGATGAGTGAAATTCCCAAACCAAGAGACCCATACCCATCAACAATCCCCTTTCCTCGCCGCATTTTGTGCAATAAACGCGAAAGTTGATAATATCGATTATCGATCGATGACGTGTCATGAGTACGAAATCTGGCAAGTTCTGTACTTACACCTAACTACAGGCCATAAAACGGCTAATGTCTCACCGTCGACTGCGTACCACGCGCTGCGCGACCGCACGCGCGTGGGAAGCAGACGGGTTTTGCCGCGCGACGATTTTTGGCCGCCGCGCGACGTTTCGCCGTCGCGCGGCGGCCAAAACTCACTGCGCGGCGGCCAAAACTCGTCTGCTTCCGACGCACGTGCGGTCGCGCAGCGCGTGGTACGCAGTCGACGGTGAGACATTGGCCGTTTTATGGCCTGTATCTGTGTTAATTGGCTGCAGATCCATCCATACACCCTGGTCTCCACAGCCGTAGCATGCCCAAGCAGTTTTCGCGCTCCACGGCTAATTTTTGAGGTACCGTTCAAAGCTTTGAGGTATCAACTTCAAATTGGGATGGGAGCGACCTGCATCCATTTCCAGCCTCTTGTCCAAAAATTAGCTTCCTAGCTCAATTTTAAGTGTATCAACAAAATCGTGAACGCCGTCTAAAAAAAAGGAGATCAACAGAAAAAACTTGCGGTTATTCACATTTTTCTCAAATCTCAGGAAACCATTCTAAACCATTTTTAGGCACGAGTACTATCTTTTTGTGCGTTCTTTTCAATGCAATTTACAGCTCATTTCTACGTTCACTCTGAACTTAGATCTCGAAAAAGCAGTTGAGCGCGTGGCCGGTTCGAAACCAAATATGGTGCGCGCTTCGCGCGCACCACAATTCTATTTTCGGTCTTCATTCCATTCTGTCATTCGCGTCATTCCTTGAATTCCGGCCTAATTTTATGTTTCAGTTGATCTTTTGAAATGATTTCGTTTTCAATTTTTATATTCGTATTTTATAATTTTAAGTTTTCGAATTTTGTTATGTTCTCGCGATTTCGTTCTTATGTTTGATCCGCTCCTCAATCAAGCACTTATGAATGGAACTGAATTTGTTAAGGATTTAATGCTATCTTCCTGCTCGAAATATCCTTAAAGTGTCCCAAAAGTTGCATGAAGCGAGGTTGAAGCCCTCTTACAGCGGTCTGAACACATACAAATCGGTTCCTGTCAAACTCTTTCGATGCAAGCCTGCATGAATTTTGTATCGCTCGCACCTACGATTTCATCTCTCAAACAAACCGGTCCCTTAGCGCAACGAGACTTTTGAGGTGTGTTCGCCGCGAATGACGGGCTGACCGCTCCGAAAGACTCGTAGATTACCCTCCTGTTCACGCCTTGATGTCTCTCTTTTGATTTGATCCATACAACTGTCGCGTTCGTTTCTGTTTTACTTCTCTTATTTACCAACTCAAACACTAGCGCCCAATGAACCATGTATTAATGGCAAATTACGAATGCCCAGTAACTATCCCACCACTACTTCTCCCAGAATCTGCTTGGAGAGGGGATGATGCTGGCGATTTGACACGAATCTGTCTGTTTTGTGGCGATTTCAGCTGTCAACAGCAGGTTCAGAAGATGCTATCTTTCAGAATGTTGGTGTTGAAAATCAATAGTGGATATGTTTGCTGCGGGAGAATTCCTTGTTGCTGCGAAAGGCCTGTCTAATGCTCGCCTATTAGCGTCCTAGTGTTTTTGCTTTCATCCTTCTATTTGACGGTCCCTCACATTATATGGAATTCTCCAAAAACAAAGAAAAGTGAACGAAACTATTTTTATTCTCTAGACATTCACACAGGGAAATCAGATCACAAGCCTATTACCATGAGCAAAAATCAACTGAGTAGGTGCACATCTTCCACTACCAGAGGGAATCACTCCCCTTCTATCAAGTAGGTGACAATGGCCTCTATGCAAAGATACATGGATCTGAAGCACTAAGCTCTTCAGAGTAGTCCCACTTTGGGACACGAGTGATTTGTGAAACCTCGATCCAGACTATATGTTAGCGTGTCGGACGGCGGAGTGCTATGCATACCAGGAACTTCTCCCATCAATTCACACTCCTAAAAGAGTGGTTTACACAAAATCAGACATCTCCGCTGTGACCTTTCAAAAACTCACTCGCGTTTCCTTATTGTACGTAAGCTGCACACAAAAATTCTTCCCGAAGCATTTCGCCATGCACTCCTGGCGATTATCGACTTCGTACCTTTGTATGGGAGCGGAATTCATCAAGGCATACACGCGTGTGAAAGTGCAGAATGCAGCTGAAGGTATCTGAAAGTACCTGTTTGAAGGCCTCCGCAGATAAGAGATGGGCTGAATCTCGAGCGGGCGGAACAGTCCAATGGGTTGATTTTATTTATTTTTTATTTATTTATTTATTTATTTGTTTATTTATTCATTTATTTATTTATTTATTTATTTATTTATTTATTTATTTATTTATTTCTTTATTTATTTATTTATTTATTTATTTATTTATGTATTTATTTATCTAATTTTAACTTACTTGAAGGCCTCAAGTAACTAACATATATATTACATGTACCATGTATTTATATTACATGTAACTTTAATTTATATTGCATGTAAGTTACACTTATGTTACATGTAACTTACATTTATATTTTCACTATGGGTGGCCATCACGTGACGCAGACGACATGCGACGCAGTGGGTGTGTCCCAGACCACTCACTACGCAGAAAAAATGTTGTGCGGGGCCTTCCCTGCTGGTGTGGGTCAAGTACCTCAAACTTGGGTAATTGAACCAACAGCAAACCCAATCGTAAGGCTGACCCCGCATGTGCGTAGTACATTAGTCTTGGAAATATCTTCTTGGCCGATTTAAGTTACTTGCGACTTATATTGTGCCATTTAGGTTACATGTAACATATCGGAGACGTTCTGTACGCAGTCTCCTCTCAGAAATTGGAAACAAGTTACTTGTAACATATCTAAGCTCATGTAAGTTACTTGCCACTTATCTCGTCATTTAAGTTACATGTAACATATCGAAGGCGCAGCGCACGCAGTATCCCGCCGATATGTTACATGTAACTTCAATGACCTGAGATAAGTCGCAAGTAACTTACATCGGCTCAGATATATTACAAGTGACTTGTTTTCGACCTTTTATTTTACAAGTAACTTGTTTTCATTTTTCTGAGCAGTCGGGCCATGAATGCTACATTTCTTACACACAATGGTTACGCTAGCCAAATGGAATACACGGTCATCTTCCTGACACCATAAATAGCATCAACGGGGCAGATGTAGGCGGAACAATTTGAAGTTAGTCGGCTTTGAATGTTCAATCAAATGATAAGCTTCGACCCTCGAACAGACTTCAATGACCCCTTCATTTAGATACGAATTTCGATGAGTATTAGATTGGCACCCTTCTTCGAGGGCAGAATATCGAATGGTACTTGAATGAGTAATCAGTAGAGTGTTAACGAAGCCGTGTCCAAGATACATAGTAATGCTTTATCGACCAACGTTTCGGCCTCGTCGCCTTCATCAGAGCTTGGAAAAGCAGAAAAAACAGATGCGACTATTTCTGTCTCAACGTCTTCATGCAAGGGAGACGCGTAATTTCTACCACCTACAACATGCTAACTACTCAGACATTCGCCGGATCCGACCCCTGCTAGAACGGGGTCCATCCCCGAAGTTCTGTCGGGTCGGACCCTTTAGCATTGTTCCTCCACGTAGTCCCAAGTGAGACCACATGGGGGGGGGGGAATTTTACTTCTCCCCCACGTCGTCTCATTTGGAAGAAGTGAAGGGCGAAAACGGAAAGGGGTTCGACCCGACAGAAATCTGCGGTCGTACCCGTTGAGTTTCTGAGTTGAGGTAGCCCCTTTTGCGCTTTTTTGACACCTGAAGTGAGCAGTGCATTATTTGACTATATGCGGCATTTCCTGGGTATTCCTAGTCTTGGCTGCTTTTCTGCTAGTTTATCGTGCGTTTAAAGAGTAGTCGCATCTGTTTTATATGCTCCAGGCTCTTATGAAGGCGTCGAGGCCGATACGTTTGCCGATAATCCATCACTATCTAGTATACTTATGTCGAGTCGAGTCATCGAGTCTTGGTATCGACTGAAATAGTCGACATCGAGTCATTCGACTACTCGATTATTCGAAGTTTTGAAAAATCGAATTAGTCGAAAACTCGATTATTCGAAATTTTGAAAAATCGACTAAGTCGAAAACTCGATTATTCGAAATTTTGAAAATTCGACTTAGTCGAAGACTCGATTATTCGAAATTTTGGAATTTCGAGTTAGTCGAAGACTCGATTATTCGATAGACCCTAATAGTCGAATGAACTCGATAGTCGACTGTTTCGAGTCAAAAGAAATAACAGTCAGGTAAATTACTTCATGTAGTTAACCGAAACTAAGCCACCAGTTTTCGAAAACGTATTTGCGGACCATGATGGCGGAGACTCCTCCATGAGTTTAGAAAATATCGAAATAGACGGCTATATGTCGTGACTTATTAATGTTAAACTCACACCCGCCTATTTCCACGGTTCTAGTCTCCAAGGGTGATTTAAATCTTCAATTACTCCACTTGGTCATCTCACTTGACCACGCCCATTTTTCGGCGCCGCAACGACTCTTCCGATTTCGGAAGGAGGAGAACAATCCTGGGTTCGTGTACTAAATAGAAAGCGGTACGGAAAAATGGGCGTGGCCTAGTGCAATTTTATCTGATTTCATCCAAAAATTATCCGATTTTATCCGAAATTTTACCCGAATTTTATCCGAATTTATCCGATATTTTATCCGATTTTATCCGAATTTTCGACCCTTCGAATAATGGTTCGATTCAGATAATGCCGATTTTAAATTTCCCGGATATTGGTTCGATTCAGATAATGCGTTTTTTCGAATTTTCGGATATCGGATTATCCGATTCTCGGATATCCGGTCGGATATCCGAAAAGGAGTGATTCGGATACTAAGTATACCGTATACCCGCCGTAATCTACCGTAATCTGTCAGAAATCGTCAACTGGACCTTAGGTTCGTGTTAAACACTCCAAAGCACCCTTCAAAAAAACAATATGAGCCACATCTATTGTAGAAATCCGCAAATCTCAGAAGTCGCGTTCTGCCCTTGAAGTTTTTACATGCTGCGAAGCTTTGAACGAAGCAAGTCGTAGACTTCGGAGTCGTAAACAAGTAAACCCCAGATTCGCCCCAAATAATCGACCTGGGAGGATTTCAGGTGAAATCTGGAGCACTTTTATAAACGCTTTCAGACCCCTCTATATATGATATAAATAAAAGCTCAGCGCAAAATCCGTGAAAGTGGAAAGGCTGTCTGTGCAAAAATCGAAAAATATGCTCTCACTTGAACTTCGAACAAGAGGTTGTTTTGGGCGCTGAGCACCTGTTATGAGGTCCGATTCCAGATTCTCCAAAGGCTAAAGCGCGTTTTGGAACGTACAAGAGGTGCGGAACTCTGGCGAAAAACGCCTATAACTTTTTACAGAGTGGCTTTAGGCAACTTCGAAGAGCGCACTTGGATTCTACGTCAAAAACGGTTTTGGGAACGTACACCTCAACCGGAATGGCCAGAGCAACTAATAATAGTTCCCTTGTGAGTACATCTTTCGCGCCGGTACCGCGATCCGCGATTGTGCAGCTCTCGTCTTCCCCTTGTCCCTCGATCCGCCGCCGTCCCGCGAAAGTTACCCGATCGACCCACCCGTGGTCATTCCTGTGTACGTACCATGATGCTACCGTGATCGTTCCCCCCGGTCCAGCGCTCTCATGCTGTGCAGATTTGTAAAGCGGCGCGAAATAGGACACGGGCAACTACCTTATAGCTTTGGGTTAATCTGATAGGCAACACTCGTTCGGGTAAAACACCGAGACGGCATGGGTGATAGGACGCAGTACGATAAGGGGTGAGGCTGACAGAATCGCGGTACGCTCCTGGTTCGAAAAAGAAAAGAAAAGTGATTCGAGTAAAACAGTCGAAATAAGGTGTTTTAGAATTTCAATTGTCGAAATTTGCAAAAAATGAGTTAGCCGAAAACTTGATCATTCGATTATTCGAAAAATCGAGTCAATTCGACTACTCGATTATTCGAAATTTTGAAAAATCGAATTAGTCGAAAACTCGATTATTCGAAATTTTGAAAAATCGAATTAGTCGAAAACTCGATTATTCGAAATTTTGAAAAGTCGAATTAGTCGAAAACTCGATTATGCGAGATTTTGAAATATCGAATTAGTCGAAAACTCGATTATTCGAAATTTTGAAAAATCGAGTTAGTCGAAAACTCGATTATTCGAAATTATGAATAATCGAGTTAGTCGAAAACTCGATTATTCGAAATTTTTGTCGAGTCGCCGAAGTATACTATCTAGTACACGGCCTCATTGACACTCTACTAATTACTTATTCATTAAGCCAAGATTCATGGAAAGTCGATCCTGGACACTAAGTTTTCGAATGGGGCGACTTTGGAAATTTTAAATTCGAATGGGTATTCGAATGGCAATCATTGGAATAATTCGATTCGATTTTATTCGAATAGCACAACTATAATATTTTCTGCACCATTTTCAAGTATGGCAGTTCACTCTACAAATGTGGCTTGCGCTAAGGATCGGTTCTACGTGGGGCGTAGCAGTACCCAATCTACAGGGTGTTTTTTTTAAATTATGGTGACAAAAATTTCTAACCTTGCCATGCCTACATGTGTGAGTCGTCAATCACCCTGTGTAATCTATTCTCTTCGACAAACCTCTCTCTCCAAGTGCACAATTTTCGGAGCGCCAAATTGTTTTTCAAGCAAATGGTGAACGAGAGCCTGAACGGTACCCAATTTTTCACAGAAGAACTCGTCGTTGAGTCGGCTTCGATTATTGTTGCTAGTTCCCCCCCCCCACATTACCATGAAGAACTGCTCTAATGGAGTCATACTAAGCCAGTGTCCATACGTGGCGAGAGCGGGCGTTCCGTTTCTTCTCCTCTCGACGCTCCTCAACGCTGCCAGGAAATTAAAGGCACAGAACACCCAAAAAATTAATTCTCAGATTTCGTACTTATCTTGGAGAGAGTCACACGCTGATCACAGTGGTATCTTTAAAAACGTCCAAGACCTCATTTGAACAGAGTTATGGCTCTTCAAAGATGCCTAGATCTCGCGGGTGTAAAATTGGTTGACGAGTTGTCTCAGGCCTGTATTTCTGTTCATTCGCAATCATCGCGTGAGAGAAAGCCAGGATTAGGAGACAGTCGGGTTATGGACTGAAGAACGACGACTTGTTGAAATTCATCCATCCATCGAACGGCTATCGAGTTCGAAAATCTCTTAGGGGGTCGGGCCTGTGGTGGTGAGCGAAGGGTGCCGGGCCTGTGGTAGTCGCTTATATCTCGCTTATTTGGAGGAATTAAGATCTGGCATTTGGCACCTGCTATACAGGAGTGGTCTTCTACACACTTACATGAAAATCTCAAAATTCATATCTGAGGGTGTACTGTGCCTTTAAAGGCAGCATACACGCTCGTAAACGTGGTTGGGTTCACAATGTGAATCGAACCGCATGGCTTAAAACATAATGCCTGCGCATTTTGAAGCGTCAAAAACGACCCAGAATGCCGTTACAGGAATAGCAAGTTTGACCCCGCCCGTATTTTCACGCCCCCTGTATTTGCGTTTTTCCTCCAACGCAGGGTTGCTGGGTCATCTTCGCCGTCAGTGACGTGTGTGGTTCACTTGTTAGACAATCCACCAACAGTACCGATGGTGAAGATGACCCAACATTCTTGCATTGCAGGAAAAGCGCAAATTAAGGGGGCATGAAAATACGGGCGGGGTCAAACTTGCTACCCCTGTAACGGCATAGTGGGGCGTTTTTGACGCTTCAAAATGCGTAGGCATTGTAATCTGAGCCATACCATTCTATTTCCGTAGTTATCTCAATCACGTTTACGAGCGTGTATGCTGCCTTTAACACAGAAAAACACCCCTTGCCTCCTGTTGATTCGATTGACAACGTTTGATCACTCGAGTCAGCGTAACGGCTGATGATTTCCCACGGTTTTCGACTTTCGTGGTGAAATTATGAAAAACAAGGGCAGTAGTTCTGCTGCAGGTTTAATGCCACCTGCTTTAGTGATGGAACAGTAAGCTTGAAACTCGCGGCTTGCTTCGTGGCGCTAGCGTAGGCGCGCGAGAGCGAGCGGGCGAGGCCGCGCGAGAAGGAGCGCTCGTGAGCGGCTAGCGGATCGTGTGCCCACGGTGACCATCGATTTTGCGTGATAGCACGCTCTCGCCTTGTATGGACGGCGCCTAAAGCAGAGGACGTTTGTTGAGAACGTGTCGTAGATCAAGCCCTTGGATCGATTGGTCATCTCATTTGGCTACGCCCAATTTCCGCGCCACGGCAACTCTTTCTATTTCGGAAGGAGGAGGAAAACCCTGAATTAATGTACTAAATCGAAGGCGGCACAGAAAATGGGCGTGGCCAGTTGCAATTTCATCCGATTGTATCCGAAAATTTATCGATTTTATCCAGAAATTATCCGATTTTATCCGACTTATATCCGATTTTATCTGAATTTCGATTCAGATAATGTCGATTTTGAATTTCCGGGATATTGGTTCGATTCACATAAGGCGTTTTTTTTAATTTTCGGATATCGGATTATCCGTATCTCGTATATCCGGTCGGCTATCCGAAAAGGAGTGATTTGTATACTAAGTATACCTTGGACTATCTACTGAAAGAACGCGAGGGCGAATTGCCGAGATTCATTTTTGGGCCAGGTCAGTGTTCAAGGTAGCTGAATTCAGGTCACCTTTTTTGTTAATCTGACGACGTATTGTGCTTCTCTGGGCCAAACTCCGGTCCGCAATTGCGTCTCGACAGGCTTTGCGGCCGCGCGCTTTTGAGCCAGAAGAGTTTCTAGCTCCGCAGCCTCCGATCTTTTAAATCTAGGAAGGTCTTGGAAGCTGGAAACTAAACAAAATCGTGGAAAACTGTATAAAAAAGTCACATCGAGTCGGCTATAGCGCTGGAAACTTGACTGACTCGAGCACGTGCGGCCGCAAGGCGTATCGAGACGCAATAGCGGATCGTAATCTGGCCCAAAGCAGCACATTACAGGCGTCAAACTTGGAATTAAATGCCACTGAAGGTTTTCTATCGATCTGTTCACATATCACCAACTTTTCTCGATTGATCGATCGATCAATAATCGAGTCTCTTTGAAAATCAATGCCCACATGTGTCAAAGGGATGGGATTTGAAACCTCGTCACTATATTTGAAAAGCACCCTGATTGAGGCACCCTGTACCTGCGACAGGAAAGAGAACAGCATTAGAAAACCAGAAAAGCGAAGAACACGATCCATTCCACCTGAAATATATATACATCTGAGTGACAGTCTTTGTACTAATCAGCACTTACGCAATATGTATGTGCCTCATTCCTTACAACTCAAATTGTTTTAACTCAGTAAAGAACCAATACGAACATGCCCCACCTGATTTTCCCTGGCTGTAACTGGAGAAGTCGCAACGAAAGTCTACCTTTGACGAGACGCGGTTATGTACAATGAGGGGACGTCGCTAAGAAGCCGTTCTATGCTCAAATTGAATCATAAGAAGCTAATGCATCTCGACGGGACAGAATTCATGTATGTTGTTGCTAGGCTCCCAGGCAAAACTCCACCTGTTCTCCATAGAAAAACTGACTGCAAAACTCTCAGGCACTTCGAGAAGGCAAACGCCGGACAATAGAGCCTGTCTTCGACTTGAGGGAGCGACAGCAGAAGCCTCCCCCGAAATGCGGCTTAGAGGGAGGCCTCTGCTTTAGCCCGGCGCTCGCTCCCCCGAGAGAAAGAGACGGAAGAGAAGCATAGAATTCGGAAAGGGCAGTTTACGACATTAGAGATCAGAGAAGCCATAGTGGGCCAAACGCACGTATGATCGTTCACGTCAACTTTTGTCCCACATCGACGTGATTTCTTTTGTGATCTCTCAATCACTTGCTCAACCGGTATGAAAGGCGCCTCACCTCACAGAGAGCAGCATTTGACCCATTATATCGGCCCTGGACGGAGACTTTGGGTTCCTATCAGAAAGGGTATTTTCGAAGGAGAGCGGACGACGCTTTCCCCGGGGGAGGTGACGTCAGTGCTCCGGAGCGGTAACGGCAGTGCCTAAAGGGAATGATGAACTCCGCCATCGCCGGTCCCAAGCCCGGATGAGAGAGGAGGAGGGTTGGTCTCCCGTACTAACGACGGGCTGGAAAACCTAGGTGGTAACCATGAACAGTCTCTTAGGAAACAACGAAGAAGCTACCGCATCCGGGGCAGCCGATGCGCCAGCACTAAGGAACCACGGTGTTGTTGAGAAGAATACTACTGGCCAAAATGGAGGACGACTGGTGACACTGAAGAACGAGTTGAGGATTGGAGCATGGAAAGTGCGAACGGGACATTGCGTCAGTCAGAAAGAGATAGTAGCAAAAGAGCTGTCAAGGTCCAAAATTTCGATTGCCGCACTTTCCAAACTGAGGATGAGCGGATGTGGAACGGTGACTACTCAGGTGCCGGAGAGTAGCGATAAGATGGTGCTGTACTATTCCGGTGAAGAAAGACATCGCTATTGCGTTGAATCTATGCTAGATAGTCGCGCAGCTAGAAGCGTTGTTTCATTCGAGCCGATTTCTGGCAGGATTGATGTTCTTGTATTTAGTAAAACAATCAAGACCCATATTGTCTCCATCTATGCACCAACGGAGCCAAGTTCTAATGTTGACAAGGACGAGTTCTACTCCCAACTCCAGGACGTGCTCAATACGATCCCAAAAGCCGATGTCACCATTGTAGCGTGCGATTTCAACGTAAGAGTCGGTAATGACAGAACAGGTTGGGAAGGTGTGTTGGGAAGGTTCAGCGTGGGCGAAATTAACAATAATGGACTACGCCTGCTTTCGTTTGCTGCGTTCAACGAGCTTGCCATCGGTAACAGCCAATGTCGGCACTCCAGAAAGCATCAGTTAACTCGAAGAAGTCCAACAGGACGAGATATGGCCACCTTGGATCACGTGCTGATAATCTCACGTCTTAGACCTTCACTCAAAGATGGCTATGAGAGGTCCTGATTGTGGATCCGACCATTATCTCTTGCGTGCAGTAATGCAGCTTCGTTTACGCAACCTAGGCGTGTGGAGCCCCTAGGAAGGAACTCGACTGGTCACACTTGATGGCACCAGAAACAAGAGAAACATTTCAACTAGCGCTGTGGAATCGGTTTGCAGTACTGGAAGATGTATTGTCTGCAGACGATCATGAGAAACAGACAGTTGAAGTCGTTCTTGAATGCGCAGAGCCTCTCTGCCCTGTTATTCGCCGGCAAACGCAGCCTTGGATACCGGACGTATCTATCCGTCTCGTGGACGAACGGAAGCGGGTGAAACTAACAGACTTTGGACATTATCGACAATTGTGTCAGAAGTTTTGTCGAAAGCTAAAAGAGGAGCGGAAGTCGTACTGGAATAGGGTAGCAGACGAGCTGGAGGAGGCAGTTGGAAGGAATGACTATCGCACATTGTACAGCACACTCAACCGTCTCACAAAAAAAGACCAAACCCATGAGCGATTGTATCAGGAATACGGGTGGGTTTTTTGTGCGTTCCGCAGAGGAGCGTCTGTTGCGATGGAGGCAGTTCTTCGACTAACCTTAAACTCACGATGCGCCACAAGGTCCACTTGTCGAACCGCTACTAGTTGAGGTACCACACGAGACAGCGCTCGACTCGGAACCCTATGTGGAAGAAGTGAAGGCGGCAATCAAGTCGCTTAAAAATGGAAAGGCGTCTGGCGTTGACAATGTGACTGCTAAGGCTATCAAGGCAGGGGTAGATGTTCTACTGCGTCGGTCGCATCAGTTAATCACGCGCATATGGCGGACAGTGCGCATGCCATCCAACTGCAAGAAGGCTATCATCGTGCCTCTTCATAAGAAGGGCGATGCTAGAGACTGTAAAAACTATCGCGAAATCAGCCTGTCGTCGATGGTGGGTAAGGTTCTAATGAGAACTATCCAATCCAGACTTCAACGCCATCGGGGGAGTACCTGTCGCGAAGAGCAAGCAGGATTTCGTCCTGGTCGAGGCTGCAGCGATCACATTTTCGCACTTCGTCAACTTATGAGGAAAGGATTCGCTGTGGAAAGCGGGTCGTCATCACCTTCATAGACTTCAAGTCTGCATTCGATTGCGTACACTGGCCTGCCTTATGGAAATCGATGGAATTCGAACACATGCCAGCAAAAATTGTGAAGCTCCTGCAGGAAACTTATTGCGGCTCAGCTATCTGCGTCCGCGTCGGAAATATGCTATCCGAAGAATTCAAAGTCGATGCAGGCGTCCGACAGGGAGAAATGTGAATTCGCCGCTGTGGTCGATGCTGTGGTCGATGCTATTATGAGGAAGATCTTCGAAAATAGTGGTGTGTGGTCGATGCTATTATGAGGAAGATCTTCGAAAATAGAAGAGGGGTCCAATTTGGCCATAGCGATTTTGTCACTGATTTTATGTTTACGGACGACAGCGCGGTGTTCACCGATACTGAGATGGAAGCCACGCATTTGTTGAATGATATGGCAAAAATCGCGGAATCGTATGGTTTGCGTATCAATAAGGAGAAGACCAAAGTCATGACGTCGGACGGTTTACGTGCTTCTGTGTTCTAGGAGCCTACCTTCAGCAAGTCAAGGAGTTCAAGTACTTTGGATCGGTGGTGCAAGAGCGAAAGGTAGTGGCTACATCGGAAATACTGTGCAGGATCGGGCAGGCTTCGACTGCTTTCGCTTCCCTGGGCTGGTGTCTGTGGAAGAAAGGTAATGTGTCAGTGAAGACGAAGATCCGGATCTTATAGTGCCAATTCTGCTGTACGGATCAGGATCGTGGACGTTGCTGAAGTCTATCACGGCAGGCTGGAGGTCTTCCAAACGCGGTGTTTGCGGCGAATCCTCGGGATAACTTTGAGAGATCGCATACGCAGCGACGTTGTCCGAGACATTTGCGAACATCAGCCCACGGTCGAAGAACAAATGCGAGCGAGAAGGCTGCGCTGGTTCGGACACGTATGCAGAATGGAAACAAACCGACTTCCGCACAGACTGTTATGGATAAAGCGCCCGGCATTTTAGAAAGTTGAGGAATTAGCACGGAAGAAGACATTGTTGAAGCGAGTGGAGGTGGATCTGAAGTCCCAACGGTGCAGTGTCCTGGATGCTAGATTTATTGCTGCGAACCGTAGTGAATGGAAGCGTATCGTTCAGGTCACCAGAGCTCCTATGGCACCCACAGCAGTGTACTGGCTGGAAGTCACCCCGCTCCGCCAGCCGCGAGCTACTTGGATGAGCGAGTGAGTGAGTGACTGGTGGCAGAGCCTCAGGGCCGTGATGGCAGGGCTTCAAAGCAGTGACGGCAGGGCTCTGATCAGGCCATAGTAGCACTTCGGCGCTCGCTCCCCCGTTTGAGGGGGCAAGCGTTTGTGCTCGGAGAGTTGCTCCCCTGTAGAGCTGCGCTAGGTCCATCCAGTGTATGAGCCATTGACTCTCGGATGTGTGTTGAGATGGCAGAGTAGCTGAAGAAGAACATCAAGGAAATTTTGCCTACTAGTCCACATTGCTTAAAGAGAAACGTCTCAAGGCTCTGCAACCAAATCGACGCAGTACCTCATCGCTTGGCACCAGGGGGATGCCAACATCTTCCAACGGCATCTCAAGCGCCAACGGAAGGTCAACTTTGACTGTTTGGGCATAGTCTTGGATGACCGCCTGATCGTCTTGTTCAAAACACTCTAAGAATGCTACGAGTCCTGTCTGGAAACGGCCGCCTGGACGTAGACTAAACTCCTGGACGGATGTGGTGGAGGAGGATTTGAAATCACTTGTATGCCAAATAATTAGAGACAACTTTATTTTTAGTCTTTAATTCATTCTCTAATTTACCTGACTCCTTAATTGTTCGCCTAGTTTTATGCTTCAGTTGATCTTGTGGAATCAATTTGTTTTTAGCTTTGAAAATCGTGTTTTGTGATTTTCGTTTTCAAATTTTGTTATTCTCTCGCAATTTCATTATTATGTTTCTCTCCACATATTCGATTAACTACTTGTAGCATGAACTGAATCCGTCAAGGGCTCAGTGCTATGTATTCATTCAAAATTTCCTCCAGGTGAACCGAAACTTCGACGAACAGCGGTGTAAGCCCACTGACGGCTCGCTGAATACATACAAATCTGTTTCTGTGATTTTTTTTTCGATGCAACCCTGTATGAATTTTAGACCGTCCGCGCCTAAGATTTCATCTAATGAGCCCTTTCCTCAGCAAAACGAGACTTAATCATTTTCGCCGCGCAGGCTGATCGCCCCGAAAGACCTGTATCTTCGCCGCCTGTTCAGTCCTTGATGTCTATTTTGAAATCCGTTCTGACTGTCACGGAGATGTCATTTTGGTTGTGACAACCTTAGTATGTAGTGGACAGCAGGTTGAGTAGACTCTATCTCTTGTAAAGGTTCCTGTTGAAAACCAAAACTACCGGTTTACCGCGAGAGAATGGCCTGCTGTTCCAAAAGACCGGTTTATTGCAAGCATATTGGCGCCCTAAGGTTTTTGCACTCAGCGGGTGACACGGGCCTCTATGCAAAAATACACAGGTCTAGGGCACAACGCTTTTCAGAATCTGTACCACATTGCGGCATCTGTGATTAGTGAAATTTCGAACCAAATCGTATGCTACCGTGTCTGACGGTAGAGTGCTATTCAGCTCATCTCCCCTCATCATGTGGCACTCCTGAATAAACGGTTTGGACGAAATCACAACTCTCCACCCTGACGTAAAAAAACTCACTCCCGTTCCGTTCTTGTACGTAAACTGCACGCACCAAGGCTGGTCGAAGCATTCTTTCTTGCACTCGTAGCGACAAAAATCATCAGGGGAATGGAATTAAGCAAGACATCGTTGATGCGTGAGAAAGTGCAGAAGTCAGCTGAAGGTATCTGAAAGTACCTGTTCGGAGGCCACCTCAGAATTGA
The DNA here is from genome assembly GCA_029168955.1 of Aplectana chamaeleonis. Lineage (NCBI taxonomy): Eukaryota > Metazoa > Nematoda > Chromadorea > Rhabditida > Cosmocercidae > Aplectana > Aplectana chamaeleonis. The sequence goes on along the minus strand of JAPDOI010000056.1, from coordinate 436,459 downwards.
GAGGGCTGAATCTTTAGCGGTCGGAACAGCCCATTGGGTTGGCTTGTATGTCAATTATTGACTTGCAGAGGGTTCAAAATGGTAATTTTCGAAAGACGAAGATCTGGAGGCAATACTGAGTTCAACGATTCATGAGCTGGCCGTTTTTTTTGCCGGTAAACAATTGGAAGTTCCAGTAGGAGCAGTCGGTGTGGTTGCCGGACAACAACAGAAGCCGACCCGCAGATTTGAAGAACGTTCAGGCGTGTCGCGGAGTGAGAAGCATCTTATTATGGGTCTTGGCTTATTGATTCCACAATCTCTAGCGGCAAACCGGGCATGACTCCATGACCGACTCGCCTAGGGAGTTGGCGCGATCTTCGAAGGTGGTTCTGGTTCTTGACACTGGCATTGGGGACTCCCTGGCCCCGGTTGCACCGTTCACTTTACGCGTATTGATCAAAGTATAGAGCGCAATACATGATATCGAAATATACACGAGTTGAACCGATCTGACAGGGTACACGAGTAGAAATACGGCTTTATTATTGCCTTCTTCATATCAAGGTAGGAACATGGAATACGTGGAATGCGTACTGATAGAACGAGATGCGAAGTAGAAACCAAGCGAAGCTTGATTGGGATTGACCGGCACAATTAGTAGCCCATGTGCCCGCGAACTGAACCCTTGCGAAGTAAATCCCTCGTTTTGGCGTAATCACTCAACCTCCCTCCTACGCGTATTCAACCAAGGGTGTGCCCCGTCCTGCACCCGAACCCGCGGTCGAGAAGGGGCCCAGGAAGGCGCTTGCCTGGCGTCGGCGCTCAACCAGCGACCGAGGCATAACGTACCCCGCCCCGGTATCATTGCGCGGCTACAAGCGCCGCCTGCCAGCGATCACGGCTGGCAGAGACTGCTTCGACCCGGGGGCGGAGCCTAGCGGGGTGTGGCAGTCACCCCGGCGCGGCGGGGACGATGACTCACCCTTGTCCCGGAGACGGTGCCCGCCACGGCTTCATAGCGCTTCGCGACAAGGCGTTTTGGGGCCGAGATTCGCCTCCGAACGTTCGCAGTCTAGAGAGAATCGCGGCCACTGCATGGCAACAAAGATTTTCTAGTAGGCTCAATCTTCGCAGTCGCGTGACTGTACAAAAACGGTCATTCACGAAGCCGGCTGTTGTGCGGGAGAGAAAGGTATGGAGGCTACGATGCGACTCGTATTCGTGAAAACGGGCTCTGGCAAAATTTAGTTGAGTAAGTGGACGAGGCCGCGGCGGTGTACGATCGCTCACGATACAAACCCCGCTAACTGGTGTTGTCGTGCACTCATCACAGTCGCCGCCAATCGCTCCATGCCCACTACTGCTATATGAGAAAGTTGTCATGGGCGACAGAATGGTCAATCGGATTCGATTTTCTGTTTTTTGAATCCTTTGCGCAAAAGGCTTACTGCTACGAGCGTTTCTACCCGCGGTAGCACAGCACCCAATCTATGAGATCCTACCTGCGACAAAAATGATAGCAGCATTAGATAGGAAGAGAGGCGAAGATCGCGGTCCATTCCCACCTGAAACATACTTTTAGGTAACAGTGTTTGCACTTATCAATATAAAAAAGCCAAGCATTATGTGTCTGCCTCATTCCATGCGACTCAAACTGTTATGAGTATTGAAGGAAGTAGCAAGGGTAGACACCTGATTTTTCCTTAGATGTAGCTGGAGAAGTCGCCACTAACGTCTGCCTCTGAAAGGGCGCAGATGCGTACAATAACGGGACGTCGCTAAGAAGCCGCTCTACGCTCAAATCAAGGAACCATAAGAAGCTAATGCATCTCGACGAGGGAGGAATGAGAATTTCCACACACTGGTTCAACTTTGACCATAATCTATGTATATTGTTGCTAGGATTCCCGTCGAGGCTTCTACGTAATCTCCAGATGAAAACAGATTAAGAAGCTGTTGGGGCTTGGTATGCGTTGAGGTGGAAGAGTACCCGAAGGAAAAAAATCAAGGATTTTCTTTCCACTAGTCCAAACTTCTTAAAAAAAAAGGTGCTCTAATCCAAGGTTGACGAATCTCAGGTATCTATAACGAAATCGACACAGTACATCAACGCTTGACACGAGGGAGGTGCCAACATCTCCAAACGCCACCTCAAGCGGAAAAGAAAGGTTGACTTTGACTGTATTCAACGCGCTCTGTAGTCCTGTCTATGAACGGCCGCCCGGATCTAGGGGAAAGTTCTGCACGAGGAGAAATTCAAATCAGTCGGCATTGCAAGGCGATTGAGGCGCCATTGGCAGGAAGTGGAATAGCGAACAATGGATGGATTGTGTTCAAATTTTGGCTGAGGACCGTGACAATTGGACACGGCTGACTACTAGGACGGCACACCTCGACAAAGATGCGGACTGACCGCGTCAGAGGAACGCCAGCCGATTAGGTTTAGTAAGTAAGTAATGCACAGTAATCCTCTGTAGTCGATTATAAGTTCAAGAAGTTAGCGAATTTCCACAGTGCGTAGCCAAAAGAATTTCGACATGTTCTCTGTTTCTGGTATGTTTGACATGTTTTTAACCGACTATTAAACATCGTATGGAATTGTCACTATAAATGGAATCTGATCCATTAGTGTCAAAACACCGAAACTCAAATTTCTGTATAATTTCGCTAACCATTAGAACGTTCAGTGGAATGTTTCTTTCTCTACTTAGTCTATCATATACAGGCCATTAAACGGCCAATGTCTCACCGTCGACTGCGTACCACGCGCTGCGCGACCACACGTGCGTCGGAAGCAGACGGTTTTTGGCCGCCGCGCGACGAGTTTTGGCCGCCGCGCGACGTTTCAGCCGCCGCGCGACGTTTCAGCCGCCGCGCGGCCGCCGAAACACGTCGCGCGGCGGCCAAAACTCGTCTGCTTCCGACGCACTTGCGGTCGCGCAGCGCGTGGTACGCAGTCGACGGTGATACATTGGCCGTTTTATGGTCTGTACAGTGCTTATCATAATTATAACAAAACTCTGACATCAATGTCCACGCAAACTTTCATTAACCGGCACTGTCACCATTCAACTCCGCGTACCCAGAAACCTTTGTTCACAGAATTTTACCGTAAGGCGTCAAAAAATATGATCTATTTTGTTCATAATTTTTTAAGTCTCCTTATCATAATTGTAGCAACACTTTCTAGTGGAAATGCTCCCTTACTCATTTCTCAAAACATTTTCCGTTTCGAATATGATATGGATGGAGGTGTGTGATATCAACGTATTTTTATCATGCCAAACGGATCCGTTTTCTCTGAGGTCGAAAATGCTCAGATTCTTGCCTTTTACAAGGCTAGTCTGAATATCAGGAGAATAGCGGAGCAACACCATTGTCACTTCACAGCTGTCTACTAACTTCTGCATAATCCTGAGTCACATGGTTTACAGAAAGGCCCAGAAAGCTGTCTGCTCCAGAGGAACGTCGAGTAGTCCGGCTCATGTCCAACTCGACCATGTCGGGGGGTCCTAGCCAAACTTTTTACGTCGGTATCCAGAAAGACCGTATGGAGGGTCAGGGGGTCTTCTCGGACAAGAAAAAGTTCAAGTTGGATGAAACTGACAGATGCGCACACTAATGCCGAGATTTCTGCAAGGAGCCGCTGTAATTTGCCGAGCGGAGTTTCGGTGGAGGCAGTCTCACGATATGGTGTGGCTTCGATGCTGACGGTGTTCTCCAGATAGCCTCCGATTTCTCTGAAAGGAGTCCTGCGGTGTACCAGGAGGTTTTTTGGACATGACTGCTATCGTTCCTTGCTCGGTTCCAGCAAAATGAGCTCACCTTCCAGTAAGAGGATGCCGACATTCACACGAGTCGCTCAACTGGGACCTGGTTTGAGCAGCAAGGACTCTCCGTGGGCCGGCCTGCTCAACTTACGTTATCTCAATGGAAAATGTCCGAAGATTCCTGCTTCGCCATATTTATAGTGGAGGTGGGACGTGCGACTCACTGGAACACCTCGAGGGAGCTGTAATCGTTGCCTGGAGCGACTTGGGCGTGGAAGTGCTTAGCCGACTGTTGAACTCGATGCTAAAGTTAGTTTTAAGGATAATTTCTAGACAAGGCGAATCGACAGACTCTTGAAAAGACGTTACAAGTTAGTATTTCCGAATATGAAGAAGAATAGCGATTGACTTTTGAAAGTGTTACTATAATCTTGATACTAAGACTTTAAAAGTTATAAACAAAAAAGATCTCATTTCTTGACGGTTTTCAGTAAAATTTCGTGAACAAAGGTTTTCGGGTGCGCGGAGTTGAAAGCGGACAGTGCCGGTTGACGAAAGGTAGCGTGGACATTGATATCAGAGCTTTGAGTGTATTGCTCATTATTTATTTATTATTTATTTACTTCAATCTGTCAAAACTTTCGCTCGCAGAGAACTGGGGCCTAGAAGATTGACAAGTGATCTGAATTAATTAGTTCGAGATACTCTCTAATCATGACACTGCGTTGTTGAATTAAATCTGTATAGCTTCACATAAGCTCTCGCTTGTGTAATAATTAATAATAATAATAATAATAATAATAATAATAATAATAATAATAATAATAATAATAATAATAATAATAATAATAATAATAATAATAATAATAATAATAATAATAATAATAATAATAATAATAATAATAATAATAATAATAATAATAATATCTGTTTCTAAGGTTGACTCGGTTTTGGTTATTGAGCCAATTGGTGGACGTATCGTCACGCTTGTGATGACTAGGCTGGACGGCACTGAGTTGAAGCGGGCGCGGCGCGACCGCACAGCGTGTATTATATTGCCCCACCACTAATAATCAAGGGATTTCGCAAGTCTTCCGCCCGAATTCCTGTAAATTTGAGGATCATGAAGCCGAAATGCGTTGGGAATATAGTCAGTAGGCTAGCTGAATCACCTCAATGGCGGAAGCAATTTGACAGAAGCCGCGCCGCGCCCGCTTCAACTCAGACTTAGTCATAGCAAGCTTGACGGTATGTTAGCCCTCATACTCTCACTAGCGCGATAAATGTTTCGTTAGCACCTCCGCCAATATGGAGCTTCTTAGAAGGCAACTGGAGAACCTCTTGCCAATCGCACGGACTGCCCCACCTTTTTTCAGGTCATGCTGAAGCTATTTTTTCTTATTCTTCTTTGTTACCGATTCGGTATCTACTTCGTTTGATTGAGCAAAAGTTCGAGATGTTACAGATTTATTTAGCTAACGTTTCGGTGTTATCGCTTTTGTCGGAGCATGGAATGCGAAAGACACATAAGGATTTAGCCAACCAAGCACTATTTCACAGCAAAAGGAGAAAGTTCTTAAGAAAAATATACGAAAAAGCAACGTCGTAAGCGATTTAAAAGCACAGTACACCATCAGATTTGAATTTTGAGATTTTCATGTAATTGTGTAGAAGACCCCTCCTGTATAACACGTGCCAAATGCGAGATCTTAATTCCTCCAAATAAGCGAGATATAAGCGACCACCACGGGCCCGACCCCCTTCGCTCACCACCACAGGCCCGACCCATTAGCAAATTTCCGACCTCGATAGCGGCTAGATGGATGGATGAATTTCGACCGCGTCGCGTTCTTCAGTCCATTACCAGACTGTCTCCTTATCCTGGCTTTCTCTCACGCAACGATTGCGACTGAAAAGAAATACAGGCCTGAGACAACTCGTCCACCAATTTTTCACCCTCGAAATCTAGGCATCTTTGAGGAGCTATAACTCTGTTCAAAGGGGGTCTTGGACGATTTCAGAGATACCACTGCGATCAGCGTGTGACTCTCTCCAAGATAAGCATGAAATCTGAAAATTGGTTTTTTGGGTGTCCTGTGCCTTTAAGGGTACTAACCTATAGAAAACAGACCAAAGCCTGTCAGACACCCTCAGTTTAACTCAGATGGTGGATGGGTGAGCGTGACCACATCAGACCACCCACCTCATTAGCCTTCAGAAGGCCGATCAAGCCCTTAAGCAGATCAAAACCCACAGATGTCAGCAAAGGGGGCTAGTTCTTGGGTGATCACCACACACTCGTCCTTTCTGTTGATTTTTACGGGGCATCATACAAAACACAGTGGCACCGCAAACCAGCAAATAAAACATCAGTGTTCACTTCAGTTCTGCTCACCCTACTAACACCAAAAAGACCATTCTCATAATTGTGTTCCGCACGGCCATCGCAGTCTCCTCAGATAGCGCGCAGAAGATCGCCTCGGTGAAACAGGCGCAGTGAATCGCTCAAGAAAACGGATGGCCTGCCAGAGGTTCCAATCGTGTTAGGTGGCGACAACCCAAAGCGAATAGCGATGTCGGGCAGCAGTCAAAAATAGGGTTTTGTGCGCCTTTCATTTCTGATGAGCTGAGCGCGGCTATACGCTCCTGCATTCGGATAGCAGACTTTCAGGACATGGTCCAGCTGATCGAAATTCCTCCCCAGAACCTTGAAGGCACAGTCCAAACTCAGGATCGTTTTTCTGTTTTTTTTACCTATCTTGAAAACGGTCTCACGCTGATTGCAATGATGTCTCTGGAATCGTAGAAGACCCCCTAAGAACTAAGTTATGGCCCTTTAAAAGTTGTGCTACGAAAGCATGGTGGACGAGTTGTCCGAGGCTCGTAACTTCCGTCATTTGCACCCGATGTATGCGAATCGACCTGAACCAAGAGAGAGGCTGAGAATGAAGGGAAGAACGAGGCTGTTGATCGGAAACCATCGTTCATCTCGCCGCTGTTGAGCTCGAAAGATCGTAAAAGGGGCTTGCCAAAGTGGCTTCCGGGTGTGGGCGCCCCAGGGTGGCTTCCCCCCATATCTCGCTTACTCGGAGGAATCGAGAGCTCGTACTTGGCAGGTGTTATATAGGGTGGGTCTACTTCACAACTACGTGGAAATCTCAGATTTCGTCTCTGAGGTTGGACTGTGCGTTTAAGGGACAATTGATCAGGAACTGCTTGTATGACCGCGTTTGCACAACTGCGTCTTGTGCGATTTGCCCATATGGAAAGGAAGGCGACTGCATGAGCATAAGCATAGGGGTGGTCTATCTGATAACCTGTCAGATGTGCAGAGAGGAGTATGTGAGAGAAAGCGGCTGGCCTCATAGTGTAAGGATTAAAGAGCACCTGGATGGCCTTAGGAATTCGAAGGTATCCACTCCTTTGGGGGGAACACCGGGCGCGCGCTCATGGAAAAAAACTGATTAGATGTGGGCGTCACCATTCTTGCATGGGAACCAGATGTCGCTGCACGCAGAACTCTGGGAGCGCTCTGGATAAACTCCAGAAACCTAAAAATTAACAGAAAGGACGAGTTAGTAGCGATCATATAAGAACTAGCCCCCTTTGTTCACCTTTGTGGGTTTTGATCTACTTATGGGCTTGATCGGCCTTCTGAAGGCTGATGAGGTGGGTTGTCTGATGTGTTCACGCTCATTCACCCATTATCTGAGTTAAACTGAGGGTGTCTGGCAGGCCTTGGCCTGTTTTCTTTAGGCTAGTACCCTTAAATCGCTTGCGACGCTGTTTTTCGCCTATCTTCATTAATAAATTTCTCCTTTTGCTGTGAAATAGTGCTTGGCCGGTTAAATCCTTATGTGTCTTTCGCATTCCAGGCTCCGACAAAGGCGATAACGCCGAAACGTTAGCCGAATAAATCTGTAACATTTCGGAACATTGCTCAATCAACTACTACTAAGATATAACGCCATACCGAGATTTATTGGAAGTCGAACGTGGAATATACTTTGTTTGAGCTATTCCGATTAGTCTTAAGTTTCATTCGCCTCTTCCAATTGTAGACTTTAGTCTATGAGTTGACGAGGCGCGGGGCAGATCGTCGCGCGCGATTGAGCCCCGTTGGCCGGTTGTGTCGCCAGCGCCGCATAGCCGGCCACAATGAAGGCGCCTTGTCCATTGACTAGACGAAATGTGATAAGGACACCATACACCACAATTTCGTTCTTAGTCTTTATTCCAAGTTTAAATTTGCTGTATTTCTTGATTTTTGGCCTAATTTTATGTTTAGTTGAACTTATAGAACTATTTAGTTTTCAGTTTTTAGGTTTTTGAATTTCGTTTTTCTCTCGCTATTTTGCTCTTATTGTTAGAATTTTTTCCACTCGTCGATCACCTTCTTATAGCTGGAACTGGTCTCGTCGAATACTGAATGTATTTCTATGTATTTCTTTAGAATTTTCTCTAAGAAGCCTCGAAAGTTCTATTAAAAGCAGTGTTCACGATAATCTTCAATTTTGAGATTATTCACAAAATCGATTGTTTGGCCACCGGGTAGAACTAAAATGATGGAGAAACTGAGGAAAACGGATTAGAAGAGAAAACCGCATTACAGAAATTCGGTAAGAAAAGCGAACTTTCGCACTTACAATCTTTTCAAGACATTGAAGAGTAAAAATCCTCAGGTACTTTTACGAGCCTACAAAACCTATGTCAGACCCACCGTCGAGAGTGGGATCACAGCTTCCAGCCCAGTGAAAAAGAGGGACATTGATCTCTTGGAAACCATTTAGAATACCTACACTCGCAAACTAGTGATGAGGTGCGGTGGTCTTACTTAAGCCCAGGTGCCTAATGGTGCCGATAGGGCTAGGATCCTAAGATTGCGTACCCTTTATAGAAGGCGAGAAAGAGCTGATAATATGATGATGTTCAAGATTCTCACTAGGAAATTGTCGGTGAGGTCACAAATAAGGTCAACCTTTCTCACTTACCGATTCATTAATAAATTCAACCATCTTTTGGGTGAGAATCCAAGCCTTTTGAGTATGTCTTCGAACGCTCTTAAGTCTATCCTGAAAGTTAGCCGACAGTCCTAGGTGGCTTGCTGTGATATGCTTGACTCTTTGAGTCTAGATATCTGTTCCTAATGCGTGTAATTAGCTCCTTTTGATGTTTTTTTTTGTTTGTTTTTGACTCCAGTTCTTAAAGGCATCGTACGCGCAGAAAACCGTATATTATTTTTTCATGTTTTTGTGTAGCTTTACCTCTCTAGTGAACGAAAATGTCGAAGGGGCCCATGAAAAACCTTCATTTGTGAAGAAAAGTCAATTGGAACACATTGTAAATACGAATTTGAATTCCGCGCCAAAATTATTTTAGACGTTTTTCTGCCTTTGGAGGCCTCGTCACTGTCATTTTCGTAGTTTTTCTTCATGTGGGCTTTGTGCCGTAACTGTTTTTCATGTTAGTTGACGGTCGCATCAACATTCTAGGAAAAAGTGCTAGAAGACTGGTGAGATTTGGTGGCAGATCTTCAACTTTGACGCCTTCCAACCTCATTGCTCAACGTTTTTGATGCGCCAAAGTTCACCAGTGTGATCTACCGGGCTCAATCATGAAATTGAGCCTAAAAAATGAAAATTGATTTCCAGCGCGAACGATGCCTTTAAGGCTGTGTTCCATGTTTTTGTATGTTTTGTATTCTATTTTCAGTTTTCTTTTCTCATAACGTGGGCTTGTCCCGCGTCCCGAATAAATAAATAATAAAATAAAAATAACAGCACAAATAAGAGCACGAAATCCTTTACTCTCACTTTGACACTTAACTCTAACATTAACGGTTCGTTGTGATGATGAAATATTTCCTGGACCCGTCCTTTGCCGCTTTGTGCTTTCTGTTGCTCCGTCCCTTCCTTCGGATCCTAATTAATTCTGTTTTGCATAAAATATTTTTCTATTTTCGACTGACCCAATTTTTCACCGGTCACAACCACCGGGAACATGTTCATCCAATCGGACAACTAGTCCAGGCCACAGAATAATGTCACTGAAATGAGACGTTTCAATGCGATTCTCGCCGTTTCTTCATACTTTTTGTAGCACTTGGATGCCAATGCTTTGTTTTATGTGAAAAACTCGGAAATGAAAATCATCGTGAACGTTGCCTTTGAGCGAGCTCAAAGCCCTCTGGCAGAGGTCTACACACTGATCGATCCCTTCGAGACTCTTTTGATGTGATCTGTATGAATTTAGGACCGTTCACGCCTTGTATTTCATTTAACTAGTCTTATCCTTATTGTTAGCACCACGAGACGCGAATGTTTGCCGCGAACGGCGGGCTGATCGCACCGAAAGACACCGAAAGGCTATATATTCACCTCCTGTGAACGCCTTGGTGTCTCTCTTTGAATAACCACCTTGACAGTCACATTCCAGAAGATTCTTTTCTTTTTTCTTTGTCTTATTTACCTGCTCAAACAGTTGCGCCGGGCGGACCAAGGATTACTGGCAATCTAACAACGTTCCGCAACTATCCCAGTGCTGTCTGTCCGAGAACAGCTTGGAGATGTTTTTGGCGAAGTGACACGATTGTCCTATTTTGTGGCAATTTTAATTGTCGACAGCCTGTTGGGAAGATGCTATCCTTCGATAAGGTTCTTGTTGAAAATCAATACTAGACGTGTATTGTCGCGAGAGGATGGCCTGTTGTTCTCAAAGACCTGTCTGTTGTACGCCTATTCGAGCCTTGATGTTCTTGCTCTCAGCGTCCTGTTTGGCAGCCATTCATGTTCTATGGAACTTTCTCACTACAAAGAAGAGCACACGCGACTAACTTTATCGTTCACATAGTAAAATCAAATCACACAAGCCTATCACCATAAACACAAGATCAACTAAGCAGGTGCTTATTTTTCATCATCGGAGGAAATTATTCTCCTTCCATTGAAAATGTATCAATGGTCTCTATGCAAAGATACATAGGTCTAGGGCACAAGGCTTTTCAGAGTTGGTACCACTTTGGGGCACGTGGGGTTTGTGAAACTTCGATCCAGACTGTATACTAGCGTGTCTGACGGTGGAGTTCTATTCTTACCAGGGCTTTCTATCATCAGTTCGCACTTCTGAACGAACGGTCTTGATAAAATTATACACTTCCGCACTGGTTAAAAGGCAGTTTTAACGATAATCTTCGAATTTGGCATTAATAACTAAATCGATTGTTTGGTCCCTGGGTAGAACTGAAGTGACGAAGAAATCGAGAAAAACGCATCAGAAGGGCACGAAATCCTTCACTCTCGCCCCGCCTCTTTACTCTCACTAGGGACTGCTTTGAACTTCCCGTGGAGATTTGGAAAACCATGTCGTCGTTGCTGTAGGTCTGTGACAGTACATGAATGACCCGTGCTTGGAGTTTCCTAAATGGCTGCGGAGATTCCAGGAAATGACATTTTCATTGCTTCACAAAAAGGTAAGGGTTACTCATCAGGGAAGTTTTGGGGTGTTGAAAAAAAAATTTCGGATTCGGCTCAAAACTTGCATCTGGGGGTTGTATAGGGCGCTGAACCCGAATCCGGGGTCTATTTCTCACCTAACTCAGGGTTACGGCAGGTTACGGTAGGCAAAATGCCTTTTAACTCGCCTCACTTACCTTAAAATTTCGAAAATCAAAAAATGGACCTCAAATTCGTGTTCAGCGTTCCAAATAGCACCCACAGTGAAATTTTGAGTCAAATCTGAGACTTTGACCGAGCTACCGTAAACCGACCGTAATCTATCGAGAATCGAGAAACGGGTTGCAGATTCGTGTTAGGCAGGCCGAACTACCCCTATGTACAAGTTTTGAGGCGATTTGATCTCAGATGGAATCTTTCAAATATTGGCAGCTGGGCCTCAGATTCGTGATTAGCATCCAAAAAAACCTCTGGAAACAAGTTTTCAGAACAACCCGAGACAATTTTTTCGAACATCCTGAAAATTGCCATTCGTGTACCCCTTTTATCTATGCAAAGCTATGAAGATGCCCACTTTTGGAAATCTCCTGTGAATCTCTGAAGCATTTAGGGAATTTGAAAACGGATTATCAATACTGTGTGCGATACCTACAACTCTCAACACATGGTTTTATAAAAGCCCACCGGAAATGTAAGACAAGCACTAGTCAGTGGAACTGTTCGTTGTAACAATAGAACCTTTTGTGGACACGTATTTTGCAATCCTCCACTCTCTGTTGCTCCGTTCTTTTTCGGACCCTGACTAATACTGTTTTGCCTAAAATACTGTTCCATTACCCGATTAACCCCATTTTATACCGGTGACAATTACTATGAACATGTACGTCTCACCGGACAACTAGCCCAGGTCAGAGAATAATGTCACTGAAATAAGACGTTTTAGTGCGTTTCTCGCCGTTTCTTCGTAATTTTGGTGACACTTGGTGGCCAACGCATTGTTTTGAGTGAAAAACTCGGAAACGAAAATCATCGCAAACACTGCCTTTAACAATAACCCACTCGTGTTTTCTTCTTGTACGTAAGCTGCACACACCAATTCGTTTTGAGGCATTCCTTCATGCACTCCAGGCGACTATCGCGGTTGTAACTTGTTAATAATTTGCAATTAGTCAAGGCATAGACGCGTGTGAAAGTGCAGAGTTCAGCTGAAGGTATCTGAAAGTATCAGCTAGACGGCTCTCTCAAAACTGAGAGCAGCTGAATCCGGAGCGGGCGGAACAGCCCAGTCGGTTGACTTTCACGCCAAATCAGGGTTCAGCACCAGCTGCGATTATCGCAAGGAGGGGGGTCGTAGGGGGACGTCCGGTTGTGTCGCCGCTCTCTGACCCTGCCGCGACGCGGCGAGGTCGTGGACGAGTCACTCTCTGCGATACGAAATTTGAATATTAAAGGACGCGTTAACGTACTCGGCGTCTTCCTTTTACTATTGTCCCGCTGTATACTTCATCAAGCTATTGTAAATAATTTTCACTATAATTCTAGTCTTCGTCTGCATTGCCGTCTGAGCCGTGGTTTTCTAGGCATTTAGCGATTGAATTCGCGTTTCTTAAAACGTGTAATTTATCGCAGAAAGTTAGAAAAAGGATATTGCTCTTCCACCTTTAGGTTTAGCAGCAGTTTAGTAACGTAAAAAGGGGTCGTAAAAGGCCCCGAAACTTCGAAGCGATAGGTACGTCTACCATTATGGACCAAATCGACTAAAAAGCTTAAAGGCAGTGGTCGCGGTAAAAAACGTTATCTAAAAAACTATAGAAATCAGCTTAGATAGAAAACAGCTCAAGAACAATGAAGGTAGCGCGGTGAAAACGGGTTAGATTTAGAGTTATTAAGACCCTAAATTTTGAGCTCGTGCACACGTGCACAGAATGATCACAGTCTCATGCCAAGCAGCCAAAAATCATCGACACTCAGAGGAAGAATTAAATGCAAATTTACCTAATAAAACAGTTGAACATTGAAAGCAAGCACTTCAGTCAATGTTTTTGACTAGATGTGTACATAAATCCGAAAGCTCATTGATTGAAATTTAATTTCAAGCCAGCTCATGTTCTCGATATTAGAGATCATCGATGCCGATGATGTGGGGTGGACTCGTCCAACATCAAAAAACAAGAAAGTTCAGGCTTCGTATTTGGCCCAGAACAGCGTTTTTTTTCGCGATTTTTTCTTATAGGTTCTACTACTCTATACCCAGAAAAAATGGTTTAGAGAGGAAAAGAAGACGAGCATATTTGAGCGCGACCACTGCTTTTCAAATGGATTTACGAAAAGCTGTTCCAGGTAGAAAAGGCTCAGAATACATGTTAAGTTTGTTTAAATCAATTGCGCTATGGAGCGTTAGTGAAAGGCGGCTTTCAGAGTTTTTGCGGCGCGACGCGATTGCACATGTCAGCGCGACGCGAAAATCGCGTCGCGCGCACATTAAGGTGTGAACGGCGCGCGAACGCTGGGCGACTACGCGCGATTGCGTACGTCCGCAATTTTCTGTATACAAGTAAAATTAAAAATAAGTTAAAATTGCGCCGCTAATGAACTCTAGATGGCGCCCAAGCAGCGGTATTAAACGTGAGCTTCTGATATGCAGAAAAGAGAGTGTTAAGATAGATACTACTTAGGAGCCCTTCTGGCTCTTGTGGACAACCTAACGAGCTCTGCTTACAGTATGTTGGAGTAGACAAAAATCTGTTTTAGGCACATCTAAAATCAGTCCCAGGCTCATTTTGGTATGAAAACTCAGAGAAAATTTCTGAAAGTTGGGCTCCGCAGAAAAGGTCAAGGATTTGGCATTGCTCCTAAATGTTGTGAAATTGTTTTATTGGATTTGGCTCTCAACTTGATTTTTCAATTGTAGTGAAATTGTCGGATTGATTTGGCTGTGATGATACTATATGCAGATAACATAATCACTAAATGTAGTGAAATTGTTGCAAACGGATTTGGCAGGAGCTCTATCAATTATCACAGTCAAATCACGCGTCAGAAAGAGTTTTTCTTGGAGCGCATATTGAATCAAATGGGAACAAGAATAACTCTAGCACCAAAAAAGGTTTAAATACAATGCGAACCGTGAAAGCGTTGAGGACACGAAGACATAGAGTCAGTAGCGAGTAAATTGCGTTAGATTTCGTTTTCATGATTTTTATCTCATCGGTGAGGGAAGGTCTGGTACCTTATTGTTAGTGGGAGCTACACTGAAAGGGCAGAATAGCATTCGGAAACCTTAATTCTAGCCCATAAGGCCACGTTTCGTTCAGCATTGTTGACTGAGGATTATTATTTTTTTCTTTTTGTCTTCATTCGCTCGCCAGAGGACCTTCTGACGCGTGATTTGACTGTGATAATTGATAGAGCTCCTGCCAAATCCGTTTGCAACAATTTCACTACATTTAATGATTATGTTATCTGCATATAGTATCATCACAGCCAAATCAATTCGACAATTTCACTACATTTCAAAAATCAAGTTGAGAGCCAAATCCAATAAAACAATTTCACAACATTTAGGAGCAATGCCAAATCCTTGACTTTTTCTGCGGAGCCCAACTTTCAGAAATTTCACAACTTTTTACAAGGGTTTCCCTTCTACAATATCGGCGAGCTCCAGAAGTCAAGTTGTTTTTTTTTTCGAAAACATAGGGGTAGAAATGAAGAAACAACCGCTCCGCTGCTAAGACTGCAAGATAATTGTTGCAACGCGGCTTCCTACAAATAGATGCAAGGCATATACTTTTTGAATTTAAAAGTCGAAAAATGAAGAAGTGAGTTTCAAAATGACCCAATTGTACAGGTTCTAGGCACTCTTCTAGACGGGGGGGGGCACGCACCACTCAAGACAGAAATGAAATGAACGGCCCATTGGTGAGGCTACCAGTCGAAGTATTTCCGTAGAGCTCTAATAAAAACAATGATTGATAGCGCAGTATCAGGCCTCTTTTATCAGAGTTTTCCATCATTTCTATGAGTTTTTGCGTAGCTTGGCCCCTCTAGTGAAAGAAAATGTTGAAGGGGCCCATGAAAAACCTTCATTTGTAAAGAAAAGTCAATCGGAACACATTGTAAATACGAATTTGAATTTCGCGCCAAAATCATTTTCGGAGTTTTTCTGCATGTGGAGTTCGTGCCGTAACCAATTTTTCCTGTTATCTTACTGTCGCACCAACATTCTAGGAAAAAGGGCTAGATGACTGGTGAGAATTGGTGGCGGATATTAACCTCATCGTCCAACGTTTTTGACTCGCCAAAGTTTACCAGTGTGGTCTACCGGGCTCAATCATGAAATTGAGCCTGAAAAATGGAAATTGATTTCCAGCGCGAACGATAGTTAAGTGCGCCAGAAGAGGACTACCGTAATCTCAGGAATGATGTTATTCGGCTCTCGTAAACAAATTTGATGATACCCAATTGATCAATGATAAAGTATAAAAAGAAGTGAAGAGCGGTGTGTCATGATTCACACACCGTCCTTCTCTAGGGGTCAGCAGTTGAGGATCTGCCTGGACTAAAAGCAGGGAAACATCACCACCTGTAGGGAAGATGAAGCGAAATCGGAGTCAGAACTTAGAAAATTTTAGAGCCAACTCGAGTGAGATTACGGTAGCCCTGTTCTGGCGGACTTAACTATCGTTCTTGTAGATTCGGAGGCCTGGCTTGCATACGGTGTCCTGAACATTGAACTGAGGTCCTGCACACCCCTACTGAGATCCAGCACACATTCCATGAAGTCCTGCTCATCCTTACAGGGGTCTTGCACACGTTTCATGATGTCCTGCACACTCCTACTAAGGTCCTGCACACATTCCATGATGTCCTGCACACCCCTATTGGGGTCCTGCACACGCTTCATGATGTCCTGCACACTCCTACTGATGTCCTGCACACATTCCACGAAGTTCTGATCATCCTTACAGGGGTCTTGCACACGTTTCATGATGTCCTGCACACTCCTACTAAGGTCCTGCACACATTCCATGATGTCCTGCACACCCCTATTGGGGTCCTGCACACGCTTCATGATGTCGTGCACACTCCTACTGATGTCCTGCACACATTCCACGAAGTTCTGATCATCCTTACAGGGGTCTTGCACACGTTTCATGATGTCCTGCACACTCCTACTAAGGTCCTGCACACATTCCATGATGTCCTGCACACCCCTATTGGGGTCCTGCACACGTTCTATGATGTCCTGTGTAATTTTACTAAGGTCCTACACACATTCCATGACGTCCTGCTCAACCCTACTGGGGTCCTGCACACGCTTTATGATGTCCTGCACACTCCTACTGATGTCCTGCACACATTCCATGAAGTCCTGCTCATCCTTACAGGGGTCTTGCACATGTTTCATGATGTCCTGCACACTCCTACTAAGGTCCTGCACACATTCTATGACGTCCTGCACACTTCTACTGGGGTCCTGCACAGGTCCCATGATGTCCTGCACACTCCTACTGATGTTTTGCACACATTCTACGATGTCCTGCACACCCCTACTGGGGTCCTACACAGGTTCCATGATGTCCTGCACACTCCTACTGGGGTCCTGCACACTCCTACTAAGGTCCTGCACACTCCTACTGAGGTCCTGCACACATTCTACGACGTCCTGCACACCCCTACTGGGGTCCTGCACAGGTTCCATGATATCCTGCGCACTCCTACTGAGGTCCTGTACAGGTCCCATAATGTCATGCACACTCCTACTGAGGTCCTGCACACCCCTACTGGGGTCCTGCACAGGTCCCATGATGTCCTGCACACTCCTACTAAGGTCCTGCACACTCCCACTGAGGTCCTACACACATTCTACGACGTCCTGCACACCCTTACTGGGGTCCTGCACAGGTCCCAAAATGTCCTGCACACTCCTACTGAGGTCCTGCACACCCCTACTGGGGTCCTGCACAGGTCCCATGATGTCCTGCACACTCCTACTAAGGTCCTGCACACTCCTACTGAGGTCCTGCACACATTCTACGACGTCCTGCACACCCCTACTGGGGTCCTGCACAGGTCCCATGATGTCCTGCACACTCCTACTAAGGTCCTGCACACTCCTACTGAGGTCCTGCACACATTCTACGGCGTCCTGCACACTCCCACTGAGGTCCTGCACACATTCTACGACGTCCTGCACACCCTTACTGGGGTCCTGCACAGGTCCCAAAATGTCCTGCACACTCCTACTGAGGTTCGGCACACCCCTACTGGGGTCCTGCACAGGTCCCATGATGTCCTGCACACTCCTACTAAGGTCCTGCACACTCCTACTGAGGTCCTGCACACATTCTACGACGTCCTGCACACCCCTACTGGGGTCCTGCACAGGTCCCATGATGTCCTGCACACTCCTACTAAGGTCCTGCACACTCCTACTGAGGTCCTGCACACATTCTACGGCGTCCTGCACACCCCTACTGAGGGGTTGCTGTAGTTCCACGACGTCCTGCATACTCCTACTGCGGTCTCGCATAGTCAACCGACACTTCAGCACACCCTGCGACGACTTCTTATCTTTGGTGCGCATGGTACAAACACGCGCCACGCTCAAAAACAACCCTTCCACATAGCGTCCTGTTCCAAGCCGGACGTTTAGAGTACACCACCCTAGAGAGCAAGGTATTTATATGGAGTCTCTAAGAAAACAATGACTGATAACGAAAAACCCGTCATTTTTATAAACTAATCTTGAGAGGCCGGTTTCCGAGTTTCAAACGCCCGTTAGGGCCCAGAAGTCATTATGGTGAGTTCTGACAATTATTTTCGTCATTCCCGTGGTCTCTTACATCTAGTCACAACTTTTCGAGCGATTTGGTCCACGCCTTCCAAAAAAATGGTTTTCGACGGACGGAGGTGGAGGCGGAGGCGGTGGCGGAGGCGGAGTCGGAGGCGGAGGCGGAGGCGGAGGCGGAGGCGGTGGTGGAGAACGTTTTTGCGTACTTTGAGAGGTCATAACTTTAGAAAGCGGGGACCAGTTGGGATGAAAAGTTGCACACATATGTAATTTCTTGCAGCGCGTCGAATAGTGTACAGCTCATACCTCTGTTGACGGTGTGAGTAGGTGATCTCATTGTAGGGCATCCGCGCGGGAAGAGATCAAAGCCAAATCCTGGTGAGCGCTTCGCGCTCACCACAATATGGCCTCGGCCGCTCATTTTGAGCAAGGCTTATCGGGCTTATCATGTCAAAATCTCCTTATCACTGTTATATTTTCCCATCACCGACCGCTCCGCTGCTTACTCCGCCCGGATTCGTCCTAGCAACCTAAGCTATAAATCGAGCTGAAAAACGGTTGCTCTCAGAGTTCAATGGCAACTAAATATTTCCGCTAGTTTTAAACTTCAGACCCCCACCTTCGAACTGGACTGAGGCAACTCTTATAACTTTGTGCTCACCGCCTGCTCGACTCGGAAACGTGCGTCGACACAACGTCTACTCCTAAATCTTGACAAGTTATCCACTACAGTGGTGCTCTGAAGAAAACATTTCGAATACAATACCCACCCTAAGTTTTGGCAAAAAGGCGAAAAAAGCGAGGAAACTCGCTTTTTTCGTCTTTTGATCATAACTCGCTTCAAAGTGAACGATTTTCAAATTTGAAGACATTTTTGGAATCAGCATTGATCCCTCTTTCTTTTTGATCGATACGTGGCTTACCCTGAAACAAGGCATATAGGGTTGACACAATCAATCGAGTGGGTGAGTATGAGCTGCTGAAATGTGTGACTGGGTCTACTCTGGTTTATTCGAATATTCGGTTCAGTTTTTCTTTTCATTTTACAATTTGTATTTGTTTATATTTTCAATTCTTGAAAAATTTAATCTCACTCTTCCTCTAAGTATTATTTATTACATAGCTATTCATTCAGTTACTTGCTTGAAACTTTTTGGTTCTTAACGGTTTTTCTATTTGTATTTAATACTTATTTCAATTTGCTTTATTGGATTTTTTATACGAATTTTCACTGTAATTTGAATACTTTATAATTCAGTTTGATTACTGTAACTATCGCTTTATCCGAAAAATGGTTTCAATAACAACGATAAAATATTATTCGGATATGAATCGTTTCAACTTTGACTTCGGACGAACAATTCATAACACTGAAAACTTTTAGTCTCCGATGTAGGAGCAAATTCAAGTTTCAATCGCTTGTGTCAATATTAAAAAATTCTTGCAGTTATTATTCTCAAAATCCGAAAATACCATCCGTCGCCCTGATCTCTAGAATTTTTTCAAGTTTGTGGAAACAGTTATTTTTTGAAGTAGTTATGACATATTTCAGCCTTCCACGAAGTTGAAATTCTTCAGAATTTATGAAACTTCAACCTGAAAAACATTACCAATCGATTCTTGTCGTATTGTGAATTTCGAAACTGTCTCCATACCTGGTTAACAGTAAAGATTTACTTTTGATCCTGCCTGGTTTTGGATGAAACTCCGCGCTGGCAATGGTCCCTTTAGCTTCCTGCGCCTCCACTACTTCCACACTATCTCCCTGTTCCTCTCGACGGTCTAACGCACTCCTCGCTCGAAGACAGTCCCGGAAAGGGATTGAATTTGAGCCACGAAGATGGGCTAGAAAGACAGCGGTGGAAGGTGCGGTCCTTGAAAAACCAATGCTCCGAAAGCATAATGGGTGGCTTCCGCTATGTTGGTGTATGGGGACGAGATGAAAAGAAGTTAACGGTATCGGGGGCTGTTTTTCGGACAGCTTCGGAGGGTTCAGAAAAGAAAGCATTTAACCGTGTGGGTGGCCAACATCATACGCGCATTTAGAGAAAATCGGAACAGGAACTAGCTCTATGGGTTGTCCTTTCCTGGGATTCCATTCCCGTTCTCGTACTGTGCTATCGGTGAGCGAATCCTTAGTCGCAGACCATCCAGAAACCGACGCGCGCGGCCGCGGCGCATCACCGCACTGATGACTCCACCAAGCAAAAGGTGTGACTCAACCAACTAACTGCTCTTCGACAATTGCGGTCAGAAATTATTCATTACAAGGAGAAGGATCGGAATATGGAATTCTCATTTTCTCAATTTCATAAAAATCACCCGCGAGCATTTCACCCACACGGTTAAATGCTTTCTTTTCTGAACCCTCCGAAGCTGTCCGAAAAACAGCCCCCGATACCGTTAACTTCTTTTCATCTCGTCCCCATACACCAACATAGCGGAAGCCACCCATTATGCTTTCGGAGCATTGGTTTTTCAAGGACCGCACCTTCCACCGCTGTCTTTCTAGCCCATCTTCGTGGCTCAAATTCAATCCCTTTCCGGGACTGTCTTCGAGCGAGGAGTGCGTTAGACCGTCGAGAGGAACAGGGAGATAGTGTGGAAGTAGTGGAGGCGCAGGCAGCTAAGGGGACCATTGCCAGCGCGGAGTTTCATCCAAAACCAGGCAAGATCAAAAGTAAATCTTGACTGTTTCCCAGGTATGGAGATAGTTTCGAAATTTGCAATACAACAAGAACCGATTGGTGATGTTTTTTTAGGTTGGAGTCTCATAGATTCTGAAGAATTTCTACTTCGTGGAAGAGCGAAATATGTCATAACTACTTCAAAAAATAACTGTTTCCACAAGCTTGAAAAAATCCCAGAAATCAGGGATATGAATTGAATCTTCGGATTCTGAAAATAATAACTCCAAGAAATTTTTAATATTGACACAAACTATTGAAACTTGAATTTGCTCCTACATCGAAGACTCTAGAAGTTTTTAGTGTTATGAATCGTTCGTCTGAAGTCAAAGTTGAAACGATTCATATCCGAATAATATTTTATCGTTGTTATTGAAACCATTTTTCAGATAAAGCGATAGTCATAGTAATCAAACTGAATTATAAAGTATTCAAATTACAGTGAAAATTCGTATAAAAAATCCAATAAAGCAAATTGAAATAAGTATTAAATACAAAAAGAAAAACCAAAACAGTTAAGAACCAAAAAGTTTCAAGCAAGTAACTGAATGAATAGCTAATAAATAATACCTAGAGGAAGAGTGAGATTAAATTTTTCAAGAATTGAAAATATAAAAAAATACAAATTCTAAAATGAAAAGAAAAACTGAACCGAATATTCGAATAAACTAGAGTAGACCCAGTCACATATTTCAGCAGCTCATACTCACCCACTCGATTGATTGTGTCAACCCTATATGCCTTGTTTCACAGTAAGCCACGTATCGTATCAAAAAGAAAGAGGGATCAATGCTGATTCCAAAAATGTCTTCAAATTTGAAAATCGTTCACTTTGAAGCGAGTTATAATCAAAAGACGAAAAAAGTGAATTTCCGCGCTTTTTTCGCCTTTTTGCCAAAACTTAGGGTGGGTATTGTAGATTCGAATGACGCCCTTCATCAAGGTCCGACTTCAAATAGAATCATAACATCCCTTCCATTTGTGGTTCGAATTTGAAATAGATTCAGATGACACCCCTTTTTTGGGCTTGAACGCTTGAACTTAGGACAGATTTTGTCACCTCTTCTTGAGGTCCGAATTTCGATAAGATTCGAATAAATTCGAAAGAACCCCATCGCTAATACTCTGTTCAAAGCTTTGAAAAAATGTGCTTCTAAGGGTTTAGTTTGAGCGCTGGACACTATTATGAAGTTAGTATCTAGCGAAAGATTTCTGAGCGATCTGCAAGGTGAAATAGGAGCAGAAAATTCAGCGACTCTTTTTTTGATTCAGCGACTCGGGGTGGGATACTAAATGGTTTTACTACAAATGCCTGAACACAATTCGTTTTTACAGATGCGTTCAAAGGCAGGGTTCGCGATAAAAACGACTTCCGAGCTCTCTTCATGAGAATGTACATTCGGCCATCACAAAAGTGAAAATAAGTGAAAAAACCCGGAAATTCGCGGGAAAAACGCTCAAAACAAAGTATAACGGCTAATTACCGGTGTTGGCCGGCCCCCTAATTAACGCGATTTTTATTAATGCTTGCTTATCCACCATTTATTTTGCTGTTAAAGTAATCAGTAGTCTCCAGAAATGTTTAGAAATTAGTTTAAAAGCAAAATAAAAATTAACAAAACAGGGTTTTACACAAATCTCGATATTTGGGGGCGGGAGGACACCAAGCCATAACTTGCTCCTAAGCGTTTTTCCTACAATTTTTTACTCATTTTGGCTTTTGTGATGGCCAGATCTACAATTCCATGAGGATAGCTTTACAACCGATTTTATCGAGAACCCTGCCTTTAACGCGAGCAACGTATTGCATACGTACAACCGGGTCGGCCACGGACAGCTCACAAGGGAAGTCATAGTGACCATTCCAAATAAAATCAACTCTTCTAGAACCATTTTCGGACGAAAATTCCGAATATGCCCTTCGCAGCTGCCTAGACCCACTCTGAAAAAAGTTATGAGCTCTTTTTAAAGCTTCGCGGCAAGGTAAGGGTGCCCCCCATGGATTTTCTGAGGTGTTTTTAATTTTTTTCGGGTTTCGCTAAAAACGATTATGTAGGGATAATCTGGGGTGCTGAACACGAATCTGGGGTTCGCTTGCCGAAATTTCAACGTTTACTGTAGGTTACGGTAGGTAACATGCCGTTTAGGAGGCAAAATCTACCTCAATATTCCGATAATCGACAAATGGACATCGAATTCGTATTCAGCACCCTAAATAACCCCCACATAGAAACATCGAGACAAATCTGAGACTTTGACCAAACTACCGTATACCCACCGTAATCTACCGTAAGCTGTCAAAAATCGATAAACTGACATCAGATTGGTGATCAGCACTCCAAATAACCCCCAGAGAAATAATTTGAGCATGATCTATAGAAGCACTCCGGAAATTGTCAAAAGTCGCGATTTTCCATAAAATTCTATCTATGAACGAATACAGTTGAAAACTTCGGAAAAACGTCAAACAAACCTCAGATTCGTGATCAGCACCCCAAATAACTCCACAGGGCGAATTTTGAGTCAAATCTGAAATATTTTTCTAAAACGCTTCGAGAGCACTCTAATTGGTATAAATGAACGCCCAACCGAAAATCCGTAAAAGTGCAAAACGCTGTTAGTCTGCGCAAAGTTTGGAAAATGTTCCTCCAACCAAACTTTGCCTAGAGGGGTAGTTTTGGGCGCTGAACACGATTATGAGGTCCGTTTCCCGATTTTCATAAAAATAGTGCGCTTTTTGGAGGGTACAATAGGTACGAAAATCAGAGAAAAAATGCCTACAACTTTTTTCAGAGTGGGTCTAGGCAGCTGCGATGGGCATTTTTCGTCCGAAAATGGTTCTAGAAAAGTACATTTCATATGGAATGTTCACTATGACTTATTGCGGTTCCCTTGTCAGGCGCTCTCACAGTCCGGTCATGAGTAATGGATTTTCTACATCTGATTCGCATGACGTAGATGTTTATCGACAGGCGATCGGCTGGCAATTATGAGGGCCTAATAGAGCAAATCGATAATAAGGAAAAGGCTTACTAAGCGCAGCCGAGGCAGTCGCCATAAGAATTTCGAATTTGGCTGCACGCAACGAGGCGCCAAATGATTCCGGGTTTATCAATACGAGATTAGGCGCCTAGATGGTTCAAAAATCTGTGGTCAGGCTAGCCAAACGGAACATGCTGTCACCTACCGCACACCATAATCCGAATACTATCTGAGTAGCACCACTCTTCGAGGGCAGAATATCGAAAAGTATTTGAACTGTGCGATTTAAGAACTTCCCAATTCAAATTGGTACTCGAATAATATTTTCTGCACCATTTCCAAGTATGGCAGTCTACTTTCCAAATGTAGCTTGCGCTGAAGACCATTTCTACCTGGAGCATAGCAGCACCCAATCTATGAGATCGTACCTGCGACAGGAATGAGAACAGGATTAGAAAGCCAGATAGGCGAATAAAACGGCTCATTTCCACCTGAAAGTACTTCTGAGTAACAGTCTTTGCAGTAGTTATCAGCACTTGCACAACATGTACGTGCCTCATTCCTTACAATTCAAATTATTCTAACTCAGTAGAAAAGTAAGTAGTAAAGACAGGCTCCACCTGGTTTTTCCTAGCCATAGCTGGAGATGTCTGCCTCTGAGGAGACGCGGTTTTGTAGAAATACGGGACGTCGCTAAGGAGTGGCTCAACCCTCCATTTAAGAAACCATAAGAAGTTAATGCATTTCGACCGGACAGAATTCATGTACATATGTTGTTGCTAGGTTTCCAGCCAAAACCACGTATTTTGCAAACGAAAGCAGATTGAGAAACTTTTGACGCTTGGATATGCGTTGAGGTGGAAGAGTAGCTGGAGAAGAACATCGAAGAAGTTTTGCCTACTAGTCCACTCTACTTGTAAAAAAATGTCATAGGTCTTTACACCGAAATCGAAGCAGTACCTCAACTCTTGACACGAGGGAGATGCTAAAATCTTCCGACGGTATGTCAAGCGCCAACTTAAAGGCAGTGTTCACGATAAGAATCGTTTTTCTGCTTTCCCGTCATCTTGAAGACGGTCCCATGCTGATTTCAATGATGTTTTTGGAATCGTACAAGACCTTCTAGGAACGGGGAGTTTTTGTCCCTCAAAAATTGAGCTAGAGAAGCATGGTGGACGAGTTGTCCGAGGCTTGTAACTTCCGTCTTTTGCAGCCGATGTATGTGAACTGACCTGAGTAAAGAGAGAAGTTGGGAATAAAGGGAAGAACGGGGCTATTGATCGGAAACCATCGCTCATCTCACAATCTCGAGCATTCATTTGTTCACGTCGGTGGGCGTTAAAAGTGCATCTGGGGTGTGAAGAGCTGACAAGTGTTCAACTTTGGGGCCGTAGGGGACCGTTACGAGCTCGTTTTTTTTTAGTTTTTCCAACGTTAGGGTTGCGCTAGGCCTCGCAGCTGCCGATCTCCATAAAAAAACTCAGACATGGTTTTTATCGTTGACACTGCCTTTAAAGGCATCGTGTGCGCTGATAGCCAAATTCCTGTTTTTGTCTTATATCATTCAAGTGGGCCTTGTTAAGACCATTCACGAAGTTCGCAGTCTTAAAATATAACCGAAATGGAGTTTTTTCAGTTGAAAATGTCTTTCTGGGTTCGGGGGTTGGCCTTTGGGTCGATCATCTGTTACGCCCGTTCACCAAATGAGAAACGAAAGCAACTGATTAACAAATGATATAGTACAAATGCGTGGAAGTGGATGAAATATATTATATGATCACGTCATGAATGCCTTTTCTGCACATATCGGTCAACTTTTTCTCCCTTCAAAATCAGTTGAAAGAAAGATGAACGGGATTTGATCGGGAGATCATGGGTCAACACAGCGATTCTTAGCGATCGACTCTTCCTTTCTCATGCGTCGATTGGTCGAATGGGGTCTGAAAACCAAGAAAAAGGGGTCCGAAAAATGCAGTTTTCAGTAACTTTTTCGCGGTTCTTTCAACGTGGCTGTTGTGCAGGGTGCTAGACCTTCTACTATATGTTGAAAACTCAGAAACGATTTTCATCGCGAACGATGAATCTAAGGCCGACTCCGACTGTTTGGGCATATTTTCAGAAGACCGCCAGATCGTCTTGTTCAACACGCGTTAAAGGCACAGTACACCCTCAGACATCAATTTTGTGATTTTCATTTGATGGTGCTGTAGACCTCTCCTGTATAACACTTGCCAGGTGCGAGATCTCAATTCCTCCAGATAAGCGAGATATAAGCGACCACCACAGGCCCGACCCCCTTCCTTATTTTCAACCTCGATATCGGCTGGATGGATGGATAAATTTCAACCGAGTCTACGTTCTTGAGTTCATTACCGGCCCTTCTCATAATCCTGGCTCGCTCTCGTGAAACGATTGCGAGTGAAAGGAAATACAGGCCTAGGACAACTCGTCCACCAATTTTTCGCACTCAAATAACAGGCTTTTTTGAGGAGCCATAACTTCTTTCGTATGGGGTCTTGAACGATTTCAAAGGTACCGCTGTGATCAGCGTGTGACCGTCTCCAATACAAGCATGAAAGCTGAGAAAAAAATTTCTGGGTGTACTGTGCCTTTAAAGCAGGGGTGTGCGGCAATTGCCGTTTGCCGATTGCCGTTTGCCGTTTGCCGGCCATTTTTGGGGTTTGCCGTTGCCGTTGCCGTTTGCCGAAATTTTCGTCTTAAATGGCAAATTTTCGGCAAAAATTCGTTGAAACAACAGGATTCGCCCTCACCGCAGCCTCTGTGTTGGTCAGCGATTCAGAGCTGCTACAATAAATTATTTTGACTAGTTCCAGCTCCTGGTTCCGGCTCATTCAATGTATAATTGTACCCTTTCAGTAGGTAGCTTATGAAAACATCTTGACTGGGTAATCAAAGGAGTTCGTTTGAGTTCTAAAATGTTTGGGAGCTTCCAAATGTATTTTTTAATCATGAAATTCTTAGTCCTTTAAAGGCGCAGGACACCCAAGAAATTAATTCTCGGATTTCATGCTTGTCTTGGAGAGAGTCACTCACTGATCACAGTGATATCTCTGGAATCGTCCAAGACCCCTCTGAACAGAATTATGGCTCCCCAAAAATGCCTGATTTTTGAGGGTGAAAAATTGGTGGACGAGTTGTCTCAGGTCTGTATTTTTCTTCATTTGCAATCGTTGCGCGAGAGCGAGCCAGGATATGGAGACAATCCAGCAATGATCTGACGAACGACGACTTGTTTATATTCATCCATCCATCGAGCCGCTATCGAGTTCGAAGGTCTGTTAGCGGGACGGGCCTGTGGTGGTCGCTTATATCTCACTTATTTGGATGAAATGAGATCTCGCACTTGGCACGTGTTATACAGGAGAGGTCTTCTACACAATTACATGAAAATCTCAAAATTCATATCTGAGGGTGTACTGTGTCTTTAGGAGTGCCAAAACTGCAAAAAAAACCTTTTTCAGGGGCATACCGATCACTGCAAATTCTAAGATTACAAAACCAAGTCATATCAAAGCTGTAACGAGAAAGAAGCCTTATTCAGACATATGAACCATTGGAGAATTTGTGTATATAGGCCCACTTTTCGTCGGTTGGTTGGCTGATGGTAATAATTGGGACAGGAAAATTATCAGTTCTGCAAACACTTTGTCCGGCTTTTTAAAAGTTGAACAATATTCAAGGCGGTCATTAAAGGCAGTGGTCAATGATATCTTCGATTTCGAGATCATTAGCTGAAATGAAAGGTAGACTTAATGGCAGACCTGGGTTTGCTAGGAAATGGTGTAAAGATGAAAAAATTTAAAATCTTCGAAGGCAACGATTAAAACCGCATTCAATTTTTCACCAGAAATCCAAGGGTTACAGGCCCATTGCAACAACAGTGTGGGAAGCCGGCTCAAAACGAGCAACCACTAATATACGGCCCGAAACTTGAACGTGGTGTACTCGCTCCACCCTTTTCCTCGGTAGCCACAGGAGGTGAGTGGGGCGAGTAAACCACACTCAAGTTTTGAGACAAATTTATTGCTTGTGTCTAGCCGACATTGTGGCTGTAATTGGCCACGTGCCAGCTTGTGGGCCGAATACGTAGAAAGGAAAGAGCCCAAGAGCAGTCCAGCTGGCTACTGCACGCGGCGCTCCAGCGACGAAGTCAGCGCAGCAGACTTACCGTCGCGCTCGTCGCATGTACATACCAGTAAAACGCCCCTCATTCTGTGCATTCGATCAACATGCCCCTCAGAGCTCTTGATTTGAAAATTCGAAGGCTGCTTTTATCGTGAGCGCTGCGTTCAACTAAACTTGTCTCACTCCATTCCTGTAGCTTCGCAAGGGTAACCATTCAATCGTAGGTTGAAATGAGCGAAATTGAAATCCTTGAGCCTACTACTTGCTACTAACAGTAAAATTTGTGACTCCAGTTATAACCTAAACCGCGCGCTGTTGATCGCGGTGTGAACTGTCTGGCCATCAATTCCGACCAATCATGTCGTATTAACCCTTCTATTCGCACCTGATTGTGGTACCTGTATCATCCACACTCTTTCGGTCGGCGCACACTCCCATCGCAACAAGCTTGCTTACGGTTTGCTGATCTTCCCCGGATCGACTAGGCTGGGACGCGCTGGCCGCAGGCTCCTTTAAGAAAATCCTTTGCGGACCAGTAACACTTGGCGCTGCTCAAGAAGACGCCCATCTTTTGAATCTCTAGCATTGATTTGTACGCAAACTTCAAATGGAGAGGAATTAACAGAATTATCGCCGGCGATGGAGAAGCTTGCAGCCGTGTTGGTCTTGGTAGTGACTCCTGTTAACCTGAGGCTTTCAAGCAGCTTCTGATTAATAGGACTTTTCTTCCTGTGAAGGCCATTGAAAGGTCAGGCTCATAGTAACTGGCAGATATTGCATGGAATACGACACGACTAACAAGAAAGGGTTGCCTACATCAGATAGAGTTTCGGAATGTTTTTTAATATGTTCTAGGGGGAGGGCAGTTTCCCAGTATCCCATACATAAAAATCTACTAAATGCCTCAGGCAGACCTAAAGGTCCAATTGGAACAAGGCCAGAACGGCTCGGCCGAAGTGAGTAGAGCTGATTTAACGATTGAATTACCTTTGTGTATGTTAAGAACAGATCAGAAATTGGGCAACAATGCATAGTTTCTGATCTAATCAGAATCAATACACCAAAATTTTCTACATCTATTTTGAACACATCTAAAGGTGATTCAATCGTTAAATCGGCTCTACTCTTCGGCCGAACCGTTTTGGCCTTGATCAGATTTTCACCTTTTAGTGACTGCTTGAGGGTTCAGCAGACTCTGAGCTTGGTATACTGGAACACTGTGCTTCCCCCTAGAACATATTAAAATTGCATCCCGAAACTCCATCTAAAGTTGGCAACCCTGCCTTCTACGCAAATGTTGGTGTATTATAGCATAAACAGATTTTGCCGTTTGCCGTTTTGCCGTTTGCCGTTTGCCGGTCATTTTTGGGGTTTGCCGTTGCCGTTGCCGTTTGCCGAAATTTGAAATTCCTTTGCCGCACACCCCTGCTTTAAAGGCATCGTGCGCGCTGAAATCCAATTTCCTGTTTTTGTGTTGTATCATCCAAGTGGGCCTTGATAAGGCCATTCACGTAGTCTGACGCCTTAAAATTGAACCAAAATGGAGTTTTTCACAGTTGAAAACGTCTTTCCGGGTTTGAGGGTTGGCCTTTGGATCGATCATCTGTTACGTCCGTTCACCAAATGAGAAATGAGGGGAATTGATCAATAAGAGATGTAGTACATATGCATGGAATTTGATGAAATAAATCAGATGAATACGTCATGAATGTCTTTTCTGCACATATCGGTCAACCTTTTCTCCCTTAAAAATCAGCTGAAAAAAAGTTGAACACGTTTTTGATCGGGA
Organism: Aplectana chamaeleonis; assembly: GCA_029168955.1. Taxonomy (NCBI): domain Eukaryota; kingdom Metazoa; phylum Nematoda; class Chromadorea; order Rhabditida; family Cosmocercidae; genus Aplectana; species Aplectana chamaeleonis. The sequence continues at coordinate 406,859 of JAPDOI010000056.1, read as the reverse complement.
GATCACGGGTCAACACAGTGATTCATAGCGATCAACTCTTCCTCTCTCATCCGTAGATTGGTTGATTGGGGTCTGGAAACGAAGAAACAGGGGTTCGGAAAAGCAGTTTTCAGTAACTTTTTCGCGGTTCTTTCAATGTGGCTGTTGTATAGGGTAGTAGAGCTTCCATTATATAGTAAGAACTCAGAAACGAATTTCATCGAGAACGATGCCTTTAAGGATGTTTCCTAGTACTGTCTGGGAAAGACAGCCTGGAAATAGGCGGCCCATCTGAACGGATGTGATATTTTAGTCTTTATTTCATTTTCTAAGTTACTTAACTCCTTAATTTTTAGCCTAATTTTATGTTTTTGTAGTTCTTGTGGAATCATTCTGTTTTCAGCTTTGAAAGTCGTGTTTAATTATTTTAGTTCTCGAACTTGGTGTTCTCTCGCAAATCTATTATTATGTTTCTCTCCACTCTTCTATCAACTATTTATAGCTGGAACTAAAATCGTTGAAGCCTAAATGCTATGCGTACTCTCGAAAAATTCTTAAAGTGCCTCGAAAGTAAGATGAAGCGAGGTGGAAGCCCTCTTACAGCCGTCTGTATACTTACAGTACCGAGCATATTTTTTGCAAAAACGGCGTTTTGCGGCGTTTTTTGAGTTCACAAAGCGCCGCATCGCCATAGCTCACTTCAAAGTTGACTAAATGAGTTTTTTCAAATAGTTTTCGTGTTCCTCTCAGTAAGGCGAATGTAATGGTATGTGTTGAAAGCTCTTTTACCTCTTGCATTTTGTTGAAAAATGTGTATTTCCTTCTGAAATTCGCATCGACCACAGGTCAAAAAATGACAGATTTCTGCTATCATGACCGTCTGATCAGTTCATTATGAGGGGTTTAGAGGTGCAAATATGCAAATTTCGATAAACTTTCGAAGTTGAATCTATTCTTTTGGAACACTATCGTATAGGACAAAGTGGAAGCAATCCAGAAATGACTTCAGAATTGAAATTGGACCACTTTGAAGCAAGTTATGGCGTTGCGGCGCTTTGTGAGCGCAAAAAACGCCGCAAAACGCTTTCTTTGCAAAAAAATTGCTCGGTACTGTACTTAGAGATCTCATACAGATTTTGTGAAAGTATTTCTATGCGGCCCTGTATGACTTTGGGACAGTTTGCGCCTAAGAAATCATCTAGTGAGCCCTTTCCTCAGCAGAACGAGACTGAATCGTTTTCGCCGCGGGTGACAGGCTGATCGTCCTGAAGGACCTGTATATTATCCGACTGTTCAACCTTTGAAGGCAGTGTTCACGGAGATAAAGTTGCACATTTTTTTTGGCTAAAACACAAGCTTTGGGTCCCTTTAAGAAGATTAAGAAAGAAAGTGGGACGAAAAACAGCCGGTAAGTGGGTGAAAATCTCGTGGGCCAGTCAACCTATTGGGCCACTCCGCCCGCGTCCTTTAACAGTTGTCCTGAATTCGTGGTTAGATGAGCGATGGTTTCCGATCAAAAGCCCCGTTCTTCTCCTCATTCTCAACACTCTTTACTCAGGTCAGCTCGCACATATCGGCTGCAAAAAACGGGAGTTACAAGCCTCGGAAAACTCGTCCACAATGCTTCCCTAGCTGATTTTTGAGGGGCCATAACTCCGTTTCCAGGGGGTCTTGTTCTATTCCAGGGAAATCATTGAAATCAGCATGGGACCGTTTTCAAGATAGGAGGGAAAACAAAAAAAGGCTTCTATCGTGAACACTGCCTTCAAAGGCATTGTTCACGATTAACTTCGTCCTCGAGTTTTCTTCGAAAGGCAATGATGGTCGCCGTCAGAAGCAGAACAGTGTTAAAAAACCGGTCTTGAAAGCCTTTCCAGAGGAAAAAAAAGTTTTGAAGATTACCTCCTTGGGTATACTTGTTGTCATGAATACCGACCTGTCTCCGTCACTGCCACGCTTTGACCTGCAATCATCGGCAGTGGTTTATTATTGAAATAGACTCTAGATTTGAAAAAAAATTTTGTCGAAAGCATTCGTGAAATCATCTTTAGGCAAAAATCTATCCAATCCATTGCCTAATTCAATAAGAACCAGTGCTAATGGTCTTAGGTCAAAGCGTGGCAGTGACAGACGTGTAGGTGTCGATGACCACAACTGAGCCTGAGGAGGCCGGACTTGCCCACTAGAAAACTTTTTCGAAGCCGTTTTCTGGCTCTGGGAATGCATTTAGATCCGTTTTTTTTTTCAATACTGATCTGCTTATGAAGGCTACCACATTCGTCGCAAATGATCGCTTCTGGTCCATTCGCTCGACTTCTGCTCCCAATAAGCTACATATTATGGGCGAAAGAGTGGCTATACATGTGCAACTTTTTAGATGCTCTTTGTATCCTTTCCCAATATAGCTACTTGGGCTAGTACAGCACACAATATATCAAATCCTACCTGCGACATTAATGAGAACAGCATTAGAAAGGCAGAGAGCTTAAGGACACGATCCATTTCTGCCTGAAAGATACATCTGGGTGACTGTGTTTGCACTTATCAGTACTTGTGCAATATGTATGGGTCTCATTCCTCACAACTCAAATTGGTCTGAGTGAGGTACTAGTAAGGAGAGGTCCTAGCTAATTTTCGCTTGGCTGCAGCTGGAAAAGTCGCTGCCAACGTCCGCCTCTGAGGAGACGCGGTTGTGTACAATAGCGGGACGTCGCTAAGGAGTCGCTTCTACGTTTAAATGAAGGAACCATGAGAAGCTAATGCACCTCGACGGGAGAAAAAACAGAATTTGCCCTCGCTGGTCTAATTTGTGCAAAAATTTATGTATACTGTTGCTAGGTTTCCTGCCGGAACCTTCACGTCTTTTCCAGGTGGAAATAGATTAAGACACTGTTCCGGCTTGGGTATGCGTTGAAGTGAAAGAAGCTGGAGAAGAGCATCATGAAAGTCTTGCCTAGTTATCCACTTTATCCAAACCAAGCCGAAGTTCGCAATGCTGAGGTTTTCACAACGAACGCTTGACACGAGAGAGATGGCTCCCAACGTCATTCCGAGCGGCAACGGAATGTAGACTTTGACTGTTCGGGCATTATCCAAGAAGACCGTTTTCAACACGCTATAAGGATCCTTCCGAGTCTTCTCTGGAAACGGCAGTTTAAACGTAGGCGAAGGATTTGGACTGTTGTGGTAAAGGAGGATTCAAAATCATTCGGCATTTGAGAGCAATTCAGATGCGATGTTTCACTTCGCAGGAAGTGGAATAGTGACCAATGGATGACTTGTGTTCTAATCAGGGATGAGCGGAACACCGATTTCCGCACTTCCGCGTTTGCGGAAACAAGAACAAAATCACTTTGCTAGAGGAACTAATTGCGGAAATAAGACATCTGATGTCAAATGGCGTATTTGTGCACATTGTTACGGTTCCCGCATTCAATCTGTTCTTGTTTCCGCACCTGCGGAAGGGCGAAAACCGGAATTCCGCTCATCCCTGGTTCTAATCGTGGCTGGGGGCCGTGACCATTGGACACGGCCGCCTACGATGACGGCACACCTCGGCGAACATGCGGATTGACTGCGTCAAGCGGAAGCCAGCCGATTGAGTCAAGTAAGTAAGTCACGCACAGTAATCCTCTCTAGTCGATTATAAGTTCAAAAGGTTAGCGAATTCCCACCGCATGTGCTAGTGAAATTTCAACATGTTCTATGATGCTTTTATGTTTTGATACGTTTGTAAACTGCTGTAAACATCGTATGAAACCCGTCAATAGCAATGGAATCTGGTTCATTAGTGTTAAATTACTTGTGCTCACACTGTTGTGGAGTTTTGCTAACCACTAGAACTTTCAATGGGGCGTTTCTTTCTTTACTTAGTCTTTCTGTTTCCATGTATGATTCGGTCCATGTTATTGAGCCAAATGGGGTATGTATGTATGTGAGCCCTCATCCCCTCGTTAACGCGTTAAATGTTTTCGTTAGTGCCTCCAACCACATGAAGCCGTTTAGAAGGCAATTGGAGGACCTCTAGACGACCACATGGCCTGCCCCACTTGTTTATAGGCCTTGCGTAGGCCAAGTTTTCCCCTGTGTGTTCTTTACCATTTCGGCTTCTACATTCTATGATTTAGCCTGATAGTCATAATTTCCAACCACCTCTTCCAATCGTAGCCTTATAGAATTCAGTCTAGTGAGTGGACGGGGCTGAGGAGGTAGATTGTCGCTCGCGATCGAAACCCCTTTGGATCGGTGGTGTCGAGAACTCCGCGCGGCCATCCGCAATGATCGCGACTTGTCCATCCACCAGACTACATCTGATAGGGACATCTTGCAGCACAAATTTTATTTTTCGTTTGTATTTCATTTTACTATTTTCTCCATGACCTAATTTTTGTCCTGAATTTATGTTTCAACTGATCTTACTAAATTATTTTGTTTTCAACTTTTATATCCGTATTTTGTAACTTTAAGTTTTCGAATTTGTTATTTTCTCCTGATTTTGTTCTTATGATTTTTTTCCACTTCTCGATCAAGCCTGTCCAAACGACACTGTCCGCCAACGCGGTTGGTGTGCTTGTCGTGCTACAGTCGCGAATGCATGTGTGATGATGTAGACTGATAAGCAGGAATTCCAGATCGATAGTGAATAATCTCCCAATCAGCTGTTTGAAGCAGTGGGGAAGCTAGCCGAAGATCGACCTTCACGAGGTGTGTTCGACACGCATGCCGACCGCGTGGGCGGACAGTGTCCTCCAGACAGATTTTACAAGGGAATGACCAGACCCGTTTGCCAGAAATGTCCATACATTCATGTTTTTTCTGCTAAAATACCTCCAGGGTAGTCGTAAGAACACCCTTTTATTTGCCCGAGTAGTAGGGGGTAAAAAGTTATGAGCCATCTTCTGAATTGAGGTCGAAACGGCGAGAAATTGGCGACGGCCATATCATCTGTCATTTCAACATCGGGATTAAGCCCTATTGGCCGTGTGGTCCAAGGCGGCGGTTCGCCATTCGGAGGCTCTCGGGATCGATCCCGTCTGCTGATGAAACTTCTGCAATGAGGTTTTTTTTAGTGTCCAACAACTCTACGCGGCATTTTGATCATAGTTTATCGGCACCAGCCCTCATAGAGAAGAAGAACAAGCATACAGAAGAGCAAAACACGGAAACGAAATTTCTACTAAAAAATCACTCTGCATGAGTGGTTGTGGCTTGAGATGTGTGGTCCAACTTACTAATAAAAATGTTTTATTCTGTGGCGATTTGAACCCCTCGCTTTGTATCTTATTTACTTACCCCTGTTTTGAAACGATTGTCGACTTCACGGCAGAGTACGTCGATGACCATCCCGGTCAACTCGACAGCCCAATCGCAACGCTTTCCTGTCGTATTTATGTTAGTTTTATGTTTTGCTGCTGTTGCAATAAGTATTTCTGTTTTGTACGCTTCCTCAAGAATTGTCATTGGTGTTGATTTTTCTTGCCGTGTACCCCGTTCGAAGTGATTGCTGTCTTTTTTGATCAGACGAGTCGTCAATAAACTTCTATATGAATACCCCTAACACTGTTTGTCTCAAAAAAACAGCATCGCGAGTTTCTTCGCACCAAAGGGGATTGTACCACATGATTCTCTGGATGGAAGTCTATGAGCTGCGGTAGCTAAATTATATTATAATTTCCGCAACCTGCCTTAATCGCCTCAAAAACGGTAAACGAACCTCATAATCGTGTTCAGCATTTCAGAAAACCCCACAGGCTAAGTTTGGGGAAAATTTTTCTGGCTTCTGGAACCCCATGGGGTCCATTTTTAGGGGGGTGGCAGAGGTCAAGGAAAAATTTTCAGCTTAAATTTCTACTAAGGAAGTAATTTGGGGGGTAGAACACGAATCTGAGTTCCGTTTGTTGTTTTTCACAAGATTATTACAGGTTACGGTAGCTTGATGGCAATAATCCTACAGAGCTCTTCAGAGCTGGTTCATAACTTTTTTCTTCACTACTACTCGGGCAGCTAGATTGGGATTTTTACGATTACCCGGGAGGTAGTCGATCAGAAAAACTTGGCCGTATGGGTAATTCTGGCGACCAGTTCTGGTCATTCCCTTGTTAGTCATAACAATGAGGGGGTTATGAGAATTTAAAGAAAAATTTTCCTGGTTCGACTCAAATTTCTCATAGGAGAGTTATTTGGAGTACTCAACATGAACCTGTGGTCAGTTTATCGATTTCTGACCTGACAGCTTACGGCCGATAGCGGTGCGCTTACGTAGGCTTGGCCAAAGTGTTAGCTTGGGCTCAAAATTTCTCTGTGGTGGTTATTCGAGGTGGTAAATACGAATTTCATGTTCACTTGTCGATTTTCAAATTATTAGGAAAGGTTAGATCTTCCTAATAACATGGTGCCCACTATATTTGACATCGAATGATTTGGAATCATCCTGTAAATGATTTTTTTTTCTCTCGAATAACAGAATGGTTCGAGCTGACTTTGGTTTTCAGCCAACAAGTAAGAGGTCGGCCCCTCATAAGTCAAGTCATAGTAGAATTTCTTGAATTCACAAAATCACAGTTATCAATTATTCCAAAAAATAGTCAGTTATTATTTGAAGTCGATTATTTTCTCGAATAATTAATAATTATGATTTTATCAATGCAAAGAATTCTACTCTGACATGACTTATGAGAAGCATACTTCTTACCTGTTGTCTGAAAAACAGCTCGAACCATTTGGAAGTCTTGGAAGAGTCTGCACTATGCGTACTTGTAACATCGGATGTTTCGCGCCCTAGAGGAGAGCGATTGTTGGGTCTCCCGGGGCGTCAAAAAGGCAAAAAAACGCTGTTTTGGCACATCTGAAGGTGGGGAAAATCGAGTTGTCCGGATGGGGCTGCTGTAGTGCTATTTTGGTAGAGGATCACAAAAAATGGTCGTTGGCCGAGTCTCAGGATAATTGGTACCGTTTGTGCCGAGAACGTGACCCGGCAAGTGACAAAGATATGGATACTTGAAAATGGGAGAAATCGGTTTTTTATCCCTATAAGTCAGTCAAAATCCCTTCAGAGTGTTCTACTAAAATATACACAACGGTTATATAAACATTGGTGGATAGTTTGACTGTAGCAGGTACGAGGTGGTATGGTTTTATTGTAGACTAACGTTTCGGCGGTTTCGCCCTCTTCGGAGTCTGAAAATGGTCGGATCTATGTGTAAAATTACTCGGCCAAACGTAGTTTTTACCCTACAGAAAATCAAGACAAAATTTTTCAAAGAAACGGCTGGGATGCTTGAAGCTGAGTGACATACCTTTTCAAAGTCCGTGGAACATCAGGTACTCGGTAGATTGACGACGGGGTACCGATATATCAGAAGGCAGTACCCCAAATCAGAAGGTGTCAGAGCCGCGCTGTCAGAAAATGCCTTCGAGGAGCGGGATTGGAAAATACTGTCTCTTGTTGCCATCCCGCCCAATAATTTAAAACGGCAATTAGTGCGGAATCGTCAATATGATCGCGCATGTGTCACGCCACAGTGCGTCATTTGCCCATCGGGCAGAGATGGTGACTGTATTGCTTCTGGGGTTATTTATCAGATCAAATGTCAGAGCTGTGGCCAGGAATCTATCGGTGAAACAGCCCGTCCTCTGCATGTGCGTATCAAAGAGCACTTGGATGGGAAGGAAAAGGCGCGAATTAGTACTGCGCTGGGTTGCCACAGAATGAATTGCCATGACGGGGAAGATTTTGAGGTGAGAGTGGAGATAGTAGCTCGGGAGGCCAAAACAAGTGCGCGAAAAGCGCTTGAGGCATTCTGGATCAGTGCGAGGGACCCCAAGGTCAACCGGAAGGATGAGGGTATAAATACAACGCGGGAACTACAGCCCTACATCAGATTAGCCTTCTGATTTGGGGTACTGCCTTCTGATATCTCAGTACCCCGTCGTCTATCTACCGAATACCTGATGTTCCACGGACTTCGAAAAGGTATGTCACTCAGCTCCAAGCATCCCAGCCATTTGTTTGGAAAATTTTGTCTTGAATTTCTGTAGGGTAAAAACTACGTTTGGGCGAGTAATTTTACACATACCAGGTTGTCCAATAATTCTTGTCCGGAAATTTTCAAAATTCTATAATTTTCCTTAGAAGTGTTGCAGTACTTCGAGCTGCTCCCGCAAGGCAGGATGGTCACCGCCTCCATCTACACCGATCAGCTCAAGAAACTAGCCGCCGCCATCCGAGAAAAGCGTCCCCGACGGGCCTCGGTCCACCTGCTGCACGAGAACGCGCGCCCCCACGTGGCGAAGGAGACCCAGCAGAAGTTGGCAACGCTCTGCTGGGAGACGGTTGCCCATCCGCCGTATTCCCCGGGCCTCGCCCCCTCCGACTACCACTTGTTCCGCCCGCTGAAGCACCAATTGGCCGGAAGAAAATTCACCAACTACGACAACCTCAAATCTGACATCGCGGACTTCTTCAAGTCGCAGCCCCAGGAGTTCTGGGCGAAGGGCATCGGCGACCTGCCCAATCGATGGGCCACTGTTGTGGATAACTGTGGTGATTATATTGTTGATTAGACTTGTTTTTCAATAAAGTTGAAAAAAAATTAAAAATGGTGAAATTTTCGGACAAGAATTATTGGACAACCTGGTAGATTCGACCTTTTTCAGACTCCGAAGAGGGCGAAACCGCCGAAACGTTAGTCTATAAAAAAACCATACCACCTCGTGCCTGCTACAGTCCAACTATCCACCAATATTCTGATGCCGAGGTTCATAGAGAGTCGAACGTGGAGGTTATATAAACACATTCAATCCTCCGACCAGAATTCCACCTTCGCGTTTCGCGCACTCGATTGATTGTGTCACGCCTATAGGCCTCGTTGCAGAGTAAGACATGTGAGGGCTCAAAAGAAAGAGCTGTCAATGCTGATTCCAAATATCTTTTCAGATTCCACAATCGACCATTTTGAACAGAGTTATGAGAAAAGGACGCAAAAAACGCGTGTTCGCGTCTTTTTCGTCCAAAACGAAAAAGATACGGCCTGTATTGTACACGCGACACCACAGCTGCAATTATGGTGAAGAAGTTCGCGATAATTTTGAGGCAAAGTTCTACTTGTGAACTCGCTTCGTTTTTGAAGGTTTTCTCCCGACATTTTCGACTTTTCAGTGATTTCCCGATGAAAACGCGTCATTTTCGAGGTATTTACTCGGCTTACGGCAGTTTTGCGTCAAATTATGTTTCTATGAAATCCAGGTTCACGGCGGGTTCTGGATATATTTCTTGCAATCACTTCTAGAGTTTGGCATGTTGCATGTGCTTATCGAGCTGTGATGAATACAAGTTTCCTGCAGCTCACTGGTTGAAGCTACCTGTTTCTGTCATTCTCATGTGGGTGAAGTGTCGAATGATATTTTTGTCTATACCTAAAAGGCCTCATCTCGTTTTTTTCTATACTCTGTAGAACTAACAATCGATATTAATCAAAATTCCGAATCTACCACTGATTGTAGGCGTGTGTCCGGTAGAGAAGAGGTCATTCTGAGTTTTCTGCATTGATCCGCCGAGGAGATAAAGGACGAGATGTGAAAAGAGTCATTTTCTAGTGCAATTTGCCTGTCATGCGATTAGCATGGTTATTGATCTGACAGATTGTTGAGCGAATTTTTTTTCACGTTGAAATGTTCTGACGATAAGTCTGACCTGACTTGAGTTTTGATGATTCTTATCAGAAGATTTTTAGGAGTTTCCTGTATTTGAGTGGGGCCCATCTCTGACTCAACCTGAGACTTCCGATGGCTTGAGTCACTCTAAGCTTGCAAATGAGCTGTGTCTTCTCGTTACCTCGTTCAGCCCCGTGTGGTGCTCTCACTGCCCTATTGTCTGGCGTAATTGCTCCGCTTCCGATATTGTTAGCACCCAGAATTGACCGCGGGGCTATTATTGTCGCCTATACTCATTGTTGCACTCTTAGGTCTTTAAAATCGCCTCCAGCTTGCCAGACTGATTCTGTGTGAACCGTTTGCGCTCCGAATGATTTCAATATTCGAATTTTGCTGAATAAGTAATTGCTGACTGAAAAAAAGATTAGGCAGATATTGTTCTCTGTACACTTTTGTTGGCTAGAAATTTCAGGGTGTTTTGAGAATGCTTGAGGGTTTTTTTGGCTGCCGAATCTTGGGACAAGGTCACCAGATATAAAATAGGTAAATATAAAAAAGCGTTAATTTCTTCTGTTCCGTAGGGGTCGAAGAGTGGCCGACTTTTCGAAGAGCTCGGAAATTACTCCAGCCAAATTGTCGGCTTTTCAAGAAAGTCGAAAATCTTTTTTTCGAATGATAGACTTCTCGATTTATCCGAAAATCGCGTTTTTCGAACCATCGATCTTTCGATTTATCCGGGATTGCAACTTTTAAAATAATCGACTTAAGTGATTTCAAATTCAATGGAAGCAGTATTTTTGCATTTTATTGTTAAGAAGAAAAGAACTTTTTTCATTATTTTTTTAACTTTCTCATGTGCTCGTTCGTTATATTTCATTTTATTTTATTCAGTTCTATTTTGTCTATTTATTCATTTATTTCTCGGTTTACTTTACTAATTATTCTAGTTACTTACTTATTAAATTCATTTATTTATCTATTTATTTATTTATTTATTTAAACTATTTATTTACTTATTTATTTATTTATTTATTTATTTATTTATTTATTTATTTATTTATTTATTTATATATTTACTCACTTATTTTTAATTTATTTATTTATTATTCTATTTTGATTTTTTTTTTTTTTTGATTTGATATGAATTGTTTCGACCCTGTCTTCAGACATTTCATATCTTTAGCTATCCCGGGCTCTTCAGTGAAGAGAGCAACTAGTGCAAAATGAAATAAGAAATATTAAGAAAAATTTTGTTATAATGAGGTTGAAAAGAACTTTTGGAAAAAAAAATTCCGTGAAGTCGAGAAAAATAGAAAAAAAAGAAAAGAAGTCGACTTTTCCCGATCGAGTGATGGTTTGATCATTCGGTTCGGCCCAAGTGTAATTTTTACCATTGAAAGAAATGCTTTTTCTACAACGCACTCAAAAGTAAATAGATAAATATTAGGTTCTAACATAAGTCTTGGAAGATTTCCTTAATTTTTTTTATCTTTATTGCTTCACACATTCAATCCACAATATTATCACCATAACTATCCGCAACCTTACTCCATCTAATAGGCAAGTCGCTGATTTCCTTTTCCCAGAACACCGGAGTCTGTGCATCGAAGAAGTCAGCGACTGCCAGAAATACATCATCTAGTTTAGAATATTCTTTCTCGGCTAGGAACGATTTGAAAGGGCAAAACAAATGATAGTCAGAGGGAGCTAGATCAGGAGAATAGGGTGGGTGAAGGACCGTATCCCAGCCGAGCTCCGTTAGTTTGTCCGGCGTGACATAAGAGATGTGCGGTCGAGCGTTATCATGCAGCAGGTGTACCGAAGTCTTTCTCAGCCGCTTTTCTACTATTGCTTCCTTCAACTTCTGAAGTTGCTCACTGTAGACTGTTGCGGTAACTGTCTGATCTTCCGATAGTAGCTCATAGAAAAGCATACCGCGGGAATCCCAGAAGCAACAAAGCAAAACCTTCTAGGGATGAAGGTCTGGTTTTGACTGAGTTGGCGGCTGTTCTCCTCGAGGAAGTCTGCGTGCGCCTGCGTCGTATAGTATCCAACTCTCATCTCCAATCACCATATCCTTCAGAAAGTCCTCCCTGTTAGAGCGGAGGAGAAAAATATTCTAAACTTCATTATGTACATATTTCTGGCAGTCGCTGACTTCTTCGATGCACAGACCCCTGGGTTCTGGGAAAAAGGAATCAGCGACTTGTCTATCAGATGGTGTAAGGTTGTAGATAGTTATGGTGATTATATTGTGGATGAATGCGTGAAGCAATAAAAATGAAATTTTTTCAAATCTTCCAAGACTCATGTTACAACCTAATAAATGAACAAACAATTAAATAAGTTATGAGAATAAAGCTAGACAAAATAAGATAAAATATAATGAGCGACATTAGAAAAAACTTTTGAAAAAGTAAAAGTTTTATTCTTTTGACTTGTAAAACGCAAAATACGGCTTCAATTCGATTCGGCTTCTCTTACCTTCAATGCTATTTTCCTCCTATTTTTTCGCCCTCTTACCCTAGTCTGGACTGGTTTGAATTCGTCCAGTTCACACTGAGAGCGAATGGAGCTCTCTGTGCCTTCAGACGACGATTATGTATGCATTCCCACGACCGTACGTTTGTAGTGGCGCGGTCGTTTTTTGTCCGACTGCCACCACACTCACCAACACTTTCTTGCTGATTATGCCCTCGTATAGTGCGAAAGCACTTCTTATTCTGCGACGAAAAGCTCCATTGATCGGTATTGATCGCTTCGAAATTGTACCTTTTTTCAAATTTTCGTTCCAAATAGTGATCCTTTTTTTCAAGATTATTTGCTCTCAAGTGTTTCAATGTTCTTCTTTTTATGTATATCGCAGTTGTGGGGACAGCTGACGTAAGAATCGGCAATGGCATCATCGTTGTGGCTAACGGGTCTAGCGCTAAATCTATCGCTTCCAATCAGCATCCACTAAGCGCCCCAGATAATAGCATCTCTCGAATCTGCGGAACGCGCCTGAGCGCCAGCGATTAGCCCTACAGCGCCATATTGCCCTGTAATGTCCCCGGGGGGACTTACGAGGCATGGGGTCACACTAGGCGAACACTGATGAGACGACCTTGTTACGAAACAGATTTATATTTCGCAAGTCGGGGGTTTCAGGACTCGAAAGATGATGGAAATTCCATTTGCTGTTCACTCTCTATACACATATGTATTTGAGCTTCTTCCTGATCGATATATTTGTCACATTGCTTTTTGTACTTAGCGAATTCTTGTCGCTTCTTGTCGCCTGACTGAAAACTTGCTGTCGCTGACTATAGGTTCAACATCGTGTTAAAAGATTCCTTTTGACTCATGTTGCCAACCTTCCGCAGCTTTCAAGTTTGGAGCTCTCTTCTAACGTTGGGCACTGATTTGGTGGACCTACCGTGATGTCTTCTTATATTGAGACGCGGCCGCCTTAACATCAAAGGCAATGTTCACGATAAAATCCGTATTCTAGTTTTCGAAGCGTTTAGGTAGGTAAGTACGCGAATAAGCGATTAGTAGGGAAAAGTCATCACAGAAATCCTAAATACCAAAAAAGCTGTTCAAAGCAACGTCTGAAATACTAAATCACGCCTGTTCGGTGTGTTTAGGGAGAATGCAGACAAAACGTCAAACCTAACGTCGGAAATGGTTTTTCGCTCCAAAAAGTTTGGGTAAATGACTTTGGGTTCTGTTTCCTTTACCGGAAACATCAAAAGCGAATTGGTTCAATGCCTATGCTTGGGTGTTAGAACCATCCGCGATAAATAATATTCAAAAATTCGGCAACTGTTCCTCTTTTGAAACAAACTCAGGACAACTGTTATATGACGTGGGTGGGGTCAATCCATTGGGTGGGCTGATCAACGACATTTTCACTCTTTTCCTGGCTGTTTTCCGCGGATTTTCCGTTCTTACTCTTTTCAGAATGACCCAAAGCCTACGCTTGCGCAAAAATAGGCAACTTCTTCATCTCAAACACTATCTTTAAAATTAGTGATCAGGGTGAAGTGTGCCGCGGTGAAGCGTCGGTGAGGGGTGCGGCCCATGTTTTGAAATTATATCGGACCCCTACCCTTACCGGTCATTACGTTGATTCTCACATGAGCAAAAATTTAATTAAAATTTCGGTATTTTATGAAAAAAATAATGAAAAATATGAAGAAAAAATCTAAATGAAAAAAAATGACCTGAGAGTTTTTTGCTAACTTTGAGCGGTTTTCCTTAGAAATAGAAAAGAGTATTATCAATTCTGTCATTGTTGCCGCGAGTTTTTTGCCTTTCTTTATATTGCTTTTTAAACAAATTTTCTGTGAAACCGTTTTGCTGAATACGAACTATTTTTGGATGGAGACTGAAAATCTGCGACCCCGCTTCCCTCGGGGGACAGAACTGCTGGCCCCCTTAGGGGTATGGTATACTTTTGCGACACACGGTCGCGTCGCTCTGCACAGCGACAGCGACCGCCTCCCGTCCTTCAAATCTGTCGCTGTCGTAGTGCACTGCACAGCGACAGTGACAGTGGTAGTCACAGGCTATGGTACATTTGCAGTATGTCAGCCCTCCGCGACACGTCACTGCGACCAGCACGCGACACCTGTTCCTACGACGGCCGTTGTCGTTGCTCCGATGCGGGTCCCGTCGCGATTTGTGTTAGATTGCATGCCTGTCGCTCATTACAGCGACAAAGTATACCATACCCCTTAGTGAAGTTATCCGAGGGTGCTTCAATCACCAAGTGGCGGATTTTTGAAAAATATTTTCGACGTTGTTCATTTTTTCAGTATGACTGCTAACAGTTTTAAATCAAGAATTTTCTATTCTGACAAGGAAGCTACTATTAGCCAAACTGGCCATTCTGATCGAGATGTACTATTCTAGAATCTTTTTTCGACGTAGAGTCCGAATATGCCTATCGCAGTTGCCTTTGTAGAATCACTCTTAAAAAAGTTATAGGCGTTTTTTCTCTGATTTTCGTGCCTATTGTACCCTTCAAAAAGCCCATTAATATTACGGAAATCCGGAAACAGACCTTATAATTGTGTTCAGCGCCCAAACCAACCCCCTAGGCAGTGTTTGGGTGAAAGCACATTTTCCGAACGATGTGCAGACTGATAGCCTTTTGGACTTGTACGGATTTTCGATTCGGTGTTTAATTATATTAATTACGGGGTACAGAAAGCGCTAAAGAAAATCATTCCAGACTTGACTTGAAATACGCCTTGCGTGGGTTATTCGGGGTGCTGATCGCGAATCTGAGGTTCACTGGTCGTTTTTTTCTAAATTTTCGACTGAATTTGTTCAAAGCTTCCCACCGGCGGGGAAATTTACGGCGAAATCGACTTTTGCCGATCTCAGGAGTGCTTTGATAGATATGGCTCAAATTGTTGCTCTGGGGGTTATTTGGAGTGCTCATCACGAATCTGAAGTCAGTTTATCGATTTTTGACAGCATGCGGTAGATTACGGTTGGTGGTCAAAGTCTCACAAAAGGAACCACAATAAGTCATAGTGACCATCCCAAATGAAATGTACTTTTCTAGAACCGTTTTCGGACGAAACGTCCGAATATGGCTATCGCAGCTGCCTTGACTCACTCTGAAAAAAGTTATAGACATTTTTTCTCTGATTTTCGTACTTACTGTACTCTCCAAAAAGCGAATTACTTTAAGGAAAATCCGGAAACGAACCTCATAATCGTGTTCAGCGCCCAAAACTGCCCCACTAAGCAAGATTAGGGTGACGGACCATTTTCCAAACTTTGCGCACACTAACAGCGTTTTAGAAGAATATTCCAGATTTGACTACAAATTCGCTCTGAGGGGTTATTTGAGATGCTGATCAGGTTCATTTATCGATTTTCCGAAGTTTCCGACTGTATTCGTTCACAGATTCCCATCGGGGGAGAATTTGATGGCAAATCGCGACATTCGACGATTTCCGGAGTGCTTCTATAGAATATGCTCAAGTTATTTCTCTAGGGGTTATTTGGAGTGCTGAACACGAATCTGATGACGGTTTATCGATTTTTGGCAGCTTACGGTAGATTACGGTGGTTTGATCAAAGTCTCAGATTTGTCTCAAAGTTTGTATGTGGGGGTTATCTGGGGGTGCTGAATACGAATTTGATGTCCATTTGTCGATTATCGGAATATTGAAGTAGGTTTTGCTTCCTAAATGGCATGTTACCTACCGTAACCTACAGTAAACCTTAAAATTTAGGCAAGCAAACCCAAGATTCGTGTTCAGCACCCCAGATTACGCCTACATACATGTTTTTAGCAAAATCCGGAGAAAAATTTAAAAACACCCTGAGAATTCCGGTACCCCGCCGCGAAGCTTTAAAAAACGCTCATACCTTTTTTCAGAGTGGGTCTAGGCAGCTGCGATGGGCATATTCGGACTTTTCGTCCTAAAATGGCTCTAGAAAAGTACATTTTCTTTGGAATGGTCACTATGAGTTATTGTGTTGTCAGAGGGTTGTCAGATTTGCCTCAAAGTTTCTATGCATGTGAGGGTTATTTGAGGTGCCGAATACGAACTCGATGACCATTAGTCGATTTTCGAATTATTAGGGTAGGTTTTGCCTCCTAAATGGCATGTTACCTACCGTAACCTACATATAGTAAGTCTTAAAATTCCGACCCCAGATTCGTGTTCAGCACCCCAGATTACGCCTAGATGCATGTTTTTAGCGGAATCCGGAGAAAATTTTCAAAACCACCCTAAACACTTCATGGGTGGTAGGTACCCTTACCTTGCCGCGAAGCTTTGAAAACGCTCATAACTTCCTTCAGAGTGAGTCTAGGCGGCTGCGATGGGCATATTCGGACTTTACGTCCGAAAATGGTTCCGGACAAGTCTATTTAATTTGGTATGGTTAGTATGACGTACAATTGTTCTTTGGTGAGAGAAAAAACTCACACTCTGTTTTATGAATTGCCAGTCCCCATAGATTTGCCGCACCCTTCTAAATCGAGTTTGATGCGTTTTATCGATGAAACCTTCCAGTTCTGAATTCCCTTAGCAATCCATCATTACGTTTTTCTGCCAGAGTTTTCCTTCGGTTTGCTTTGCCAACCAACGAATACGAGCCGACTGCACGGGCAGCGTATCCATTAGCATCTAATGAAAAACCTGGGGTGAAAAACTCACGCGCGGCTGCTTACTTTCCCCCTACAAATCACCCTTTGATGAGGAATATGCTGGGGACGATGTTGAAGTCGATAACGACAAACTCTTGGCGCATTTTCTCTAGCAGAAAGATTCGTGTGGGTTTTTGTGGGCGAATTTCAATGATTTTTTTCGAATTCTGTGCTTAATTTTTTTGAAGAATGTCTTGCTTTCTGACATTTTTTCTCTCTAACTCACTTAAAGGCAGTGTTCACGATGAAAATCGTTTTTCTGTTTTTCCGCCTATCTTGGAAACGGCCCCATGCTGATTCCAATGATGTCTCTGAAATCATACAAGACCTTCTGTGAACGGAGTTATGGTCCCTCAAAGATTGAGCTATGGAAACATGGTGGACGAGGTTGTCCGAGGCTTGTAGCTTCCGTCTTTTCCAGCCGATCTATGCGAGCTGACCTGAGTAAAGAGAGAAGCTGAGAATGAAGGGAAGAACGGGGTTAATGTTTGGAAATCATCGCTCATATCACGATTTCGAGCGTTCATTTGTTCACGTCGGTGGGCGTGTGATGCGCTTTTGGGGTTTTCAATGCGCTCGAAATTGCAACTTCGGGCTCTTTTGGGGCTCTTCCCGGCTCGTTTTCATGCGTTCTTTCGACGTTAACGTTACAGAGTGCCCCTCCACTACCCAATCCTAGTGAAATTTCGAAAACTTTTTTCATCGTGAACACTGCCTTTAAATGATTTTTCTTTTTTTTGTGCTGTTTGTGTAGAAACATGGCACATGACCTACTAAAATGTTTTTTTTACGATTTTCCCCGTTTTTAGCCACACCTTTGTACAAAATGGCACGAAGATGCAGATTATGCGTGTGAAAGCTCGTTCTACACCCGATATTTCCCATCTGATATCGTTCCAGTTTTATGAATC
Source organism: Aplectana chamaeleonis (assembly GCA_029168955.1). NCBI lineage: Eukaryota > Metazoa > Nematoda > Chromadorea > Rhabditida > Cosmocercidae > Aplectana > Aplectana chamaeleonis. The sequence continues at coordinate 389,156 of JAPDOI010000056.1, read as the reverse complement.
GTTCTATTTAGCCGTGACGCATGCATTCTCTTTTCTTAAAGGCAGTGCCCACGATAAACTTCGTCCTCGGTTTTTGACCGGAAATCGAAAGTTCAGGGTCTCATTAAAGCACTGGGGTCGAAAGAACGAACGAAAATGAGCCCGAAAGAGCTCCATACGGCTCTGAAGTCCGCTCGCGCTAGCCCTTCCGCTCGCGGTCGAGTTTTCCGTGGAACTGTTTCGTCCCCTTCTACATTGGCATTGGAGCGCGAGCGCGGCTGAGTTCTAGCACTGGGGCGCAATTGCGCACGCTGTCTAGTTCAGGCCCATGCCCGCGCAACTCATCCACCGATGAAATGTAGCTTTCAAGAAGAAGAGCTGATTTTGGATGTTTCGCAACGTTTTTCATGATTTTTTCTTCACTGATGAAACAGTCAGACTCTCAACCTTCGTTTTCGGGTGGAAGTTCGAAAACGATTCTTATCGTGGACACTGCCTTTAAGAATTTATTGACTTACAAAGAATGTACAAACTCACTCGAAGGATTCGGTGAAAAAGCGCGCGAGTACGCGTTCCCTCGTCTTGTCCGTTTTTTTTTATTAACTCGCTTGAAACTCAACTTTGAGCGAAACTAGGGCTATATGCATGATGCGGGCGCTAAGGGCTACACAGTGGTATAGTCTTTGTGGGGTGAGGCTTTCGTTGATAATTAAGAAGTTTACCAGTCAGCCAGATTTTAAATCTTGATTTTGTAGCGAAAAGACAGGGACTAGGAACACGCCTCTTCAGCCGCGGTAGCGTAAGTAGAAACCTGGCTGAGTATGTAGTTTCTTCAGATCTCAACGGAGTCTTTACAAAGGCTATACCGTTGGGTAGAACTCAAGGCCTCTATCATGTGTGTCACCCTAAGTTCGCTCAAAGTGTAGCTTAAAGTACGTTATCCAACAAGGACGAAAAAGACGCTAAAATGTGTCCTCGCGCGAATTCTGATCGAATCTTTAAGCGGTATTGCATATATCATCTGCTCCGTAGGCGAATTTAATTTATTTCTTTGAGCGCTTGCGCGGAGCGAGGGTAGAAACAGCGAGAAAGTGTGCGGGAATGGAGACGCAGCATACGCGCGCGCAAGCACGCGATCAACGGCAGTAAGTTCAAATTCGAAATAGAGGATATGAAGCCTGATATGCTACGACTCAGCAGGTTCGCGGCAGGTTCACGGCAACTTTATCAGAGTAAGTTACAAACGTAACATAGGTATGGATCGTGGAGAGACCTCGCATTCACTGTTGAAGGTTGGCGCAAACTCGGTGCCATATTATCTAAGATAGGTGCACCGAGTTTGCGTCAACCTCCAATGGGGAACGCAAAGTCTCTTCGGGATCCATGTTGATGTTATTGTAACTGTGTGGCGCAGATGCGGTAACTACACAAATATTTTTCAGGCTGACAAGGTTTTCGAAAAGAAAACCGAAAAATTTGAAGTCACCTAATCAATTGAATATTTGTATACCTGCAGTATTCATATATCATCCGAAAAATAGTTCGATTCGTTCTGGATTCAGTAAGAAGCCGTTTTAAATACCACTTTCTTGTGACTGTCGGAAGCGTCGTGTTTGACGTGAAACATCTGTCTACTGCCCCGAAAAATCCGCCTGACTCCTCAGAAACCTCGTTTGTTGCACGAATGTCCCCGTCCGATTGAAGCGCGTTTAGCATCCGACTATAACCACATTCTATTGAACTGCCTTGCCGCTGTTTCGACACTCAATGGTCTTGGAGGGAATCAATTATAGCAAATGATCTCTATCATGAGTCTGAACCTCCGTTTTCAAAGATTGATTAAAAGAATTAATTCCCCTTGCCCAAGTTCAAACCCCCTAACGTTGTTGATCTGACTGTTCCGTACATGTATACGCTCTAATTCAAATTAAAATTTATTTCCGACTATCGCGTGCGTCTGCGCGCGTATCCTGCGTCTCCTTCTTCCCCACACATTCTCGCTGTCTCTCTCCGCACTCCGCGTATGCGCGCGAAGGAACAGAGCAGAATCGACTCCGAAATAGAGGGCACTTACCAGGGGAAATCCTCGATTCCTAAATATTTACGTGATACGGAAGCTTCGGAGACACTCGTAGTTGTGTTCCGCCAGACCGCTGCGGTATGAAAGCCGAATTCGTTGCCCCGAAACGTTGGCTGTTTTTTCTCCAAGACGTTGCTTTTCGGCGCTTTCTTTAACGCCTGGTTCTTTTCCCGAAACACCCTCCACACCTGGCGTTTGCCCCGAGACAAGCAGAAACAACAGCTGTCTGGAGGAACACAACTTCGAGTGTCTGATTTTTGTGATGTGTAATCAAATCCTAATATTCCCCTGGTGTGAAAACTATTCTGAAAATTGGTATGTAGAATTTTTCAGATATCCGGCAATGTCGGACTTCGACGAGTTGGATGATCTCGATGGCGGCACCATAACTGATGATGTTGACAGTGACGAGGAGGCGATGGGCGAGAAATGGTGAGAGATTTTCAAGCGATCTTATGTTTTCCTGGTGTCTTTTTTTCCTCAGTCGTAGTTACATGAATAAGTAGTGAATTAAATTTTATTACATTATCAGATCGATAATTCTATCAGTAAGGAAAAACGTGTATTCTTTCAAATTTGCGACTGAATTCTGAAGATTTTTTTATCTCATGAACATATAGTCCACTCGCGAAATCTAGTCCCGCTAATGTACAACCGTTCGCGACAAACCGTACGGCGTTCGCGACACCTTTGTTCAGTCAGATTTTGATCGCGAATCATGGTTGAACGCCACGGCCCTGTTTATTCAGACCATGCACTTTTTTTCGGGGTAGGGTTTACATCGTTGGCTGCGGACTAGGGGTGTGGTTAATCCGGTTTTAGGCAATATTTTTCTCATGTCACCCTGCAGTATTTTTCATTACACCGTTTCGCCCTCTACATATTTCGAATTCGAATTTACTTAGATTCGTCGCGTGCGTATGCAAGCGTATGCTGCGTCTCCTTCTACTCCACACTATCTTGCTCTCTCCAACCTACGCTCCGCATACGCACGCGGGGCACAAAGCAAGTTTCACTCCGAACTAAATGATAGGTCAAATTTGTCGTTTTTCGACCCTTGCGGAACTTAATAATTATTATTTAATTTTTTCCAAACTGATTCGAGAAAAATTTGAAAATATTCAAAATACCATTCTGAGAGAATCACATATGTGCACACTCCAAAAAAAGTTCGTGTGGGGCCTTCAACAAATGGGCTTCAAGCAGCATGGATATTATTATATATCCTACTCTCGCCTCACAATCGCCCCAAGAAATCCCTCGTTACCCCGCAAAGACTCCATTATCTTTATTAATTGGGAATCCGCTGCTCTTCTGGAGATAGCCGGGTTGGTCCCTGCCACGTAAGCTGATGGCGGCGATGATTCCTCTTGATTGTCGATGCAATAATCAGACCACTGCGTTCACAAAAGTCGACAAGGCGGTAGCCATTGTCCGATGTTTGCTCCACTGGGTAGAACCATTTACCGAGTACTTCGGATTCCTGATCAAGTCCCATCTTCGCATTTGCGTCAATCCCCACGACAACAGCATGTTGACAAGGTATCCTGGCCAGCAACGTATTGAGTTCCTCATAAAACGCATCCTTCGAATTGTCTTCGGCGGTTTCAGTGGGCGCATGAGCACTCACTATCCACAGATTGAATCCTCTGTGATCCCGCAGTCGTACGAATGCATTCCGACACGACGTTGAGCCGAACTCCTTGACCATACCATTGAAATCCTTCCTTACAGCTATTGCACAGCCTCCCACTCTCCTATCGTCAGCGTTACCGCAGTAGATGGTGTACTCTCCGACGCTGATGACGGGTCTATCCTTGAGGCGGGTTTCCTGCAAAGCAGCAAACGGTGCATGGAAATAGCTCAGAAGTCTGGATAGCGCAGTTTTTTGGATATCACTCGACAGCGATCGACAGTTCAGGGTGGCGAAATTGTGGCTTGTGGCCAAAGATTATGACTCCCTAGGTACGGATCCTAAAGTGTTATGGACCAGAGGCCTTAGTGTGCCGAACAGCGACACCTTTATGCAATGTGCGGATACTTTCGCGATATAGTTGTGCACGCTATATCGCTCGAACGTTCCCTGTGTACACTCAAACGTCTGCTGGGTTCAGTAGAAGCAGGGGCACCAACGAGCAGGTACCAACAGACTTGTATACACACCCCCCGAAGATGACAACTTTGAAACTACAGCTTGACTATGTCCTGACGAGGAATATTCCAGTATCGGGACATTCGAAGATCTAGAGCTGTGTGGGATGTCGCATTCGATTCGGATCACCGTCCTGTTCTGTTGAACTTCACTGCGAGGATTCATAAGAGGAAGCGAGGGGCTCAGCCTCTCCAGAGGATTGACATGGCAAGTCTCAGAGATGAAGAGTGCAGAAGGAATTTCCGACAACGCGTTTCTATTCACATCGGAGTACGGACTAAGAAGAAACTTTGCGACGCGGATTCTTTTGTCAAGTGCATCCAGGACGCTTCGAAAGAGGCGCTCCGGTTGTACAGCCTAAGAAGAAGTTCGCCTACGTCTCAGAAGAAACAACATCTACCTACAACAGAGTATGTGCTCTCGAACTGCAGGAAACTTCGTGGAGGAGAAGCGTCTGAGGAGGAAGTTGCGTCGGCAGCTTCAAAGTGACCGCGAACGAGTGGACGTGTAGAGCTAAGGAGTTCGAGAAGGCTTGGGAGGAGAAGAATCCGAAGAAAGCCTAAACGTTGTTGCAACATTATAGCGGCAAGATGAAGAGATGTACTCCTGTCTTGAACACTACCAATGGGTTGCAGATGGTGAAGCGAGGCTGCCAATATTGAAGCATTACCTCAGCTCACTATCGAATCTTCCAGCGCCATCAGTACCAGAGCTCCCGCATGTTCAGAGAGCACCTTACGATGTCAGTGAGGAACCGCCGACTGAGTCTGAAGTTTTGAATTGTGTCCGGAAAATGAAAAATAGGCAGCTGGAGATGACAACATCACTGCTGAAATGCTGAAAGCTCTTCCTCCGTCTGGGATTCGTGAAATGACCAACACCATCCGTACCATTTCGATGAGCAGAAGGATACCCGATTCGTGGGGAGACATGCGATCATCGTACCTCTTCACAAGAAGCTATCCGTCACGGATCCTAAGAACTACAGAGGAATCTCTCTACTCCGTGTCATGTACAAGGTTTTAGAACGTATCATTCTCGAGCGACTTATCAAACATCGTGAAGGAACGACCAGAGATGAGCAAGCCGGTTTCGACCTGGAAGATCGACCATCGACCAAGTGTTCGTCGTGAGAAGAGTAATTGAATCGTGGCAGCGGTTTTCGAAGCCATTACAACGCTTGCTTTTGGACTTTGAAGCCGCGTTCGACTCTCCTCATCGTGTTCGATTGCTCAATGCTCTGCGAGCAGATGGAGTCCCGGAAAAGAATGTTCGGTTAATCCAGGACATGAACAAAGGAACAACAGCAGCAGTTCGTACACCTGTCGGATTTACGTCAGCTTTCGAGGTGGAAACAGGAGTAAGGCAAGGAGCCGTAGCAGGACCTTTTCTTTTCAACTTCGCCGTTGATGACATCATGCGTAGAGTTGCAGAACAGTTCCCTGCGGATGTGATCCTAACACCATCAGGACGCTCCCTTGTCGACCTGGAGTACGCCGACGACATCGTGTTATTCGCTGAAAACAACGCAAAACTGCAAAGGATTGTGAACCTCGTTTCGAAGTATGCCGCAGCCTATGGACTTCGTCTTCGTCCCGACAAATGCAAGCAGATGTGGGTCTCTCAGAGGCCTTCAACTGGAGTTTGTGTGGACGGACAACGTATCGAACTGGTGGACGATTTCTGTTATTTGGGCTGTTTGCTGAAGAACGATGGTAGTTATGCAGCGGATATTCGACAACGATGTGCGAAAGCTACGTCTGCATTCAATTCTCTAACCAAGTGTTTGTGGTCTACCACCATCGCGAAGGAAGTCAAGTTGCGCGTCTACCTATCCGCTATTCGCCCTATCATGATGTACGGATCGGAGACGTGGGCAGCACCGAAAACGCAGATGGAAAGGTTGGATTGCAGAGAGGAAGCTTTTTAGGCGTTTGCTTGGATATTTCTGGCCGCGTGTATGCCATAACGAAGACCTTTACAAGGAAATCGACGCAGTACATCAACGCTTGACACGAGGGAGGTGCCAGCATCTCCTAACGCCATCTCAAGCAGCAATGGAAAGTCGACTTCGACTGCTCGGGCATATACTAAGAAGAACGCCGGATCGTCTCGTACAACACGCTTTAAAAAATGCTTCCAAATCCTGTCTGGAAACGGCCACATGGGCGTAGGCGAAAGTTCTGGACGGATGTGGTTAAAGAGGATTTAAAGTCACTCGGCATCGAAAGACAGTTCAGGCGCGATGTTTCGTTTCGCAGGAAATGGAATAGTGACAGCTGGATGGAATGTGTTCAAATTGTGGCTGAAGACCGTGAAAAATGGACACGGCTGACTACTAGGACGGCACACCTCGGTGAAGATGCGGAATGACCGCGTCAGGCGAAAGCCAACCGATTAAGTCAAAAAGTAAGTCAATTGGGAATCGCGATATCTTATGAAGAAAGAGCAGGGCGTTTGTGGTGGCAAAGAAGGATCAGTTGGGGCGATCGTGGGGCCAGTTCAGGAATTTCAGAATTTTGAGACTGGATCCGCGCGCCAATCGCCCCTCGGCGTGTCCCTAAGACTCGCGGGTTCGTTCGGTTATGTGATTAGGCAATTAATCGGATGCGGTTACCGTATGTTGATGTTTTGACGCTGCGGGGTGGTCCCGTGGATGTGGATAGCGCTAATCGCCCTTGACCTTACACGAAGGCGATAAAGTGCTCTGATCCTCGTTAACATGATGTCATGCAAATTTCTCTAGTGTTTTGCAGCCAGTGATTGGATGGGTCGTTTTATGCTAATTGAACCTGCAATTAGGGTAATTTCAATGAAATCAAATCGATTGTCGTCTTTTAACCATGGCTCAGAAAACATGTGTACATAAGGGTTAATTCTGAGCAGGATGGATCTACCCTGACATGGAGTAAGTAACATTGTAACCATGGTTTAGAAACCCAGTGTAAGGGTTAATTCTGAGCAGGATGGATCTACCCTGACATGGAGTAAGTAACATGTGGATGATGGCTCCGGGAATGAATTGAGAGCTGGTGTGGGAAATTCTGGTTGAAATGACAGAATGGAGAGTGATTCGTCATGCTCATCGAATGCATGTGTCTCCCCCACCCACTGAGATGATGGATGACCACAATCGTGCTAATTCCATCGATATCTGGCGCAACACTGGCTGATATCCTGGTCTGGATAGGTTGTCGCCAGCCTGGGTGGCACCTCCGCCTTTTTTCGCTCTACCCATTTTTTCCTGATTTTTTCCCCCTGAGTTCATTCAATGAATGCTAGAAATGTGCTTTTTTTGCGCGTTGCATCGTTGGCAGAAATTCACCTGTGTTCTTTCATGTTTTTGTCGGATGGCGAATCATTGGAACAATTTCGGATATGAGGAAGGTTGCCCATTAGGACCATATAACATTTTGAAGGGCTCATTTACTACACTTATTCTAATTTCTTAAAATAAAAAATATTAAGTGTTCAACTACGGGCCACGCCCACTTTGGTCCTTGATCTTTTCAATCTTTGTCTTGTGTATAGCCATTGTATTGTACTTCCTGCATCTTGGTAATACTTATACTATACCCATCAAAAAGTGAGATGTTTTTCTCCGTACCCGACCTCTGAATATACTTTGATCTAATAGAGACTATTCTCGGAAATCGATTTGTATTCATGCAGAAGGAAAAAGCATTAACAGTCGTAAGGACCAAAGTGGGCGAGGTGTCCGGTGAATTCGATTTTACCCTCCTAAATTCGCTGTGTAAATTTCCATGTATCAAAACCTCGATAAACATAGATTAAACAAATCAAGAAGAAGAAAATTTTATATAGCATTACAATCACGTAGGCTGTTGAATTCAGTTTTGTTTTGTCTCAGTTTTACTTCATTTTCGATTCTTTTTTGTATTTTCTGACAGCTTTCTGAGAAATTTAAATTTTTGTTCAAATCTTGAAAATCAGTGGTAGCGGAACTACTTGATGAATAAGAAATCAGTACTGATTGTGGTTATAAAAATTGTAAAAGAAATTAAAATTACAAAAATTTTAAAATCAAAATTTTAAAATTATAAAAAAATATATACGTAAAACTATATGATAGAAAAATTTTCAAATTATGAAAAAACATCAAAAGTATTTGTAGTGTTTTTATGTTGATTGGAGGTGCATAGATACTAACAAACTTTTCAAACGTGACTGGTGATTGGAAAGTAATCGTTAACTCAAGCATAAAGAATCCTTTGGAGTGGGTTAATCAAAAAAATGCATCTAAAGCGGGCCAAGTGAAAATCAATGTCAGAACAGGAGCCCAAAAAAGTCAAGTTATCAGTTTAGGTTTCGAAAGTTTTTTTCTCAGACTCACATAAGGTTTTCTTTCTGAATTCTCGCAAGTATGTAACGCTATGTAACACGATTTTTCTTCTTGGCTTCCAAGTGTTATATTTCAATTGCTAGTGTCCAAAGTATGTGAAAAAATTAGTTCATTGAGAACAAACTTCGCTTACACTACAACAGCACGAAGAAAACCCGTTTTCGTGAAAATAGAAAGATTTTTATTCATTTTCGGCATTATGAACAGACAAAAGCGAAAAAAATGCACAAAGATTAGACAAACACAGTCGGAAACCACCCAAAATGATTCAGAAATGTGTAGATTTTCTAGATTTACGATTGTACTGTGAATCACTTTCTCAAAGTTGCACCCCAATGTAGTCCCTCATCATGTTTCGTTATACTGTCCTTGGTAACGACTCTGTCCGAGGCTAAGTTCAGGGCTGGTATATTCTTCGGACCACAGATCAAGAGTATCATAAAATGTGAGGATTTCGCTGAGATGTTGAACAGGACGGAGAGAACGGCTTAGAGTAATTTCGTTGCAGTTGTTCACGGCTTCCTAGGAGATCACAAAGCTGAAAGCTATGTGGAGTTGGTGCACTCTCATGAAGAATTACGCCAAAATGGGATGCAGAATGTCTCTGGGAGTCTATATCATTGATTCCCATCTTGACAAATTCAACGAGCGAGGCGAGCCCTTTCCTCAAGGTATATTGGACTTTTAAAGTTGTTACCATGGATGGTATAACGAAACATGACGAGGGACTAAGGGGGTTGGGTGCAACTTCGAGAGAAGGATTCACAGTAGAATCGTAAATCTAGAAAATCTACACATTTCTGAACCTTGTTGAGTGGTTTCCGACTGTGTTTGTCTATTACTTGTGCATTTTTTGTTTTTACCTTATCATAATGCCGAAAATTAATGAAAATCTTCCTATTTGCACAAAAAACGAGTTGTCTTTGTGCTGTTGTCGAGTAATCGGAGTTTGTGCCTAATCAAGTCATTTTTCACATACATTAGACATAAAAAATTGAAATATAGCACTAAGAAGCAAGGAACAAAAGTTTTCTTACATAAACACGCGATTTTCCAAGTTTCGTTCTCCTAGTCACAAAAGCGAAGTTTTCCTGGGAAAACAGCGATTTCCTGTTTAAAATAGACCTAACTGGTTAAGAAAACACAATTTCAACCCAGGACCAGGAAAAAGTGAGAATTTATTACGTAGTGCAATCGGCGAAAAATAATGTTAAAATATTATTGGACCATGCGAGTATTGAATTTCAGGATAATTTGCCAAAACGATTACCTGGAACCCGGGTAGAGCCGAAATGATGACAAGTCCATGAAAGTTGTATGTACAATTAATCTTCCCGGAGTTAAATCATTCTGTCGAAAATATTTATGCCCGCAAAATAATTACTTTTAGTCAGCCTGACCATTTTCGATGAAATGTACTTTTCTGAAACCATTCTGGCCGCAGTATTCGAGAATGCTCTTCGCAGTCGCCTAAAACCAGTATGAGAAAAGTTATAGGCGTTTTTCCAAGCCTCGCGGCAAGCTAAGCCAATCCAAGAATTGGGAGTGTTTTGATTTTTTTTTTCGGATTCTGCTCAAAGCTTGTATGTAGGGATATCTAGGATGATGAACATGAATCTGGAGCCGCTTGTCGAAATTCTGAGGTATACTGTAGCTTACGGTAGGTGCCATCATATTTAAGGGGAAAAACCTACTTCAATAATTCGAGCATCAACAAGTGAACATGAAATTTGTGTTCAGCACCTTGAATAACCCCGCCTAAGAATTTTGAGACAAATCTGAGACTTTGACCAAACTACCATATACCCACCGTAATCTACCGTGCGCTGACAAAAATTGATTCACGGACCTTAGATCCGAGATGAGCACTCCAAATATATTCCAGGGGCGGCATGCATGTACAGGCTAAAAAACAGCGAAATTCACTTCGTTCCTACGCGTGCCGGTACGGAGCGGAGGTTAGAGACAGTAAGAGAGCGTAGGGCAGACGGAGGCTGAGGCGTCGCGCGCGCCGCTCGCGCCTCGAATGATGTGAATTACGACGTTTTATAGAGGGTACGCTCATGAAAAGGGCAGGGAGCCGCTCCGCGTTCCACGCGCGAAGCGTCGAGCTGGAGGTGGCCCGAAAAACTTGCCGTCCCCTTGACTTTGGAACGCAATCTCACTACGCACAGTGAACCCCTCGCCTAACAGCTGTTTTTGGATGTTATACTAATCTAAAACGGTCTCTAATCTCTGCATACTGAAACCAAAGTGGAAGATAATTTTGAGGCTAATTATTTATCGAGAAGATATTATAAAGACAGAGGTTAAGCACGATTTAAATCAAAACAAAAAGAGTTAGGCGGGAAGTTCACCGTGCGTCGTGAGATTGCGTCCTTACACAATGGAGACGGCATGTTTGTCGGGTTACAATACCGCTCGTAGGATTTGGTCAGAAAGCGAGCGAGGTCGGGTTTTCGCGTCTTTTTCGTCTTTTTCGTATAACTCGCTTCAAAGTCAATTTTGAGCGAAACTAGGGAGATGTTCGTGATCCTCGCGTTGAGGGCTACCCAATGGTTTAGCCCTTGTGGTGATTACGTTGAGTACTACAAAAGTTTCGTAATCACACAGGTTTGTGATTACGGTACCGTGATGCATGGTGCGCTACCGTCACCGCCTGCGTTTTCCTGTGTCTACAGTATATTGAGAGCTGGTTGATTGCGAAGTTTTCATGGTTCTCCACGAAATCCTTACAATAGCTACACCATAGGATAGCCCTCCACGCCTGGATTATGATTATCTCCCTAGTTTCGCTCAAATTTGATTTTGAAGCGTTATACAAATAAGACGAAAAAGACGCGAAAAACCGACTTCGCTCGATTTCTGACCACATCCTATGAGCGGTATTGTACCTCTGTCTCGACGCTACGAACGCAGAACGCGGAGCGGCTCCCTGACCTCCTCATAACCGTTCATGCATGCCACCCCAGAGGAACAGTTCCGTGCCACTTCTATCGAAGCATTCCGAAAATCGTCGAAAGTCGCATTTTGGCCTAAAAATTCCCCCAAATGGGAAGCTTTGAACAAAATCAGTCCTAAACTCTGAAAACCCGACAAGTAAACTTCAGATTCTTGATCAGCACCTCAAAGAACTCGCATGGGCAAGTTTCAAGTCAAAAGTGAAGAATTTTTCCTAATCGTTTTCAGAACCCCTCAAAGGCAGTGTTCACCACAATGATCATCGTCGGTGACTTTCCGCAGTGAGATGATAGGCGAGAAGCATTCTACAGTTGACCGCAATGTTAAAAGGACATGGTGCGGTTGCGTACTCGCACTAAATTACCGTAGAATCTGGCACTTTGCCAGATTTTGTCATCGATCGGCGCCAACCGTCGTCTCTCTGCTCACGAGAATATCAGCTGTGGCGCCGATCGATGACGAAATCTGGCAAAGTGCCAGATTCTACCGTAGTTTTAGTGCGAGTCCGCAACCGCACCATGTCCTTTTAACATTGCGGTCAACTGTAGGCTCCCAATGTCGAAAGAACGGTAGAAAAAGGGCCAGGAGTGACAAAGTATGTAACGGCTGCGAACAAGCGTATTGGTGTACCAGAACCGCCCATTGCTCCAGATCCGCCCCCTCGATATGAACAAATGAAGACTCAGATTACAGGAATGATCAAGTCAAGTAAGTGCTGATAAGTAAGCTGATCGCTTGATTACTCTGAATGCTATCATCCATCAGAGCGGTCAATTCCTCCACGCTCAAAAATCAACGTAAGCAAGGGAGGTCCTATCTTGGCTCGAAAACGCGACTTTCGCGTCCTTTTCAAGCGTGCTTCGCTATATAGGGCACCAGACCTGTAAACCGTGAAGACATTGGAAGTGAGATTTATCGTGAATACTGCCTTTAATTACTGTAAGTCAACGCTCAACCAACAATTCGTGCAGGTCCAAAACGCCATTACTCTATGCTAAGTTCGAAAAATGACCGTTCGCCCAAACTCCGCCCAGGGAGGCTATTTTGGGAGCTGAACACGATTATTGGATCCGTATCCAGATTTTCAAAAGATTACTGCGCGTATGGGAAGGTGCGTTCGGTACGAAAATCAGGGAAAACACATCTACAACATTTTGTCAGAGTGGTCCTAGTCAGCTGAGGGAGAGGAGGGCATACATATTTGGACTATACGTTCAAAAATGATTCTAGAAAAGTACATGTCCATTGGGATGGCTTGGCTGTCTAACAGTAGTTTCCTTGTCAGATTCGAAATGAGAGTTGAGAAAATTGAGACCTAGACCATTAGTTTCTTGGAGAATAAGCCCTCATGGATCTCTTTAGATTACCTGGAAAAAGTTCAGAAAGTCGGTTAGAAAGACTCTCAATGAGAAGGATTTCAGAAGGATGACCTTTTCTGAGATTCAACAACGTCTATAATTTCTTTATAATTGTGCATTGTTGATACAGTCTCAGAACTTCGTTCCTGCCTTCCCGGTACGAAAAAAACTGCATTTCGGGCCACCCGGATACTTAGAATCGAAGCCAGATCCCTTTCCGGGCGACCCGCCAACCTTTCCGGGCGACCCGCTAACCCCTCGATTGTTACCAGCCACCCGGATGACGAAAATTGCCTTCCCGGTGCAGCGAATTTGCGTGTGAATGTACGTTACGGACGACTAATCTACAATGTACAAATTTTCTCGCGACCCGATTCACCATTTCGGGCGACCCGGACGAGCAGCGACGGGTCGCCCAGGACCAGGTTCTGAGGTAGTTCCTCCAACATTCTCCCCAGAATTTCTTTTGCACCTGAGCACATAAAATATTTCTAGCAAACCTCGTAAATTGCTTCGGATGAAAAATAGGTTTGCCATCTCAAAACCGACCAATTTCCGTCCGATCCCTCACCAGCGACAGCCTGACAGTAGACGACTATTAATTCAAGAGGACTGAATCACTGGACCAGCAGTGGCCCTAGAGAGCCGCCTACTACATACTGTGTGAAGCATGTGCGGCTATAATGAAGTGGTGGGCAGATTGAAAAGGCTCCCGGAGCGAACAAGGGTTCAATTAATCCCCCTTGGCGAGATGACCACTTGGTGAAGTTCGCGTGCCCGAATAGCCTTCTGAAGTGGCCGGTCCTGAATGGAACTCTGTCCTAGCCCAAGAGTGGTACTTGGAGTGCCAGTGGACTTTACGAATCGGCCCCAAATGTACTAACTGCTAAGGTGCTGTTGACATGTAGCCCCTTTTGTTGCCAGTTTCGCAGGAAGCTACCTGCTGCACCTGTCCCGAAACAATAGCCGCCGACCGATTTGAGTCCGGATCATTTGGCACGTGCCAGCCATATGTTCCTGCTGGTGCTGGCAGTGGACAGCAGACATGTGCTAATCGTCTAGTAACATGCACTTTTGACAAGAGTGATGGCATGGGCTGGGTGATGGTTGGTCCTGGCACGAATCGGCACAACATATGTAGCTACCAGAGCGCCAAAAAGATCTACGAGCCGGGAATACACCAGAAAGAGTAATTGAAAATCAAAGGCCGCGGAGCAGGAAAGAACCCTAACGTTAGGTCCTAATCAACAGAAACAACTCAATCTTACCAGGGCTTACCTTACCTCTGCCGAAAGCTTTTATGAAACCGTGTTCTGATAGTTGTAGGTATGGGACACAGCAATGGTAGTCCGTTTTCCAAATCCTCTAATATCCTCAGGAATTTACAGAAAATTTCCGAATTAAGAGCATTTTCATAGCTTCGCAAGGAGAAAAGGGGCACACAGATGGGAGTTTTCAGAGTGTTCAAAAAATTGTCTCCATTTGGGCCTTAAACTTTTTTCTAAGAATTGTTTCAGGTGTTGATTACGAATCTGGGTTCCATTTGTCCAATTTTCAGAAATTTCGGCTTATTCGGTGCGTAGCTTTGAAATGCGGGAAGTTTTGCTGGTCAAAAGCGACTTTCGACGATATCGAGAATGCTACAACGAAATCGTCCTAAAACTTCTCTATAGGGCTTATTTGGGCGCATATACATATGTACGCACCTATCGCATTTTTTTGTATCGTTAACCGTCTCGTGAATACGTCGTTTTCTCCACTAATCAACAAATTCTTCTATTCCAGAAAAAGAAGAAAAATTCTAGCTATACTAATTGAACTTTTTGTGGAAAGTAGAGAAAAACGCGAAAGGCTTGGTTTCTGACTGACTCGAAAAGTCGAATGAAAATATTGGTCATTTAGTCGGCAGTCGATTGAAAAAGTCGACTATTCATTCGAAAAGTCGAATATTCGAAAAGTGCCAATTTCCAAATAATTCGTAAAGCCAAATATTAGAATTGTGACGATTACCGAATTATCCAAAAAAACCGGATATTCGAAGAGATCTTTTTCCGATTTATTTGAAAAACCGAATATTCGGAAACTGTCTATTTCCGATTTATTCGAAAAGTCGAATATTCGCAAATATCTGAAAATGTAAAAATGTGATGCGTATCGTAACCTACAGTACGGTAGAATCATACTTTTACAGTACCTCAAAGGCACAGTACACCCTCAGATATGAATTCTCTGATTTTCATTTGTTTGTGTAGTAGAACCCTTCTGCCCAACCCCTTCGCTCCCCACCACAGGCCCGGCCCCCTACCAGATATTACGAACTCGGTAGCGGCTGGATGGATGGATAAATTTCAACCGTGTCTACCTTCTTGAGTCCATTACCGGCCCTTCTCATAACCCTAGCTCGCTTTCGTGCAACGATTGCGAATGAAAGGAAATACAGGCCTAGGACAACTCGTCCACCAATTTTTCGCCCTTAAAGGCACAGTCCAAGCTCAGTGACGAAATCTGACGTTTCTACATAATTGCGAAGTAGACCCACCCTATATAGCACTTGCCAAGTGAGAGCTCTCAATTCCTCCGAATAAGCGAGATATGGGAGGAAGCCACCCTGGGGCTCCCACATCGGGAAGCCACTGTGGCACGCCCCTTTTACGATTTTCGAGCTCAACAGTGGCGAGATGAGCGGCGATTTCCAATCAGTTGCCCCGTTCTTCCCTTCATTCTCGGCCTCTCTCTTTTTTCAGGTCGGCTCGTATACATCAGTTGCGAATGACGGAAGTTACAAGCCTCGGACAACTCGTGCACCAGACTTCCAAAGCTAAATTTTTGAGGGACCATAACTTCGCTCTTAGTGGGTCTTGTGCGATTCCAGGGACATCATTGGAATCAGCGTGGGACCGTTTTCAAAATAGGCAGGAAAACAGAGACGATTTTGAGGATGGACTCTGCCTTTAAAGGCACAGGACACCCAAAAAATAAATTTTCAGATTTCATGCCATTCTTGGAGAGAGTCACACGCTGATCACAGCGGTATCTCTAAAATCGTCCAAGACCCCCTTTGAACAGAGTTATGGCTCTTCAAAAATGCCTAGATTTTGAGGGTGAAAAATTGGTGGACGAGTTGTCTCAGGCCTGTATTTCTCTTCATTCGCAATCGCTGCGCGAGAGCGAGCCATGATGAGGAGATAGCCCAGCAATTGACTGAAGAACGACGAATTATTGGAATTTATCCATCCATCGAGCCGCTATCGAGTCCGAAAATCTGTTAGGGGGTCGGGCCTGTAGTGGTGAGCGAAGGGGGTCGGGCCTGTGGTGGTCGCTGATATCTCGCTTATTTTGAGGAATTGAGATCTCGCATTTGGCACGTGTTATATGGGAGGGGTCTTCTACACAATCACATGAAAATCTCAAAATCCATATCTGAGGGTGTACTGTGCCTTTAAGTGACAGGCTTTTTTGAGGAGCCATAACTCCTTTCGTAGGGGGTCTTGAACGATTTCAAAGATACCACTGTGATCAGCGTGTGACCTTCCCCAATACAAGCATGAAAAGTGAAAAACAAATTTCTGGATGTACTGTGCCTCTAATAACAATCAGACCCAATTCGTTTTCAGCGCCGAAAATCGATAAACGGACCTCTGGCTCGAGTAGAGGGCTCCAAATCACCCTTACATGGATGTTTCGAGGCAAATCTGTCACTGCTTTTTGGAAATGATCAAAAGTCACATTTTGCCCCGAAAATTTTCCCCGTTGGGGGTCTATGTGCCGAACTTGTCAAAATTACCCGAAAATCGACATTCTGAGCTCAATTTCGTGTTCATAGCCTCGGATAACCCCCCAAAAAAATTGGAACCAAATCCGAAACATTTTTTTCAACACCTTGAAATCGCCTACATAGTGGGTCCGACGGTGAACCTCACTTTGCAGTATAAGAGGTCTGCAATATCGCGTCCCTCACCATCAGAAAGTTTCCTCATGTCTGCATCCTCCTCACTCCCCAGCATCTCTCTGTGGTGATCAGCTGTGCATTTGTATATGCACTGGCTGGTGTGTTCATCAAATGGGCTAATGCGCGAGAGGTCTTTTGTCTGTAACTGCGCCTCTTCGAAACACATGCTCATTAGGGCGACTCTAGCTGACGTCAGACCCTTTAGACCGTGGGAAGCGGGCTGTCAACTCACCCATCATTACTCTATAGATACGTACATACATGAATACTTGTTGTGTGGGTGCAAGTCCCCCCCCCCGCCGAAATGGATTTGTTAGGTGCCGGCTGGCCAACATCCAGTTTACAGCTGTTCTCCGGACAATTGTCCTTCTAGCGCCAGAAAACACTAAATATGGCTGAGCTGTTGGCGATTTGTACTCTTTATCAACGTGTTTTTTTTTATTTTTCAGATTTTTTTCTGAATTTATTCCTGTCACGGAATGTCTTTTTCTGGCCGTAGAGCAAATGCAAAGACATCAACTTAATTTTGATGATTTTTTTTATTTATTTTTTCGTTTTTGTGTTTTCTAAAATTAGTGCAGTGCGCCACGCCCACCTTATGTAGTTTCAAAATGGTAAGGACAAGTGTTCCTGAGAGTTTTTTTCCTTATATATTCGCAGAATTGTACCTATATTGACTATATTAATCGAAATGTCTGACCAACTCTCGTTGGGTACACCATCGCAGGACAACTGTTCCTAATTCCACACGCACTTCTGACAATGTTGGTACAAGCGTTCTCAAACTCATCACATTCATAAAATCGTTGGAACAGGTGTTCCTCGTTTGACCGCAATTTTGAAAATTCTTTTGGCAAGTGTCCATGAATTATAAAAATATTCCTGATATTGTCGATACGAAATCCACAGTGCTTCTAGAATCGTTAGGTCAACTGTGTTTTCTAATTTATTTATTTATTTATTTATTTATTTATTTATTTATTTATTTGTTTATTTATTTTTTTATTTATTTATTTATTTTTTTATTTTTTTATTTATTTATTTATTTACTCATTTATTTATTTTTTTTATTTATTTCTCTAAACGACAACATTAATCTGACTTATAGGACAACTGCCACTATATTTGAAAATTTGTTGGGATGACTGTTCTTTAACCAATAAGATTCCTTAGTATCGTAGGACAACTGTCCCTGAATCCTCTTATTGCTGAGATTTTTTGGACTAGTGAGGCAAGCAATACGTAGAGTGAGTTAGTCGCTCATTTTTGTGAACTCTTTAGGACGAATTGACATAATAGTTCCTGAGTTACTCATATTTCTGGGATTTTGCGGACAACTGTTACTGAACATACAATGTATTTTGTTAGCGTAGCTGTTCCTTAATCTTCCATATTTCTGAAATTGTAAGCGCAAGTGTTCCTGCTTCCACTATGTACATTCTGATATTGGTGTGATAAGTGTTCTCGAGTCAACTATATGGATTTCAGAAGTCGTCAAGAAACTCGTTCCTCAGTCCACCGAATTTTTGAAATTTTTGATATTTGTATGATAACTAGAGAAAGTGCACCTGAATCGACATTACTTCTGAGAACTCAGCTTTATTTCTGGCTGGAGATCAAATGTAAAGGCATGAAGATAGGTGATTTTAGGTGTTATTTTAGGTGGCTGAAATTTTATTAAAATCTTCGAAAGAGTTGTGCGATTAGGCGTATGAATAGCGGTTTCTTGGCAACGTGCCAAGAACCACTGGCACCCCAATTATTCTCCTCCGAGGCGACCTTCCGGGCCAAACGTCGTTAGAAATGTATGCATGAGTCACATACACTGCTTACTGGATAGACTCCCATGTATGTATAGATTTCCTTGAGTTCCGAAAGTTATTTACTGGGCATTTTCGGATGCCTTGAATTGTTTATGTTTTTATTTTGCGTTAATAGAGTGATGACTTCAACATTTTCTATACTAAGCGATTCACTAATTCCTTGTTGATGAAAAAAAGCTCCAGAGATTAGTAAGATTCTTTTTCGTTTTATAGTGCATCGTCGGAATATAGTGTTTTTTTTTTGCAAAATGGACTACAATTCGAATTATCGACTAAGTTTCGCCCTATGATTTTCGGTCGATAGCATTGCGTCGCCTCGCCCGTCGCGGAAAGTATGATCCTAGCCTTAGGGGTCGTTTATACTCTTGCCGCCGAGCGGCGCGGCACAGTGCATCTCTGTAATATTGATCACGCGGCGCGGCATGATCGATATCATAGGATTGCACTTCGCCGCGCCGCTCGACGGCGGAAGTATAAACGACCCCTTAGCCAATTTTACGGTACGACACACCAGCGAACGCCTTTCTGTTTTAGTCATAGCTGAGAACATCCAGCCCATCTTTTTTCCCGCAACCTCCCAATGCACCTGCTACAGCCAGAAAGATGAATAATAGGACTAGTTTCCGTCCTACGACACACCAGTGAACGCCTGACGCTACAGTCTCGGATTTTAATACTTGGCTAAGTCTTCATTCCACGTCACAACGGTGAACACCTTTCACTATCGTCACAGATAGGGAGGATCCGTACTTTTTCAACCTACGACACACCAGTGAAAACCTTTTCATCGTAGTCGCAGGTTGGATCTCCCAATTCAGTTTTTCTTTTACGACCCCCTCCCAATCAGCGTTTTTTGCCTTCGTAGGCTTATAATAACTTGGTGAATTTTCGTCCTACAACACACCCATCAAAGTCTTCTCGTTATCCTGCATTTGTTTCCGTGGCAAGATTGTGTTGTAAGTTCAGATTTTGTCCTACTACGCTCCAGTTAACACCTTCTAGGTTTCTGCCTTACGACACGCGTCTGAAAACCTTTCCGCTGATGTCAAAGGTTTGAATACTCAGTTCTTTCCCTATTGTACGGTACACCAATGAACGTCTTTCGTCTCGAAAGGTAGACTAGTTTCCGTCTTACGATACAACATCGAACAACTTTCGCAGCCGGCACAGACTTTAATACTCAGTTCAGCTTTCGCCCTACAACACACTAACGTACGCCTTGTTGCTATCATCAGAAGTTTCCATAGTTGATTCAGTTTTGCCTTACAACGCGCCAACGAACGGCGCAGGTTGGAGTGGTTGAACTAGTTTTATTCTTACAATGCACCAGTGAAGGTCTTTTCGCTATCGTCGCGCTATCGCTTGGGTTAGGCCTCTTTCAGAGTTCCATCGCCGCGCGACGCGACGGGATTGTAACCATGAGCATCGATCGAGATCGCGTCGCAAGTCGATCCGTATTCAAAACATGACATCGCGGCGACCAGCAATGGAAGTGTAAAATAGGCCTTAGTCATTTCTCATTTCGCACTACGATACACCAACTAACGCCTTCTTGCTACCACCGCAAGTTTAGATAATTAGTCCGGTCTCCGTCATACGACACTACAATCAACTCTTTTTCGCAGTCATCTTAGTCTTGAGTAGTCAGTTTTCGTCCTACGATACGTCAATAGACGCGTTGGAGTAATAAATTCCGTTTTTCCTCTACGACACACCAATGAACGTGGTTTTGCTATCGTCCCCGTTGTTCTGCGGAGGAAAATGTTTTAGAAAGTCGGTAAAGCGACATTATTTGACTTTTGTACTTATTCCTTGAATCGTCCGTTGCGTGGCGCATTGTAGGAACAAAAAGAGAGTAACTGCGAGTAACAGGCGGAAACATGCACATTCTTATGAAAAAATTCATGTTATTTACATTATATCAACTTTTGTTCATTATTTTATCAATGTTTGGAAGAAAAGAAAATGATTTCCTTGAAAGATCCCATCAAAAATCACTTTCTGTCTTTTCTTGGCTATCATATTCCGCTTGGCCCCATAACATCAAAAAAAAAAATTTTTTTTTTAAATTTTGCTGACACTGACAAGACTACTAGGTTTTTCTCCTACGATACTCCCATAAACAGCCGCACATTCACAAATTCACATCCTTTATTTTCAACTTTTTTTCAGAAAATTACCAAAGTAAAAAAAACACTTTTCAGCATCACCCTGCTCTCATCACTTCTGCCTTCCGGCTCATTCTCCCCGTATCATCCTTCCCATCAGCCACTGACGTCATCATCTCCGTCAGACGAAGAAGTGGGGGAAGGGGAGAAGCACCCTTCCGCTCCGCCACCAGCCATTCTCTCGTCTGCCGCCGACGTCGTGGCCATCTGTGAAGACCATCTTCCTGAAGTTGAAGACGACTCTTTGCCGCCACCAGTGGAGGACGAGGATTCAACGGATCAACTTGAGAATCCCGTGGAGGACGAGGAGGTACGTGTTTTCTTCTGCTTCTTAGTCATTCTTCCACAATTCCAACATCGGGAGGACAAACAGATGCGTCATCATCCCATCCATTATATATGCTATATCAATCACGTCTGGTGTCGTCGTCTTCGCACTCTCTTCAGATTTTTTAATGTGTTTAGAAGTTTTTTTTCTATTTTTCATTTTTTCGCGTTTGCATTCTTTTCTTTTTGATTTGATTCCTTTGTTTGTTCTCTTTTCACGCTGATAGCGGGTCGATGGGCTTTTGACTTTTAAACATAATATGACCCATGGTTTCTGAGAGATCAACACTGAAACTTTAACAAGCTTCCAAAGAATATTTTCTAAATATTTACTCGCTGAAATCAGTTCAAGTGATGAGAAAACTTGTTTTCATCGCCAGCTCAGTTTGCGCCGTTTATATCATACTCAAAAAAATTTTTGGCCCAGAGCCGAACTGGCTCCTCCCACAGCAACAGGACAGCAACTGTTGTTGCTGATGGAATTCTTACTAGGGGCTGGCCCCAAAGCCCGAAAGCGGTATGAAGCTCCGAGAAAAAGTTTTTTTGAGTGTTGTGTTGGAGACGAAAAGGAACAAATCGAAGTTTAAAAAAAAATTCTCAATGTACCTATCGCAATGTTTTTTTATGCTTGTCCTACTCCCCGCGGGTCTTCTGCAAGTTTTCCACAAATTCAGGAACTGCGCGAGAGAAATGTTGTAGTAAACAATCTTGCATTGGGTAAGATAAGTCCGGAAGAAAACAGCTGTCAGGCATTATGCACGAACTGATCTAATTTTGGAAAAAATGCTATGCTGTACGTGTGAAAACATAAAATGTGCGCTATTCTAAGAAGTTAAGGTCGAATGATCGAATCATAATCCGAGCAGAAAAAGTCGATTTAAATTCAATCAATTTAGTCGAATATTCGAAAAGTTGAGATTCCTGATAAATTAAAAAATTGAATATAAAAAAGGGGCATTTTCGAGCTATTCGAAAAAGTCAATCATTCGAAAAAGGTGATTTTCGGAAAAGTCGAGATGTCAATCATTCGAAAGAACGTGATTTTTGACTCATTCGAAAAAGTAGATCATTGGGAAAAGTGTGGTTTTCGGCTTATTCGAAAGAGTCGATCATTCGAAAAACATGATTTTCGGGCAAGTTGAGATGTTGATCTTTCAAAAAAAAATGTGATTTTAGACTTATTCACAAGTCGATCATTTTAAAAAACTCTATTTCGCCCAAGTGTAGTGTGAATGTTGGGGAAAATCCCCTAGTTTTTTTGTCACGAAAACCTAGTTTCTAGTTCCTCTTACGAAAAAGTGTTGATGAAAAGACCGAAAAATGTCAGGAAGTATTTGAAAATCTCTTGGATCGGCCGACCCATTGGCTCACCACGCCCTCATCATGGAAGAGTTGTCCATCCAAAGGAACAGTTGTCAAAGTTTCGAACAGTGTTAATCCCAGAAGGTTCCAGCACTCAATCATGCGCATTGAAACTTTCATATTATTCGAGAGTTTCTGGCAGAAGAAATACATAATATACTCACTTAGCTCAAAAGTTTTAACGGCGAAACCATTTTCCACGTTTTTTATTCTGCGTTTCCGATAGGGGCCAAAGACACTAAACAGCCGTGATTGTATAATTAGGTGCTTTATCAGAAAGCCCTTTTCCCGCAAATTGAGGGTTTTCTTTGTTCCATGATTTCTAAATCAAAGAGTTACCCTCTACTTCGTAGCGAAATTTATTTGTGTTAGTCGCGTGCGCGCGCGTACGCTGCGTCTCTTTTTCCCATGCTCTCTCGCTGCCTCTCTCGTCGCTCCACACGCGCACGCGAAGGAACAGCGTAAATTTGAGTCTGGAATAGAGTATAATTGCCAAAAATCATTGACAATCACTATACGGTTGCTTCATCGTGAACATGGTCTTTGCTTCTCATTTGCTCACCCTAGCCTGAGGTTGCGCTTAATCACAGCAATAGACGAACTCGATTACAAATAGATTCACAGCACAACAGGAGTAGGTGCTGCTGCAACAGCACCTTCTCCTCTTGTGCTGTAAACTGGTATGCTCCAGCGGTGCGTCTTCCTAGTGTGCTGCTGACCCCTTCGTTCTCGAGTTCAACTCCTCTATTGATTTGATTTTCCTGATGCATACAAACCTAGAAGCACGTCTCTCTATTGTGCTCCAAATGATCACCTACTATCGAGCGCATGAAATCAGACCCAGCAAGTATATAAGGCATATCTTCGTGTTAGGAGCGCAGTTGACCCCTCTTAAATTAAATGTAGAAGATACCCTTGTTCACAAAACTGTATCAAGAGATTCTCGGTATCGAGCCGGCTGACAGTTGGGCTCGTACTTCCAATCTGCGAGTTGGCTTCTGTTGCTATCCGGGCCACTGCTGTTGCTGTTTGGGCTCTATCCTAGGAAAACGACCCTATTCTCTAAACTAAGCCTTTTCCTTCACAGTGTCTGGTCCTTACATAATTTTCTCCCCAATGCGAAATGACCCCTGCACTTTCCCTGAAGTCCCGTCCTGGAAGGTATCGATCGAGAATTACAACTTTCAGAACCTTTTTCCTAACCCTGCTATTACATCATAGCGTGCGCCCCATACCACGGCACGCATCCCATTCATTGCGGCTTCAATGGCCAGCTTATGGTCGTCATTTGTCCATCAGATGCATCATCCCTCGTAGAGAAGTTCAATGGGGCGAGCGAGTAGCGTTCAGCCGTCTGGACGAGTTTTCCCGGGGAGTAGCCGGCCACAGCTAGCCGTTATCGAGTGCTGGCCGGCAATATGCAAAAGTGCGTTCCGAATTAACATAAATCACACGGGGGTGACGCCGTACGCGATGATAGATACGATCTTTCTCAGTCAATTCGCCCTTCCCTAGAAGCCGAACCACGCCCAGTTGACCGAATTTGTCTGATTCTCTTCAGGACTTCCACGGATTCTTCCGCGTGTTTTTGATTCGAATTTGATTTGAATGGACTTTTTATTGAGTTGGAATTT